>CP126900.1:10970000-11570000 GCA_030440675.1 Furcifer pardalis | reverse complement strand
AAACAGATTAATTCTCTAATAACCTCCACGAGGAAAACATGTTGAGAAGACCACAAGTTGGCTCTTCTGCCTTCTGCACCCGTACAAGGAGAAGAGACAAGCTTTCACGCTTGACAGGGGATTGGTATCCATCTGCTTCCATGGCATGTTGCCTGCTCAGCAGTTGCCAGACGTCGTCCCATGCGCCAAAAGAACATGGATTTGAGGAGACAGCTTGGCTTTGTCGAAGGGACTTTCCCATTTTCTTCCGTCTGGGCAGTGCCAAGGAAGGCTTGACACTGCCTGTTGAAATTGCTAGCCAGGATCTTCTCCCTTAATAGCAATTACACTTCTATACCACCCCTCATCCCAAGGACTTAGTGCACTCTCTGAGCAGTTTAAAAGTAATTAGCATTTTGCCCCCAACATGCTGGGTACTCATTTTCCTGAACTTGGAAGGATGGAAGCCCAGCTATGTCAGGATTGAACTTGGCTGCATTACATCACTTTAACCACTGCACCAGCAGGGCTCTTAATAAGAGATGAGCATCTCTTTTTTTGGTTCCAGAATAAAGATGTATCCAAAGTTCACAATTATTTCTCATCGTTTGATGAACAAGAACATCTCAAGATATTGAGATGCTATCAAAACATTGTTCGGCCAAAGTGAAAAAAAATCCACTCTTAAAAAGACGGTCTGTGTGTGTGTGTGTGTGTGTGTGTGTGTGTGTGTGTGTGTGTGTGTGTGTGTGTGTTGTGGTGTGGTGTGGTGTGGTGTGTTGTGTTCACAAAAGAGCAGTTTTCATGGAGAGGAGCATTTGTTTTGCTTTCAAAAAATGTGTAATTTGTGCAAAAGACGTTTTTGTATGGAAAATATGTGATTTTGTGTGTGTGTGTTTAAACAACTTATAGAACATTTTTTAAAAAGTCCCCAAAATGCCCAAAACATATCAGCTGCTCAGCAAGTGAGGAGAAAACATTTCACAACCGTTGTTTTCAAGTGTGAGAATTAATATGTAAAGATTTTGATCATGGTTAGGAACATGTAGATAGTCCAATTTCTGTCCAAGGTTCAACCGGCTTGTCTTAAAGCCTGTCTATGCTGTCCGATTTGAGAGTGGTGTGGGAGAAGAGGTATGAGGAAGGAGAAAAATGCCATTTGTCATGATTCCTGCCTCCCAATGGCATAACGTTCCTCCAAATTTTACTTCCTCTGACTGTCCCCAGACAATTGGGAAGTGTTTAATTTGTTGTGATCGTGAAGTCACAGAAACAACATGAATTATCTTTAGTTGTAACTATCATAAATGATTGCAGCAAAGTAAACACTTTCCCTGTTTGCTGGAGAAAATTAGGGAAAGTGTAATTTTGTTCTTAAGTTCAGTAGATGATCACTGCAGTGGAACTGGCATAGACACCAGAAGAAAAATTGGACCAAGCCACCACAGGGGGGAGAGCCATGTGAGGTCACAAATAAAGGTTTCCATCAGTCTCTATTATCCACAGATGCTCTTTTACTCCATCCATCCATCTCTTCTTGGGTCTTCCCACTGGTCCCTTGCTCCCCCTGTGCCTCCCCCAACTGCCAGGGAAAGAAGAAGCCAGGGCAGGTTGAGGACCTTGCCGCCCCTCCCCCTGTGCCCACCCCAACATATTGTATTGTAATGTAATGTATTGTCTGTAAGCCGCCCTGAGTCACCACGGCGAGTGGGCGGCAATATAAATTTGAACTAATAAATAAATAAATAAAATAATAAATATCTATCACTATCTTCAGCTACTAGTTTATTCCATGATCTAGAACAGCATTCCGTGCCCTCCGGTGTCTAGTCATGCCTACCACATGACAACGGAAACGTCTGCAGAAGCAGACAGAGCTAGCTCTTCAGCTTTGAGGCAAAGATGAGCACTGAACCCTAGAGTTGGATACAACTGGCTTTCAAGCAAGGGAAACCTTTACCTTTACCTACGATCTATGAAAACAACAAACCACCTACTTAAAAGGGCATATAGTAATAATCTGCACAATTGTTGAAACATGGTTTATTTATCCTGATACAAGTACAAGCTCAGTCTTTGCAGGTTACCTTTTCTCTGTACTTTCTTGGGCCTGCACCAACTTTTCCAAATAAACCAATAGTCATTTTCAATTTAAGCCTCACCAACTATGAGCAGAGGTGGTCTACATGTCACTTGACAAGTTTCTTTTTGCCCCTTCCCAGCCCTTCTCTGACACTTTTACATTTTTCCTGGTTGACTACGTGTCCCTTGAATAGGATATTCCAGGAAGGGCAAACACAGTTTCTTTTCCATGGGACGATGACCATGACACGTCTTTGTTCTCCCCAGGGTCTAGGCACTGCCACACAATCAATTAGCTTCCCACTTTCGACACACTGTAATTTCTATCTTAGCCTTTTAGTTCCGTCGAGCTCAGCCACAATTGCAGGGTGAGGCTAATCTCTGGAAGGAAAACTCAAATAAGACACTCCTACTTCCCGATCTTCAATGTTGCTTCGCTCAACCAAAGATAACTTGTCTACATCTGGACATGATATATTTGGACTGGCTCACCACTGGGGTCGCAAAGGGTCGGAGTCAACTGTGCGAATGAACACCACCACTTAGAGGACAGAGGACTCTGCACTGGCCCTTTAGCAGGCTTGAAGCCAGGTCTCCGGAAACCTCCTGATTCATCCCCCCTCCCCCATCTCCACAAGAAAGCCATCTGTTTATATATTTACCTTTGCTTTTCGGACACATCCACTTGGCAGGATGCTGAGGGTTACTAAATAATGCTACGGAAAAGATGAGCCAGCCAGAGGTTTTCAAGGAGGAAGTGTGGGTTGAAAGTAAACATTGGCTCACAAAGCTATAACGTCCACCTCCATTAACTGTTGAGCTGGACCTTCAACAAGCTCTGCCTTGACATAGGCATGGGATGAGTTTTGGAGAAAAGGAATTATTTTGAAAGGAGAACCACCCCCAAATGAGAAGGCACACTGTGAATGGGCTGTAAAAGGGTGGCTTTTGTTTTGCTTTTACACTAGGTAAAAAGAGTGCATGTCAATCAGAGGAGGAGGAGGAGGAGGGGAGAATCCTGGTGTCACAGTGGTTAAACTGATGTATGTACTGCCACAACTGCTGACATTGGGAGTTCGATCCCTTCCATCCTTTCGAGGTCAGTAACATGAGTACACAGCATGATGGGGGCAAAATGCGAATTAATTTGTGAACCACCCAGAGAGTGCACTAAGCTCTCCTCCTCCTCCTCTTCCTGTATCTGAATCAGAATGTTAGTGATCCTCATGGCAATCAGCCATGAAGACTGTCCTGATAATATAATGCAGTGGCCTTTCATCTGCCTTCCTCATTGCAGCATGATCCCCATACCATTGATCCAGTTTCTTGAGTCACTTTCTGGTCCTGAGCCCTTTTGGCATGCAAAGTCCTCCTCGGCCCCAGGCCAGGAGGGATGAAGCTGCTGCCCTCCATCAAGATGGATTCAAGCGTGATTTAATCCACTTGGGGACCACCACCCTTCCCTGTGGACTTTGGCACCCAAGGCCATTAGTCCTCAGAGTTGTCAAGTTAGTTAACTGCTGCAGCTCCCCGTGGCTCAGTGGGCTTGAAGACCAAAAGAACAGAGTTTGATTCCCCAAGAGCTGCACGACAGGCAACATGAAAGGAGCCTCATTCAGGCATCCCTTGCAAAAATCCTTTCAACACATATTTTATAGGGAAAGTGTATATACCGCCTAGAGTAGACCATACTGCCAGCGACTCAATGCTGAGTGTCAGGCGGCAGTTAACTGTGTGTTTTCATGTTAGAGATTACTCTGGGTTGAAAGGATTTTTGCAAGGGATGCCTGAATGAGGTTCCTTGCCTGTCGTGCAGCTCTTGGGGAATCGAACTCTGTCCTTTTGGTCTTCAAGCACCGTGCTTTTACCTACTGAGCCACTGAGAAGCTACAGCAGTTAACTAACTTGACAACTCTGAGGACTAACGGTCTTGGGTGTCGAAGTCCACAGGGAAGGGTGGTGGTCCCCAAGTGGATTAAATGTCCTGATGTGTTGGGAGACTAATGGAAAAGGAGGAAGAGGAGGGTAAGGAAGAGGAAGAAAAGGAGGAAGAGGAGACTAAAGGAGAGGAGGAAGAGGAGGCTAAAGAAGAGGAGGAAGAAGTATGGGGGGTCAGACAGAGTACAGATGCAGGAAGGGTTGTCAGTCAAAGAGAGATACAATGAGGGGTGTTTCTTAGCAAAAAAAAAAAAGCCTTATGGCTGTCTTAGAAAAATAATGTGATGGCTTTGGGAGGGTGGAGAACACATCACAGGACACACTTTACAATCTTACAGAGCTTCAACCCCAACTATCTGGGCTGCAGTGCATCTCCACCTATGTTTTGCTCAAGCTCCACCCGTTGGTTGGTCTAGACCAGACATAAGCTTGTCATCTTTAGACTCTGTCTCTCTTTCCAATTTCCCCCCGGCCCTTGCCACTCCCGACTTGATGGTGAGGGGCAAATGGCCAACTTTCCTTTCCACAAGATGGATAGTTACCAACCGGGGTAGGGACTACAAACTGACGGGCTGCTCCTTTGACACGTTTACAGGATCTGTTCCCACTGCCTTTTCAAGCACGAGCAGTAGCTACACAAACAGCACCTCACTGAACCCCCTTAAGCTCTCTTGGCAACATTAACGCTCATTCCTTGTACAGTAAAACCCTGGTTTACAAACGCATCGATTAAAGTTTGCCGCGGTTTACAATGGGAAATCCTATGGAAATGCTTTCCCGGTTTAAGAATTTTTAATGGTCCCCCCCCCCCCCCCAGTTTACAATGATCAGTTCAGGACCTTTTAAAAAAATAATTTAATGCTTCCCTGTGGATGATTCGGTTTATAATTTTTTTGGTTTACAACGAAAGCTGTTGGAAACCAGGGTTTTACTGTAAATGCAACATGAGCTCAAGTGAAAATACTGTCTTTTTTTTTAAGTGTCAAATAGACTCTGTAAAAACAAAGTCTGCATTTTTCTGTGCTTTGTAACTGCCGACATCTTCCAATTGGCACCCTTTTCTTGCCTCCGTTCTGTAAGTGCTTGGCTTAAATTATTCACTGCCTTGTTCCCTAGGGCATTCTCCAGAAATGCTGCATATGCGTGCAGCTGTACATTCTGGAATTATTATTATTTTATTAATAATCTTTTAAAAAGTAATAATAATAATAAGAGAGGAGAAGCATTTTCTTGCTCTTTATTATTGAGAGGCAAGCAACTTCTCCATTCTAAAAAATGCATGGTGATCTTAAAGTGTTACGGTTATCATCTACCATTTAGATTAGCCTTCCACAGCATGGATTCTGGAATATAAACACTGCACGTAGAGTGAGACTGTGGCTGCGAACCTTGCCACCGGAAATTGCTTTAAGCTGCTTCAATGACTAAGCAGCGGGGCTTTTCCTGTGGCGCATCCAGACAGGCACAGAGAGATTCCTCCCAGCCCTTTACCCTTAGGAAGCTGCCGCTAGGTATGTACGGAGAGCCACCACAATAGCAATTAATTGTTGGATTGACTCTTGAGTGGCATGTTGATAGTAAAGTAAAGGTCAACGTCCCCCTTGGTTGAAAGCCACTTGTGTTTGACTCTTATGGGTATGTGCGCTTATTCCACCTTTAAGGCCAAAGAGAGAGTGCTATCTGTGTTTGCAGACATTTCCATGGTCATGTAGCAGGCATGACTCAATGCTGGAGCACAGAGAAAGCTGTTACTTTCCCCACCAAAGTGGTTCCTATTTAGTAAAGTTAAAGGTCACCCTTGCTCAAAAGCCAGTCGTCTCTGACTCTAGGGTACGATGCTCACCTCTGTTTACACCCAAAGAGCCAGTGCTGCCTGCATCTGCAGACGTTTCCATGGTCATGTGGCAGGCATGACTAGACACCAGAGTGCACAGAATGCTGTTACCTTTCCCACCATATTGGTACCTATTTATCTACTTGCAATTTCTTGCTTTCAAACTGCTATGGTTGTAGGAGCTGGGACTGACGATGGGGGCTCGTCGTCCGTCATGCATCCCTCGGGTCTCAAACTGCTGACCTGCGGATCTTTCAGTCATCAAGTTCAGCATCTTAACCACTAAGCCACCACCCCTTTAACTGGTTGAATGGCAATTAATAAATATTGACATGCTATAGAAGCAGCAAATGATTGCTGGAATAAAGTCCCCTAAGCAATGTCCAAAATCAGAATTGAGGGCTGGCCTGATAGCTTTTCCATCCAATTTAAAATTGGATTGGCATTAGACGTACTGACAGGCTAGTTAATAATTGTAGAATCACTAAGTTGGAAGGGGCCTTTTAGGCCAAGGGTCCCCAACCTATGGCCTGTGGGCTGGACCCAGCCTGCAGCACCATTACAGCTGGCCTGTTGCTGTTTCCCCCGCATCTGGAAGTAGAAGCGGGAGCATTTTTGTTGTTGTTCAGTCGTACAGTCGATTCCGACCTTTTGCGACCCCATGGACCACTGTCCACCAGGCACTTCTGTCCTCCACCATCCCCCTCAACTCGCTCAGCTCTGTGCCCATTGTGTCTACAATACCATCTAGCCATCTCATGTTGGGCCGCCCCCTTTTTCTTTTGACCTCCACCCTTCCCAGCATCAAGGCTTTCTCAAGTGAATCCTCTCTTCTCATTTGATGTCCAAAGTACTTTAGCTTCATCATTACTATTTGACCTTCTAAGGAGCAGTCAGGGTTAATTTCTTCTAAGATTGACCTATTTGTTCTCCTCGCTGTCCAGGGGACTCTCAAAACTCTCCTCCAACACCACATCTCAAAGGCATCCATTCTTCTGCGCTCAGCTTTCCTTATGGTCCAGCTCTCACAACCATACATTACCATAAAACGTGCATGAGTAAACACGCCTGCAGCTGATACAAACACGGAAGTGGGTGCATTTACATCAACCGTAAATGTGCCTGCTTCCGTTTTCAGGATGTGTGGTCCAGCCCGCTCAGCTGCTCTGGGAGTGTGGACAGGACCGCAGCGCAAAAAGGTTGGCCACCCATGATTTAGGGCATCAAGTTTAACCCCCTGCTCAATGTGGCAATCCAAATCAAAGCAGATCTGACAAACAATAATATTCAGTACTGGTGTCCTTTACAGACTCAAAAAGTCCCGCTCTTGCTCGGGTGTGTTGCAAAGTCCCCCCAAGGTGGCTGCATTGTATTATTCCTTCCTAAATCCCTTTATTGCATGGTTACGAGCCTCCATGTTGGTGCCCAAAATACATCAAAGCCACCCCACAGAGTTTTCATGGTGGGATTCCAATCTGAATTCGAGTCTGTGAAACCAGTGGGGATCGAGAGAACACATAAAGCGTGTGGGTCTATTAACCACACAATCTGGAATTGGGTTAAGATAGCTCTGGGCAGCTTCCTGCTGGAGCATATCAGATCGGGCAAGAAATCCTGGCATTAAAAAAATCTCCATATCGGGAGGGCAGTGGTGGTTCTACTGCTACAGATTAAACAATGCTTCCCACTAATTGTTTTCTTAGCTGCATTTCGGCTACATTTAAAACCTCTGTCAGAGTTTTTGGGAGCATTCTCATTTGGGTTGATTCATGGAGAATTAGCCATGGAGTTCCTTCTTCTTGAGCATTATCCAATTCTGAATATTGGCGATCCTCATGGGGATCAGCCATGAAGATTGACCTGGGAACCATATAATCCAGTGGCCTTTCATCTGCCTTCCACATCGCACTGATCCAGTTCCACAAGTCACTTTCCTGAGCCCTTTTGGCACACAAAGTCCTCTTCAGCCCCAGGCCAGGATGGATGAAGCTGCTGTCCTCCATCAAGATGGATTCAAGTAGGATTTAATCCTCTTGGGGACCATCACCCTTCCCTGTGGACTTCAGCACCCAAGGCCGTTAGTCTTTATGATTGTCAAATTAGCATGATGATCAGTTTTGAGTCAGTGCAGTATTGGGCAATGGGATCAATAAATAAAGTTGGCTAGCCCTGTGGTGGTTTAGTGCAGAGGTGCCCAAACTTTTTTTGCCATGGGCCGGTCACGTGGTTCAGTGGGCCATTCACATGGTTCCTCCCACCAAAAGCAGAAGTAAAAGACATCTTGCAATCTGTTTTGCAATATGAGATGGATTTTAAGCTGCCATTTTCTCTGCTTAAACCAGGGGTGCCCAAACTACACCCCATGGGCTGCATCTGGCCCCAGGCACCAATTCATCCAGCCTGCCACTGCCCTTGTCACTCCCGGAAGCAGAAGTAAAACACGCCCGTTCAGGTGCGTTTTACTACCGCCTCCGGGAGCAACGAGGGCAGTGTGGGCTGGCTGAATTGGCATCAGGGGCCAGATCTGGCCCACGGGACATAGTTTGAGCACCCCTGTCTTAGTGGTTAAGACACTGAACTTGATGACTGGAAGGTCGGCAGGGCAGCAGTTCAAGACCCGAGTACTGCATGATGGAATGAGCTTTCGTCATCTGCCCCAGCTTCTGCCAACCTTCGAAAGCAAGAAATTGCAAGTAGATAAATAGATACTGCTTCAGCAGGAAAGGTAACAGCATTCCATGCACTCCCGTGTCTATCTGTGCCTGTCACATGACCATGAAAATGTCTGCAGGTGCAGACAGCCCTGGCTCTTTGGCTGTAAACAGAGATGAGCATCGTACCCTAGAGTTGACTGGCTTTTGAGCATGTCTTTACTAACCCTGCAATCTTTTATGGGCAATTACTTCAGGCTGGGTGAAATAGGTCTTCAAAATACTGTACATGGGAGGGGAGAGACCAGAGACCTCTTCACTGAGCTCTGCTCTCTTTTGCTTGGCCTTTGTCTCTTGCCTTCAGGTTGGTTGACAACGTCAAAGGCAGTGGTGGGATGTCAAAATTTTTACTACCCCACCATGATGTCATCACAGTGTGGGCGGAGCTAACATCATGATGTCATGTTATGGGCGGGGTCAAAGAAAAAAAATACAAAATAATAAAAATAGGGAGCTTCAGCCTATAGGGAGCTTCAGGCTAGCAGCTTCTCTTCCTCCTCCCCGTTTGGGAGGACAGCAAGGAGGCCGTGCATACGTGCCAAGCACTAGGCGTGCATGCACACCAAGTGCTTGGCATGCATGCGCAGTGGGAGAACCAGTGAAAAGGTAAGCCCTGAAGGTGGTTCCCCCCAAAAGCTGCTACAGGTTCTCTGGGACACTGGGAAAAGTTACTACCGGTTCTGGAGAACTGGTGAGAACCTGTTACATACCATCACTGGTCAAAGGATAAAACAGACGGACACCTACCATCCAATAACAGGTATGCAGATTCAGATTAACAAATAAATCTGCCCCCCCCCCCAATATCACTTCCTTCTTTTTAGGACTCTGCTGATCTCCTGTTTACTTTCTCCTTTAATTTGCCCTTCCTGTTTCAATAGTGCCACGTTTCCCTCCAGTTTTAAGCTCTGAGCATATCTGCATCCCTTTCACCTGGGGATCATGTCCAATCTGCAGCCAGTCCTAGTCAAACTTACTATATCCCTTGGCCGTCACAGTAACTGAGCGGCAAACATCCTGAGACATTTATTTCTTGAGCCTTTGAGAAAATTGCAAACTTTCTGCACCAGCAGAGCTTAGGATGGAAAGATCATTTTTATTTATTTATAAACCCTGTCCTGAGTTGGTTAAGAAATCCATCCAGAGAACATTGAAAAAAGAATAGCTGCTTATACTCTTGATCCCCACAGCAACCAAATTTAGTCAAAGTATTTTGAGGGGGGAAATATGCTGATACTGTACACTGTACACTATGCTCAAATGCTGACACTGTACACTGCAACATTTTGGATGTCTCACTTGTTTATTATTGTTTTATTTGCTTGGTTCTAAATTGTCCTTTCTCTGTTGCAATATTTATATCCTGCCTTTTCCTTAAAGAAAAACCACTGGGGCGTCTGAATCTAGTTGCTAGTCTTACTGAATCAATCAGATTTATTTAACTTTTGACTTCCCATTGTGTGCATCTCCTTTGCCTCTCCCAAAGGAAAGCGGGGATGGGACTAGGACGCTCAACAAAAATTAAAAAGAAATGTAAATATGTTGCAAACACAGTAAATCAGGGCTTCCCTACCCAAGGACTGTAGGCTGGATCCAGCCGATGGCACCATTTCATGTGGCTCCCACCCCTCCAAGGGTATTTGAGAAACAAAACGGTTGCCCTTTGAAGGTGTTGGGACAAAATGACCACCCCGCATCGTGCAGGCAGGGCAAATGGTCATCTGGCCTTCGAAGCTGACTGAGAGAGCATGACCCAGCCTCTGTCTTGAAAGGTAGCAATCCCTTGCACTAAATAATAGTAGAATCAAACACTAAAATGCCATTCTTGAAACGACATGTGAAGACAAGACTGCCTTCCCACAGCAGTAAGAGATTATCAGGAAATGTACCTCCTTAGTCATCTCTCTAGCACCAGAAGGAGGGCCTTCTCCGTGTCCGCCCCGGCCCTTTGGAACCTCCTGCCAAGTGAGTTACATCTACAGACAGAGCTCCTGCCCTTTCGGAAGGGCCTAAAAACCTGGCTGGCAGGGCAGGTGTGGGGCTCCAGGAACATGGGGTCCCATGTTGGGTGGCTGATCTGATGGGACAGCCACCCCTCTCTCACTCTTTTAAACTTTTTAAACCTTTTAAACTTTTAAATCTTTTTAGTATTTTGTAAATTTATAGTTTAATTTTTTTTAGTTAATATTGAACCTTAGGTTTTAATGTCCGAATTTGTAGGGGTATAGTGGGATTGTTTAGTTTGTTTTGCACTCATGTGTGATCTTTTTCTTTTTGTAAGCTGCCTACAGTCAGGTTCACCTGATTGGGGTGGGATAATAAATCTAAATAAATAAATAAATCTCCAAGCATCAAGTGGCCACCAGCACACAACCACATATGTTTCTTTCTTCCTTTTAACCCTTACCTTAAGCTAAGAATCATTTATAAAGCAAAGAATCCTAGGCATTTTTGTGAGAGTCACAGTGGTTGTACATGGCATTGTGACCTCTGAGACAACAAAACAACTGAACACATCCAGAGCATCAAGTTAAGAGTCCACCCACAATGGTAAGACAGCAAATTGTCTGAATGTACATGGACAGTTAAAAGCCTGCCCACAAGGAAATCAAAACTTATTGGAGAAAACTCAAAGAATTAAGTTGAAAGTCCCACACACACACATTAAGATGTAGAGAGTCTAGAGACTCCAGTTTTGAGGAGGCGTTGAATCCACTCCAGATTTTGACTGAGCTTCATAAGAAACTATCTAAGATGTGGCACCTTTTGGGGGAATGGTCGTTCAGCACCGTGGAAACCTCCTATGAAGTTTAGACCAAAATTTTAGCTTGCAGCGGATTCATTGTCCCTGTGGCATCAAAGTCAACAGCTTCCACTGGCTTGATGGACAGTAATTTAGAGTACAGTATATGAAGGGAAGGAAGCAATCTCTGTTCTTTCCAAGTTGATCTCCTTACTATTCTCTGCTTCTTCTGTAGCAAGCATACATTTTTTATAGTTTTAACATTAAGTCTAGGATATTGATATTTTAGTCTGCAAGCCGCTCAGAGTCGGGCTTGCCCGATTGGAGCGGGGTAGTAAGTACGAATAATAAATAAAATAAATAATAAATAAAATAAATTCTCAGGCTTGAGATAAGAGAGAGAATGAATTTAAGTACTGCAGTGAGACATAGTATTTAGCTTTATACATTGCAACTAGAGTAGGTCCATTAATCAGTGGGGATTTGGTGAGTCAACTTCTCAATAAGTTCCACTGATTGAATGATCGTATGATAAAAGTCAAGGTTACCCTTGTCTGAAAGCTAGTCATATCCAGCTCTAGGGTCCAGTGCTCATCTCTGCTTACAGCCAAAGAGCCACCGCTGTCTGCCTCTGTCGATGTTTCCATGGGCATGTGGCAGGCATGACTAGATGCCGGAATGCACGGAACACTGTTCACCTTCCCAACTTTCCTCTTTGGGGAAAGAGTATGATAAGTTTATATTATTTTATATAAGCACCTTCAACCCAGACTGGAAAATTTCAGAAATCCATATTAAAAAGGTTTGAGGATGGATGCAAATAAAAATTCAGTTAGATTTGGATATGATCATCTCTTTCAGGGTTTTGAAACCTTGGGCCTCCACATTGGACTTCAATTACTAGAAGCCCAAGTCAACATGCCTGCCGGGAATCGAAGTTCAAAAACATCTGTTGCCCAAGGTTGAGTAACCCTGAGTTATTTGATTGCTTTTTATCATCATCATCATCATCATCATCATCATCATCATCATCATCATCATCATCATCATCATCATCATCATCATCATCATCATCTCTGACGACAAGGACAAGGAAATGCCTTCAGGGGCAGGAATAATGACAGATATCCCATCAGCTCTCCCTTTCAGAACTAAAGCACCAATGCCTTCTAAAGTCTTAACCGGTGGTGTTTAGGCTTTGCCAAACACACTGTATATGCACAGTATCTAAACAGACCCTTGGAAGCACTTATCTTCCCCCACTCACCCATTTTACAAACCCATTCAAAGCGAATCAATAATGGAGCTTCCGTAGAAGAGAAGCAAAACACAGAAATGACGTTATGATATGATATCGTTGATGCCCTGACATCGATATGGAATAGCTACGTTAAACCTTCTGCAATCTTAAGTGACTCGGCTAACCTCTGAGAAATAAATGCACATTGTTTTCTTGTTTTTTTCCTTCCACTGTTGAAAAGTCCACTTTTTATTCAGACCTTTATTGCACAGTTTTTAAAAAAATGCATACTATTTTTGGTAAATGTGGACTGCGGTGGTTGAAGTGGTTAAGACGCTGAACTTTCTGACTGGAAGGTCGGAGTTCGATTCCCAGGTGCTGCATGACGGAGTGAGCTCCTGTCTCTGTCCCAGCTCCTGCCAACCTAGCAGATCACAAGCAAGAAATTGCATGTAGATAGATAGGGACCACTTCGGTGGGAAGGTAAACAGCGTTCCATGCACTCCAGTTTTGAGGCATGTGCCACATGTCCACAGAAACGTATGCAGATACAGACAGCGCTGGCTCTTTGGCTCTAAACAGAGAGGAGCACTGAACCCTAGAGTCGGATAGGACTGGCTTTCAAACAAGGGTGACCTTTACCCTAAGGCCAATACCTCACAGGTAGCAATCTCAAGAAGACCAAGCTCACACTATTTATCACCAAATATGCTGAGCTGCTTTCTCTCCTTGGCTCCAATTTCCAAGAATTACATTTTAAAACTAAAATTAAAAGCAAAAACAGCCCAACAACATCTTGACACATACATCAGAAGCTTTGAAAACTGCCAGCTATGTCTTAGTTTGCTTCCAATTCAGAGTCTTCTTATATAAAGATGGTTTCATGCATTCCCTTCCAATGTCTTTCCACCATGGGGAAAAAAGGCATAGCTTGATGGAACAGCGGGTCCAAATTAAATCTCCGGCTTTTGCAGTTAAACTAGGTTAGAAAACATGAAATGTCCCCCAGATGTTTCCAGACAGCCTCTCTCATGGCCCTTTCCCAATAGTGGGTAGGACACTCTAGAGTTGGAGCTTAACAACATTTGTAGAATCACAAGTTGTTCCCCCTTTTGAAAGAAAAGATGTCATTAAGGAAAATGTCCCCTTGGATCCTAGTCATTCTGGTGTCATCCAGATGTTTTTGGATAATAACCACCATACTTCCTGGTCATTAGCCCTGCTGGAAGAGGCTGGTGGGAATGAGGTTCCAAAACATCTGGACTGAAATCCAGTTGGTAAACCCAACTAGAGTTAACATTGCTTAACTTTGCTGATTTACATATTTTCATAAGTCTCACTGATTCAGTGCATCTAATCTCTCTGGATCTATAATTTATCAGGGCCCTTGAATGTAGCCAACTGTGGCATAAAGAATCTTTCTTCCTTGCACAAATAGTGCCTCTGTCTCTGGGGATATATATTCTGGATCAGGACCAAAGCAAGAAAAAGGGCTAAATCCTTTTGCCCTAAAACTGTGCTCAGTTCTGCATTTTTCCTCTGTCAAGGTTGTTGTTTACATTAGAAAAGCCAAACAACCATGCAATGGTTCATTGCTTGAATGATGCCACATCTCTTTTAGTGTTTAACTAGATAGTCTGATTGCAGGTATCGCACGACAGCTTGGCCAATGTGTTTCAACAACAGCAAAAACCATCACAGATGAATTGTTTACTTACTTCATTGGCTTAAACAAAGCTTGACCGTAGTTCTGGAATGTCATGATCAGTTTGAGTTGAGTGCCTCCTGACTTCATGGCTACAAGATAGAGCAGAGGAGGAATAATTAACAAAAATAGTTCCACTACATTTTACCACTTGTGGAATACTTAGCGACTCTAATATTCAGATGCTTTCAAGCAAGGCATTCACCTATGGAGAAATCATGGTCCTTTGTATGGTAGTCAACATAAAGAACTTGACGCCCCTCCCCCTGTGCCCACCCCAACATATTGTATTGTAATGTAATGTAATGTATTGTCTGTAAGCTGCCCTGAGTCACCATGGCGAGTGGGCGCCAATATAAATTTGAACTAATAAATAATAATGCTGGTAAACCTAGCAAATGCTGATTTCAATAGCCTATTGTTTTACATGTGGCATTCCTTAAGAAAACAGAAGACCAAATATGAGATGGATTGACTGAATAAATAAGCCATGACCTTCAATTTGCAAGACCTGAGCTGGGCTATTAGACAGGACACTGTTTTATAGGAAGGGATCCTATGGTTGAGCTCCTTTCAAGTTGAGCGCCTATCAAGAAGGCAAAGTGGTAAATCGAACTCTCAACCTCTGGCTCTACAACTAGATATTTAAACCATTGGTGGCAAATAAATCCACAAATACAGTTTAGAGACAAATCCAAAGCAAAGATATGAATTCATGCCATGGTCATGCAAGCCACATCAAACCAAGACAAAAATGATGATTAATATTTGCTTCACTTTGTTCCATTTTGTTTCAACAAAGTAACGTCTCCCTACTTTATTTGAGTTTGCAGATTTAGATGTGTGTTTGTACAAGAACTCTTGAGTGCGTTGGTTACTCACAAGCAGCATAATGAGCTCCAGATTTCTTTGGATATAACATTTAAATCGCATTAAGTGGTTCAGTTTTCCTTTCCCTCTGATCAGCTATTTCAGTGCAAATACTTGTGGCGCTGCTGAGATACTTAGAAGTTTGTCTTTAGTTAAGGCAACTCAAATAAACATGTTAAACAGGCTCACACTCCAGTTATGGTCTTTTGTGGAATTCAAAGTCTTCCAGACAATTCACATGGGGGTTACAGACACAGACTGTTAGTTCCAATTTGCCAAATCAAGATTGCTTATGGGAGAGCATTGAGGTCACATAGGGTGCTAGATCCTAGAGCAGGGGTGGGCAGCCTTGGCACTCCAGCTGTTCTTGGACTTCAATTCCCAGAAGCCCAAGTCCCTGTGAATCCAGACAAATGGGTTTACTATGTGCAGTAAACCCATTCGTGTGGATTCACAGGGACTTGGGCTTCTGGGAATTGAAGTCCAAGAACAGCTAGAGTGCCAAGGTCTTCCATAACTTCCCTAGAGCAAGGTTGGCCAACCTTGGTGCTCCTGCTATTCTTGGACTTCAGTTCCCAGAAGCCCTGATCATTGCTTCTGGGAATGATGACCAAGAACAACTGGAGCACCAAAGTTTGACATCCCTGCGCTAAAGACCTAAAAAAACACCCCATATGGTTTGACATCATTTTCTAGAGAACTCCCAGGTCTCATGATTATACCCCTAGTGATACCCATCATGAGATCTCTGGGCCTGGAGGTCTTGTGACACTGTCTGTTTTTCTCCAGGTCCTTCTTATACAAGGCCAAGCTGTTTAGACCTCTCCAGATTCACTGAGCTGCAGCAATACATTCAAACTATAGATGTATATGTTCTCTTAACTTCCCTATTAGTATCTTGGAAGTCAACCAATAGTCAACAGAAATGGCCACTAGCGGCTTAAATGGAGAGTTATTATGTCTGCTTGAAGAAGACTTTAGAGTTTTAGTGGTTTTCTTGAAAGACTCAGCTGTGTGGATAAGGACAGGTTTCACTTACCAGTAACTGTCGTTCTCCGAGTATGTTGTTTGGGGATTCACACTGATGGGTTCTGCGCCTGCGCTGAATCCGGAGCGGAGCTGGAAAGCTGATTGGATAAAGAGTTTTGAATGTGGGACCGCCCACCATGCCCAACCCCTTTAGGCGCCATTTCGCGCTCTCCCCTCAGTTTGATATTAAAGCTGCCCGCTAAGCCTAAGGCCATCTCAGGCCGGCAGCCCTGAGGGGAGGCAGGGTTGGGTTGTGTGAATCCCCAAACAACATACTCGGAGAACGACAGTTACTGGTAAGTGAAACCTGTCCTTCTCCTTCGTGTTGTTTGGGGATGCACACTGATGGGTGACTAACAAGCTCACTTACTTGGATGGTGGGCAGCCGGCGTCCTGAGATGTAGGAGAGCGCGATGGCATCATGGATGGGCGGTCATCAGCGAAGAGGATCGGAGACCAGCCGTCAGGATGGACCTGCCCCGTCTGACATCAGGGGCGGACCTTGTATCAACCCGGTAGTGGGTGATGAAGGTGGAGGACCTGGACCAAGTGGCAGCCTTGCAGATATCCTCCATCGGGATGCCCTCTAGGAATGCAGTGGAGGAAGCCAGTGTCCTGGTGGAGTGAGCCCGGACATGAGGCGGAGGTGGCAGGGATGACGTCTGATAGGCCAGGTAAATGGTACCTGAGATCCATTTAGATAGTCTCTGGGCAGACAGAGGCTGTCCCTTAGTCTTGCCACCATAAGCCACAAACAGTTGTTTTGCTCTCCTGAAGGACGCAGTCCTCTGGGTGTAAAACAGCAAAGCCCTCCTGACATCCAACGAGTGCCACACTCTCTCTTGTGGAGACGAGGGATTCAGGAAGAATGCTGGAAGCGTGATGGCTTGGGCCAGGTGAAATTCAGTCAGGACCTTGGGCAGGAATGTCAGATCTGGGTGCAATACTGCCCTGTCAGGGTAGAACTTGAGAAAAGGAGGGTCAGACCGAAGGGCTGCCAGCTCCCCTGCCCGTCGGGCAGAAGTGATAGCTACAAGGAAAGCAGTCTTGTAGGAGACAAATTTAATGTCCACCGAAGCCATGGGTTCAAAGGGTGCCTTCGTGAGTGCGGTGAGCACTGTAGTGAGGGACCACTGAGGGGGTGGTATCTTCACTGGAGGATAGGCGTTGCGTAGCCCTTGAAGGAACCTTTTAACAGTTTTGTCTCTGAAGGCGGAGGACAATACTGAAGAAGGTGGGGCCTTGGCGACCACAGCAGCTAGGTGGACCTTTAATGATGAATGTGCGGATCCCAACTCGGCGAGGTGCAGGAGGTAGGACATGACATCCTGCAGGGATGCGGAGTCCACGGTGCGGTCGCTGGATGCTAGGAAGTCAGTGAAGCGACGGTACTTGGCATCGTAGGACTTCCGTGTGGAAGGTTTCCTTGACAGATCAAGGATCCGTGCTATGTTGGGCGGATAAGCCAGGCCGTCAGGTGTAGGCTCGGCAGATCCGAGTGAAGGATCCGACCGTCTTCCATGCGGAGGAGATTCGGATCGGTGGGTAGGCGGAGACGATCGCAAGCCAGGGTTTGGAGTAGTGGGAACCACGGCTGGCGCGGCCAGGACGGGGCAACCAGGATCGTCCAGGCGTTCTCCGCACGGATCCGTATCAGGACCCGTTGGATGAGAGGGATCGGTGGAAACATGTACAGCAGTTCCTGGTGCCACGGCACCATGAAGGCATCGCCCTCCGATCCGTGGCCGATCCCTGCTCGGGAGCAGTAACGGCGGCACTTGGAGTTGGTCTGTGACGCGAAAACGTCTAGGGTCGGTGTGCCCCACCGTCGGCACAGGCGGTCGAACACCGATTCGTCCAGTTCCCACTCGTGCATTGCCGTCCCTTTGCGGCTCAGGGAGTCTGCATCGGAGTTCAGGGTGCCCTGGATGTGGACACCTATGGGGAACACATGTACCTTCAGGCACCACTCCCACATCTGGACGGTCAGGTAGAGGAGGGAGAGAGACTTGGTCCCTCCTTGCCGGTTGAGATAGGCTAGTGTCGTGGTGTTGTCCGAGGCGATCTGCACCACACTGCCCGCGATCGACGGTCTGAAGGACCTCATCGCCTTCCACACCGCTAGCAGCTCGAGGAAGTTGATATGGTGGTCGGCTTCCTCGGGTGTCCATATGCCGTGAATCCGTAGTCCGCGGCAGCACGCACCCCATCCGTGGGTGCTCGCGTCGGTGGTGACTTGGATGGTCGGTGCGGGAAGGGTGAAGAGTCTCCCCGCGGTCACATTCTGGTCCATTGTCCACCAGTTTAACTGGTCTCGGAGTTCGGGAGTCGGTGTGAGCCACTTCCCGAGGTTGTCGTGGGTGCCGTTGAAGGAGGAGAGGAACCACGACTGGAGGGAGCGCATCTTGAGTTTGGCGTGCGAGACCACCGCCGTGGTCGACGCCATGAGTCCTAGCAAACGGAGGGCGTCCCTCGCACGGACCCGACGTCTGCCCTGGATCCGTGCCACCACTGTGCGGATGTCGAGCAGACGTTTGGTTGGGGCGTAGGCTCTTAGAGCCAGAGAGTCTAGAACGGCTCCGATGTATTCTATTCGTTGAGTGGGGGTCAACTGGGATTTCTTGAAGTTGACCCGCAGACTGAGGCTCTGCATAAGGGCGAGGCAATGTGCAACGTCGTCCTTGGCTTTTTGTTGGGTCGGGGAGCAGATCAACCAATCGTCTATGTACGGGAACACTTGGACGCCTTGCAGTCGCAGATGAGCAGCCACCGGTGCCATGCACTTCGTGAATACCCTCGGAGCGGTGGAGAGGCCGAAGGGTAGGCATGTGTACTGGTAGATGTTGCCGCCCACCTGGAATCGGAGGAAACGACGATGTTCCCTCCTGATGGACACGTGAAAGTAGGCGTCCTTCAGGTCGATGACGGTGAACCAGTCCCCGTGGTTGATCAGCGGGAGGATGGAGTGAAGGGTTACCATCCGGAACTTCCTCGCGTCGATATGGTTGTTGAGAAGACGGAGGTCCAGGATGGGACGTGCCCCCCCGTCTTTTTTGTCCACAAGGAAGTATCGGGAGAAGAACCCTTCGTGAGACTCCGACGCTGCGACCGGCTCTATGGCGCCCTTCTCTAGGAGAGCTGTTAGTTCCTCCTGGAGCGGTGGGGATGGATCGGTGATGCGGATCCGTCCGACAGTAGGGCATCTCTCGAACTCGATCGCGTAGCCAGAGTCTAAGATGGTTAAAACCCATCGGTCTGTGGTGATGGCAGACCACGCCGATAGGTAGTCGGAAAGGGGGCGGTAGGGTAGAGTCTCGGTCACGGAAGAGTCAAACACGTTGTTTGCCCTTCCGTTCCGTACGCTTGCCAGTCTGAGGCCGTTGCTGGTAGCGTGGACGGTTGGGTTGTTGGCGCTGCCGGTAGGGCTGGTACCGGGAGTAGTCCCCTTGTCTCTGTGGCGGGCGAGGTTGATAGGATGGGCCCGCCTGAGACGTCGACGGCTGGTCCTGATGGTAACGGCCGGACCCACGGTGTGGAGGGCGGAGCTGTTTTATTGTGGCGTAGTCCCCTTTCAGCTCTCCCAAGGAGGTGTCGGTCTCCTTGGCGAAGAGGCCCTCGCCATCGAAGGGGAGCTCCTCCACGAGCCGCTTGACATCGTCCTGCAGGTTAGCCGAACGGAGCCAGGCGTGGCGACGGAGCTGGATGGCGGAGGCCAAGTTTTTTGCCTCCGACTCGGTGACGTGGCGGCCGGTGCGGATTTGCTGGAGGGAGAGGTGGTTGCCCTCCATGCAGAGTTTTTCAAAGTCCGCTTGTCGATCAGGTGGCAGCAGGGACTTGAACGACTCCGCTTGCTCCCAGAGTCGACACTGGTAGCCTCCCATGGCCGTCGCGTAGTTGGACGCACGGAAGGACAAGGAGGCATTGGCGTAGAACCTCCTGCCCAGTGCGTCCAGCTTCTTCCCCTCTTGGGTCGACGGGATGGGAGTGCTGCTGATCGGCGTCCGGTGTTGGGAGCCCTTGACCACTCGGGAGTTCGGTGCCGGGTGAATGTGCAGAAAGTTGGAATCGTCCAGCAGTCTGTACATAGAGTCCACTCTGTTGGATACGGAGTGCGAAGAAACCGGCTTCTTCCACACCTCCTTGGCCGCTTTCGCAATCTTAGGGAGCAGTCCGAGGCGGACGGGGACCAACTCCTTGCGGTCGGCCAAGCCGCAGACGACATCCTCACAGTCGTCCGGGGGAGCCTCCGCCCGAATCCCAAGGGTGGATCCGAGGCGAGTGATCAGTCCGGTGTAGGTCTTCAAATCCTCCGGCTGGGATCCGTGGACGGCGCCGATGTTGTCGTCCGGGGACTTGTCGACCGCAACCGGCGGTGGCTGATGCTGCTCCTCCTCCTGATCCGACGAGTCGGAGTCTCCTGACCGCGCCGAGACGCTGGGCGGTGGCAGGTAGACCTCGGGGTCCGAGTCCGACCAGTACGGCCTGGCGGATCTCGGATCGCTCCCCGGCAAAGGCAGCTGGTACGGAGGGAGAGAGGCCTCCGACCGCGCCTGTTCCACCCTCTGCCGCTTCGGTGCGGGGCCCTCCTCACGGAGCGGTGGTGCTTCCGTGGCTGGTGGTGAGGGCAGAGGGCGCTCCCACGGTGTCGTCTGCGGGCCGTAGAGCTCGGTGTGCAGTTTCCGCACCATCGCCTCGATGTACGGGGCGATGAGGCTCAACTGGGGCGGCGGTTCGGTAGCCGGACCAGGAACCACGGAAGGACTGCGGAGGGAGGAAGACCTGTGCGGTGGTACAGGTGGAGGAGTCTCCGGCGGCGGTGGAGGGCTGTGGGCCCTCTCCGGCGTGGCGTCCCGGGCCTCGGTCGACATCCTACCCGGCGTAGGTGGAGCTGCGACCGGGGCGGATGCTAGGGAGCGTGGCGGCGAAAGTTGAGCCGGTGCCGGGGTCGGAGGAAGAGAAGACGAAGAGCTACGGCGCTTCTTTTTCTCTTTTTTGTCTTTCTTCTTCTTCTCCTGCTCCTTCTTCCGCCTGAACAGTTCAGAGGCCGAGGGCCTGGAAGAAGAAGCGGAGGTTGAAGGAGCAGACGTGGAAGCGGCCTGCTCTGGAGCTGGGGGAGCCGGTGGTGCCAGTGCGGCCTCCATGAGGTAGGCTTGAAGGCGGTACTGGCGGTTCTTGATGGCGGCCTTCGAGAAGCCGCGACAGACTTCGCAGGTCTGGACCTGGTGACTCTCCCCGAGGCAGCGAAGACAACGCACGTGCCCGTCCGAGCTAGGGAACTTTCTCTTGCAGGACGGACACTGCTTGAACGCTGCCGCTGAGGCCATCCACCGAAGTAGATGGCCGAAGAGAAAAAATTATCCCGGCCGGGAGGCCCCGACACGAGATGTTGGTCTTTTTTTTTTTTTTTTTTTTTTTAAACGGCGGCTGAGGGCGAGCCCCAGCCACACGAGGACCAAGGGAACAAGTCCCCTAGTCCGAGAAAAATTGTAAAGTAGGAAAAATTGGAAGATTCTGAGACAATCTCAGCAAAGTACTCACAGCTTTTTTTCCAGGCTCCTGCTTGCGCAGCGGAAAAAAGCAAACTGAGGGGAGAGCGCGAAATGGCGCCTAAAGGGGTTGGGCATGGTGGGCGGTCCCACATTCAAAACTCTTTATCCAATCAGCTTTCCAGCTCCGCTCCGGATTCAGCGCAGGCGCAGAACCCATCAGTGTGCATCCCCAAACAACACGAAGGAGAACTCAGGTATCTGGCTGTGGAGCCGGAGGTGGGGAGTTACCATCAGAAATCAGAACTGCCCCACATGATTGGCTTTCTGAAAGATGTTTAAAACCTTTCTCTGTCATCAAGCGTTTACTACTTAGACCCCTTATTAATAAGTTATATCTGACAATTTGTGCAGTCTGCCTTTGTTCTAATGTACATCTGAATTGAAATATTTTATTAATAGGACTGCAGATTGGTAGCACCAATTAAGCATGTCTATTTTTTATTATCTTCTTATGGATGATATTCATTTGGGATTGATTGGTTTAAGTTATGATGTTGAATTGTTTATGTTGCATTTGGTCTTTGTATGGCTGTTATCGTACCAGCCAAAGTAGTGGGGTTTTTTACTAAGTGGGGCAGGATGGAAAAATCAATTCATTCATTCATTCATTCATTCATTCATTCAGTCAGTCAGTCAGTCAGTCAACCAATCCATGCTTCCCAAGGACAAAAGGGATCAATTAGAAGCCTCACAACTGGACATGGGGAGGGAGAAAACATTTGGTTTAATTAAATTAAAGATTTCTATCACTAGATGATTACATCATCTGACTTACACAACGTAAATTTAAGGCAACAAGGTTTCACCCATTTAAGTGGATTACAAGTACTGTATTTAAAGATTTGACTGCATGGCATACAAATTGAAATATAATAATAATAATAATTCCTGATGGGGCCCAAGGTTGACTCAGCCTTCCATCCTTCCAATGTTGGTAAAATGAATACCCAGCATGTTGAGGGCAAAATGCTAATTACCTGTGAACCATCCAGAGAGTGTACAAGCACTATGGGGCAGTGTATACTGTAAGTATAATTGCTATTGCTATTTATATAGACATGTGATAATCTATCATTAAATTTTAGGGATGAATTTTTCATTGTCACACTCCTCAGGAGAACAGCTGGTGGGTGCTATAGAATCATAGAATAACCGAGCCAGAAGGGACCTTTTAGGCTAGGAGTCGGCAACCTATGGCCCGTGGGCCAAACCCAGCCTGTGGCACCAAATCATCCGGCCCCTGCCCTCACTCCAACCACCACCACCGGAAGTGGCTCCAGATGCATTTACGGTGGCTGCAGATGTGTTTATGGCAGTGTTTACAGCGAGGGGACCACCAGTCTGGCCCCCTCAACTGTCTGAGGGAGCGTGACCCGGCCCCCAACTTAAAAAGGTTGCCGACCCATGTTTTAAACCATTGAGTCCAACCCCCTGCTCAATGGAGGAATCCAAATCAAAGCAGATATGACAGATGGTTGTCCAATTCTCTCTTGAAAGCTTCCATGGCATTTCGAGGCAGTTGGTTCTTCTGTCTTACTGCTCTAACTATTAAGGTTTCCTCATATTCAGCCTATATCTGGCTTCCTGTAATTTCAACCCATTATTACGTGTCTTTTTGGTTCTTTCCCCCTATCCCTACATATCTGATTTTAGCATAATGTAAAAGAATAAAGAAATACTATCCTTAGTCACACTTCCTTTATCCACAAGCCCGTCCTCTCCACAGGACCACAGATGGACCCATACTCAATTGACCCATCTCCATGGGTTGTTCACAACTTGATATTCCTAGAAGCTGTTTGTGTCGGCTTGTGCAGCCTGAGTAATTTTGTCCCTTCCGTTAGAGAAAGCAAAACAACAACAACAAAAAGGTCCTTTGAAAAGGTCACATAGCCCAGATTTTCAGCAAGCCAAGAAAAGGTTTGCACTAAGAAAAACAAAGGCCAGCCAAGCCATGTTGCCTAGTTGACATGTTCTGCTTTGACTGTATGGTTTCTGTCCCTTAAACCAGGAGTTCTCAACCTTTTTAATCCGGGGGGCTGGGTCATGCTCCCTCAGACAGCATCGGTGGCCGGGCAGCCATTTTGCCCTTCCTCCAGCACATGGCACTTCCTGGTTTGTGGTGGAGGCAGTGGGCCGCAGTTTGAGAATCCCTGCCTTAAACAACGCTCTCGGCACCATTTCCTTTTAGATGTTCCTCTTGAAGCTTTATTAGGAATAAAACCCAAGCTTTTAATCTTTCTTTCCATGCCTCTCCCCCGCCTTCCTTTCCTGAGCAATGAAATGTTACGCAGATCCAGTCCGTTTAATTACTGTTCTGTTCCTGCAAAGCAGTCCCTCCAGCCTGTGTGTTTTGCTGACCCCAGCCTTTGCTTGCATTACTTGCCTGTCCCATAGGAGCAAATAAATAATTAGAAATTAAAAGGCATCAAGCAATTTGCACTGACTAAGCAAAGAAAGAATGTGTGGGTTTCACATATTAGATTAAGTCAGGGCTGCTGACTTGGCCAACTCTGTCACGGCCTTTAAGGGCAGAAAAGCACCCCACAGACAACCGCCACTGCTTTCATTTCTGTTCCGGGACTCCACTGCACGTCCAGTCAAGTTTGCGGCAAAATTAAGGTGCCACATACACATTTCCTCACATGCATCATGTGCTTGAGTTGGGTGTTGGGTGCTTGAATCATGAACTTGGATTCGTTTGGAGACTTAAATGGTTGTGCAAGGCACACCAAGGCACACACACACCCCAAAAGATCTTTGATGAGGACAGGAAGCACTTGGGTGGACATTTATTTTCGCTTTGAAAATTTCAACTTTTGTCAGGGGCTAGGAGGGTCTTAAGGAATCCCTTAACCCAGTTGTTCTTGGACTTCAATTCCCAGAAGCCCTAGAGAAAATTCTGGTTATTTTCACAAGTATATTTCAGAGACGGAGAATTGGAAGCCCTAAAATGGAAAGCCAACATCTGGTCTTCCTCAGACGGCTCCATCTCTTTCCTCATCACACTGGAGTACGGCTATTTCCTAACTCTTCTTGCAGAAAATGGACTAACAGGAAACAGTGATATAATGGCAGTGTGAGCGCATTCAATTGCCTCTCTCTTAGTTAATGGGACTTAGTTATGGGGTTGCGGTACAGTGGCTCAGTGGTTAAGAAGCTTGCCTTGTTAGCTGGAAGGCTGACTGGTCAGCAGTTCAAGACCCGGGTACTGCATGACAGATTGAGTGCCTGTCTTTGTCCCAGTTCTTGGGGACATAAAAGGAGCCTCATTTGAGCATCCCCTGAGCGGAG
Organism: Furcifer pardalis; assembly: GCA_030440675.1. Classification (NCBI taxonomy): domain Eukaryota; kingdom Metazoa; phylum Chordata; class Lepidosauria; order Squamata; family Chamaeleonidae; genus Furcifer; species Furcifer pardalis. The sequence goes on along the minus strand of CP126900.1, from coordinate 11,545,026 downwards.
TTCCTCCCTCAAAAAGCCTTTAAGCCCAGAATAATTTCTGACATAACATATTATTATAACAGGAACAAGATCTTTAACACAGCATACATTAGTATTTTTTCACATGCACTTTCTCGTCAGAAATCATATCAGCCAATGCATTAAAGTTCCTCTCAATTGTCTTAATGGTTTTTTGTACATAGAGTTGTATCAATAATGTCTGGGAACAACGCACGAACAAAGCTTCCAAAAGTGACACTAATTTTGGTGCTTAATGGCTAAAATTAAACCCCGGCTTGGCCAAGATAATGTTTTTTGTTTATTTTGTCTTTCTGCCTAGCAAGGAGTCAAGTAGAGTTGGAGGACAAAATCCATCTGGCTCAAATTTTAATATGAACTGACCTGTCTAATATACAGAACGGAAGTTTTCTTCCAGTTTTCGCCTTTTCCAGAACTTTCCCTTGCAATAAGGCATACAAAAAACACATTTTAAGAAAGAACGGTGTAGACCAGTGGTCCCCAATGTGGGGCTCACACCTCACAAAAGGATTTCAATTCCCAGAATCCTCAGTCAGTACATTGGTTGATCAGTGCTTTGGGAAATTGATTCGGCTTCTGGGAAATGAAGTCCAAAAACCAAAGGTTAGGAAACACTGATGTAGGCAGATGTGTATTTAATGCTAGATATTTCAAGTTTTGTTTATTGGAGACATGAAAAGAGCCTCATTCGGGTGACCCTTGAGTGGAGTTTTCCCAGCAAAAATCCTTTGAACCCAGAATAATTTCTGACATGAAATTATTATTACCTTTACAGTTCCCCAACATATGTAGTTAATTGTGGCATAGATTACTTAGACCAGGGGTTCCCAACTGGGTTTTTTGGGCCACACCCCATGTAAGCATCTCTAAAATTCGGGTCCTCCCACCCCCATGACATATAATTCTTATTATTCTCAAAAGTGAACTCTTATTCATGTGGAGGAAGCCTAAAAGGCCATTAACTGTTAATAACTCATTCTCAAATTGCCCCCATTAAAAATCAAATCCCCCCCCCCTGCCCCACGTTGGGAATCACAGACATAGACCCTTTGTGCAGTGACAAAAGCACACTCAAGGCACACTCGAGTGTGAAGGTTACAATTCACCTTTTCAACACCTCAAGAGAATGAAACAGAAAGACTTTAAAGCAGGAGATCTCAACCTTTTTAAGCCAGGAGCTGGGTCACGCCACCTCAGACAGCTCCAGGGGCTGGATGACCATTTTGCCCTTCCCCCACCACATGGCACCTCCTGGTGTGGTGGAGGTGGTGGTGAGCCACATGAAATGGTGTCGCAGGCCAAATGCAGCCCAGGTTGAGAATCCACATTTAACAGTAATCTTGCATAAAGATTAACCAAAAGAACAAAGAAGGAAAAGCGCACACCGACAACCTAGCAACCACCTGGCCAGACTTCAACTCTGAATTCAAGCAGGTTTTCTGTGACACTTATTGGCTTCCAGTCAACCCTTCACTTTTGTTTCCTGACCTCTACTTTTTCTCCTGCCCTTTGAACAACCTACTCTCCAGGTTTCCAATTCTTCGGTCTTGAAGGAACACTTTCCACCTCCGTGTAATTGCTGAGAGCAACTACTTGTTGCAAAGGGTTCTGGGGAAATGCTCCAACATACATCTTCTAGGGTACATATGAAGACTCCTGGGCTTCATCGAGGCCATTCACCAACAATCTTTCAGGAGGCTCTTCAAGTGTAGCCCACACTAACAGCTGAAGCATATCCACTGCGTGTCTGTCTTGCTCGAATGCCAGTTGCGTCTGACTTTAGGGCTTGGTGCTCGTCTCCGTTTGCAGCCAAAGAGCCAGCGCTGCCTGCAACTGCAGATGTTTCCATAGTGATGTGGCATGCATGACTAGACCCCAGAGTGCACAGAATGCTGTTACCTTTCCTGCCGAGGTGGTGGTGTATATACTCAAGTATAAGTCTAGTTTTTTAGCCCCAAAAATGAGATCCAAAAAGTGGACACGACTTATACTTAGGTCAATGACCCTGAGGATCCCCAAAACTGCGGTGGTTCAAATTAAAACATACTGTATAGTTAAAACAAACAAACACTAGCACTACTGTAAGAACTGAAAAACATACCCACACAAATGTCTAGATTAATTAATTTTACCATATTTTCATGTAAGTCAAACCTCGCATAAAGAGGGCCTCGCTTAAAGAGTAACTCGCTTAAAGAGCAGGATTTTCTCTGAATGTTCGCTATGCTTAACAAATAAAACCAACCAAAAACTCGCTTAACAAATAAATCGGGTTCACAATCCCCCCCATAATTGGTCACTTACAATGGTGTTTCGCTTAAAGAGCAAACTCGCTTAAAGAGCAATCTTGTGGAACGCATTATGCTCTTTAAGCGAGGTATAACTGTATTTTAATTATTAAAACTCACCAGCAGCTGCTGTATTTTCCACCCCTGACTTATACTCGGGTCAATCTATTTTCTTAGTCTTAGAGGTCTAAATTAGGTACCTCAACTTATATTCAGGATGACTTATATACAGTACCTATTTATCTGCTTGCAATTTCTTGCTTTTGAATTGCTAGGTAGGCAGGAGCTGGGTCTGAAACTGCTAACCTTGGGTCTCAAACTGCTGACTGTCTGACCTTCCAGGCAAGAAGCTTACCATCTTAACCACTAAGCCCGGAAAGCTAACTTAATATTTCAAGGAAAGCGATAATTGATGGGGAAATGAACACCAAGCTTGATGTGATATGGGTTCTGGTGTTCTTTATTTTCTCCACAACCAAATATCAGACACTTTTTCTATCTGTTGACCTTCAATGGGCAATTGGAAACCTGAGTTTGTTGTGCATCTAGTGTTTTCTTTTTTAAATTTTCCTTCCATTTCGAAGCAAATGACAACTTTAGCAGCCACTGATAAAAATAGTACAGATTTTTTAAAAAAGGAGCGAATCATGTGCTTTTCTGCTGTTTCATGGAGCAGAAGAAATTATGCTGCAATGTTTCTTCAAGCAAAAACATGCTCAATATGCAAAGAAAAGTAGCTAGCCAGTGTTGGGGTACTGAATTAGACTTCGAATTCAGGCCAAGTCTGTAGGAAGCTGTCTGGAATGGGGACAGCTGTTGGTTCATCTAGCCAAGGGGTTCCTATCCTAAAGCCCGTGAGTAGGATCCAGCCCACAGCATCATTTCATGTGGCTCCCCCCACCCATCCAAGGGCATTTGAGAAATAAAATGTCCACCCCTTTGAAGCTGTTGGGACAAAATGGCTCCCCCCATCATGCAGGCAAAGCAAAATATCTATGTTTTTTGTTGTTCAGTCGCACAGTTGAGTCCAACACTTTGTGACCCCATGGACCATCACACACCAGGCTCCTCTGCCTTCTGCCATCCTCCGCAGCTCACACAACTCTACACCCATCGCGTCAGTGATGCCATCTAGCTACCTCATCCTTTCCCACCCCCTTCTCCTTTTGCCTTCCATCTTTCCCAGCATCAAGGCCTTCTCAAGTGAGTCCTCTCTTCTCATTTGGTGGCCAAATTAGTTGAGCTATCATTTGGTGGCCAAAGTACTTGAGCAATCTAGGTTTAGACTGCATTTAATTAATTGGGCCAATTGCTATTCCCAGCCAGAGTCAACCTACCAAAGCAACTGCAGAATGGTAATCCAACATTTAAATTGTTGCGTCTACTCTAGAACTAGCAATTAGGTCAACTGTGCTTTAATATTATAACTTTCTGTTTTTACCTTTACTGTATTTGCTTTTGATCATCTTCTGAGATTACATCCTAGGTAAAGGTTTCCCTTGCTTGAAAGCCAGTTGTATCTGACTCTAGCGCTCAGTGCTCATCTCTGTTTCAAAGCCAAAGAGGCCACGCTGTCTGCTTCTGCAGATGCTTCTGTGGTCATGTGGCCAGCATGACTAGACACCAAGGTGCACAGAACGCTGTCTACTTCCCACCGAAGTGGTCCCTATTTATCTACTTGCAATTTCTTGCTTTCGAACTGCTGTTGGCAGGAGCTGGGACAGAGACAGGAGCTCATTCCATCCTGCAGTACTCGGGAATCGAACTGCTGACTTCCCACCTCCCAGTCAGTGCCTTAGCCACTTCAGCCACTGCAGTCCCATCCTAGGGAGTACATCCCTAGTACTGCAGTACATTCTAGGGAGGCCTTGAGTTACACTTTTGAAAACAATGGATAAGTAAAGTCCACAAACAGCTGGAAGGCTATACATTTGGAAAGGCTGAGTTAGTCGGAATCCTGAACCCATTTCCCTCCAACGTCCTCCAGTTTCATCAATACCAGGTTAGTGAACTGCATCACGTGTTAATTGCATCCCATAACTGCATATAATGTCTTTAATTACATCCCCTATCCAAGCGAAACATATCATAAGCTTTAAAAATGAGCTCAGTGAGGTGACACACTTACTTCTTCAGGCAGGGAAAGGGAACCCAACCTGAAGACATTCTTCCTTCCTTTGAAAATTAAGAGCCCCCCCCCCCCGTAAATTTCAATCCAGAAAGGATGATGCCCAAGGTTATTAGCGAGTCACACCCCACAACTCAATGGCATGCAGCATTTCTAATTAAACAATTCTTTGGCTCATGCAGGTGGCTTTATTATCGATGTAAATTGTAAATTGCACAAAGAAAACGGCTAATTATGGTCATTTCCCCGGCTTGTACTCAAGCAATCAGACTTCCACAATGCACCATTGGCGATGTGCTTTGCATATTGACTCTTTCCGCAGAAAATCACTACCAGCATCCCCATAAAATAAAACTGAAGGATCTAATTATCCCTTAACATCATGGCATGGAATGAAATCAAAAAGAGAAGATTGGACCCTCTGGTCAGATAGGACAATACAGTACTCTCATATAGTGGTGACAATGTGAATATTGATTGGACAACATCTCCCATAATGCTATACCATTAGCCGTGAAGTTTCAAGGAGGTGAACTCTCCAACACTAGAGGATAAAGGTGCATAATGGTCCATGGGGTCACAAAGGGTCAGACTTGACTATGCGACTGAACAACAACAACAACAACAACCAACACTAGAAGTACTCAAGAGAGAATTGGAGAACCATCTGTCTTGAGAGTACGCAAGAGAAAAACCAAATTAGAAGATGGAGGAAGATGCTCACTGGACAAGGAATAACATTTAAAGGAGGAGATGGCTGAGGAACTCAACCTCCCCTTCATTTGGCAGTCCAGGGTTTGATCAGGACATGAAAGAAGAAGTGGGGACAATGTGCCTACTGATTTGACAACAGTTCCCATAATGATACACTACTAGCCATGGTGGCTGAAGCTTCAAGAAGGTCAGATGCAAAATTATCTGGAACAACTCTGCTGCAAATAATTTGAATTTAAGTTCATTGCATGGTTTGGAAAGATTGCTTTGATTTTGGGTGATCTGCAAATCTCACCATTCTCCAAGCCAATTCTACACACTGCTACAAAGGCTGCCCATTGTTTCTCTTCCTCCTCGCCTGTTGGGTGGATTTGTTTTTCTTGACCTTTAATTTCCAGCCAATAGCAAAAATCTAATCCCATGATGACAATCTCTTCATAGTAACTATCACAGCTCAGCTCAAAGTTGACTGTTGGGTTAATATTTCCTGCTCAGATACTCATACTTTTGGCCAAAAAGTGAGTTCAAGACAATGGAGTGTATCTGACTGAGTAACCCATTCTCACAGGTGAGTATCTATCTATCTATCTATCTATCTATCTATCTATCTATCTATCTATCTATCTATCTATCTATCTATCTGTCTGTCTGTCTATCTGTCTGTCTGACAAAGAATACACATCTATTATGGATGCTGTATCTGAGGACTTCCTGCCCAGACAGGAACTGGACATTCTGGGTGTCTTCATCATGCCACAATTCCCAGGATTCCTGGGGGTGGAGGTAAAGTGATAGGTCTAGGACAGGGGTTCCCAAACTTTTCAAGCCAGGGGCCAGGTCATGCTCTCTCGGTCAGCATCAAGGGCCAGGTGGCCATTTTGTCCTGCCTGCATGATAGGGTGGCCATTTTATCCCAACAGCTTCAAAGCGACAGACATTTCATTTCTTGAGTGTCCTTGGAGGAGTGGGTGGGCTACATGAAATGGCTCTGGGGGACAGATCCTGCCCATGAGCCTTATATTGGGCACCCCTGGTCTAGGACCTTAGTTCCTGTCCTATGGACATTTTACATATTCATCTTTTTTTTAAAAAATGATACCACATGTTTTGCTACTAACTAGTCTTGACTTGTATTGGTATAAGCATCTGGTCTCTCTTCCTCCATCTTCCCCTGCCTCCTTTGAGGGTTCTGGCACTCTTTAATTGCCTGAAAATTATACAGCAACATATGTAGCAGTGTTAAGTGGGAATATGACATTTTGTAAACACTGCTCTGCCCTGCTATGGCAACTTTCTTTTGATGATGTAAACACCTCCTTTACAGCTTTACAGGCCTATAGAACAGAATCCAACATGGTTCCTCTGCAGAGATCTTCAGCCCAGTGTTACTCATGTTTTTTTGAAAGCAGCCCGCCTATCTCATTCGGTAGAGAAAGCCAGAAGGGCCCCAGTTCAAATGGTGTTGACTACACCCACTCCCTGCCTAAGGGGTATTTGTAAATTACTTAGAATGATCCTTAACCCAACTTAATTTACTGTTGGCATCATGATTATGTCCCTGGAACGGAGACGGTTTGGATCCGGCACAAATCAGCTCCTTCTTCGACTACCCAATTTGTAACTCCATCTTTTGGCTCCTCTGCTGGCAGATCTGTCTTGTCAACAGAGGTCTGAGATCAGCTTGGACAGGGGTTCCCATCCTAAGGTCTGTAGACTGGATCTGGCCCCCGGCACAATTTCATGTGGCCACCCACCCTTCCAAGAAACAAAAAGGCCACCCATTTGGGACAAAATGGCCAACCCCATCGTGCAGGCAGGGCAAAATGGCCATCTGGCCCTCGAAGCTAACTTAGAGAACATGACCTGCCCCCTGGCTTGAAAAGGTTGGGGAACCCCTGAACGAGGGTGCTCCTGAAAGAAGGGGATTTCTACCAGTGGGAAAGATCATGGTAGCTTAGTGGTTATGCTGAGTTTGACGACTAGAAGATTGGCAGGTCAGCAGTCTGAGACCCAAGTGATGTGTGACAAAGTGAGCTCCTGTCATCTCTCCCAGCTCCTGCCAACCTAGCGGTTCGAAAGTAAGAAATGGCAAGTAGATAAATAAGTACTACTTTTGGTGAGAAGATAAACAGTGTTCCGTGCTCTCCTGCGACTAGTCATGCCTGCCTCATGACCACGGCAATGTCTTCAGATGCAGACAGCGCTGGCTCTACGGCTGCAAATGGGGGTGAGCACCACCCCCTAGAGTCAGACACTACTGGCTTTCGAGCAAGGGAGACATTCACCTACCAGCAGGAAGAGACTTCTTATTCCTCTGAAAGCCCGTGAATTGAAGAATTTGCAGTACATTGCTACTGTGACAATAGGAAGGGATGTGAATTTTGGATTATTTAGCTGACAAAAACCATAATTCTCCTTTCTGCACTTCCACCTGCCAGACTGAAAACTTACAGACAATTAAATTGTGTTCACCTGGAGAGGCAGCCTAGCTGGCAGACTCCATACCTTGTATAGACATAAACCCCTCTTTCAAAGGCTTTTGGAAAGCTTCCTTTTCAATCTGGAAGTCAGGCCTATCTGAATCATAAAGTGTGCTAGGTTCACCTTCTCTCCTGGTGAGCACAGTTTAGGAGTCTATAAAGGTTAGGTCTGGCAGGTGAGTCTCTCTGAAAAGAGATTAGTCCCGTTTTTCAGTCTAAAAGTCCAAAATGCACATCCCTAGTGATGGAGTTGTTCAGCAGTTCTTTGAATAAGAAGACAGAGGTCACTCCCTCCTACCTACTGCAGTCTCTGATGTTTACTCAATGAGTTGAAATTTATCAAGGGAAAAAATCACAGTGATGGCAAACCTTGGCACTCCAGATGCTCTTGAACTTCAATTCCCACAAGCCCTGATCAGCAGGAGTGCTGACTTGTGCTTCTGGGAATTAAAGTCCAAGAACACCCAGAGTACCAAGGTTCACCATCACTGACATAGGGTCAACTCAGAATCCTTTATGGAACCTCTGGACCTTCAGGTGATTTTGGACTACATCTTCCATAACCCCTTCTCCTTGACCATGATGTTTAGAGTTGATGGCAGTACAAGTAACAATATCTGGCCAGCTAGAGGTTCGCCATCTTAAGGAGAGGGTGAGATTTGCTAACTTGAGATCCTAGGCAGAATTGGACTTCAGATTTGGATTCAGCTCACTTGATTTAGTATAGGACACACAGATTATACCAAGTAGCAGACAATATTTATTTTGTGATGCAGTGTTATTATTATTAAAAATTAAGGGAGGTGAGATATACCTGTATGTTATCTGGAAAGTCATAGGTTTGCCACTGACATTGCACCAGTGGGCCATTCAACCTGTAAATCCCTTTTCTTCATCTTTCCCTTCTCATATTATTGCAACACAGAATTTCAGCAATCTGAATAATCCATAAATAATGCTGCTTAGCTTCAAAACCGATTCTACCCACAAGATGATACTTCGTCCTGGCATACTTCCAAGCCAATTCCTTCCATTATTTCAGAAAAGGATCTAAATGTTTGGCAAAGTATTGTTCCCATTCACCTCAACTTGCGTAAGCCAGTCATGGGCATCGTCTCTCTTTCTCAAGGGCAGGAAAGAACAAATGTGGAAATCTCAGCCTCTCCAGTGCAGCAAGAATATCGAATCCCCAACCTCCTCATTCGTTTTGATGTTCAAATGATCCATCACAAGGGGGTGTGTTTTTTTGCTCTCACCACCAGGAAATCAAAAGCATGTTGCTCAGGTGTTTAAGAGGAAAATTCCTCAAGGCAACACAGGTTGAACAAGGTTGTTTGCCCTCAAGCTAGGTGAGATTAAAGATGGGAAAACCTATATTGTCTAGCATCAAAAGTTGGAGGAGGGTTAGGAGAATATGGTAAATGTGTTTGCATTTAGCTCAGTGATTCCCAACCTTTTCTTGACCGTGTCCAGCCTAAGCATCTCTAAAATCCTGGTGCCTCCTGCCATGACATAGAATTCTTATTATTCAAAAAGTGAACTCCTATTCACATGAAGGGAGCCTAAAAGACCATTCACTGTTAATAACTCATTCTCAAATTGCCCCCCAAAAATCAAATCAACCCCCTGTGGGGCATATGCCCCACATTGGGAACCATGGGTCTATATCAGGGATCCACAGCCTATGGCCCACAGGCTGGATCTGGCCCACGGTACCAAATTATCTGGCCTGTGCCCTCGCTCCAGATTCCACTTCCGCTGCTGCCGCCACATCAGTTTTTGTCTCTTCTGCTTGGCTTGACGTGTCCCTAATGGTGTTCAGTAGCAGGGCAGATGCTGTAAGCCTTACAACATCCGCCCTGCTACAGAGTGCCATTAGGGACATGCCAAGCCAAGCGAAGGAGACAAGGATTGAGGTGGTGGTGGAAGCGGCCACAGGTATGTTTCCTTCAGCCACACGATGAAGCTTCTCCAGGCTGGTGAGCATGGGAGCAGTGTGTGGGAGGGCTTTTAGGATGTATGGTGGGCTCTGAGTGGTTGCCACCACTGCCAAAGGCAGAAGAGGTGTTGCAGGGACCACCAGTCCGGCCCCTCAACAGTGTGAGAAAGCGTGACCTGGCCCCCATCTTTAAAAGGTTGAGGACGCCTAGTCTAGATGGAAGCAAAGCTGAGGTTCAGGATGGTGTGTGTTCAGGAGAAGTGGAAAGAAGTGTGATAATATTAAGCTCAGAAATGCACCTTCTTCAAATCTCAATTTTGAGAAGAACCAAATTCTTTTTGTCCTTCTGACATACTTTTGAAATGTACAACCAATGTCTCTTAAAAGCCAGGGAGGGTTTTGCCGAGCAAGGTTTTCTTTGCCTTTACTTTATTGCTCATGAGTTCACTTCCCCACTCCCAAGGCAATAGCACTGAAATCAATTACGAAGCTCACCAAAACAATGTAGTACAAATTCTGTAAAATGGAGGAAAAGTCTCCAGCATCTCTGCAGTTCATACAGGTTGAGAAATTCAATAAAGAATATCCACATATATATAAACTCTAGCTGAGTTCCCTCACAGCTACTTTTTACCACAAACATTGGAAAACAGAAAATCACAGCTTCTTTTGCAAAGCCTGTTTCCATCAGTGAACTATAACCTGTCCTCCTTAGCATTAAATCAGTAAATTAGGGCAACATTTTGAGAGAGGAAAGGGTAAAAATAGGAAGTGGAAAAACATATCCTTGTTGACAACAGCTAGAATCCTGCTGGTTGTTTTTTCAACTTGCAGCGGGCTAATTGACATGTTCCCAGAAACTGATTGCACAACTCAGAAATGCCTGAGCAGTTCATCAATTAGTCACAATAGGTGACAGAAACCTTCTGTCAACGCCACTTGTGGCCCATAATTCCTAAATTCTAGCTACTAGTTAAACCCTTGATTTCCACGAACCAAGACTACAGAGGAACCTATGCCATCAAGTATGATCAAGATGAAGCTAATGCTCTTCAAGTCATCACTTCAGCTGTCTGCTGGAAGATGCATCCAGAGATTAAAATAGGTCTGGGAGACTTTAGGAGTTTGTCCCGAGGTGCCAAAAATGTTACTGTTGGAAGACCCTAAGCCCACCCATCATGGTTGGCTATTGAAGGACATAATACCCCCTTTCTTAAGCATGCATGCTTCTGTTCTCCAGGGAGACGGAAACACAAAACATAAAAGCTCAGATCAAAACCAGTATGGCAGTTTGTGGTAAAGGTAAAGGTCACCCTTGCTCGAAAGCCAGTTGTATCCAGCTCTAGGGTTCAGTGCTCATCTCTGTTTATAGCCCAAGAGCTAGTGCTGTCTGTGTCTGCAGACATTTCCATGGACATGTGGAAGGCATTAATAAACACCAGAGTGCATGGAACACTGTTTATCTTCCCACCAAAGTGGTCCCTATATATCTATTTGCAATTTCTTGCTCTCGAACTCCTAGGTTGGCAGGAGCTGGGACAGAGACAGGAGCCCACTCCATTGGGCAGCACTCAGGTATTGAACTGCTTAAAAGCAGACAATCCTTTCCACCACCACTCATCTCCTCCTGAAGGGGATGTGGTGGCTTGGTGGTTAAGATGCTGAGGTTGACAACTGGGAGGTCAGCAGGTCAGCAGTTGCAGACCCGAGTGCCTTGCAACAGAGCGAGCTCCTGTCCTCTGTCCCAGCTCCTGCTGACCTAGCAATTTGAAAGCAAAACACTACAAGTAGATCAACTGGTACCACTTCAATGGGAAAGGTAACAGCGTTCTGCATACTGCAGCATTTATTCATGCCTGCTACACGACCACAGAAATGTCTGCAGATGTAGACATTACTGGATCTTTGCATGAAAATGGAGATGAGCACCACCCCCTAGAGTCAGACACGACTGGCTTTGGAACAAGGGAGACCCTTTACCTCTCTTCTCCTGACCTATGTGGGTCTCGTACAACTCAAACAACAGGCCAATTAAGGCACCAAAAGTGCGAGTTATAGCTTTGGAGGCATCCCACGAGGTAGTTGCTTTCCTCCAGAAGACGTGCCAAAGACCCTTTTTTGGAACAGCAATGGGTGACAGGCAGAAAATAACATCTGAGGCATTGAACAGCCTTGAGGGGGAAAAAACAGCCTTTTTCTACCGCTCCTGACAATGGCTTAGAAGAAATACATTTTCCCCTTGAGAATTTGGAGACACACAAAGCCTACAGAGTGTTCTGGAGAAATAAAGCGGGCATTGAAACAAGAGGCGTAACTGAAATTATTTGCACAAACATGCTCCAGCCCTGTGGTGTGTGTGTGTACATTCAGTGCAATGTACACACTATATGCACACATTAGGAGAAACATGTGCACAGAAGAATCTGAACCATAGTGGGGGAAAGATGGAAGCAATTGAACAGGAGTCCACGACCTTTTAAAGATGGGGGCCAGGTCACACTCCCTCAGACAGCTTCAGGGGCCAGACGGTCATTTTCCCCTTCCTCCAATACATGGCACTTCCTGGTGTGGTGGAGGTGGAAGGGGAGCAACATGACATGGTGCCATGGGCCACATCTGGCCCACAGGCCCCAGGTTGAGAATCCCTGCAATAGAAGATGGGCACATTTCTAATTTGGAGGGAAGGGGCGTCTTTCTCTTTCTAAGCTGTGTTATGGAGTGAATTAATGGAGAAGTGGGACTGAGACAGTGTCTGTGTGAATGCCTGCCAAGTTCCGTGTGCATATGTGTATGCTTTCCTGCCTGCCCTATGTGTGTCTGGATCCTCCCAGCAACCAATCAGTTACTCTGGGTAGTTAATAGCAAAGGTAAAGGTCTCCCTTGCTCAAAAGCCAGTTGCGCCTGACTCTAGGGGACAGTGCTCACTTCCATTTACAACTAAAAAGCCAGAGCTGTCTGCCTCTGTGGACATTTCCGTGTTCATGTGACAGGCATGAATAGAGTGCATGGAACACTCTTACCTTTCCTGCTGAAGTGGTCTCTATTTATCTACTTGCAATTTTTTGCTTTCAAACTGCTAGGTTGGCGGCAGCCAGGGCAGATGACAGGAGCTCACTCTGTCATGACTCAGGTCATGAACTGCTGACCTGCCAACCTTCTGGTCGTCAAGCTCAGCATCTTAACCATTAAGCCACTGCGGCCCCAGTTTAACAACAGTAAAGAACATAAACCATTAACAAACCAACCCTAAGTACATATAAGATAATAAAGGACACCCTATAGATGGCAACTAGAACAAAAAAAAAGTCATCGGAGGACAAAATCATTCTACCTATCGCATAAACACAACTGCCGAACAATGTTTGTTTGAATATTAAGCTCTCCCAACTCATCTGTCCTGCAAATAATTACACAGCAGAGATACAACACCGGTAATACCATGGGGATAAAGTTGTGTGACATTGCTTAACATGTCAATTCTTTATTTGGTTTTATGATTAAGGGTGAAGTAGGAGCTTAACTGATCCTTGCCTGCAGGATGCTACTGACTTCTGTTATTTCCATTCAAAGTTGTTTGGGTTGAGGACTAAGATTGAGAGTCATCGCTTGTCCTTTCCTTCCTTTCATCCCCATCCCCACCCAAGGCAACTAGGATCCCCCCTCCTCACAGTTCATCCTTTTTCATTAGCTGCTGTCAATTATCATTCATGGACTTCCCTCCTCCTTGATCAGTGTTTTCCAACCTTTGGTTTTGTGGGCTTCAGTTCCCAGAAGCCTAAGTCAATTCCCCAAAGCACTGATCAGCCATAGTACTGACTTAGGCTTCTGGGAATTGAAGTCCCCCTCCCCAGGGACCTGGGCCCCAACCACTGTCTTTGATCAACAATTTCCCACCGTCATTTCAACTTCTAGTCACCCTCCCAGGGCTTTGCAATTATAATGTATTCAGAAGTCATTGACTCATCCAGCGATGGCGAACCTTTTGAAGACCGAGTGCCCAAACTACAACCCAAAACCCACTTATTTAAAGTGCCAACATGGCAGGGCAAACTCTGTGCTGGGGGAGGGAGGAAGCAGTCCCGTTCGGCTGCTGGGCAGAAAGGCGTGGTGAACTCCATGCTGGGGGAAGGGAGGAAGCGCTCCCATTGGGCTGCTGGGCAGAGGGGCGGGGTAAACTTTGTACTGGGGGAGGGAGAAAGCGCTCCCATTGGGCTGCTGGGCAGAGGGGTGGGGTAAACTCTGTGCTGAGGGAAGGAGGGAGCGGTTCCATGGGGGTGCTGGGCAGAAAGGCGTGGTGAACTCCATGCTGGGGGAGGGAGGAAGCGCTCCCATTGGGCTGCTGGGCAGAGGGGTGGGGTAAACTTTATACTGGGGGAGGGAGGAAGCGCTCCCATTGGGCTGCTGGGCAGAGGGGTAGGCCGAACTCTGTGCTGGGGCGATGGTGCACGTGCCCACAGAGAGGGCTCTGAGTGCCCTCTCTGGCACATGTGCCATAGGTTAGCCACCACTGGACTAGTCTCTTTCTTTTTGGTGGCCACATAGGCAGCAAGACACACAACTCCATCAGCCACATAGGTTGTGAGTGATCTCTGTTGGCTCCTCTCCCAGGAGCCATGGGTCAAGGTCTCCCTTGGCTGAAAGTCTGTCATGTCCAAGTCTAGGAGGTGGTGCTCATCTCCATTTACAGCCAAAGACCCCGCACTGTCTGCATTTGCAGATGTTTCCATGGACATGTAGCAGGCATGACTAGAGGCCAGTGTGCACAGAACTCTGTTATCTTTCCCGCCAAATAGAGTACCTATTTCTCTCCTTGCAATTTCTTGCTTTCGAACTGCTAGGGTTGGCAGGAGCTGGGACATAGACAGGAGCTCACTCCATCCTACAGCACTCTGGTCTTGAAATGCTGACCTGCTGACCTTCTGTCTGTCAAGTTAAGCATCTTAACCACTAAGCCACTGCATCTGTTTTAAAGAAATCACTTCTAAAAAAAATGGGGTGTGACGGAACTAGGCCCCCTGAAAAGCCACACCAGGGACCTTTTGAGCACACATTTGAGCTCATAGGAAGGACGCAAGAAACCATTTAATGGCCAGAATTGAAATAGGGTTGAGTTGATCCTCTAGTCAGCTTCTATGCATACCAAAGAAAGGGTCCAATCCATCTGCCAAAATGTCTTCAGGAAGTCTTCTTTGTGGACTATCTATGTTGCATATCTTTGCTCATCTTCTTGTGGCATGTAATAAGGAGAAACCCCTAAATTTCTTTTCTTGTATTTGAGACATTGGGCAGTTCTTGAAAAACCTCTCTTCTTTTAATCCCTTACATTTATGTTTTGCTCTATGAAGCCACAAAACAACAACAACCCAACTTTGCTTCATGCCTCGTAGGGTAACCCTTCAAGTGTCTGGAAATAGCTATTACAGAATCACAGAGCTGTAGAGCCAGATGGGGCTCAAGGGTCATCTCACTCCAATCCACAATCAATGCAGAAACCCACAGCTAATTCATCTGTGATAGAGGGCACTTGAACTGCTATTAGAAAACCTCCAGTGAAGCACCAACTTCTAAGACAGACTAAAAGCTTAGTCAGAATCTCATTTCTTGGCATTTGAACTCATCGGTTCAGATCCTACCTTCTCATAGAGCAGAAAAACAACCTTGTTCCACCTTCAATGTGACAAACTGTCGGAGGCCTGGAGATAATGATTACCCATATATACTCGACTATCAGTCATCCCGAATATAAGTCGAGGTACCTAATTTGGACCTCTAAAACTAGGAAAATAGACTGACCCGAGTATGAGACCCGGGGTGGCAAATGCAGCAGCTGCTAGTGAGTTTCAATAATTAAAATACATGAAAATATGGTAAAATTAATTAATTTAGACATTTTTGTGGGTATGTTTTTGAGTTTTTAATGGTAGTGTTAGTGCATTTTTAATGTACAGTAATACCTCGGATAACACTAAAACTTGATTCCACAAGTCTTGGTGTTATCCGATTTTTAGTGTTATCCGATCCATGTTAAAATCCTATGGGCTGGATCGGATAACGTTAAAGCTCCATAGAGATACATTGTAACCGCACAGGCTTTAGCGGTTGTTATCCGATCCATCCCATAGGACCTTAACGTTATTCAATCCAATTCTCCTCCCCAGATTACTTAACGTTATGCGATTTTAGCGTTATCCGAGGTAAACGTTATCCAAGGTAATACCGTATGTTTGAATTTGCACCACTGTGGTTTTGGGACCCTCAGGGTCGTTGACCCGAGTATAAGTCGACTCCTCTTTTTGGACCTCATTTTGGGAGTATATACAGTATATCGTATATATACTCGAGTATATACAGTATATCGTTTCTTCACCACCTTTCCTCAAGCTCAACCATACTCAGACAGGAGCTCATTCCGTCCTGCAGTATTCTGGTATCGAACTGCTGACCTGCCACCTTCCAGTCAATGTCTTAGCCAGTTGAGCCACTGCTGGTAGGTGAATGTCTCCCTTGCTCGAAAGCCAGTCACGTCTGACTCTAGGGGGTGGTGCTCACCCCCATTTACAGCCATAGAGCCAGCGCTGTCTGCATCTGCAGACAATTTCATGGTCATGAGGCAAGCATGACTAGTCACTGGAGAGCACGGAACACTGTTTACCTTCTCACCAAAAGTGGTACTTATTTATCTACTTGCCATTTCTTGCTTTCAAACGACTAGGTTGGCAGGAGCTGGGATAGACAACAGGAGCTCTCTTCATCATGCAGCACTTGGGTCTGAAACTGCTAACCTGCCAACCTTCCAGTTGTCAAACTCAGCATCTTAACCACTAAGCCATATAAGCCTGCAAAATGAACCACAGGCTGGGCTTTGGGCTGGGCTTTTCCAAAAACATTCCGTTTGGGAACAGGTTTCCGCAGCAAAATGCAGACCAGTCATTTGAGTGATTCACACACACACACACAGAGACACACACAGAGACACAGACACACACACACACCGGGAACTGCAAGTTTGTCCACCTACCGACACTCGTTATTTTCTGGGAGGCCAAATCCCGCAGCAAGGCTTCAATGGCCGGATTATGTCTGGAATACAGTTCATACCGGTTAATGCCAATGTGGAATTTTAGCCAGTTGGGGTATGAGTCGATCGCTGTTTCCCCAGTGGGCAGGAAGCCTTCGTCTTCGTTACCTTCGCTTTGCCTACCGAAAGAAAACAAAAGAGAGAGAGAGATGGTCTAGAAGATTAAGTTGCTTTAAAAAATGTGAGCAATGCAGTTTGAAGCCAGTGGAGGGGAGGGGAGAACTGGACGGTTTCCAGATCCAGAGAAAAACACACTAGGCAGGTCAAAGCAGTGAGATTTAGATTTTACTGAATTGCAGACTGGGGTCCGGTGTATTTAACCACTCTACTATTCTGGGCTGTGTTGACCATTGGTGAAAGTGTTTCAGTGGATTTGGAAAGATTCCATGGTTAGCCAAGATTTGACAATCTCTCTCCCTGTGAAGCAAGTGACAGACAGGGTGGAGGTAGAAAATGCTCCCTGCTCTATGCTTTCTTTCCAATTGCTGCTTTTGCTACCGCATCAGTAAGAACAATAGCTATTCCACTTCCATACCATGCCATTGCGCAGGGACTCTTTTGAAACCAGGGGCCGGGTCACACTCTCTCAATCAGCTTTGAGGACTGGACAGCCATTTTGCACTCCCTGCATGATGGGGGCAGCCATTTTGTCCCAATAGCTTCAAAGAGGGTGGCCTTTTTTATAGTTCTCTAGTATGATTTATGTAGTTCGTGAAGTAATTGTTGTATAAATAAATAAATTTTGTTTCTTGAATTTCCTTGGAGGGGTGGGGAGTACATAACATGGCACTGTGGGCCAGATCCGGCCCACAGGCCTTAGGTTGGGAACCTCTACCGTCATGCTTAGACAACTAGCAGGCAATGGGGAACAATTTAGCCTTCCTTCCTTTGACATGCTGGGTTTCTGTTCAACAAGAATGTTCAAACACCATGCTCCTATGTGCAGCTAGAAGTGGTATAGTCTACTCTAGAAACACATTTGACCAGTTGATACTGTGAGGTCTGTAACCCTAGAAACACTCCCTAAGGAAGCTGACCCATGAGGATAGAGGCACGGCTTACATCTGAATAAATGTATATATGGTTGGGCCAATTTATAAGACTCAGAGTAACTGTAAACTCTCCTGGTGTAATAGTTCCTTTCCTGGGGTCCTCTGAAGTTGCTGAGATGTTGTGGAAGGCACTGATATATTGTTTGGGGATTCTGGGTCTGTCAGAACCACACCTTGGATGCTTAGATGTTGCTGGGCTTCAACTGGCAGAAGCCAGAAAGTTTTTGTGGGGGAGAGAATCAGGGTCTGTTTGCAATATCTGCAGACCTGTGGTTATGATCTCATGAACTTTGTATGGAGAGGTCTGGTGAGAAGGTCCAGGATGAGAATGAGCAGAACTGCTCAGCTGGCATACAAAAGGACAACGTTGAGCAAGGCAGCGTTAGGTCAACTAAGAGTTGGTAGAGGCAGAGCTGGGACAGATGAGATGTTTGGAGAAAATGAAAGCTAATTCTACCTGGACAGGAGTCAGCAAACATGGTTCTCCAGATGTTCTTGGACTTCAGGTCTCAGAAGCCCTGATCAGCAGGAGTGCTGACTTGGGCTCCTCCTATCTGAAGCCCAAGAACACCTGGAGAGTCAGGTTTGCTGAACCCTGTACCTGGAGGATGTCTAGCGCTCACGTTCCAGTTTGGCTTTCAAGTTCCTTCTTCACCTCTAAACAGGATGGGAAATAAACTTTAATCCTGTTTTGGGGGAAACTCAAGTCATGCTCTGAATTCTGGGCAGAACCTACATTCATAGGGTTCATTTCATTTCCTTTATTCGATTTGTATACCGCCCTACTCGGTACAACCGACTCAGGGCAGTTTACAAAAAACCATATATATAAGGCAATCACCAGAGAAGACCTCATTCTACCCAGAAGCATCATTCGGTCCAAAGATAGGGTCCAAATCTTGTATCTAAACAAGGTCACCTAATTTGGCTACTTTGTGTTCCAGCGAGCCAAGCCAAGATCTGCCCACTGTCCTGCAGCTGTTTCAACACAACTGTGTCAGTCATGTGGCCAGAGAGAGCTGTTGTTCGGGAACCACCTTTTCCCAGCAGAAAACACACACAGGATGATCCAAATTTAATGAACCCAAAGCAGGGGCTCAAAGCCTGCGAGAACATAAAACCGTTATCTAGGATAACTGAAAATCTCGGGGAGATAAGAAAAGGCCTCATTTAAAAACCTTGTGTCTTGTTTTTTTCCTAGACCTTTGAAGCATATTCGTCTGTTTGCAAAAGAAGTTAATATTTGACTGGTCTGTCTTATGTCCTCTGGGCACGTGTGCATTGTGTGTGTGTTTTAACCTTGTTAGTTTTGGAGGCAATACTATGGGCAGCTTTGCCATCAGATTTCTTGTCTTAGGAAAAGCTTTCTCCTGCCTTCCTGAGTAAAGTTTTTCTAAGATGGCTTCTGAGCACAAATAGACAGGAACTGACCCAACAAACCACACCATTGTGGTCATCAAATTTCTCAGGATTATGCTCCCTTTCCAAAAAATAAATAAATTAGAAGCTGTAAACCAGGGATCCTCAACCATTTTATGTGCAAACCCCCCCCCCCACTGCCTCTACCACACCAGAAAGTGCCGTGTGGTGGAGGAAAGGCAAAATGGCCGTCCAGCCTCCAAAGCTGGATCATGCTCCTTTAGTCAGTTTCAAGGGCCAGACGGCCATTATGCCCTGCCTGCATGATGGGAGGTGGCCATTTTGTCCCAACAGCTTCAAAGGGATGACCATTTTGTTTCCTGAATGTCCTTGGATGGGTGGGGCATGAAATGGCATCATGAGCCAGTTCTGGCCCATGGGTCTTGGGTTGGGAACCCCTGCTCTAAATAGACCTCTGAATGCCCTCTGAGTAACTATGTATGAGAATACACCATTGTCCAAAATGACATAAGCCTGTGCACACTGACCCTGAAGCAATCCCTTCTGACCCACTTCCAGGTATGTGCATAAAGACCTCAACAGTCAATATCCAAATGCAAACATAGGGAAACCTACAATTTTTAGAAGAGAAGTTCAGCTTTCATCAACCTTCTGCATCTGAGATTTAATATATAGTAATCTATCAATCAATAAACTGTGCTGTTTTTTACCCACATCTCTCTTTTAAGCATCCAAGCCTTTTTTCAAATGCTAAGAAAGCTAAGCATTTCCATAAGAATTCGGGTTTCCAAATGAAACACTCAGAATTAGATATTTGCATTATTTTCCTGTGTTTCTTTAAAATTCCTCCCACCATTTTTCTTTCTTGATGTAATCTGCCTTGCAGATGTAATGAATGCAGAAAACGTATGGGAATCTTTAATTAGATTAATACAATTTAGGCTGCTGATCTCACACAGGAGTAATCCCAAAGGAACATACTTGTGATTTTGACAAATGCATATAGGACTGCACTGCTGTAATTTTGTTTTTTACGAGAGTGTCATAAACAAGAATGGAAACAAACAAGCTGGTAAGCAGACAAACAAGAGATATGTCAGAAAACAAAAATGAAAACACTGCAGCAAAAAAAAAAGAGATATTGTGTTCTGCAGAGGCCACAGCCTCCAATATTAACAGATGTCCCCTTGGAAATAAGAATCACAATAAGAAATACAAATTGGAAATGAATGCAAAAATTGTCCTTCTTCTAGGACAGTGATAGGAAACCTTGGCACTCCAGGTGTTCTTGGACTTCAATTCCCAGAAGCTCAAGTCAGCACTCCTGCTGATCAGGGCTTCTGGGAATTGAAGTTCAAGAACATCTGGAGTGCCAAAGTTCGCCATCACTGTTCTAGGATGTAATCTAATCAAAATGCACATGCCTTCTTCTAGATCAGGGTTGGCCAACCTTGATGTCCCAAACGTTCTTGGACTTCAATTCCCAGAAGCCCTGATCAGCAGGAGTGCTGACTTGGGCTTCAGGTCATTGAAGTCCAAGAACATCTGGGCCACCAAGGTTGGCCAACCCTGTTCTAGATACGTCCTTCTATTTGCCCTGGGACCAAGTACTTGGTAGCCCCTGAGTATGCTTTATCTTCCTTGGGCTGTTAGAGTCTCCTTCTCCAGGCCTCAGGATTCTTCCAATTTTGCTGAGACTGTCCCCTGATGGCACTGCTTTGGTCATATAAGGATTTACACTCAAGTTCATCATTGCACTGAATCACATCTAGTTGTGGAGTCAGATATTGTGAGTTCAAGTGGCAGGAGAACCAATCCATAGGGCCTTGTGCAAACTACGCAGTCCCAGGATGCCCGAGAAGAAGCAATTAGTAAGCAACCTCTAAGTTATATCTCCACCCCCAGGCTCCACCTTAAGCCATCCTCCCTAGGGATTCCAACCAATGATCTTACAGCAAGACATGTCTATCACACAATTGGTTTCATTTAATCTATTCCATGAGGCTCATTTTGTTTACATTCTTCTCTCTCCCCCATATCTGGAATCGCCATTTTGAAAGTACTAAAACACATTTAAGTGGGTAAAAAGATAATGGGAAAAAGCACCATTTAAAATGGGGCTTATTTCGTTACTCCTACCTGGGAGTAAGTGGATTGTTGCAATCTCTACCTAGAAAGTCCTAAAAAGGGTCACCGTAAGTCAGAAGTGGCTTGGCAACACACAACTAATTATTCATCATTGATATATAACAGGGGTTCTCAAACTTGGCTCTTCAGGTGTTCTTGGACTTTAATTACCAAAAGCCCAAGTCAGCACATGTGCTGATCAGGGCTCCTGGGAATTGAAGTCCAAGAACATCTGGAGACCAAAGGTTGAGATATCCTGGTCTCTAGACTGTGATGGAGTTTCCATACTTTCAAGCACTGCATCCAGATGTGACAAATACACCCAGCCATCACCATAGCTCTTTGATGAAGGAAGACACAGCCAACATGAGCAAGTATTTCATCAGCACTAAACAAGATATTATGTCATCAAGTTAGAACTGACTTGAAGCGATCGTAGCAGGGCTTTCAAGGTAAGTAAGGTATTGAATGAGTGACTTTACCAGTTCCACACCCCCAGTGAGTTTCTGAGCAGGGAGTCAATCCCAGGCCTCCTGAGTTCAAGTTCATCATTCTATCCTCTATATCACACTGGATATCAAAAAATAATATACCAGTCAGCAAATGCTTTGTTAGCTCTCAGAAACTCTGAGCCGGAATCTTGTTTCAAGTATCTGTTGAGATCTTCCGTGCCTTCACAACTGTCAACATCTCTGACCATGCTGGACGGAGGGCAGGGGATTAAGTCCCAAAAATCATTTGGGGATCCTATTTTTGGAGAAGTTGGGTAGCTAAACCTGGATTCAGATTATAGGTGAGGAAGCTCTACACTAGCATGAGTCAGATGTTAACAAGAAAGATCCTGAGAAATTAAGCACATCTCTTGGCTCAAATAAGGAGTCAGTCTTTACCCATTTTAAGAGCAGAATAAAACCTTCTACCATGACTCACAAAACACATCACAATTTATATTAGAAAATGCATGTATCTTCTTTATTGCTGCAGGGGTATTAAAGTTGTCTGGAGAGAGGCTGAGGTGAGTTTTTTAAAAGGATCTTTCCCATTAGGCTTTTCTGATCTCCTGAAGTTCAGGAGGAAAATGGTTATATAAAGATGATTCACTGAACCACATTAGAAGCACCAGGTTCAATGGATGGCATGTCCAGGCAGGGTCAGGAGTGCCACATCTAGATAAGGTAAAGGTTACCCTTGCTCAAAAGCCAGTCGTATCTGACTCTAGGGCTCAGTGCTCATTTTCTGTTTATAGCCAAAGAGCCAGCGCTGTCTGCATTTGTAGACATTTCTGTGGACACGTGACAAGCATGACTGGACATTAGAGTGCATGTAACACTGTTACCTTCCCACCAAAGTGGTCCCTATTTATCTACTTGCAATTTCTTGCTTTTGAACTGCTAGGTTGGCAGGAGCTGGGACAGAGACAGGAGCTCATACCGTAGTGTAGTACTTGGGTCTTGAACTGCTGACCTGTCAATCTTCCAGTTGTCAAGTTCAGCATCTTAACCACTAGGCCACCACAGTCCCTTTGCAATCACTATCTTAATCACAATCTTAATAACAAGATGAGGAATGGAGAATGAAGAAGGAACAAAGTGAGGAAGTCCTCAAAGGAATGAGGTATTGTCGTTGTCTCCTACACCATGTCCTTAAGCAGTTCCTTCAAATACACAATTATTATAGCATCCTTATCTACTGCAAGATGAGTTCCTATGGCATCAAACCCACCTCTCATGACACACACACAACAGTGAATCCAGCCCACCTCCTTGAACCCATTGGACCCAAAACATTCACAAATACAAGAGAGCTGAGCCATCCTTTGATTTGGGAGGATAAATAGGTACGTATTAGCAAACCTCTTGAATATAAGATGCAGACTGCTTAAGTACTTAAGCAAAATGAAGAGGGTGACCCTAGAATTTAACATCAAGGGAAATCTGCTGATGAGATTAATGTTAAAAACAAAGAAAACAGAACAGAACCATTGCCATACCATTGTGTCTATGGGGTACCACTAAATATGTTGAAGCAGTTCTCAGATTTTCTTCTTCTTCTTAATGGTATTGAAATCAATTCAGAAATTAACACACTGAGTTCAGTGGAACTTGCGCTACAGTGTATGGAACCTAAATCACCATGCAATATGAACCAGAATAACCTAGGGCAGTGATGGTGAACCTTTTAGAGACTGAGTGCCCAAACAGAGTGGCTGGTTGAACGCTGTGCTGGGGGAGGGAAGAATTGCTCCCATTGGGCTTCTGGCCAGAGGGGCAGGTCAAATTCTGTACTGGGGGGAGGGAGGAAGTGCTTCAATTGAGCTGCTGGGGAGAGAGGCAGAATGAACTGTGTACTGGGGTGACGGCGCATGTGCCCACAGAGAGGGCTGTGAGTGCCGCCTCTGGCACATGTGCCCAGGGCCATAGCCAGGGGGGCAAAAACCCTCTTGAGCTAACAGCCCACCCACCCCACCCCACCCCGTGATGCCAATGCTATATATGTGAGTGTGACATTGTTGCCCCTCCTGCAAATATTTTACTCCTCCTGAAAATTTTTCACCTCCCTCCCATCTAGAATCCTGGCTACAGACCTGCACATGCCATAGGTTCATGACCTCTGACCTATGGACTTAGAAAGGGGTATTGGCTATGACTAAGGTTGGAGAAGCTTGATAGCTATTTCTACTCCTCTGCATCTAGGCATTATGAGAGTGGGTTTAAATTTTCTATCTCTCAGCATTTTAAAGGATTTGGATCCTCCAGGAAACTCTATTTTGGGTGTTGGATTGCTGGGTCTTTGTGGTGTGGCTGCCATAGGAGATACATTATGTGTCGAAGAGCATGCCTTGATTGTAACCTCCCTGTATCATCACAGGAAGCTTTTAACCAACTAAACTGAAATGATCCTGTATCTCCCAAATGCCCAGTTGGGGAAGCAAGGAGGCAGGGAGGGGAAGATCACACAATCATAATGTGGAGATGGAAGAGGCCTTCTACAACATCATACTTAGACCAAACTAGCATGGCTTCATTGTAACTATTATTGTTATGTTTTTCAGAACAGGAGAATTCTTGTTGCAAAGGAATATTTTTAATGTTTCATTTCAATCAAGGCAACAAGCCGCTCTTAAAATTCTAATAATTATATTTCCCTGACCTCCAGAAAGTCTACCCCTATGGCTTGCAGACAAACAAACGTGTCAAGGGTGGTGGAGACAGTCTGATCCACTCAAACCCTCTGCAATTCCTTGCTTGCTGTCTTTTTGATGCATTAACTCTGCAAACTCCCGTAGAACAACATCAGACAGCATGCTTTCCTCTTCCAACCACGTACAATTACTGACAATTACTATATTTCATTCTCTCTTTTGTGATGGGGAGGGGGGAGCTGCAGGGAAAGAGTTGTCTCTCTACCGTTTTGCTCAATCGGAAAGTGCTAAATGAAATCCAACAAAGTCACATTCTTCTACATTAGCTTTGAAAAATGAGGCTACCCAGTTTTTGTACTGGGGGGGGGATTGATACAGTAATTGGGGGTGGCAGTTCTATCTTAAACCCCCTTTCCTATCTACTGTGGAGATAGGGAGCATCTTGGCCAACATCGTTGAAAGATTTCCCAATCAATTTCGTACTGGCCGGATGAAATGAAGATCCTAATCCTGTGATGGTGAACCCTGACAATCCAGGTGTTCTTGGATTTCAATTCCCAGAAGCCCAAGTCCCTGTGAATTCACACGAATGGATTTACAGGGACTTGGGCTTCTGGGAATTGAAGTCCAAGAACACCTGGCGTGTCCAGGTTCGCCTTCACTGCAAATCTGTTGAGCGAGGTATAAAATCAGCCCCCCCTCCTTCAGTCCAGAAGGAGGGGATCACACCAACCAAGGCTGTGGAATCCATAACTCTATTTTGTTAGGGGGGGGGGGTGAACAAATACAGGGATTATTATTTTTTCATTGGAGTGGGGATAGAAAGAAAAACCAGAGGATTCACCATAAGGTGGGGTTATTCTAGAAGGACCTATCAGTCAAATAATAGGTAACTAGGAGTGGGGTCTGCATGTAAGTAACTAGGAGTGGGGTCTGCAATACTTTAATATTTTTTATTTATGCAATTTTAAATAGTTTTATTTATTTATGCAAGTTTAAATAGTTTTATTTATTTATGCAAGTTTAAATGTTTTTCTTTATTTTATTCATGTATGCACATTTAAATACTTTTACAGTGGTACCTCGAGTTACAAATGGTTTGAGTTACAAAACTTCCACACTACAAATGAAAATCAATTGAAAACTATGGCTCGAGTTACAAATGTTTCCAGAACAGATTAATTGGTTTTCAATGCATTCCTATGGGAAATTCGAGTTACAAATTTTTCATAACATGCATTAAATTTGTAACTCGAAGTACCACTGTATTTTATTTTATTTTACAAGTCCAAGAGTTGTGGAGGAGGAGGAGGCAGCACCCTCTCCCTCAATTCAGGAAGCTTCTCTATTTTAATCTGAGCCAGGGCCAAAATGTCAACCACTTATCCTCAGAAGAGGGAGGCCAGTAACATCATCCAGTGATATCAGGTGTTTTCCTACTCTCATTCTATTATACTGGGCATGAGGGAGTTGGTGAAGGAAACACCCATCCCTTTTTGGTTAGGGTACGGGCCATATCTGAATATGGGCTCTACTAGCCAATTGTATCCTAGATCTTCCCCCTCTATTATGTTTGGGAGGAAGGAGGACCATGCAAAACCGGTCCATTTTTCTTCATTTCAGAGGAATACAAAATTCAAAGCTGCCAGGAGGAGGGAGGAGAGATGCCCCTCAATGCAAAACCTGTACCAATTTTTCTTTCATGTGCTATGTCAGCTATGGCTTCCCGCCCTGTTTGAGCTTTTATTTGGGGTGGGCTCCAGGCAATGCAAGCCTAGTCCACTGTTATCAAGAGGATGGGAATAATGAGACATAAGGAAGGGAAGAAGCATTCAAAGGTACCAATGTCAGTTCATCTTCTCTTTCATAAGGTCCACTCTTGAATTTTTGTTTACAAGAGGGAGCTGTTCAATACCAGACTCTTCCCAATTTCTTTTCTCTTAAAGATGGACTGTCACCAACATCAATAAAACCCTTTTTCAATACTCTGTTTCGGGGTCTGGAGTCTGTCAGCAGGTCTCTTCATTTCCACCACCACCTTTTTAAAAAAGGTGAATAATCCTCCCCAAAATCTGCTGCGGTCTGTGGATTTTATACTCCAGAGTACCTGACCTACATCCATTCAGTAGCCTCAGCAGATCCATTGACCCCACATCTGCACTTAGGGGGTCCATTGGCACAGCAGGTCTGCTTCAGAAACCCCTAGCCTCCTGGTTTGACAGGTGAGGAAGAAAGCTAGGGAGATGACTAGATGAGTCCTCTGCCCTGGATCTAGAAGTCACAGAGGGGGACCCATGATTTCCACCCCTTAAGAAAAAGTAATCCTCCCCAAATCATGCACCATTGTTTTATATTCAAAAATAATACAATCAAATAAATGTCAAGCCACCAGGAGATATTAAGATGCAGAACAGGAGACACAACATCTAAAGTAGTGGATCACAGAGAGGATGGAAACTAGGGAGATGACTCGATGACTTTGTGGGAAACAGGGGGTGGGGGAACCTTTTATGTCCACCAAATTCAATTGAGACTGATATTGGCATGGAATCTTTTTTGTTGTTGTTTGTTTAACCTTATACATCCAGCTTGTGCAAGCACTATGTCTCTTAAATTAATGTTTCAGATCTAGGGTGGATCTCCCTAGCTTTCTTCCTCACCTGTCAAACCAGGTGGTTGGAGGTTTCTGGAGTAGACCCGCTGTACCAGCAGACCGACTGGGAGCAGCTCTGGGGTCCATGGATCTGCTCCCTAGCTTTCCACCTCACCTGTCAGACTGGGGGAGGGGGAGTTTCTGGAGTAGACCTGCTGTGCCAGCAAATCCCTTGAAGGCAACTGTGTGGGTCTCGTCTCCTTCTCCACAAAATCCAGGGTGGAGGATTCATCTAGGTTATCTCCCCAGCTTTTCTAGCAGACCCCCTGAGGGCAGCTGTGGGGCCAATGGATCCACTCCTACCCCCCAAAGATCCAGGGTGGAGGACTCATTTAGGTCATCTTCAGAGTTTTCCCTGTGGACCCACTTAGGGCAGCTGTGCTGTCAATGGGTCCACCCCCCAAAAAAAGACCTAAGTTAGAGGACTCACGTAGGTCATCTCCTGAGCTTTTCTGGTGGACTCCCTGAGAGCAGCTGCAGGGTCAACTGGTCAACTCCACATTCCCTATGATCTACGGTGGAGGACTCATGTAGGTCATCTCTCCAGCTTTACCTGCAGACGCACGGAGGATGGCTGTGGGTTCAACGGATCCACCCCACCCCCCAAGATATAGGGTGGAGGATTCATCTAGGATTCTAGGTCATCTCCATAACTTTTCTTCCTTACCTGTCAAACCCTCTAAATCAGGAGTTCTCAACCTTTTCATACTCCCTCAGACAGCTTCAGGGGCCGGACAGCCAGGTAGGGCAGAGGCGGTGGGGGGCCCACATGAATTGGTGCTATGGCCCGCATCTGCCTGTGGGCTGCAGGCTGAAAGCACCCTCTGCAAATCTTCTCCCCCTTCCCGCCACATCCCCTAACCCAGCAGTTCTCAACCTTTTAAAGCCAGGGGCCGGGTCACGCTTCCTCAGACAGCTTCAGGGGCTGGATGGCCATTTTGCCCTTCCTCTACCACATGGCACTTCCTGGTGCGGGGGGGGGCATGAAATGGTGCTGTGGGCCACATTCGGCCTGCAGGCCACAGGTTGAGAATCCCTGCCCTAAGCCTTCATCCCCTCCTCTTCCTCCCTCTCCGGATCCCCCCCCCCCAAACTCCTACACACACCCCAACACCCCTTGGCTTGCACTCACCAATCCGAATTCTCCGCCGCTTTGGGGTTGAATCGAATGTCGCTGTTGACATTGAACAAGACGTCGGCGTCGCCCACCGGCGGCAGGGCCAGCCCGTAGAGGCGGTGGGCGAAGAGGGCCGCCAGGCCCCCCGAGGGGGCGGCGGGGGCTCCGCGCCGGTTCTCCGGGGGGGTCGGGGCCCAAGACTCCGGCTCCAAGCGGTCGTGGGCGATCAAGGCTTTCCGGTTCCGATCCGGTTCCGGGCCGCCCCGATCGGGGGGCTTCTTCTCCAAGGAGCTGAGGTTGGAGGCCGGCTCGCTGCTGAAATCCTGCAGGAGGCGGAGGGTGTGCTTGCTAGGCCAGCCCGAGGATGAAGCCGCGGCCTCCGAGGCGCTGGGGGGACGGGGATCCGGCGGCGGCGGCGCCTCTTCTCCGCCGGTTCGAGCACACGAGCAGCCCGGGCCGGCTTGGCCCCCGCCGCCACTTCCAGCCCCGCCATCGCCCTGGGCTCCGGCCGCCCGTTTCTCCAGCTTGGGCAGCAGGTCGATCATGATGTGGAGGGTGCAAGCGACCAGGAAGACCATGAGGATGAGGACGCGGAATTTGCGCACCAAAAGCATCTTTCCCTCCCCCGGCAGCAGAAAGGCCAAACCACCCTTCTCTCTTTTGAAAAATAAAATATTCTAAATATTTTTAAAAGAAAAGATTGGAAAGCATTCTAAAATATCCTGAACAATGTTAAAATGTTTTTTTCCCCCACAATATTTTAAAAGACTTTAAATCTTTTAAAATATGTAAAGTACAAGTAATACCTCATATAACATTAGTATCGAATAACACTAAAATCGCATAACATTAAGGAATCTGGGGGGAAGAATTGCATCAGATAACATTAAGATCCTATGGGATGCTTCGGATAACAACCGCTAAAGCCTGTGTGGTTACAATGGATCTCTATGGATCCCATAGAGGATCAGATAACACTAAAAATCATATAACACCAAGACTTGTGGAACCAGGTTTTAGTGTTATCTGAGGTATTACTTGTATTCTAAATCATGCCAAAACGTTTTTAATATCTCAAAAGATTTTACATCTTTTTAAAACATTTTGAAGTATTCTAAAAGATGCTCAGTAATGTTAAAACGTTTCTAATATTTTAAAAGATTTTAAATCTTTTTAAAACATTTTGAAGTATATTCTAAAAGAGGCTCGGTAATGTTAAAACGCTTCTAATATTTTAAAAGATTTTAAATCTTTTTAAAATATTCTAAAAAGATGCTCAATGATGTTAAAATATAATTTTTAAAAAATAATCAATTCTTCTTCGCTTCCATGCGGTGTGGAGAGAGATGCAAGGCTCTTGCCTCTGGCACTTCTAGCGGCCTGCACCGGTGCTCTCCGATGTTCTTGTCAAACCAATACGAATGGAAATCGATACTAGTCAAAATCAATGCTAAGGAAAATCAATACTTAGGAAAAGAAAAATGGGCAAGGGAGAGGGGTTGGTTTAGGGAGAGGAGGCCAGAAAAATAGGAATTAATATATATAGAGAGAGAGAGCGATGCGATGGACGAGTTAAGGGAATCAGAGAGGAAGCTTTTGACACAGAAAAAGCGTGTTTTTATTCCTCTTTAGGCTTCTAGGATTTCCACCCAGCTGGTCCACCGAGCTTTTGAGGCCAGAGCGAAAAAAGCCAAGATCAATAGAGAGCTTGCAAAGGTCTGGCCATAAGGACCCTGGGTTCATGGTGGGGAGGGGTCCAATGCAAAAAATAATAATAATTAAAAAATTAAAGGGGGGGATATAAACCATCGGCGATCACAAAGCGAGACCGTACCCAGAGCATCGCCGTGGAGATGATGCTGATGCTGTCGTTTGGAGCGAGCGATTCCCCCGATTGGAAGGGTTTTAGGAAGAAGAAGGAGAGAAAAAGAGGGGTGGGGGTGTCAAACCAGCTGCAAATCCCTCCCAAAGAATGAGAGGGACGGGCAGATGTTTGGCGTGGCCTCTCCAAAAAAAAAAAAAAAACACTTCTCTTTCCAACTATATATTAAATAAATATAATTAAATAAAATGAAACTCACAAGATGCGATTAAGGCGCCGAGAGACTCAATTGCACCCGAAAAAAAGCAGGGGGATAGGAAAGCGCTTCCTATCTTTAAAAGAAAGAAAAGGGAATAAAAGGCATCCAAAAGGTTAGATTGGAAAATAATAATAATAAAAGATCGCGCTTGTTTCAGCCCCTCCAAAAAAAAAAAAATAAGCTGATCGAGGCAAGGCGAAACGACCTCCGGCTGGCTTCTCCTCGGTCGAGACTGGATGCGAGTGGTGGCCGGACGCTGGGTTTTCTTGCGCACGTTTCCGGAGCTTTGCTTTTCAGAGCTTTGGGCGAGAGCAACGGGTTTATCCAAGCACTGGAAGGGGACATTTAAAAAAAAATCCAGGAAGGAAGGAGGAGGCTGTGGTTGTTTTGGACCCGGATCGTTGCGGGTGGAGAAGAAAAAATATATATAAGATTTTTTTAAAAATGGGGTGGGGGAGCAAATCAAGATTATTTTAAAAGAGAGTTTTTTTTTTAAAGGGAGAGACTCCCTTTTGCTCAGCAAACTCTTCCCAAAATCGCCTCTCTTTTTGGGCGGAGGGAGAGGGGTCGATTTTTACGCAATCAGATAAAAATGAATTAATAGAGAGAAGCGCAGTGAGTTTAAAAGGGTTTTGCAGTCTTGCCTCTCTCTCTCTTTTGGCTAAAGGGGTGGGGGAGAAGGAAGGAGAGAAGGTGGGGGAGAAGGAGGGGAAGAAAAAAATATATAACAGCCTCTCTTTGGCAGGTGGAAGAATAAATCCGATCTGCCCCAAACCTCCCCCCCTCCCTCCCTCTTCCCCCCAATCTTCAGCTTCCACCGCGCCGGGCTTTCCGACGCACGGAATGCGGTAAATTGGTTTGGCCGGGCGAGGCGCAGTCCGGAGCCAGGCAGCCAGGCAGCCAAGCCTTCGGTGGGTGTGTTAAATATTAGGAGCCAGCCAGCCAGACGTCACAGGGAAGAGATTGGCTAAATCGAGGCTACAGTGATAGTAACAGGAAAACCTCGCAGCGCGCGCGCACACACATGCACACATACACGCGCGCACAGAAACCTCATCTCCGTCCCTGCTTTACAGCTGACCACCTCCCCTCCCTCCCGCTGGTCAACTTCACCCTGCAGATCCGAGTCGAGCAAACAGAGGGCGCCTTGCTTCTTGGAAAGGGAAGGTTTTGGGGAGGGAGAGAGGGAGACAAATCTGTTATCCTAGCATTGGGATGGATTTAGTCTAGCCAGAGCTGTCTCCTTCCCCTTCTCCTTCCTCTTCCATTCCTCCTCCTTCGTCTTCTCCTCGTCCAGGGCCGTAGCCAGGATTCTAGATGTGGGTGGGCGAATAAGTTTTCAGTATGGGCAACAATGTCATATACAGTAAAACCCCTAAAGGTAAAGGTTTCCCTTGCTCGAAAGCCCGTAGTATCCGACTCTAGGGGTCAGTGCTCATCTCTGTTTCTAAGCCGAAGAGCCAGCACTGTCTGCTTCTGCAGACGTTTCCATGGTCATGTGGCAGGCATGACTAGACCCCGGAGCGCATGGAACGCTGTTACCTCCCCACCGAAGTGGTCCCTATTTATCTACTTGCAATTCCTTGCAAGGTTGGCAGGAGCTGGGACAGAGACGGGAGCTCATTCCGTCCTGCAGTACTCGGGAATCGAACTGCTGACCTTCCGCCTCCCAGTCAGCATCTTAGTGACTTGAGCCACTGCAGTCCCTCTACTTACATAAAAAAAATGTCTGTTCCATAGGCTTTTATGTAAATCATACTTAACTCGAAACAAACCAATAGGAAAAATGAATGTTTTACTGAACTCAAAGCAAACCCATAGGAAAAATGAATGTTTTACTGAACTCAAAGCAAACCCATAGGAAAAATGAATTTTTTACTGAACTCAAAGCAAACCCATAGGAAAAATGAATTTTTTATTGAACTCAAAGCAAACCCATAGGAAAAATGAATTGTTTTACTTAACTTGAAGCAAACCTATAGGAAAATGATATTTATGTAAATCGAAGCAACCCCATAGGAAAAATGAATTTTTTATTTAACTCAAAGCAAACCCATAGGAAACTGTGTTGTGTAAATCGGGAAGGGGGCAGCAGAGAATGAGATGACTAGATGGTATTGTAGAGACAATGGGCACAAAGCTGAGTGAGTTGAGGAGGAGGGTGGAGGACAGAAGTGCCTGGCGGACAGGGTCCATGGGGTCGCAGAGGGTCGGAATCGACTGTGCAACTAAACAACAACAAATGTTGTGGGCAAAATGCAAATTAGCTTGCGAACTGCCCAGAGAGTGCACTAAGTGTGATGGGGCAGTATAGAAGGGTGATTGCTTTGCTTTTTGCTTCCTTTTTCTTGTCATCGTCTTCTCTTTCTGCTTCTTTCTTGTCTTGGTGGTTAAACTCAAAGTTGCCAAAAAGAAGTCACCTCTTGGTGAATTCATTCCGTAGTTCCTTTCGCCTGAGCAAGTGTAAGAAAGATTAACCAGCACAAAAAGGTTGCCATTGCCCGGGATATTCCTGATTATTGTTATTCTTCAAAACCTGAATGCTGTGCAATGGATTGAGCCCCATTGTCTGTCCCAGCTTCTGCCAACCTAGCGGCTCAAAAACAAGAAATTGCAAATAGATAAATAGCTACCACTTAGGAGGGAAAGGTGACAGCAGTCAATGCACTCCAGCGTCTAGTCATGGCCCAACCATGTCCCCAAATTCTATTGTATTGGGACCTGATTATACAGTAAACTCTATGTCTTAGCATGTTTCTGAGGGACATGAACATTTTCATCACACCTTATGACCGATGTGCTGTAGAACAGGGCTTCTCAACCTTGGGTCTCCAGATGTTCTTGGACTTCAATTTCCAGAAGCTTCGATCAGCAGGTGTACTGACTTGGCCTTCTGGAAATTGAAGTCCATGAACACCTGGGGTTCTCACGGTTGAGGAAACCCTGGTGTAGAAGATGACACAGGCCACCCCACAGTACTCAATGGTCTCAAAGCATCCATAACGCAGTTGTTTAGAAATGTTGGAAAAGGCTTCCAGAGTCTCTCGATGGCTTTCATTGCCTTGCCAGCACATTGGCAATGTCCAAGACCAGTGTGATTTATTTAAATCAAAAGAGTCTGGTTTCTCCTGAGTCCACATATTAAGCCATTGAAATCTGCTTTCAGCTGGCTTCAGGACAACTGGCATGTCTGTACAAACAGAATCGGTCCAGCTGGGAATTTTGCATACGAACGTTCCAGTGTAATAGATATTATTTATCATAGAGTGACCAGTAGAAATCCATGACATGTTACAAGGGTATGCATGAGCTTAAAAAGGCAATCTTGGATCAAGAGGACTGGCCAAGCTTACAGTGTCCTCTGATTGCAATAATCATATGTATCAAAACAAAATTGGAATGTTGAAGTTTTGTGGTGTCCTTAAGGCTCCTTGGCATAGTTCAGCGGGTGCATTTGTGGGTTATTTAAGCCATAGATGTATTCCCTTGTTTAGGCTGTGTATCTGGTTGTGGGGGGAAGCAGTTAAAATCCACAAAAATCAGGGTTCATGACAATCCACGAAACCTCAGCTGAAATAAATCTTTAATGAAAGGCTGGGAAAATGTAGGCCATGACTACCTATGGTTATCTGTGTTCTTTTTATTTAGAACCTTCTTGGCCTCTCTAAGACTCAATGCGAACAACAAAGTTTGGGTCAAAAATAAAGTTATTTTCAGCTCCTATCATCTTTCAGGAAACTGGTTTTGTAGTTAGATCTCCCACAACCTTCAAAATTCAGGAAGCAGGATGTGGTTGAACTGACCCTTTAAATAAATAAATAAATAAAAATTTTCTGCACTTTTGGTGATGATGTATGATGGGGTATGATGAAAATCTGGTCCTTGGAAACTGGGATAGTGGTTAGGGTCTTGGAGTAGTTAGATTGAATCCAACTATATCTTTCGCTGTAGCAAAGGGGATGTGCATCTGTAAAGGTAAAGGTATTCCTTGCTCGAAAGCCAATCATATCTGACTCTAGGGTTCAGTGCTCATCTCTGTTTCAAAGCTGAAGAACCAGTGCTGTCTGCTTCCACAGATGTTTCCGTGGTCATGTGGCAGGCATGACTAGACACTGGGGCAAACTGGCTGTTCCCAGGGTTCTATCTGGGGGTGATGAACTGCTATCTTGGACTAAACGTCTCTATTGTTCAAAAGCCAATCATATCTAGGGGTCACAATGGTTCCCCATTCTATTCCTCTAGGGGGAGCTCTTGGGACTGTGCAGTCTGCCCAGGGCTACAAAGGCTGGCTTTCTACACAATGGTTTCCCATTCTGTTCCTCTAGGGGGAGCTCTTGGGACAGTGTCATTTGCCCAGGGCTACAAAGGATGGTTTTCTACACAATGGTTTTCCATTCCCATCTTCTAGGGGGAGTGCTTGGGACAGTGCCATTTGCCCAGGGCTACATAGGCTGGCTCTTCTCCCGGAAGGCCCAGTGAGGAATAAATACATACAAAAAGCAAAGACGGTGGAAAGGTGCTTAGCATTTGATGGGTATTATTGTGGCTTTCACAGCCAGTGTGGTTCAATGGATAGAGTGTCAGAGTATGACTGGAGATCTGGGTTCAAATCCCCCATGGAAATGCTTAGCACATAGCATGAACATCCTATGAGGGTGCTTTTGCTACTCTGTTTAAATAATGAAGACCAGTCCCTTGTCATTTATGATGCTGTTTTATGGCTCATACTACAAGGAAGTTATTTCTAATTGTTAACCAAAAACCCATTTTCTTGCAGCTTGAATCTATCCATTGGGGCCATCTGCTTTCTCTCCCCCACTTTGTCTTGCTTTGTTGTGGTTTCTCACAGTTGTTTGAGGAATTTCTTAATTGGGAAAGTCATGGATTAAATGTCCTGATCTGTATTTTCTTGTTGTTGCTCTCCTATCGTCAGTTTATTTTATTTATTTATTTTATTGAGATCTCAGCTAATTTGTGAGACTGCTATTTTGGTCGGACGTCATCATAGCTGTTTCGGTTACGGGTGTGGAGATTTAAACCCTGATGTTGCATTCCATTACAAACCAATCTACCAATTTCCTCCTGCGAGCAGAATTTTTCAATCCATCCCTACATAAAACCTTTATTGGCATAACAACAGCACTACAAGAGCCAATGGTATAAAAATGGTTAAGACAATGAGGAGTGGTGCAATTAAAACATAGAAAACCAAGGATTGTCATCTCCTGCTGGATGGACTGAGTGGGATATCACATGACAGGAAGGTAGCCACTCAGTTAGTGTAACAGATGGAGCCGTTGTTCAAGAGAAGCAGCAATCTAGAGATGTCTGGGAATACACTAAATTTTGGTTAAGATGGGATCTAGGTAACTGAAGTGGATCTCCTTGTAAAAACAACTTTTCAAGTGTGCCATATCCATCAGGATTTGAGCTCCCATTCCCACTGGTCATATTATCAACGCTTCTGCTCCTTTTTCAAGATTGTTAAACTCATCACCATCACCGTTGTCGTCACCTGCTACTCTTATCCAAGTATACATTCTTCCTGCATTACAGGAAAAATGCTATTGGCATGAATTGGTTTAAGGTGGACCCCAGCTAGCCATGAAGTGATCACGGAGCCATCTCCTGAGGCACGTATGAAATGAGGCATGCAGGATTTAACACCAGGACTGCAAAGGACTGCTATGGTGTACCTTCACAGACAGTCCATCTGGCATGGCCTTTTCTGCCTCCATGATAGTTGAGAATCAGAATAGTGAAGTGGTTCCTCTTCCGCTCATTTTGCTGTTGGGCCCAATAGGATGGTTTCCAGTGGCATTTCCTCCACTGAGGGGACCATCATTCACCCATAACTATTGGCCCCTTTAGGGAGTCAGGTTATTTACCACCACCCAACACTCAGTCTTGGGTCACTGGCTTTACAGTCGACTTCATTACTGTAGTGGGATATCCAGCCACACAACTCATTAAACTAACCCATTAGAGAATCACAGATCCCTGTGAATGGCCAAACTAGATATGGCAGTTGAGTTTTCTTGTAAAGCA
Source organism: Furcifer pardalis (assembly GCA_030440675.1). NCBI lineage: Eukaryota > Metazoa > Chordata > Lepidosauria > Squamata > Chamaeleonidae > Furcifer > Furcifer pardalis. Next base: position 11,508,781 of record CP126900.1, on the reverse strand, counting down.
CTTCTTTAGGTGAGCAAGAATGGCCATCGATAAGTATTTTCCAACTTCCGCTCCCATGATTCCACATCATTGGTTCCCTTGGCAAGAGTTGCTAGGATGTCGGATCTGTTCTCGGACATCCCAGAGTGTAGGACACATAATAGAAGCTCAAACTAAAAGAAGCCAGATATAGGCTGAACATCAGGAAAAACTTCTTAATGGTTAGAGTAGTACATTGGTTCCCAACAAGGGGTACACAGCCCACAGGTGGACTTCAAATCCCAGAAGCCTAAGTCAGTACATTGGCTGATCAGTGCTTTGGGAAAATGACTTAGGCTTCTGGGAATTGAAGTCCAAACACCAGCATTTGGGAAACACTGGAGTAGTACAACAGTGGACCAAACTGCCTTGGGAGATGGTGAGCGCTCCAACACTGGAAGCATTCAAGAGAGATAGCTATTATTGGGTACCAGAATCAAGAGACTTGGGTTCAAAGTTCTTGGGGGCAGTTACACTTCATTCCAAAAAAGGTAAAGATTGCACTTGCTCAAAAGCCAGTCATATCCTACTGTAGGGTTCAGTGTTCATCTCTGTTTATAGCCAAAGCATTTGCAGATGTTTCTGTGGACATGTGGCAGGCATGACTAGACACCAGAGAGCATGAAATGCCGTTTACCTTCCCACTGAAGTGGTACCTATTTATCTACTTGCAATTCCTTTCTTTCAAACTGCTAGGTTGGCGGGAGCTGGGACAGAGAGCTTAGAAGTAACTAGTTATTTGCAACAATTTGTTCCAGTAATAAAGTAACAACTGAGTTTCATTAATACTAAATTAACAACTGTGGTGTAACAGTAACTTTACTGAAGGATAGCCTGTCACTCTCTCTGTTGAAGTAATGATGTGGTGAGGAAACGGAGAGCGTAATTTCAAACATTTTGTATCCCAGGTTAGATTTTTAAAATAAAAATAATCAGCAGCACTTTCAGTTCCATCTGAGAAACACCCAACTAAATAGTTCATTTCAACTTCAACCTCTATTACAACCCTAGGTCAACTGTATAGTTGCTTTCAAATATTTTTAATTCCGTTTGAGCAAAGGAAATCAATACTTTCAAACTTTTAGAATGAGAATGTCAGCTCGTTATTTTCCTGGTCTCAGAAAAAGTTGTTATGACTCATTAAAATTTAAAAGTAACTTCCCATGCCCCAGATTATAATGATGGGGTAGGAGACAAGCTTTGTCTTGACTCTTCGAAGCATGACGGAAGCTCCTATTTTAGCAAAAGTCTTTCATGACCTTTGATAAAGTAGGCATTTTTTTGTTCAGACTGTGTTCAGTGCTACTTGGAGTTGAGGGGTTGGGCCTCTCCTCTTCCTCCTCCTTCTGGTCTCCCCTCAACTTAGAAAACATGTTGACTCGAGCAGTGATTCATGGTGGCAACCCAAATTTCCTGAGTTTCAGGAACAAGACAGGAAGCATGTATGAACCTCCTGGAGTGAAGTGGAGTGAAGTGAATAAATTCTTGACCACAACACCCTCGTTGCTTCCACCCTCTGCCTCCTGCTCCTTTCCCCTTTTTACTTCCTGAAAATATGTTGTGGGGTGAATAAAAGTACATTTGGGTTGGCTGAAGTCACGTCGTCTCCATCTCTATCACTTGGCAATCGAACAGGCTATCCTGAGGGATGGTAGCCTTTCCTTAAGTAGAGGAATTTCTGCATCAGTAGGATCAGAACAGTTACCTTCCAGCTCCACAATTCTATGCTTCTATTTATTGTTATGTGCCATCAATTCAGAACCAACTTCTTCTTCTTCAAGTGCCATCTCTGATTCCGAATACTGCCTATCATCATGGTGATCAGCCATGAAGATTGACCTGGTAACAATATACTGCAGTAATCATCCATTTGCCTTCTGCATTGCAGCTTGACACCCTTACCGCTGATCCAGTTCCATGAGTAACTTTCTGGTCCTGAGCCCTTTTGGCACTCAAAGCCCTCCTCAGCCCCAGGCTAGGATGGATGAAGTTGCTGCCCTTCATCAAGATGGATTCAAGTGGGATTTAATCCATTTGGGGATCATCACCCTTCCGTGTGGACTTTACCACCTAAGACTGTTAGTCCTCAGGGTTGTCAGGTTAGTTAACTACCACCTGACGGTTGATGTTGAGTCTCTGGCAGTATGGACTGCTCAATTACCATAGCAGGATCACCCAACTAGACTGGAACCAACTTATAATGACCCTAATAGGGTTTTTCAAGGTAAGTGAAATATATAAGGAGTGGTTTCACCAGTTCCACCTTCCCAAAATGTATCCATGGCTGATCAGAGATTTGAAGCTCTTCAGAGACCTAGTCCAGGAGTTCTCAACCTTTTAAAGCCAGGGCCCAGGTCACGCTCCCTCAGACAGCTTCAGGGGAAGGACGGCCATTTTGCTCTTCCTCCACCACATGGCACTTCCTGGTGTGGTGGAGGCAGTGGGGGTGGGGGGCTCATGAAATGGTGCCATGGGCCACATCCAGCTGACGGGCCACAGGTTTAGAATCCCTGCCCTAGTCTGCCAATCTCTCTGCTGCACCACACTGGCTAATCCCTAACATTAACAGATAATAAATCTGATTTTGTGTGTATCTGTGTTTTTAACTATCTATTTCATTCTTTCTCTGCACAGAGTTTCAAAAGCATGAGTCAGGTAATGAAGCATTAAGAAGCTGTCTTTGCTGAAGAGCCAGTAAGTAAAAAGCAAACATTTGTTCTGGCCCATTTATACTTATGCAAATGACACTCAAAATGAACATCCATCACTCTTTATTCTCCTCTTGTCTCATTATTTCATTAGGTTTATTTTTTTTCTTTTAAAAAACCAGGACAGCCTTATCGAACGTCTTGTTCTGTTAACTTCATTATTTTCCTCTTTAATTCACGTTCCTTTGTTCTTCCTTTGATGCCTGTCATTTCTACGTTTTTCTTTTCCCCGGCCAGCTTTTGTTTTGCTGTGAGCAAACACTTCTTCTTTTTTTTTAATGCAACCAAATTTTTCTTGCCAATTACTGGGGTGAGAAAAAAAAGTTGCTAGTGATGCTGATCTACAGCATTCTATATGAAGATGAATGAACAAGAGGTAAAAGATAGCATAGATCTGTTGGCTGCTACTTGGGGTGATAGTTATCATAACAAGGCAAGCATTCGCCCGCACAAGTGCGCCAGCAGAAAGCCATTTGCCAATCATAAATCTGAGGAGAATATCAGACCACTAGGCAGGGCCAATCATGTAAGTATGGGGTGTTTGGGTGTAGCCCAAAATTGCCATAAATAACCATTGCTTTCTCCACAGCATCCATCCATCCATCCATCCATCCATCCATCCTTCCTTCCTTCCTTCCTTCTGTCCTTCTGTCCTTAATTCTAATTGTTACTCCCATTAAAATAGGTCCCCCGAGTCAACAGGACTCACCTAAATGTTGACTTACCAAAGTCCCATTGATTTGGTTGACTGGCTCTTTTTGAAGGGACTGTTTATTAGTTTACGCCATTTTGGAAGCGGCCCTAGAAAGCTGTTTTACATTTCTTTCAGCTCAGTCTAACCTTGAGTGCAGTTGATGAGCAGCTTGAGAAAACTGCCTGGTACATCTTCTCTCACCCACCACCATCCCATCCTTGTTCCACCATCTGCCAACCTCCTCCCATGCTTCAGAGTTTATCAAGGTTCCATCAACATATATGCAAATGACTACTTTGAGGAGAGTCAGCATAGCGGCATACTGTAATTTAGTTTGGTGTTAGTTTGGGGGTGGTTTTTTTTTTTTAAGTTTTGTCCCCTTGAGTGAGTTCAGGAGGTTCAAGAAAACATGTTCACACCACAATTTATTTTGCTTTCTTGGATGAGGAGGCTGGTTTTTTGTTGTGTTTATAAATCCTTGGGAAGACAACCATCTCACGTTGATCCAGCCAGGCTTGGAAAAAAAAGTAAAATAAAATTTCAGGGTTGTATGTTGTCTAGGACGGGTGCCAAACCTCTGGTAGCTGAAACCCACAGTAAACACACCCTTGTGAGTCACACAGAGTTGTTGCTGTTCTGCAGCTTCTGCACTTGAGTGAACCAAAACACAACAGTAGTTTAAGCTTCTTTCCCTCCCTTGATTTCAACTTTCTTTTGAAACACTTATAGAAAGGTTTGTTAGAATCAGTATTGAGTGAGCCAGAGGCGAGCGAGTATTTTATACCATTTTATATCTGAAGAGAACCCAAAAGCTCAGTTTAGATATAACTTTTTAATGACCCAACAGAAAGATTGCCCAAAACTGGATTTTCTTGCTCCATTGCCAAGTTTTGTACTTGTTGCTCAAAACACCACGATCGATCACCCAAGCAAAATTGTACTGCCAGGAGGATGAACATCGTTGAGGGTTTAATTGCCCTCAATCCATTTGGTATGATAACCAATTTGACCGTGTAGCTGTAGTTGACTTTTTAAAAATCTGCTCTGAAGCTAGAATGGACTAAATTGCCCAGAGGTCCTCCTTAAGGAAGCACAGTCCTCTGTTTGAAGAGCTGTCCTCTTTTGTAATTGCAGTCAAGAACTTTGAGCCCAAGTCTCTTGATTCTATATCTGACTACCCAATCCTAGCTATCAGATGATACCTTTATTAGAGCAATAAAATGTCAAAAATAAGCTACTCTTTGAGTCTTCAGAGTTCACCAGGCATGGCTTTGCAGTGTTGTTTCAATTCTGGGGAAAGTTACTTTAATCTCAAGTGTTATACTATCTTTGCATGAAGACAAGTTCTGGATAACTTTAAAACTCATTTTATTTGTACATTTTTAATGACTCCAGAGACTAATTGCTCCATCTTTTACTCTTTACTACATGATATGTCAGAAACATAGAATCATAGAATCTCTGAGTTGGAAGGGGCCTTTAAAGCCATTGAGTACAACCCACTGCTCAATGCAGGAATCCAAATCAAAACAGATCTGACAGAGGGTTGCTTTCCAGTTCTCTCTTGAATGCTTCCAGTGTTGGAGCGCTCACCACCTCTCGAGGTAGTTGGGTCCACTGTTGTACTACTGTAACCATTAAGGAGTTTGTCCTGATGTTCAGCCTATATCTGGCTCCTTTTATTTTGATCCCCTTATTACATGTCCTGTACTCTGGGATGTCCAAGCAGAAGTTGTAAAATACATATAGATGGCCACTCTTGTTCATCCCTTGCCATGTTTAGTTTGGTAATCCAGAAGGAAAGATCTGTTATTCTCTAGTGCAGGGTGCCCAAACTTTTTGGGCCGTGGACGATTCACATGGTTGAGTGGGCCAGTCATGTGGTTCCTCCCATCAGAAGCAGAAGTAAAATGCACCCATGCATGCTCAAAATGCTGCCGTAAATGCATCCATGGTTTGCCTCTGGAATGCTTGCTTCCTTAAAAAGAGGGAGAGAGTGACTCCTGCAATTTTCTTCTGCAGACCTCTCTCAAAAGACTACACAAGCCAAGAACATGGGTGGGAGTCTTCCCAACCTTCCAGTCCTGTGTAAAGCCTTCCCCCCTCCATGCCAACCACCTTCAGTCATGGAGAGGAACCAAACCGTCCATGGAGAAAACCCCCTCTAGTTAATCTTCCTGGGGAGGACCCAAGGACAACCGTGGCCTAGAAAACAAAGAGCATTTGTCTTCCCATCTTCCAGCCTTCTGGAAATCTAAGGCATCTGATATCAAGTTGAAGCCTTATCTGGATCACCACGGGAGGTTACTGCAGTAGGAGACAAGGAGGAGAAAATATGGCAAGACATTTTCTTCAGCCTAGCTTTGTGAGCAACCCAGTCCTGGAGCAGTTTAATTTCCATGTTCTGCAAGAGAGCCTCTGAACATACGTTAGCGTGCCTGATAAATAAATCCCTCTGTTCAACTTGTCCTTGTGGGGCTCTCCAGGAATGAAAACCACCATGAACAGGAAGTCAACCATGCAAGCTAGAAGAAAGAGCTTGCTTATATGAAAACATTTAATTCCCATCTTTTCTTTGGGGAAAGAATAAAAAAATCCTGAGGCTGGTTTTGTATCGTTAAAATAGTAAGGTGGGCATAAGCGTGTAAAAATAAAAGGATTTGGCCTTGGGTTGTAGGCTGGATTAAATGTCTAGATACCTAGGGAATATTTGGACAGTTAACCCCCTGAACCTTCAGAGATAAAGAGAAGAAGCAAAAGAAACAGGAATGCAAATCTTGATTTTTACTTCATCCGAGAAGCAAAGTGGGGGGGAGATCAATTTTAATTCTTTCCTCAAGGTTTCCTCACAGCCAGATCACACAGGAGCGAAATCTCCAAGAAACTTTCCTGGCCTCTAGGAAAGCTCAAAGAGTATTTCTGAAAGTGTGCAGAAATAAAATAAAACCCACCAACCTGTAGAATTGTTGACATTTCTTCCCATGCAGTAATTGCCAGATCCTGTACAGAGATGGCCAAATCCTGCACAGAAATCTCCATTTCCTGGGCAGGACTCATACTGTGGGTAACGAGAGAGAAAATGAATACAATCCTCATTACAGAGATGCAGGGAAATTTTGCCTGCCGAGGAAAAGTCTCACTGGGAGTTCTCAACAGGACAACAATGGAAAATTTATCCAGTGCGGTAAATTTTCTTGAGGACTACAATGTTGGTGACATGGTCATCCCACCTGATGTTCAAGATGGATCTTAGCTTCTGTTGGTGAAAGTGCTCAAGCTTTTGAATGTCCTGGTAATAGAGTGTCCATGTTTGACAGCCATACAGTAATGTTGAGATAACAGCAGCTTAGTATACCATGAGCTTGGTCTGGATTGTCAAATCTTTGTTCATGAAGACCCAGTGTGATACATGTCCATAGGTGGAATGGGCAGCACTGATCCTCTCTACCACATCCTGTTTGCAGATGTGATTTTTAGATAGGATGGTACCAAGGTAAGAAAACTGGTCTACCTGTTCCAGTGTCGAATCTGAGACGGTGATGCAGAACTCTGGAAGGGCTGTCCCTGGGGCAGGTTGTGCAAGTAACTTAGTTTTCTGAGCATTTATGGTGAGGACAAAATGGCCACATGCATTCTTGAAGCAATTGACTGACTGTTGCAGCTCCTCAGGTGTGAGAGCAGGTGAGGCGCTATTGTCGGCATATTGCATTTCTGTTATGCTGTTAGCACTGGTTAGCTTTCAGGAGCGTAGTCCAGCCAAAGTAAAGAGTCCTCTGTCAAAGTGGTATTTAATCCCTACACCTGTATTGTTATCGGAAGTTTCATATTGAATGGCAGCCAAGTAAAGGGCAAAAAGGATTGGAGCAAGCAGGGTTAACACAAGAAGCATAACACAAGAGGCATAACACAAGAGGATTAACACAAGTACAACTGGACCTTCCCAGATCATTCCATGAGTACATTTTCCTGCTTCATTTAATGCTACTTTGAATATTTTGATGATCTGTGATGTCTTTAGTGAAACTTTTCTATGTACAGCTGGCAAGATCAGTTTATTTATTTCATTTCAGAATGTTTCTACACCACTTTTCATTTTTGTTAGGGGGAAAAAAATCTCAGAGCAATTGGCAATGAAAAAGCAAACCAAACTAAGCCAAGTAGAACCTACAATTGTCAACATCTGGTTTTATCTTTATCCTGCTGAAAGGGCTGGGGGCATAACTTGCAGTGGCAAATTGCTGCTAATTAATAGCTGGCATCCTGTTTAGCATATTGAGTTGCACTAGAACAGATTCATGGAAGCAGTGGGGATTTAGTGTGTTAACTCTGCTGCAATTCCCATTGATTCAAATGGGCTGCTCTACTTACGACTTGGTATGCTAAGCGACAAGAACAATGAGTCACTACCTGGATTGTGTACATGGCCGGGAGGCAGTGAGGGATCTGAGAGGGACTCATTAATTTAGCAGCCGGTCTACACCATATCCCTTCCGGCAATGAAATTGCACAACAGGATTTTGATCAATAAGAAGAATCAAATCCCATTAAAACTATTCATTAAAAACCACTGTTGCCCTGAGGACTATCAGTAGAATGACACAGACCAGTGACAGCCAACCTTGGCTCTCCAGGTGTTCTTGGACTTCAATTCCTAGAAGCCAAAGTCAACACACCTGCTGATCAGGGCTTCTGGGAATTGAAGTTGAAGAACAGCTGGAGTGCCAAGGTTCTCCATCACTGATGTAGACTTTTGACATCAGCCAAAAGAACTGCAAACTGATGCTCACCAGGCAAAGTTCTTAATTGGCATTAGTTGGACTGAATCGGTTTGTCCTACTTGGCGACCAGACCAAATTCGAACCCCAGCCTGCTAATGAAGGCTGTGATGCCTCCATTTCTCTTTCCCTTACACCTCCAGCCAGAAATGAACTTTTATATTTCAAAAGCAAGCAACCCAAGCACTTTCTAGGTGGGAGGGATGGTGATTGCAGGATAATTGACAAGTCTTTGTCTGAAGAGCTGGGTGGCAAATTTCAGCCGTGCTACCAGAGACGAGGATTGCAACCGTGGCCCCCAGGGTTTACAGATAACGTTTGAACTCATCTCAAGCAGGCACAGACATCTGTCATGAATGTCTGGACTCTTAACAACTTTTCTGCACTATCCACGCCTTAGGAGGTGGATTTTTATTCAAGAAAGCTTGCAGATTGTCTGCTTTGTAGGGCATCTAATAAAGCTATCACCTACTCTTGAATTTGTCCAACTTGAAAGACCACATTGCTCTTTCCTAGTCTTTTTTTAAACTGAAAGAATAACAATGAGGTGGGTAGGATACTGGAGGAAAGAACCTGAATGAAGAGGCCTGCAGTTCACCAGTACCAGTAGAACTATCCACTGTTGGGAATCCATTCTTGACACTGTGAGCCTTCAGACCTAGCTAATTATCTGATGTTTATCCCTTGGATCAACTCCCGAGTGTTGGGCAGCGAAAAATAACCTGACTCTCTAAAGGGGCCAATGGCTGCAGGTGAATGAGCCGCTTTAGGTGGGGTGATGGTCCCGTCAGTGGAGGAAATGCCACTGGAAGCCATCAGATTGGGCCCAACGGCAAAATGAGTGGAGGAGTAACTCTGATTCCCAATGGTCATGGAGATGGAAGAGGCTATGCCAGATGGAGGGGTTGTGAAGACACTGCTTGTCCATATCCTCAAGGTTGTGGCAGTCCATTGCAGTCCCAGTGTTAAATCCTGCATGTCTCATTTCATATGTGCCGCAGGAGATGGCTCCGTGATCATAGTATGTGGGTCACTTCATGGCAAGCTGGGATCCATGATAAACAATTCCACACCCATAGCATTTTTCCTGCTTCAGGAAAAAAAAGCATTCTTGGAGAAGACTTGCAGCTGCGGCAGCGCTGATCTTTTAGAATTGATCAATGTCTCTTTACTAACTTGTTTTGGTTCCTCAATGAGAGTTACACGCCCAGGAGTGCCTGGTGGGCGGTGGTCCATGGGGTCGCAGATGGTCAGAATTGACTGTGCGACTGGACAACAACAAACATACCACTGGTGTAGTCTTGAAGGATCAAAGGTCACCGTGTTAGGTCTTCTATGCAGGAAGTTCATAATAGAGATAAGAAAACATGCCCATTTTGCTGTCTCTTGCACCTATTTTTCTTCAGTCTATCTGTCTCTTTCTCTGTCTTCCTACCTACCTCCATTCATGGAGAAATGTTGGCAATATCTTCAAAAATAAATTAAAATCAAATTGTTTTTCCTATGTTCCGGCCCACTTTACTAGGTACAGGTAATTATACTACAGAGAGGGCAATGTTTTATCTGGAGATTAGGTAATAAATGAATGAGCTCAGAAACAAACAAGACACCAAAGCTCATAAATTCAACTGTGTAACCCCACAGCTTTGTAGTTAACTCCTCGGAATCTGTGTTTTAATCCTTGTGTATTTAGTTAAGTTTGCATTGAATTGCCATTGCCACTTCTTCCTTCTTCCTTTCTCCCCTTTCTTTCTTTCTTTCTTTCCTTTGTTTCTTGTATGTTTTTTCCCCTGGTCTTCAGAAGGTTCTCATCCTTAATAGCTATGCCAGGCATATGGGAATAGCTGTAGCTATTAAATTTGGCTGGAGCAGGTGGAAGAGAATTGCTTTTCAGTCTGCTATTGACAAAACAAATTTACTAGCACTTGCAAATGAATACATATTTGGGTTAGAAGGCGTTTCGCCTTAAATGAAGGAGAAAGCAAAATCGATAATTCTTCTCATCTTTGCTTACCGGTGATCATATGCATGCATACACATTAACACACACACACAAGTATAAACATATGTGACCTTTGGGTAGGCTTTAAACCTCTGGTAGGCTTCTAGGTTGGCTTCTAGTATGCTTTCAAACCATTTATAGGTCTTGCACCAGTAACTTGTTCATAATCTGAACCAGAAGGAATTGCATATACCAAAGCAGTAGAGCCCTAACTATGGTGGAACAAAATTTAGAAGCAAATCTATTGATGAATGTTAGGAACACATCCCACCCGTATTTATGTTCCATCATTTAAGGATAAAACTTCTCTTTTGGGATGGGTTACCTCATTTGCCTCCTCCTTTTTCTTGGAAGTGGCTCATTCTTATGTTCTTGCAATGGAGTGATAGGTAAAGGTCACCCGTGTTCGAAAGCCAGTTGTATCCGACTCTAGGGTTCAGTGCTCATCTCTGTTTCAAAGCCAAACAGCCAGTGCTGTCTGCTTCTGCAGACATTTCCATAGTCATGTGGCAGGCATGACTAGCATAAGAAATGCTGCTTTCCTTCCCACCAAAGTGGTCCCTATTTATCTACTTGCAATTTATTGTGTTCAAACAGCTAGGTTGTCAGGAACTGAGAGAAAGAGAGGAGCTCATTCCATCCTGCACTATTTGGGTATCGAACTGCTGACCTGCTGCCTTCCAGTCAGCATTTTAGCCACTTCAGCCAAGATTGCTACTTACAGCTCTGGGCTTTCTCTAGCAGACAGAGAAGTGATGTGTAACTTCTTTGGGCATTGAGCGAACAGGCTTGGCAATGCCATGTGCACAAATATAATTTCTGCATGAAATTGATGTGGGTCAATAGAATTATGCTCTGTTCTCAATGCTCCTAACCTAATAATCTGGCCACTCTGTTTTAACTAGTAACTAGTGTACAGAATAGCCGACCTAGTGTGGATAATTCAAAATATAATTTCTTACTTGGTAGACACTCAGTTGCATAGAGACTGAAAAGTTTGTTGTTCCTGCTTCTGCTGTTGTTGTTGTCGTCATCATCAATGATGATGTTGATGAAGAAGGAGGAGGAGGCCATAGGAGACGTAGACGTAGACGTAGATGGAGACCAAGGCCAAGGCCAAGGCCAAGGCCAAGGCCAAGGCCAAGGCCAACGCCAACGCCAACGCCAAGGCCAAGGCCAACGCCAACGCCAACGCCAACGCCAACGCCAACGCCAACCTAGGTCTGAAAACTTGAATATGAGAAAGAGCAAAACTGATAAATTTGGCCATTCCATGTTTGACTAACAGGGTTACTAGCAGAGTCCTTTCAACATGCATCTGGCTAATTTTTCCTCAAGCCTTTCTCACTTTTAGTTTGAACACCGGAAACAAACAATACATAGTGATGGATTATGATAGCTCTTAAGCCCTTCAGAATGGTAATGGACTATATTTGCATTCAACTCCCAGTCTAATTCAGTTGACAGTACAACTGAAACTCATTTTAACCTGTCCTTTTCTTTTCTCACAGAGTCAGATCAGGAAGAAGGAGGAGGAGGAGGAAGAGGAAGAGGAAGAGGAAGAGAAAGAGAAATAAAGAAAGAAGAAGGAAGGAAGGAAAGAAAGAAAGAAAGAAAGAAAGAAAGAAAGAAAGAAAGAAGTGGCTGTCAAAGGAACATAAAGAGAATAATTTTGATTCTTTACTGCCCGTCTGAATAGACTTTTTTGAGGACAGGAAGAAAGCCGATTCTTGCAGGTGTTGGCCACTCACAGGCTTCAAAAAGAGTTATTGTTATAAATATTTGGGCCATGTTCAAATATGAATTATTATCCTACAATATGGTCCAAAAATATCCAGCAGCCTGCATGAACAGAATGAAGAAAAACATCACACTCTCCTCTGAAAGGTGGCATTAAATCACAGGGCAGTTATTTTCTCCCTTTTAATTTCTCCTCAAGAGACAAATTGCAGCTTGGGGACTTTTTTTTAAAAAAGGCAGTCAATAATATATCTATATTTAGAATAATATCCAGCCCTTTTAGTGTTAAATTCACTACACTGGACTGCATGTTCAATGATAAACAGCAGAACCTACAACCAGATTTAAAATAAAACACAATACGCAGAAAGCCCAAGTACATTAAACATTAAGACAGCAAGACAGACATGTAAAATTACTCCCTGAGGGGGAGGATGACAGGAGATGCTTCCCTGAACAATTCTGTCTTTCAGTCATCTTTTAAAAGCCAGGAGGGAGAAGGCCTGATGTACTTCTGTGGGATGTGTGTTCAATGGGGTGAGTGCCACAAGCCAGAAGGCTTGGCTTTGGCTTTATGGCCTCTCCAAGTGTGGGAAGATGTAGAATCATTGCTATGGCTGGGCAGATTGGGCAAGTGTTGTGATCCAGTCCTCTAAAGATGACCAGGATCAGGGGGAACTCCCTATCCCCAGCCCAGTTCTGCCTGCACTGGAGCCTGAGGATGTCCGGAGCCAAGGATCTCATCCTGCCCCTGGCCCAAGTCTGTTTTCTCTGGCAGCTGATCTGTCAGGTCAGGGCTCTGGCTCTGACAGTGATCAGCCCTCAGTCAGGAAGAGGACCAGAAAGGAGCTACACCTGAGATGCAGGCTGGCTGGAGCAAAGTACCAGTGGCCCGGCCATAACAGATAGATCCCAAGGTCCCAAACTGTACAGTGCTCTGCAAAGTAAAGGTTCCAGTGCTCATCTCCATTTACAGCCAAAGAGACAGCACTGACATTTCTGTGGTCATGTGACAGGTATGACTCAACACCAGTGCTGTTACCTTTCCTGCCGAAGTGGTACCTATTCCTCCTCTTACAATTTATTGCTTTTGAACTGCTGAGTTGGCAGGAACTGGGACATACAACAGGTGCTCACTCCGTCATGCAGCAGTTTGGTCCCGAATTGCTGACCGGCCAACTTTCTGGTTGTCAAGCTCAGAATCTTAACCACTAAGCCGCCACTATCCCCAAAGAAGAGATAGATACCCATAATTTTTTGGTACCTGTCTCCCAAGACATGGTTCCATTTTTAGACTACAGGTATTTCAATTTGTATAGCCAGCAAACAATATTCTTTTAAATATATAGAAATATAGACCACCCCATCGAACCAGAGAGTGTTACATATGCATTATGTGCAGTCTCACAGGAAAAGAAAGTCTGGCAAATTATTTGAATGAAGCTAACTCTACAGTTAATTGTAAAGAAGAAGGAGAAAGAGAAGAATAAGCTAAAGTATTTGTCTTTACAGACAATAGTTATCTGTTTGTAGGGATCCTTGTTTAGACAAATGAAGAGAAGAAGCCCTTCCATTGAATGAGTTTGTATTTGAAAAGCTGCCCTGTCCAATATTTCTGAGAGGAATTGTAGTGGCTTAGTGGTTAAGATGCTGAACTTCACGACTGGAAAGACGGCAGGTCAGCATTTCCAAGACCCGAGTGCTGCACGATGGAGTGCCCGTTTCTGTCCCAGCTCCTGCCGGCCTAGCAGTTTGAAAGCAAGAAATTGCAAGTAGGTAAATAGGGAACCACTTCGGCGGGAAGGTAAACAGTGTTCCGTGCACTCCGGGGTCTAGTCATGCCTGCCACATGTCTATGGAAACGTCTGCAAACACAGACAGCACTGACACTTGGGCTATAAGCAGAGATGAGCACTGAATCTTAGAGTCAGATACAACTGGATTTCAAACAAAGGAAGTCTTTACCTTTACCTAAGAAGGAAGATCAGGAGGCATTTTGAAGCTTTTCATCCATGATGGACCCCTAAGCAGCAGACTCTCCAAGTACAACCATCCCCCTGGCCAGAGTCTTCCTACAACGTTGCTATCCATGTTTTATTCCTTTTTAAAATACAGCATTCATCATTCATTTCCATCTGCAGATACCATTGAGCAAATGCATACATTATGAATCTCTGTGTCATATTTTGTTTTCCCTTTCCAGTAATCATCACCTCTTCTGGACGGGCCCAGCCTAAATTATCCCTACAGGCTAAGTCAGGAGGAACCTTTGAAATATTTGACTGAGCATTTGTTTTCTCTGCGAGAGGCTGGAAGACCTAACATCCGTCATCTTTTATGGCTCTCTTTTAAGACAACATTCAAAAATCTATGCTGTTCGCAAGGGCTGATAGGTACAAGCAATAAATATTCATCATGTCGCTGGCTCAGCTGAGGTCTAGAAGGATCTGCTCTAGAGGTTCCCAGGATGGAGAAAAAAGGAAGATGAGTTGGAGAGGGGGAAAAAATAAAGAAAGAATAGAGAGGGAAAGGAGACAGAGTATTGCATGAGATTAAAAGAAAGGGCATATAAATCCATTTTCTTTTGTAGGTAGAACATGGACATGAACCATCCACAGAAATATAGTCTGAGGACCCAACTTTATAATTTCTCAAGGACCAAAATGGAATAGGATACAACAGAACCGAACAGGAATTGCAGGACAGAAAGGAATAGAAGTAATAGAAGAGAAAATGAAGTATTGACACCATTAGTAAAATCAGCAAAGCCCCAGATTGCAATCTAAGTTGCTGCATTAAGAACATCTATAGAAAGCAAGAAATTGCAAGTAGATAAATAGGTACCCCAACAGCGGGACGGTAACAGCGTTCTGTGCACTCTGGTGTCTAGTCATGCCTGCCTCATGACCATGGGTGTGTCTGCAGCACTGGCTCTGTGGCTGTGTAAACAGAGATGAGCACCACACCCTAGAGTCGGATACAACTGGCTTACGAACAAGGGAAACCTTTACCTTTACTTAGTATTTTTAGACATATATTTACAGTGGGCTGTATTGATTCCTTCCCACCAACTTCCTTTGTGCAGTTTGAATTGTCTTGCGTCATCTACTTCTATGGACTTTTAGTTCCTCTTTTCTATTTCTAGTACATTTAAGAGTCAAAAATAGGGGATAACTTCTCGATTCCACTAATACATGGTGCTATGTCCTTTTATACACTTAGTTCTCTCCCTTTGTTTTGAAGGATTCATATGATGATAGTAAAAGGTAAAGATTAAGATCGCTCTTGCTCTAAAGCCAGTTGTATCTGACTCTAGGTTTCAGTGCTCATCTCTGTTTACTGTGTCTGCAGACATTTCCATGGTCTGCAGACATTTCTGTGGTCATGTGGCATGCATGACTAAACACTGGAGTGCATGAACACACTGTTTACCTTCCCACCCAAGTGGTACCTATTTATCTACTTGCAATTTCTTGCTTTTGAATGGTTAGGTTGGCAGGAGCTGAGACAGAGATGGGAGTTCACTCTGTCGTGTAGCACTCAGGTTTCCCACTGCTGACCTGTCGACCTTACAGTCAAGTTCAGCATCTTGCCTACTAACCACCACACTGCCTTCACGTGATGGTGCTTCTTAGCTATCAGGTGGTTTTAATGACATATTGAGAATATCTGCAGACACACTCTCTGTTCCAATCTAAATCCAGTACCACATAACAGGCTTTTAATAACAGCACTTAATTCTACCAAGCATCTATATCTTGTACTAGTTGCTAGTTGTAGAAAATCTGGGGGAAATACAAGCAAGCTCAGGGAGAAATGTTTTCATCCAGTATCAGTGAAATATCTTGAAAAATTTCAAGGACACTTTTATAACTTGTTTTCCTTTCATTTTTATTGCTGGTGCATAATCGGGGTTTTTTAATGGGTAGAATTAACAGCGCCACTACAAAATAAAAAATAAAAAATGAGGTAGTTCAAGAGACCCAGTAAAGAAGGAAAGAAAGATGCTGAAATGGTTTTTTCCCTGCACATTAAACAAGAATAGAACCGCAACCGGCAAAATAAGATTTAGACAAAGAGCAATAACCAATCGACGTTTAAGAAACTGCTGCAGAGTCACGCTCCATTTTTATTATAGACAGAAAAATTATTTCAAAGTCAGCTGTGTGAGAGAGTAAATTATGTTTCTCGCCCTGACAAAGCTTAGCGAGGGGCTGGAAATAGTCAGGAAGGAGCCCGGAAGGCAGATTCCGGCATCACAAATGTGCTGTAAGAAGGAAATTGGTAGAGGAAATTTCCGCTCAGTTTATTCAGAAAGGTAACTAGGTGGACCTAGAACCACCGGATCAAGTGGAGGGAAGGTGGTGGCACATATGTCAATTTATACCCATTGTTGAATCCATCTTGATGGAGAGCAGCAGCTTCATCAATACTGGCCTGGGGCTGAGGACCAGAAAGTGACTCGTGGAACTGGATCAGTGGTATGGGGGTCATGCTGAGATGTGGAATGCGGGTGAATGGCCACTGCATTATATTATCAGGAGAGTCTTCATGGCTGATCACCATGATAACTCCCTATACAGTATTTGGATTTGGATATGAAACGAGAACGAGAACGAGAACAAAACAGTCCAAAACCATTTTATTTCTTTCAGTACAACTCACCTACCAGCATGGCCTCTTTTTTATTGTATGAAAAAGTAACATTTCCTAGCTTCCTTTCCACAGTCCCAGGCTGACCAGAAAGGTTGGAAGGAGAAAATCTATGAAGGTTGGATAGCATATGAGCAGGAACCTTTATGTGGTGAGTCATCCAGATAAAACATCTGATTTTTATCAGTGATGACCTCCCCCGGGAAAAAGACCAAGCAAGGCATCCACAGAAGATTTTGAAGGCATCATCATTTCATTTTTAAAAGGAGGGTGGGGAAGAGGAGCAATTAATTCAGAATAAATGAGCTTCAGAAAGAAGCTCTAAGAGAAACATGTGACTGACAAATCTCTCTTCTTTTTATAGGAATCAAAGACCACAGACTTTCCCCCTGTTATTAAGTCAATAATTAAGCACATTTGAAGTGGGAACCACAGATCTCCTTTAAATGGGTTAATGACACAAGGACTCAAGTCAAAATTGCTGTGTTGATTTTATGTTAATAGGTATTTGACTATGAGCTGAACTATTAGACAAGGATAAGTGGAACTAATGCGTTGGCATTAGAGGCAAAATATAATTGAAAAGAGCGTGTATAAAACGGGAATGATCTCTCCCATCTCTTGGCAAAGGCAAATGGGCAAAGAAAACTGTTAGATATTTAAATGTCCTAGCGGCGGGAAAACCGCCGCTACCAATTGGTCAGTGGGCTGGGTCAAGCAGGGTATTTAATCCCCTGCTGATCCAGCCGTTGTTGTTGTTGTCTGTGCTAATCACAATAAACAGACGTGTTGTTTGGTTCACCCTTAATGGCTTCCGTGTCCTCACTCCCGCGCCCTGATCTCCGGATCTAACACTGGCGACGAAGGTGGGATCTTGAGGAACGGACCAGAACCATCACACACACCAGAGCCACCTCTCACGAAGGCACCTCGCCATGGCTGCTTACGTTCCACCGGCTCCCTTCCAACCGAAGGACGAGAGATGGAAGAGCTATATGGACCGTTTTGAGTTCTCCCTGCTAGCTGCGGAACTGGGAGAGATAGCACCGGAGCAGAAGAAGGCGTTCTTCCTCACCCACTGCGGAGCCAAGGTCTACGAAGTGGCCCAGTCCCTGGTGGATCCAACACCAATCCTGGACGTCTCATGGGAAGCACTACAGTTGGCCCTCAAGAACCACTATGCACCGGAGCCATCGAAGTTCGTGTTCCGGATCCAGTTCCGGGACCGATACCAGATGCCAGGGGAAACCATTGGCGAGTACGTGGCCGCCCTAAGGGCAGCAGCCGTCCCGGCGATATTCGGGCCATTCCTCGAGGACTCCCTGACTGAGCAGCTTATCAGAGGAGTCCGCGACAACAAGCTCCGGAAGAGGCTATTGGCCCGGAGAGACCTGACCCTGGCCGGGGCCATCGAGGAGGCCAGAGCTTTCGAGCTCTCGATGTCGACCTCATCCTCCCTCAACCGGTCCCCGTCGACGCCCCGCCAAGCCTCCGCTCACCATCAAGACGTCGTTTCTGACGAGGATGAGGAGGAAGAAGCAGAGGTGTGCGCGACCGACTGGGGAAACTCGGGCAGGAGCGGCCAGCGCTGCGCCAGCTGCGGAGGGCCACACCAGCGGGCACATTGCCGCTTCAGGAAGGCCATCTGCCGCTATTGCGACAAGCGGGGACACATTGGGAGGGTCTGCCGGGCAAGGCAAGCGGAGAACCAAGCTGACCGGCAGATTCAAAAGTTCCCGCCGGGCAAGATGGCCGCCAAACAGAGGACAAATCAGAGGCGCCAGGGACGCAACAGCGGCAAATTCGAAGATGCAGAGACGCACACGCTCACGATAAGCCACACCGCCACACAGAAGGGAGAGAAGTACCACGCCACAGTCACGATCGACGGGGCAGAGTGTCCGATGGAGGTCGACTCTGGGGCCGCCATATCCATCATTCCGTGGAGGTGGATGAAGAAGACATTCCCGGCCCTAAAAGAATCAGACCTCCAGACCCAGAGGATCCGAATCAAGGACTGCCAAGGCAAGTTCCTCCCCGTCGCAGGACAGAAGTGGGTCCGTGTCAAGTACGGACCGAAGGAAGAAAGCCTACCGCTGACCGTAGTCCACGGTAACATCCCGACGCTACTGGGCACAAACTGGTTCCCCGCCCTGGGACTGTCCATCGCTGGCATCCACAACACTGCGACTGACCAGCCCGGGGACGCCTCGCTGAGGGACGACCTGATGGCCGAATTCCAGGACGTTTTCGGGGAAGGATTGGGCAGGTATGTGGGGTCCCCTATTTCATTTGCTCTCAACCCGAGCGTTGCCCCCATCCGACTTAAGGCCCGGAGAGTCCCACTGGCGCTCAAGCCCAGGGTCGAGAAGGAGCTCGACAAGCTGGTCGCCCAGGGAATCCTCGTTCCCGTAGACCACGCTCGGTGGGAGACCCCCATAGTGACCCCCATCAAACCGGACGGGTCAGTGCGCATCTGTGCGGACTACAAATGCACGATCAACAAGGCATTAGAGCCGAGCGCGTACCCGGTTCCCGTCATAGACCACTTACTCCATTCACTGGGCCCTGGCAAGATCTTTGCCAAGCTGGACCTGGCCCAAGCGTACCAACAGCTTCCGGTGGATGACACTACGGCCGAAGCCCAGACCATTGTCACACACCGGGGGGCATTCAAGTGCACGAGGCTACAGTTCGGGGTCAGCATAGCTCCGGGACTGTTTCAGAGCACGATGGAAAGGCTCCTCCAAGGACTCCCGGGGGTGGTACCCTATTTCGATGATGTCCTGATAATTGCGGGGGATCCCGGGCAGCTCAAGGACAAGGTCGCCGCTGTCCTGGCTAAATTCAGGGCCGCTGGGCTCAGGGTGAAACGGGATAAGTGCCTGTTGGGGGTCCCCTCCGTGGACTTCTTAGGTTTCCACATCGACGCCAAGGGCATCCACCCAACGAAGGGAAAAGTGGAAGCGATTCGGAACGCCCCGGCCCCGAAAAACAGGCAGGAGCTGCAGGCGTTCCTGGGACTCCTGAATTTCTACGCGACCTTCCTGAAAGGAAAGGCCACCGCGGCTGAGCCCCTACACAGACTGTTGGCCGCGAAGGCAGAGTGGGTGTGGGGACCCGAGCAAAGGTCAGCTTTCGCTGCTGTAAAAAATCTTCTCTCCCAGGACAGTTTCCTGATACAATACAACGCGACCCTGCCACTGGTCCTCGCCTGCGACGCGTCTCCCTACGGCGTCGGCGCAGTCCTGGCCCACCGACTGCCCAACGGCCTCGAGGCGCCCATCGCCTATTACTCCAGGACCATGTCGCCGACGGAGAGGAACTACGGCCAGATCGACAAGGAGGCGCTGGCGGCAGTGGCAGGGGTAAGAAAATTCCATGACTACTTGTACGGCCGGGACTTCGAACTTGTGACTGATCATAAGCCCCTATTGGGACTCCTGGCGGGCGACCGGCCTACACCCTCTGCCTTGTCCCCCCGGATGCAAAGGTGGGCCATTTTCCTGTCGGGGTACTCGTACACCTTAGTCTACCGGCCCGGGAAACACATGGGAAATGCTGACGCCTTGAGCAGATGCCCCCTTCCGACCCAGGAAGGCGCGGAACGGGGGGAAGCATCGGTTCTTGCCCTGGACATCCTGGACTCTGCCCCCACTACGTCGGCCGAGGTTGCCAGGGCGACGGTGCGGGACACCGAACTTCGGGCCGTTTCCAGCTGGGTTCAGCGGGGGTGGCCGGACAAGGGGGAAGGGGAGTTCAAGGTATATTTCGACAAGAAAGACGAACTGTGCTGTGTGGGGGGTTGCTTGCTGTGGGGGGACCGGGTAGTGGTGCCCAGGAAAATCCGCCCCAAGGTCCTAGAAACACTGCATGCCAGCCACCCGGGAATAGTAAAGATGAAGGGGTTAGCCCGAAGTTACGTGTGGTGGCCTGGTATTGACAAGGACATAGAGTCGTGGGTGGCCAAATGTACACCTTGCCAATCATCACGACCCAATCCACCAGCAGCCCCGGTCAGAGAATGGGAACAGCCCTCGGGCCCATGGCAGAGGATTCACATCGACCTCGGCGGCCCATTCCACGGCCAAACATTCCTGATCGTAGTGGATGCCTACTCGAAATGGTTGGAGATCCGACTCCTGAGTAGCACCACAGCCAGAGCAATGATCCGGGAACTCAGACAACTCTTTTCCACACACGGCATTCCCGACACCCTAGTCTCTGACAACGGGCCTCAGTTCACGGCCACTGAGTTTGAACAGTACCTGGCATCCCTAGGAACCAGGCACGCTCTCACATCCCCGTTCAGGGCGCAAGGGAATGGGCAGGCCGAGAGATTCGTGCGCAGCGCAAAGGAGGCCCTGGAAAGGCTAGGACCCGGGGACTGGCAGGAACGCGTAGACACGTTCTTGTTGGCCCAACACAACCTTCCCTGCGCTGCCACGGGAAGGGCCCCCGCAGAGTTACTCATGGGTAGGAGACTCCGTTGTCAGCTTGACCGGTTACACCCTAGGTACTCTCCAGACAAGTTCAGGGGGGACCACCCACAGGGCCGGACACTGGCCATTGACTCACCAATCTTCGCTAGGAACTACGCGTCGGGCCACCCGTGGGAAGAGGGAACCGTCAGCGAAATGCTGGGCCCCTACACCTACAAGGTTCGCCTCGCTGATGGTCGGACATGGAAACGCCATGTCGACCAGCTCAGGAGGCAAACGAGTCCCGACACGGATAGCAACCTCCCCCGGGGAGTGCAGACCGGCGCTGAGCCAGACATGCACCCGATGGACGAACCGGTCACCGACCCGGTTCGGCCAGAAAACAGCCCCATTCACGCAGCACCATCACCGGCCAGCTTACCGTGTGGAACAGGCTCACCCCCGGTCACCGCGGAGCCCGACGCTCGTATTCCGGATCCGCTCCCGGCCCAGCCAGGGCAGAGCGAGAGCGACAGGTCCGCTCTGCTCGATGCCCCAGCGCCGACTGAACTGCGCAGGTCCGATCAAGTAAGAACACGCCCCCGTCACCTGGAGGATTTTGTATGCAAATAGCAGACTGGGGCATTCTGGGGGGAAGGGGTGTTAGATATTTAAATGTCCTAGCGGCGGGAAAACCGCCGCTACCAATTGGTCAGTGGGCTGGGTCAAGCAGGGTATTTAATCCCCTGCTGATCCAGCCGTTGTTGTTGTTGTCTGTGCTAATCACAATAAACAGATGTGTTGTTTGGTTCACCCTTAATGGCTTCCGTGTCCTCACTCCCGCGCCCTGATCTCCGGATCTAACAAAAACCACATAACATCTGGTTAATAAACAGAGAAAATTGAATTTGGAACTCAGGGGCGGACAGAGGGATGGATTTAGTCCTATTTAAAATTACATTTCCCACAGGGTGACATGAAAGGGAATGGGGAATAGTTGGGAAAATATATGACAAGTTTTTAACTATGATCCCCCTGAGGGTTTTTCAACTGATCTCTTGGTTGAGATGGGATGCTTAGAACATCAGAAGCTACCATAACACCAAGTCCAGTGGATGGACCATATAGCCCAGTGTTAGCATCTCTGAATTGCAACAGAGGTTGTCCAAGGTTTCCATCGAGGGTTTTCCTAACTCTCCCTGGAGACCCCTGGTATGTGTTGGTAGTCTCTGATCCAACCATATCCAGGCCTGACTCTAGTTGGGTATGTTCAGGGTGATATGGTTTCACACTTGGCGTGAAGTGCTTATAAAAGGAACATAAGACAAACCATAGCAGATCAGGCTAAAATCTGATCTAGTCTAGCATTCTTCTCACAGTGGTCAACCATCCTTCAAGGAACTCACTCAAGCAAGACACAATCAAACCAGCTTCTATCTTCTCGTGCCCTCTGGAAATTTATATATAGAAGGAGTTGGCTTCTGATACTATATGGAACATACATTCATCACAGGTAGTAATCCCTGATAACATCCAACGTGGTGTAGTGGGTAGAAAGCCACAGACTCTGGAGGTCTAGATTGAGGTCTTGGCCACAGGGACTCATTGAAGGATGGCAATAGGAAACGAAACATGGAGTTTGTCACATGCCTTGAAAGTCCTATTTGGGCCTCCATAAGTCAACTCGACAGCATGTAATAACAACAACAATAGCCAGTGCTAGTCTTGTACAAGTAAAACCTCATATAACACTAAAACCTGGTTCCACAAGTCTTGGTGTTATATGATTTTTAGTGTTATCTGATCCTCTATGGGATCCATAGAGATACATTGTAACCACACAGGCTTTAGCAGTTGTTATCTGAAGCATCCCATAGGACCTTAATGTTATCTGATGCAATTCTTCCCCCCAGATTCCTTAATGTTATGCGATTTTAGTGTTATTAGATACTAATGTTATATGAGGTATTACTGTATATATCTTCCTCTGTAGTAGCCATCACTGCATCTTTTGCCAGTAAAATGACCTTTGTGCTGTTCATCTTGACTGTTTTTTCCACTTGTGACAATATTTGTGCCATTTTGAGCTATATTTACCTATTGTACTGAGAGGAAATGCTAAAAATAGGAAGCATCGAACGGGTTGTTTCCACATGTTCCATCCATCTGCCTGTCCTTTTTTACTCACTGTACATGTATGTGCTTTTGCTTCAGGAAGGGAAACATGTGCATGAGTTGTAAGCATCTTTTTAACCATCATTCACTTCTGTGCACACTTCTTCTGGGAGGCTCTTTCTGTATACCCCATGAAGAGCCAGCAATGCAGCAAGATGCTTAAAACCTGTAGGCCAGAATTTTCATGTTATGAATATTGGGACTGAATTCAGAGGAGAAGAGAAAGAGAAGGCACATGGTGAAGAATTAAAGAGAGTGCATGAGGGCCCACCTGTTTACTTGGACATTAGCTCTGAAGTTAGAACAATATGAAATTGTTCTTCTTGAAGACCTTTGATTCCATGTTCTTTGCTCTGGACAGTGTGACTCACTAAGCATGTGTTAATTTTTTACTTCCACTGAGTCAAGAATTCACAGATCCTTTCAAAAAATGCCAATGACTAAAGGGTCATGCTTGGGCGCTCTTTCCAGTGGAAAGAGGAACTGAGGAGAATAATATTCCACTTTCTGTTGGTAGAAGGATCATTTACGAAACCTTTGTTAAGGCAACCAGGGTCCAGATGGGAAGACAGATTGCCAAGTAAGACTGTCAAACATACCTGTCCCAATCTTTATCTCTGTGTCTTAACCACAAAACCATGTCCTCAGCAGCTTTCATTAAAAAAAAAGCTTTGTCAGCATTTTAAAGAAAAGCAAAAGGCTTTCTATGCACTTAAATGTTGCTCACTGGCAGGAATTTGCCCTTTGATGAGCCAAATTGAACTTCTCCAGAATTCAATCCTTTTTTTTAAACATTTCTATTTTTTTTAATTCACATGTCAATTTGCCATTTAAAGCCATACCTGGACCAGGATACTAAAGAAACCGCATCGTCCCAAGGACATCTGCCCGTCCCACCAGAGCGGACCGGAGAGGCTCTCTGGTTGTGCCATCGGCCAGAGAGGGGCACCTCTCTGGCACTAGAAAGAGGGCCTTCTCGGTGTCCACTCCGGCCCTATGGAACCTCCTGCCAATAGAACTACGCCTGCAGACGGAGCTGCTGTCCTTCAGGAAAGGATTGGAAATCTAGCTGGCAGGTCAGGTCTGGGGAATGGATGGATCAATTTCCCCAGCTGGCTGGATGGTTTGACACCCAGTGCCTCCTAGCTACAATGCCTAGTTATAATGCCTTGTTTTTAATGCTAAGTTTTTAAGCTTCTTTTAAAACTTTTAATTTCTGATCTGGTTTTAAATGGTTGTCTATGCTGTTGGGAATCGCCCTGGGTCCCTTCGGGGAGGAGGGCGATAAACAAATTTAAATAAATAAATAAATATCCCACAATTCTTTATAGGTAAAGATAAAGATCACCCTTGTTCAACAGCCAGTCGCCTCGAACTGGTCTTGAACTGCTGACCTTCCGACCTTCCAGTCATCAAGTTCAGCATCTAAAACAGGACTGCCCAAACTACGGCCCCGGGGCTGCAATGCCAATTCATCTTGCTTGCGAAGCCCTCATCGCTCCTGGAAGCGGAAGTAAAATGCTCCTGTACAGGCTTTGTGGGAAAGGATGAATTGGTATCAGGGGCTATATCTGGCCCCTGGGCCATGGTGACTAGCTTTCTGAAACATGTGACTGGCCCGTGGTATGAAAAGTTTGGGCACCCTGACCTAAAGCCACCACAGTCCCCATAATTCTTTATACCAGTCCTCTAATCTAAGAGTCATACACAGGGGTACCTCATGCAATGATTTTAATCCATTCCATGGGGCTCGTTGTTCTATGAAACAATTGTTATACAATGCATGCATCGTATAGCGATTTTTCCTATGGGGCACATCATACAACAATATAATTTTTTTTTGTTGCTAAAATTGTTGTATGATTGTATGATTTTTTTCTATAGGGAAAATTGTTATGTGAGATGCCATTCTCCCCCCAAACCTAATTGTTATGGTATTTCATTGCTATACGGGGCGATTGTTGTATGAGGTTCCACTGTATTTTCAATGTTTACCTATCAACAATCTCGTAGCCATCATCATAATAATGATTAGACTTCTCTTATTCTTATCCGCTATTATATTTCCATAATCCATTAGTAAAGCAATGCTAGGACACATCTGTAACTTTAAATCTAATATTCGGTTAATTTCATTAAAAATGTGTATCCATACTTTATATCCTTACATTCACACCGCATATGAAAATATGTCCAAGGTTTAAAAAAAAAGAAAATGATTTTGGAGCTTTTGAGGGGGAACTCATTGATTATGTATTTAAGGGAAACGGGATGAAACCCTTGTATGGTGTTCGGAAATAGGGGTGATAGAAAATAAAACAAATGAATATAAATGTAAAATAGAGCATCTCCGGGTGACGGATGCACGTTTATAAATGGATTTAATTATTGTACAGTAGTACCTTGAATTACAAATGGTATGAGTTGCAAAAATTTTCACAATACGAATGAAAATCAATTGAAAATAATGGCTCGAGTTACGAATTTTTCCGGAGCAGATTAATTGGTTTTCAATTCATTCCTATGGGAAACCATTTCAAGTTATGAATTTTGGTTTTCAATGAATTCCTATGGGAAATTCGAGTTACACATTTTTCATAACATGAAAAATGCCTTTGGAACGCATGAAATTTGTAACTCAAGGTACCACTGTAATTCAGTTTTCTTTTTGTATTTTTTTAACGTGGGGTCTCTGTGCTATGCATTATTTTAAATAAAAAATTAAAAATGCGATCATAAAATGAATTAAAAAGGTCCTGTAAGCCAGTGTTTCCCAAACGACTGTATGTTCTGTGGAATACTGGTGGACTTCAATTCCCAGAAGCCTCAGTCAGTACAATGGCTGACCATTGCTTTGGGGAATTGACTTAGGCTCCTGGGAATTGAGGTAAAAAACTCAAAGATTGAGAAACACTGTTCTAAGCCATGAACAGCATTATAATTTCCTACAGCCACTAATACAGAAAGGAGCTTTAATTCTTTCCAACCACCTCTTCCACCCCCGCTCTTATGAAGCATGAGTGAGAGCAAACCAGATCACAGGCTCTGACCTTGAAACACAGTTACACCGTGAGTATTACATTACTGAAATGTGTACCATCTCATTTTATCGTCATGACTCCTGGTTGATAAGATTAGATAATCGTGTAACTTAATTTCCCCAAAAAAGCTGTGTGCCACCTTTTCTTTTTTGTTTGTCCTACTAACGGTGGTGACTCTGGAGAGTGAGGGGAATGGTGATAAATGCAGTACCTATGGTTTTTTCCCTGGAAGCATTTGAAGGAAGAGATTATCATTTTAATCATCTTTGGAGTGTTTGCAGAATAATGTATGTCATACACTGAAAATGGGGATGCAGATGGATTTGAGAACCCAGTTTAGTTGGGTGTTGTTTCAGATGCGCCCTACTGAAAGAAAATGTGAAATCTATGAAGTCAGTCAGTCTGTCTGTCTGTCTGTCTGTCTACATACATGCATACATGCATACATGCATACATGCATACATGCATACTTACTTACTTACTTACTTACTTACTTACTTACTTACTTACTTACTACATTTATATTCCACCCATCTAGGATATTTTCCAACTCTAGGCAGTTCAACCAGCCAGCCAGCCAACCAGCCAACCCACCCGTCAACCAACCAACTAGCCAACCCATCTGCCAACCAGCCAACCAACCAACCAACCTGCCAAACTGCCAACCCACCAACCAACCAACCCACCAGCCAGCCAACCAACCAATCCCTGCTTCCATAATTTGTCTACCTCAGGTGTGTTACAACTGCAGCAATACACCTGCAATGCTGTTAACATAGGGACAAGTGATATCTGTCATGTCCAACTTGCATAAGTCATCAAGGTAATGGTAAAGGTCTTCCTTGTTTGAAAGTCAGTCATATCTGACTCTAGGGTGTGGTGCTCACCTCCATTTACAGCCAAAGAACCAGCACTATCTGTATCTGCAGATGTTTCTGTGGTTATGTGGCAACCATGACTAGACACCAGAGCACATGAAAATCTGTTACCTTTTCTTCCAATGCAGTGCCTATTTATCCACTTGCATTTTCTTGCTTTCGAACTGCTAGGTTGGCAGAAGCTGGGACAGAGAAGGGAGCTCACTCTGTCATGCAGTACTCGGGTCTTGAACTGCTGACTTGCTGACCTTCCAGTCATCAAGTACAGCATCTTAAACTACTGAGCCACTGCAGTCCTCATAAGACGTCAAGCTTCAAAGTAGTTATTTCTTGTATAATAATATGATAGGGAATAGCTTGGGATTGTTTCAAAATGGTGTTTTTGTGAAACTGACAGGGATGAGAGAGATAATTGACCAAACCTAAATGAGTCCCAATGAATTTCCATTGATTTCAGATGGCTTCTCAATTAGCTATGAATTTGTACGGTTGCCATGGATAGCAAAACAGCTGCCCGCAGCCTCGTCTACTGCTTCTGGATAAAATCACAGTTTGTTCAGGAAATATGTATTGCATGAAGGTGTCAGGTAGCTATAGAAATATTCATCCGCTGTACACATGCCACCATGTATAGTTTAACCGTGAGAAAATGTTTTCCATTACAACACTCTTACTGCATGGCTTAACAATGCACTGATGTTTTTTAGCAGATGGTTGTGGTAGCAATGGATACGAAACACAATGTGCAATAAATTAAAACTACCCATGCAGGGAACAGTCTTCTTTTTCTCTGCTTTTGTTTTAACCCTAGGGGGTCAGGGTGGGGGGAAAATCTGAAATAAAAGTTAAAATCATTTTTAAAAATCATCACTCTGTTTTATTGGAACTTTTCCTGGTACTAGAAATGCTAGACAGTGTGTAGTTTGCGGTAGAAGAACATTTGCTCCATTCCCTTTTTTTAAAGAAAAGAACTTTTCAAAGTTACAAACTTTGGGGGGGGGGGGAATTGTCCCAGCTCCTGCCAACCTAGCAGCTCGGAAACAAGAACTTGCAAGTAGATGAATAGGTACCACTTCAGCAGGAAAGGTAACAACATTCCGTGCACTCCAGTATCTAGTCATACCTGCAACATATACCATGGAAATGTCTGCAGATGCTGACAAAGCTGGCTCTTTGGCTTTAAATGGAGATGAGCACCAACCCCTAAAGTCAGGTGGCTGGCTTTTAAGCAAGGGATAACTTTATGGGCAGGTTAGCGAGATCATATAATCCTGTTGCTTCTCCTAGACTCTGGAACTCCCTGCCACAGGAAGCCAAACTGGTCCCATCTTTACTGTCCTTCCACAAGCAGGAAAATACCTTTCTCTCCAGGCTGGCTTCCTCTTCATGACCTGACCATCTCAGAGGCTTTTAAAATGAGGCTATGTGCTCTTTCTTGCTTTTAAATGTGCTTTTTAGAATCCCTTCCCCCCCCCCTGTTCCATTTTAATGTGATATTTGTTTAATCCTCTTCAAATGCTGGGGGTGAAAATCTTGTATACTTTTATATTGTCTCTGTTAATGGTGTATGGCTTTATAGGAGAGAAAGGAGGGATGGAAAGACTTTAAATAAATTAATAACGAATGAAAATACAAAATCTGTTTTTAATGGAATGCACAAGGTTTTTGCATAAAAAGCACAATTTTCTCACCCATCCCTAGGAATGGCAAACTTAAGGAAGGAAGGGTAGGGAAGGAGGAAAAAGAAAGGGGGGAGAGAAAGAAAGAAAGAAGGAAGGGAGAGAGGGAGGGAAGGAAAGAAAGAAAGAAGGGAGGGAGGGAAAGAAAGAAAGTAGGAAGGAAGGGAGAGAGGGAGGGAAAGAAAGAAAGAAAATGTAATAGGAAGGAGGAGTTAGTCTTTAAGATGCCACAATGTTTTTTGTCATTTTGTTTTGTTTTGTTTATAAGGGCTTAGTCACTGGAAGGTTGGCAGGTCAGCAGTTTGAGGCCCGAGCACTGCACAACAGAGTGAGTACCCATCTCTGTCCCAGCTCCTGTCTGCTGGGCAGTTTGAAAGGAAGAAATTCCAAGTAGACAAATTGGTAGCATTTCGGTGGGAAGCGTTCAATGCTCTCCGATGTCTAGTCATGCCCATGGAAACGTCCGCAGACGAAGACAGCGCTGGGTCTTTGGCTGTAAACAGCAATGAGCACTGAGTCCTAGAGTCGGATACCACTGGATTTCGAACGAGGGCAACCTTTGTTATTTATTTATTTAGATGTGTATGGCGCCCAATCACCTTTTACCTTTCCGTCTTGTTTACTCTCTGATATACCTCCCCTGTTCAGTTAGACAAAGCCAACCATTGATTTAATTTTCAAACTAGGTCTGTTTTTGTGTGGATGTGTGTGTGTGTGAGAGAGAGGCATCTGTTCTACCATGGTGTTAAATCTCAGACAGATTTCCATTCCTCCACCGGTGACTTCCTTTATTAGCTTCCTTCCTGCCCTCCCGGATCAGCTCTCCGCAGCAGTTTCGGCATTACATCACTCCATCTCACTTACAGCCTCCTCGGCTAGTTGGCACTTCCAGATCTGAAGCTCTTTGCTAGGCTTCTTTGGCACAGTTCCTCACCGAAGCTGCAGGCCGAACTAGACTTGCTCACGTCAGCTGACATTTCCCCCGCACCACTTCAGTTCTGTCAGGCCTGGCAGAGTTTTTCTAGGTCTTCGGTCTTGAGCGCTGCCTCCTAATTGCGACTTGATATTTAAGCTTCTTTGGCAAAGGGAGTCAAGTTCTCTCTCTCCCCCTCCATTCCACCCTCCTGCTTCTTCTGCTTCACTTTTTCCTCCAAGAACAGGGGGGGGGAGTCCATTTGGAGACAATGGAATGAGGAAACGTGCAAAGCACTGTGATGAAAAGTTTTTGTGTTGTTGTTCAGTTGCACAGTTGAGTCCGACCCTTTGCGATGACCCCATGGACCACTGCACGCCAGGCACCCCTGTCCTCCACCATCTTCCGCAGCCCGCTCAGCTGTACGCCCACTGAACCAACAATGCCACCTCATCCTCTGTCACCCACTTTTCCTTTTGCCTTTTATCTTTCACAGCATCTCTGAGTCCTCTCTTCTCATTTGGTGGCCAAAGTACTTTAGCTTTATCTTCAATATTTGTCCTTCCAAGGAGCAGTCAGGGTTGATTTCATCCAGAATTGACTTATTGCTGTCTAGGGTACTCTCAAAATTCTCCTCCAGTGCCTATTATTCCGTGCTTGGTCTTCCTTTTGGTCCGGTTCTCACAACCATACATTACTATTGGAATTGTACATTTGTAAGTCAGCAGTTTGAGACCAGTGCCCGTTATCTGTCCCAGTTCCTGCCAACCTAGCAGTCTGAAAGCAAGAAATTTCAAGTAGATAAATAGGTACCACTTCAGTGGGAATGGTGAAAACTAGGGCGTCTAGTCATCACCCTTCACTGTGGACTTTGCCACTCAAGGTCATTAGTCCTCAGGGTTGTCAGGTTAGTTAACCATCGCCTGAAAATCATTGTTGAGGCACTGGCAGTAGGGTCTACTCTATTACTATAGCAGGATAACCTGACCAGACTGGAAATCAATTATTTTGCTGGCTAAAAATGAAATTGAGCAACCCTCCAGAGACTTATCTCTGGAAGGAAGAGGATTTGAGAATTGTATTAGGCAGACTTTGACCCTAGTCTTATATGTAGCCAGATACGGCCAGGTCAAATGCCATCTCCATGGCAACACAAAGGCCTACTGTAATCCACCTGGGTTGGGTCCATGACTGAGCAACTGAAACAAGACCAATATTAATAATAATATTGTGTCAGAAATTATTCTGTGTTGAAAGGATTTTTGCTGGCTCAGGAGATGCCTGAATGAGGTTCCTTTCCTGTCCCCAAGATCTTTCCCCACCAAAGTGGTCCCTATTTATCTCCTTGCCATTTCTCACTTTCAAACTTCAAGGTCAGTGATGGAGAACCTTTTAGAGATGAAGTGGCCAAACTGCAACCCAAAACCCACTTGTTTATTGCAACGTGCCAATGCAGCAACAGGGGAGGGAGGAAACTCTCCTATTGGGCTGCTTTGGCAGAGGGGTGGGGCAAATTCTGTGCTGGGGGAGGAAGGAAGTGTTTCCATTGGGCTTCTGGGCAGAGGGGTGCCCACAGAAAGGGCACTGAGTGCCACCTCTGGCGTGCATGCCACAGGTTTGCCACCACTGTTCTAGGTTGACAGGAGCTGGGACAGGGACTGGTGCTCAAACCATCATGCAGTACCCAGGTCTTGAACTGCCAGCTTGCCAGCCTTCCAGCTGACAAGTCAAGCTTCTTAACCTCTGACCCACCACAGCCCATATTGTAGTTTGGCTACATACCTTTCTATGTTGCTTGATTAGTGGTATTTCTTTGCCCCTCCCCCCCAAGACAGAAGCTAATTAAGTACCACTTGTCTGTTCCTAATAAGCAAAGACAGTATTCCTACACCCCAGCAGAAATGAGCTTGAGGACGGGGGATTGATTGTTGCTCCTGGTATCACGTAGACATGCAGGAGAATGAGAAACCTAATTAGCGTCATCTGAGACGAAAAGACTCTGTAATCATGACTGCAATCTCTGAACAATTAATCATCCACCTCTGATAGGTCACCGAGCTCATTTTTCAATTTCTTCTCCAACTAACATCTATTCCAAGTGGAGGGAGGTTTAGTGAAGCAAAACAAGGCGGTGTGATTAGAGAGAGAAAGAGAGAGAACCGAGTTCTCAAAAATGCAGCCAAGTGGTTAATCAGGGTGAAATTGGCATTGGAGGTAAGATTGTTCTAATGTTTCCATGCTATCCACTCCAGACATCTTCTCTGAACTTCATTAAGTTTAAATGTAGTGTTGGCTATGGGATCATGGCTGAATGCTGCAGGCTCATGGCTGAGCTTATGGCAGCTAAAGGGTAGGAAACGTGCAAAATGAACACTGCTTGCTTTAGGAAATCTGGTCGGAGAGAGCAAATACAGGAGAAAAGGCCCTAAGATTGGTTGGAGAAGCTTGTCATGGTGTCTTCTATCGGACATTCTAATAGGTATTGTGGTGGAAACGCCATGTCTAGCAAAGAACAGGAACTAACTGATTTATGAGAAGGAATAAGAAGTAAAATGATTGGCATATTATCAAGTGGTTTCTATGGGGGCAAACAAGAGGTCAAGATGACTGAGTCCTCCTGGTCATCTATCTACATATCTATCTTCCTCCCTGACTAGTTTTCTTTACAAATACAGTAATACCTCATATAACATTAGTATCGAATAACACGAAAATCGCATAACATTAAGGAATCTGGGGGAAAGAATTGCATCAGATAACATTAAGATCCTATGGGATGCTTCAGATAACAACCGCTAAAGGCTGTGTGGTTACAATGTATCTCTATGGCTCCCATAGGATTTTAACATGCATCGGATAACACTAAAAATCATATAACATCAAGACTTGTGGAACCAGGTTTTAGTGTTATATGAGGTTTGACTGGTACATCTCTTAACCTGGAAAAGATGAGTTATGGACGGGTAGAATTCTTACCTTGTGTTTGATCTTCAGGATATTAAACGAACCCCCTGGATAAGGAGTCTGCAAACCTGGCTTTCCAGATGTTCTTGGACTTCAATTCCCAGAAGCTCTGTGCACATTTTATAATGGTCAGCCCTGACTATTGGTGTTGATACTGTAGAGAAGTATCTTAATCTTAAACAACTGATAAAGTAGTTTGCTCATTTGGAGAGAATGTCTTGGAAGTCCATACCATACAAGGTGTATGTGAAAAGAGGAGAAAGACAAAAGACCATGAGGCAGACCCAGAGGAAGGTAGAGAGGTAACATCAAATACATTTTACAAGGACACCTAAATGATGTTGGTGGAGGCCACTCGAAGAAGAAGAAGAAGAAGAAGAAGAAGAAGAAGAAGAAGAAGAAGAAGAAGAAGAAGAAGAAGAAGAAGAAGAAGAAGAAGAAGAAGAAGAAGAAGAAGAAGAAACCTGACTATTAAATAGATTGGCTTGGGCTTCTGGGAAAGTATAGATCAACGTTTCTTGAAGGTCACAGGTTAGGGATGGCTGTCTTAGACTTTTGCTATGATGTGCTTTGAGCCCACAATATGGATCAGAATATATTTCAAATAAAGAAAAAATGTCTTCTTGTGTGTTCCCCAATCCTCAACAATAACTAATATTCCATGTAGGGATGAGTGAGACCTTTGTTGGGTTGATGTGTCTTGCATTACCGTGTTTTGAGAAGTGGAAAGACCAAAAGATGACTTCATGTTCTCATGTTCAAAAAGTGCGGTAAGGTATCACCAAAATGCAGTCTGAGTAAAATTCATCCCCATTCTTACTATCGGATGCTAATCTCTCCATATACGATCAGGATAAGGAAACCTCCATTTTTTGTCTTTCTCCATCTGCTCAACACTTCCATAGCTATCACTGTCTATTCTGAAAGATGACTGTATTTCACGATGCCATACTTGACCTTTTGATGCTAGCAATCATCAGAAAACACCCTCCTCCACAGAGCAATGAAGATGCTTCTGATCAGTGTTCACTGACCTGTTGGAATTGGTGAATTTTGTGGGTCAGATTCATTCCGAGTTACTTTTGGCTCTCTGGAGGCTGTTTCCTGCCAATAATCAGTGTGACCTGTACATCGAAGGCCATATCCATTCCTTGGCCACCTTTGGAAAGAAAATGCTTTGGCTTTATTACCTTAGAAGAGTGACAGGATGAACAACTTCACCTGTGGATCTCACATTAAAATGGGTAAATGTATTTGTGTAATTTTGTTGTTGGTTTCCTTGGTGATTCTCAATAACCTGTAATGGCTCACATTTGAAAGTTTCCCATAGTTTAATTTTCGTTTCCAACTGCCTCGTGCTTTTCTCAAGCCTCCCAGGCTGGTAGAACGAGTGGAGATTTGCCAATTTGCAAATAAAATGGGCACTTCCACTTCCATTGACAATTCACCAGCTTTTTTTCAATAGGGTCTTATCATGTTTCAAGTACAGTATATTCCACTCTTAAGCTGTCGAAGAAGAGTAAATGCACAGCCAATTTTCATTTTAAGGACTTGGAAAGAAAGAAGATGAATGCCAGTATTTTTTTAATGCTATTGAATTATGCTGTAGCTAAGGTAGGGCTTAAAAGGGACTGCAGTGGCTTAGTGGTTAAGATGCTGAACCTGGTGACTGGAAGGTCAGCAGGTCAGTCATTCGAGACCAAGTGCTGCATGATCGAGTGAGTTTCTGTCTATGTCCCAGCTCCTGCCAACCTAGCAGTTTGAAAGCAAGAAATTGCAAGTAGTTAAATAGGGACAACTTTGGGAAGGTAAACAGCATTCTGTGCACACTGGTGTCTAGTCATGCCTGCCACATGCTCACAGAAACGTCTGCAGATGCAGACAGTGCTGGCTCTTTGGCTCTAAACAGAGATGAGCACTGAACCCTAGAGCCAGATACGACTGACTTTCAAGCAAGGGTGACCTTTACCTTTACTTAAGGTAGGGCTTACTCCTAGGTGCTCATTTAACACCCTCCCCACTCATTTCCTATACGTTCTTCCCCCTTAGATGAGAGGTGCCCATGGGCCAGATCTGGCCCCCACTGCCCTCATCACTCATAGAAGCAGAAGTAAAACAGGCCCGCACAGCATGGGCCAGGTGAATTGGCATTGGGGGCTTTAAGCAGAGAAAATGGCAACTTAAAATCTATCTTATCCTGTTGCAAAACAGATTGCAAGTCATGATTTACTTCCGTTTCTGGTGGGAGGAACCACACAACCGGCCCGCTGAACCATATGACTGGCCCATGGCCCAAAATGTTTGGGCACCCGTGTCTTAGATGGCTCACCCTCTAAGGTGCAAATGAGGAAGTCTTGGAGGCATCTTTTTCTGCCTCAGACACTAAGATTTTGTAAGTACTGTACTCAAATTAAATAAAGTAATGGAGCAAAATTTTACAATCATGTTATCTGTCTTTGTATGTTGGTGGTGTTCCCCAATGACTTTCCAACCACTCTTTTTAGATACCATTAAGATATGTCCATGACACCTAGGGACAGTAGGGTCTTAACTAGGGCAGGCCAAGAGGGGGTTTGCCCCTAGGGTGGCAAATTTAGATGATGCACCTTTTGTCTGGTCTACCTACATAGGGGAACGGAGAGAAGGTAGACCAGGACAGACACTCAGTGATGGTGAAGAGAAATGAGCAGAACACTTCAAGATGCCACAGGACTGCAGTTCTTGGTGGAATTCAACCCAATTTGGCCTCACTTTGCCCCATTGCTTAGGTATTATTTTGTCATTCCTAGAGGATGAATCAGGAACAAACCACGCACAGACAAGTCAGTCGGGGAAAGCTTTAGAAATCCAGAGAGCAATCCTTATTCTCCCAGACAACAGTTAAATAGCGAGATGTCTGCCGGAAAATTCATAGATGTCTATCACATTGCAAAAAAATCCAAATTCTATTTTGGCGGGAGCGAAGGGGGAGAGAAAAATATGTTACAGAGCATTCCATGACTGTACGGATGATACCAATGATGGTATTCCCCCCCTTCTATGTTTGTTTTTTCAATAATCCAAAGATAAAGAAGAAATTGGTTAAGGCAATAATACTTTCTGGTATTGGCCATCCCATAGCTTAGCTTTAAGCCTGCCCAATCCAACTCCCTTTAGGAAATCCTTTTATATCTCATCACGGACTTGTTTAATCCATGACAGCTGGTCTAGCTGTTTTCCCAACAATTGCTCAATACAGAGATGGTTTTACCCTTATAAGGTGGGGGGGGGGGAATGTTAACTCTTTTATTACCATGTTTACTCCTCCTGATCCCAAACCAGTGTGATGGTGGCTAATGAAAATTTCAGTTTTCTTCCCCTGGTGATACACCTGAGATTTTAATAATAAATAAAAAGTTGCTTTGTGTTATCAGACAACTATCTCCGAGGTTGTTTATTTAACATTCAGCCAAAAATGGGTTGTTGGAAATAAAAAAATCATGCCGTCTGAAACTTATGGATCTGCAGATGACGAGTCAGAAATAAAGTTAGTCTGGTGATGAACACCCATTTATTATTATATTTATTTCTGCATGTCAATGTACAATATGGACATATAAGAAATATATGTAAAATTCCAAACAAGTTAAAAATGTTAAAACAATTAGACATTATCTTTCAATAGCATTAAGCCAGTCGTATCTGACTCTAGGGTTCAGTACTCCATCTCCAAAGAGCCAGCACTGTCTATGTCTGCATATGTTTCCATGGGCATGTGGCAGCCATGACTAGATGCCAGAGTGCATGGAACACTGTTTACCTTTCCACCAAAGTGGTACCTATTTATTCACTTGCAATTTTTTGCTTTCAAACTGCTAGGTTGACAGGAGCTGGGACAGAGATGGGTGCTCAATCGTCATGAAGCACTTGGGTCTCAAACTGCTGACCGGCCAACCATCTTGTCATCAAGTTCAGTGTCTTACCCACTAAGCCACCAGTGTAGTCCCTTTAATAACATTATGATGGCCATTTAGCAGATCTTCTTTTGTACATAAGTTGCATGCATATAAATTCTGCTTCAGTTGGATTTCTCCACATTAACAGAAAATGTGTCCTATAGTCAAGCAGCCCCATTTTACTGGATTATTCTTTGATTTTCTTACTTCATTACATTGTCTGCCTGGTCATCCTGCTATGGTAATGGAGTAGACCGTACAGCCACAACTCAATGCCGTGTTGGGCAGCAGTAAATAACCTGACTCCCTAAAAGGGCCAATGGCTACGGGAGGATGAGCCCCTTTAGGTGGGGTGATGGTCCCCCTCAGCGGAGGAAATCCCACTGGAAACCATCATATTGGGTTCAATGGCAAAATGAGTGAAGGAAGAACTCTGATTTCTAAAGGTCACGAGGCAGAAGAGGTCATGACAGATAGAAGGTTCACCTTGATAATACAGTATCCTCAAGGCTGCGGCAGTCCATTGCAGTCCTGGTATTAAATTCTCTATGTCTCATTTCATATGTGCCACAGGAGATGGCTCCATGTTCACAGTGTGTGGGTCACTTCATGGCAAGCTGAGACCATCCTGAAACAAATTCACCCTAGTGGCATTTTCCCTGCTTTAGGAAAAAATGCATTCTCGGATGTAAGTTGCAGCCACTGCTGCCAATGACAAAGTCTATTAAGTTACTTCCAGATGGACACGCCAGAATCTTATTTTGTTGAGAAAAACTGTTTGGTATTCTATCATTCAGCAAGGTGTGTTGTTTTTACTTTGTAGCTTCTTCTGGTTCAATATCGAGAGCTTGAGAGGCATTTATTAGGAATTTTCGGTAAATTGATGGCAATGTCATACAACTCAGTTTACATAGGGGTTAGGGATAACTTGGTTTTTCACCTTAAATCAAAATACATCAACTGTACTAAAGTAACTTTTTTTTTGGTTGGGACTATTCTTCACCTTCACCTATTTTAGGCACCATTAACACAAAGTATAGTCTCCAAACCACATGAAGTACTAGTCCCCCTCTGTTCGACACTAGTCAGACAACATCTAGAGTACTGTATCCATTTCTGAGCACTGTACTTTAAGAAGGATGCAAACAAAATAGAGCAGGTATGAAGAAGGGCAACAAGGATGTTCAAAGGAATGGAAACCAAGCCATATGAGGGAAGAATGAAAGAAGTGGGCATGTTTAGCCTTGAGAAAAGGAAGCTTAGAGGGGATATAATAGTACTCTTCAAATACCTGAAAGGTTGTAATACAAAGGAGGGGAAGAGTCTGTTCTCTAGAATGTAAGACACACAATTCAAGTTATAGGAAGCCAGGTTTTGGCTGAATATAAAGCAAAAATTGCTAGCGCAGTAGAACAATGGAACTCATTATTTCAGAAAGTGGTGAACTCTCCAATATTGGAGGCCTTCAAGAGGAACCCAGATAGTTATCTGTCATATGTGTTTTGATTTGGATTTTTGCTTCAAGCAGGGAGATTGGTCTCAATGATCTTATAGGCTACTTCCAATACCATTATTCTATTAGTCTTATTTTTCTTTGGTGTCCTGATCAAACCCTGGACTACCAAAGTGAAGCCACTGTTTTGGCTTTGTGGTTCGCCACACTTAAGTCCTTACCCGTGCATTTTTCTGGCATTCTATGATTCTATGGTGAATTAATGCTGGACGCGAGCAGGCCTTATTGTCAAGAGTGCGGTGGGATCACGGTGAAACCTGGCAAACGTAGGTGCCCAAATTTCAGCTCTACTGAACAAATCCAAAAGTAGTCCCTCAGCCTGAAGATCTGCGTTTGGCTTTTGGGGGAAGAGGAGAATCTAAATAGGTATTTGTGTGGCTGTAAAGTCTGCTTTTAAAACCCCGTTTTCATTAGAGGATGATCTGTTGATTACCAGGTGGAGAACTCCCCGTGGGCCCAAGGGAAATGCAAACCGAGATGCAAAACATCTCTCTTTGGATGGCAAAATCCAGAATTCATCCTTTTGGGGGCCATTCCAGCTGGTGATAAAGGACTTTCCCCCTTTCTGATTTTCACTAAGAAGGACTTTAGCATAAGTAAAAAAAAAAGGCTGACACTTTATTCTCTCTGGTGTAATGTATCAGCCTAGAAGAAAGGGTGACATGAAATCTTCAAGTACCAGGTTTCTGACGCCTTTAACCACTTCTATTAGCGAATTACGAAAGTGACAGCAGTGGAGAGGTGAGCTCACGAAATGTAGGCAAGCGGAGTGCAAATTGTAAAAAGCATTTGTGAATGTCACCGTATCTGCCAGTGTGACTCATATTCCCCTGCATTTGCATTTTAAAAGAACCAAGCCTGCAATTCTGGAGGCATCAAATTAA
Organism: Furcifer pardalis; assembly: GCA_030440675.1. Taxonomy (NCBI): domain Eukaryota; kingdom Metazoa; phylum Chordata; class Lepidosauria; order Squamata; family Chamaeleonidae; genus Furcifer; species Furcifer pardalis. The sequence continues at coordinate 11,469,788 of CP126900.1, read as the reverse complement.
TATAAGCGAGAGCTGAAGCCATTACACCTTGCTTAAGTCTATTTTCGCTCCTTCCTCGGTAGAAGTTGGCACATTGCTAACAACTTGGGCCATGCATTCAGTGCAAAGCACCTGGGTTGCAGCCCAAGCTCAGTGAGATCCCTGAGTGAGATCATGTGGCAGGCATGACTAGACACTGGAGTGCACAGAATGCTGTTTACCTTCCCACCAAAATGATCCCTATTTATCTACTTGCTATCTCTTGCTTTCAAACTGCTAGGTTGGCAGGAGCTGGGACAAAAACAGGAGCTCATTCGGTCCTGCAGTACTCAGGAATTGAACGGGAGGCCTTCCAGTCAGCATCTTAGCCACTTGAGCCACTGCAGTCCAATTATCCTGGTAGATGGCCATTATTATGAAGCCATTATCCTGACTGAATGGCTGGGCCATTTTGTATCATGGCTATAGGTCAGTGATGGCGGACCTTGGCACTCCAGGTGTTCTTGGAGTGCAATTCCCAGAAGCCCAAGTCAGTACTCCTGCTGACCAGGGCTTCTGGGAACTGAAGTCCAAGAACACCTGGAGGGCTGAGGTTCACCATCACTGCTATAAGTTGTAAAAGCAGCTTTATCAAAGTTGCATATCAAACGTTTCCCCACACTCAGTAGAGAATTCAGCACAATCTCAATCAACCGTGAGTATGCAAGAAGGATACATATTGAGAGCAATGGTACACGTTTGCTTAGATCATGGTACCTATCTTTGCCTACCCTGACCTTGGGGGAATATTTTTGGATGTCTCCCAAATCATCCCCTGTTTAGCCATTTTGCTGAAAACTGCCAAGCACTGTCACAATTAGTGTCAATCATGGCGTTGGCTGCTGTGATGTCAACACCTGTCCTTGGGCAACTGGATCACTGCAGGCTGTTCCATGTGCCGAGATACATATTAATGACAGAGCACGTGTGCCCGCTAGAAACACGAGAAGGAAGCCAATCTTGATTTTCTTTCTTTTATTCAAAGTTACATTTAATATGCTTTTGCTGAAGGGGCTATCAACATCTCTATGGGTTGCTTAGAAAATCAATGGTAATGCATGGAGATAACTTTGAGGATTCCAGAATTAGTTCATATTTCTGAACTACATCTAAAATATTGAAGTCTCTTCTGGATGTCCTGTTTTAAGAAGGAAGTTGTGAATCTGAAGGTGAGCCAGAAGATGGTGACCAAAGCTTCATTTCATAGTAACAATGGCCTCAAATTACAGAAAGCCAACTATAGGCTAGATATTATGAAAAACTTTGGGGCTGCCGTGGCTCAGTGGTTAAGAAGCTCGCCTTGTTAGCTAGAAGGCTGGCAAGTTGGCAGTTCAAGACCCAGGTACTGCATGACAGATTGAGCACCCGTCTCTGTCCCAGCTCTTGGGGGCATGAAAGGAGCCTCATTTGGGCTTTCCTTGAAGAGTTTATTCTGAAAAAATCCTTTCAACCCAAAATAATTTCTGACATGAAATCATTAGTATGAAAAACTTCTAGTGGTTAAGACAATGAACTTGATATCTGGAAGGTCCGAAGGTCACCAGTTCGAGACCTGAGTACTGCACGATGCAGTGAGCTCCCACCTCTGTCCTAGCTCCTGCCAACCTAGCAGTTCGAAAGCAAGAAATTGCAAGTCAATAAATAGGGACCGCTGGGAAGGAAAAACAGCATTCCGTGCACTCATGTGTCTTGGCATGCTTGCCACTTGACCACGGAAATGTCCAGAGACACAGACAGTACTGGCTCTTGGGCCATAAAAGGAGATGAGCACCAAACCCTAGAATCAGATAAGACAGGTTTCCAAGCAACGGTCACTTTTACCTTTCCTATGAGAGGATCACAGGTAATCAATCTGGCATATTACTTTATTGGGCTAGACGTAAATGCTACTGTCATTGACTGAAGCTCTAGTTCCCGCGAAGGAATCTAAATACACGCGTTGCCATATTCCAACCCGATTCAAAAACCACAGAATCAGGAATTGCTACAAAAATAAACGACCAACAGAGCCTGGTTTGAAATAAGTGGGCCAAAATCCCCCATGCTTAGCTTTGTGCCATGTAGCCATTGAGCTTTAAAATGATTTAGAACTTGGCAAATGCCGCACAAATGTAGATATGCCTTTGAAAACATGGTGAGCAATGAGCTTGGCTCCATGTGGTATTTTCATGGCTGTCAGGCTGTCGATGAATCTTTTTGTCACTAAGACCTCATCATCGGCTGGGAAAAATAAACAGTCGCTGTAGTATACGAACAATTGAACGACTGTGTGGCTGTGAATGTTTACAGTACAGTCTTGCACATATTCCACACAACCCACTAATCTTACTGTCACCTCCTCTTGTTGAGAGAACATGGATTTCTATACATATAATATTTTCCAGGCAAAAGTTCCTCCCTTCAGCCATCCTATTTTGTATTTACTGTTTAATTATCATGTGAGCCGCCCTGTGTCGCGTTCCTAAGTGGGTGGCATGTAAGTGCGAAAATTAAATTTAATTAAAATTAAATCCCACCACTCTGTAGCTTGGTTCTACAAGGAATGTTGAGTTTAATGAGACTTGTAGCCAAGCTTCCTTAAAAAAAATATATATATATAACTTCTCTAACCTCTAAGAAAACTATTTCTTTTTAACAAATCTCAAAGAATGGCACTTCTCTGCTGCCAGTTTTTAAAAGTGGTCCTTGAAAACTTCTAATGGGTTAATATGGGTTAAGACACTGAGTTTGATGATTGGAAGGCCAGCAGGCCCAAATGCTGCATGAAGGAGTGAAGTCCTGTTGTCTGCCCCAGCTCCTGCCAAACTAGCAGGTCGAAAGCAAGAAATTGCAAGTAAATAAATAGGTACTGCTTTGGCCAGAATGGTAACAGCATTCTGCGTGCTCTGGAGTCGAGTCATGCCTGCCACGTGGCTATGGAAACATCTGCAGACGCAGACAGCACCTGGCTCTTTGGCTGTAAATGGAGATGAGCACTGGATGAACACTGTATGTGTGATAGGAAAATTGCCTATAACACCCAAGAATGAAAGGACTGTCTCAAAACCACAGCATAGAGATTGAAACAGCTATTCTACAGTAACCATGAGAGTTACAGTACATCTTAACTGCCACTGAGAGAAGACAGTGCTCATCCGCATCAGCTGATGTCTCTTCACCATAGTCCACCCCCTCATCATAAAGTGATCCATTTCCTGCCTCCTGTCCAAATTTCACAGCATGCCAGGAAACCACAGCATGCTGCTGATTATGATGTGTATGTATTTTAATAGTCTTGCTAATTCCCAGGGAGAGCCAATGGTCCTTCTCCCACATGCTGTCTCTGACATCTTGTATGAATGACATCAGCTCCTTCAAGGCTGGTAACCAACTTGACTGCTGGGACTCTCCACTCCTTTGCTATTGGAATGACGTGCCCATTGTACCACTGCCAGCTCACGCTGTTTTGCTTCTGACAAATGAGATCAGCCTTTAAATGATACTTCTTGCGAGATGGTCGCCTCTGTACTTCTAAAGACCGTGGCATAGCAGAAGGAAGGAGGAAGTTCTCTTTCAGCTAAAAAGGCTGGCACACACGTCTTCTTTAAACCCCGTTCTCAACGCTATTCAGAAGTGCTGGGCGGTGAACGTTTCATGTGCTTTTTTTAAAATCACCAAGGATGAAACATCAGTGACATGTTAGCAGCACCACATCCCCTGGAGACATAGACTCTTCCACTGCTGAATCACAGTGTGTGGAGCATGGTCCCAAGCAACATTGAGATCTCCATTTCAACTCCCCCGTTAGCAATCAAATTATTCTCATTAACAGAGACACAGGAAAGTGCCTTATACTAGAGCCAGATCATTATCTATCTTGCCCTGTATTGTCTAGGATTTCAGGAAGGATTCATTTGTATTCCGACCTGGGGTTTCTTGATGTTCATTTTGGCCACCAACCCCCATCCAAGTCTGAACCGAGACTATCTCTTCCTGGCTCCTAATGTGTGGTGAGGTGAGACAGACTATCAAAGCAGACCCCTTCACAGAGGCTAAATGGGCGCAGAAGCTCCTGACCCAAGCTATAGTCAAATAATGGGCGTGTAGATTGGGGTTGACCTGCCTGCACCCTTTAGGATACATTCCAGCCTACTCTAGGCTGGTGACATTATCTGTACATTTTTGGATCTTTACAAATTCAGACAAAAATGAGCAAGTCAACAAATGGGAGGAAGAAAAAGTAGCTATGACCAGACAAGGATGATGATGATGATGATGATGATGATGATGATGATGATGATGATGATGATGATGATGATGATGATGATGATGATGATTCTTCTTCTTCTTCTTCTTCTTCTTCGGTGGAGGTTTATTGGATGAGCTGGTGAATCATTCTCATGGAAAAGAGTTTTCTCCTGGGTTTTCAGAGGGGTTGCCCCCCACCTTGGGGAGGGGGGCAGCTGAAATCTGAAATTACTGTGCATACAGGGAGACATCTCCCATCCAGCTGCACCTTTGGGTGAGGAAGATGTCAGTGGATGAAATTTCAAGGTCGCTGAATGGAGTGGCTGCCAAGCATATGGCAATGGACGATCAGGATGGAAAACAGCCTTTGTTATGTGAGTTTCATGTTATGTGATGAGGACCCTGCGCACCCTGAAGGGGTAGATGAAGACCCTAGTTTCTCAGGGGAGGGTCTTCCCTCCAGAAGTCTATTAAAAAATCACCCCCAAACCCATTGGGAAAGGGAGGAAGGGACAGTGAAAAAGGGCATCCCCAGCCTGTAGTAGGCGGCTTGCCCAGGAAACCCAGGAGGAAGGAGGGGTATGGAAAACCGCTACTAAGGAGGGGATACTATCATTTGGGGAAACTATTCTAGACTCATTTCAAAGTGTGGGCCCTGAAGTTTCAGAAGAGGAGCTGTCTGATCTTACACCCTCTTTAGAAACCCCGAAAAAAGCAGAAAAAAATGAGGGCCCTTTTGGACAATATTTAAACTGCTCCTCTACAGTAAGAGAAACAGGATTGATCCCAGACCTGAGACTGGATCTGACTGTTGTTGATGAAACCTGTGAGTTTCCCTTCTCCCTGGGACCTACAAGAAATAGTGCTGAGGCCAAGAGGGATAAATGTAAGAAAAATCAAAAGAAAACCAGATGGGCAGACTGGACTGTGGAGAAATGAGACCGATCCCCTCTTAGTGACAGAGGGGAAGAAAGGGATGGAGATATGAGTTCTGCATATTCCCCTCTTGTGTTGGGAGGGGAAGATGAGGAGTGGAAATCTAAGGAAGGAGGGGGAAATGACTCTTATGCTGACACGGAGGAGGACTATCTCTGCTCAGATGAGGATGGCAGGAAGTCCCGCAAAAGGGGCAGAGGACAAAAAGAACCTAAGAGGTACAGGAAAAAAAAGATTATGGATCTTTGGACCCAACAATTAAACAAGGACTATCATGAATGTCAAGACTGGTTGTGTGAGCCCCCTTGGGAAGAAGATGACTTACTGAAGCTTTGGAGTTTTGTAGTTTACCATATGGATTACAATCACATTGACTTGAAATGTGTTCTTAGGAACTGGACTCAGAAAAAACATTTTGACTCTTTGTCTTCTCTAAAACAAGAGATTGTAGATTTCATTATGGGGAAAGATTTTGAAGATATGGAAAGGGGACACTATGTAAAAACCTTGAATCTCAGTCTTCTGGAACGACTTTTGAGAAGAAGGAAATCAAAACTTTGTGATGTTCTGACCCCAGATTGGTTAGCAGAATCTCAACTGATCAAGCTTTTCTCCAGACTGGAAAATTACTGGCGTGGTGAAGGTAGTGGATTGAGACCAAACAACACTGGAATGAGAGGGAACTGGGACACCTCAGTTATGCGATTTCCACTGTTGACTGTGGAGGAGATGGCAGATTGGATGAATTGCCTGAAGGAAGCTTTGGAGGATCGTGTCCAGAGAAAAATGAATGGCTTGCAGTTGCTGGAAGCTGGAGGGTTAGGGCCTGGACTGGAGCAGTGGAAAGGACTCGACTCAGAGAAGGACAGCCAAAGGAGGTGGCAAAATGAGAAGTTGGGAGAGACAGCTGGATTTGATGGAAAGGGGGTCTCTGCTCTGGTTGAGCCCATGCAAGCGGGTCAGGTGATGGAAAATGTTCAACAGAATTTGGAGGAGGGGGAGGGATCACCCTTGCTCTTTTCTGAGGGAGATGAGGGAAGAGATGAAGGGGAACAGGAAAGTAAGGAGGGAATGGGGATAGAATACCAAAAGGGAGGGGGTGGGGAGGGAGGAGAAGACGGAGAACCAGTTCTGGGTGAGGTTTGTCCCATGCCAAGTCCATCCTCTCCACCAAGGAAGAAAAGGGGGGAAACGGGAAAGGAACAGACACCAGACCAGCTGGCCATATAGATATCTCTTGACCATATAGATATCACTGGAGAGGGAAGAGACAATGGAAATGAAACAGGGCAGGTAGAGGACGGTCAGGAGGGGGCTGGGGAGAAGGACAAATCAGGTACTGGTCCCCCTCTGGATTCATTTCAAATGAAAGGAACAGAGACTAAGAGGAAAGAGGTGGATGAAACTAGGCCAGACTCTGACAGACAAAAGACTGGACCTAAAAAAAACCTGACCTGGACTGGGGGGAAGAAGACTTCTGAAACAGGCCTTGAGTTGGAAGCGGGTGGAGGAACAGGAGGACTGGAACTGGAGGAAGACTTCCCTAATCTGGGGGGAGGGGTGTTGTACAAAGAAAGGGGAAGACCCTCCACCCACCAGGCCTGACAGATTTTTCTGTGACACGTGCTGGCCTGGGCAAAGGCATGAGTCTCCATGAGGATACTCTAATCACTGAGGAAAGGGGAAGGAATGAAGGAATTCTGACGGAAGCTAGGAATTTGGCAGGGGTTAGAGGGAGGCCTCCCAGGATGAGTTACACTTCTGCGGCTACATCTGGAGTGGGAAGAAGGGGTGGTGGTTTGGGTGGGAGAAGGGAGGATTTGGGAGATATAATACAGGATGAGGAAATGTTAGATGCGTACTACCAGAATCTGCCAGAGGAACAGGATGAAAGGCAGAGATATGTAATAAGATTGAGGTACCGAGGGGTGGAGGAGAAGAAAGCCACCAGGGAATATGTGCAGGAAACTATCATGCTGAGGTTGTTGAACTACCCACTTTCCGATGTGTTAGCCATTATTGGGCCACCTGGGATGAGGGAGATTGATATCTGTTTTCCTAGTGAAAGGAATTACCAAAGGTTCTGGGACTGATGTAGGCTTTCCCTGGTGAATAGCGATAACCCCTTGGTTGAATATGATGTGGTGCCCCTTTTCAGGGGGAAAACAAAAGTTGTGACGGTGGCTTTTAGGACAACGGTGATCCCAGAACAAGATGTGGCTCTGTGGTTGGGCCAATACGGGAAAGTTCTGATGGCCCCCCAGAAGAAAACAGATAGTAAGGAAGTTTGGACAGGAGAATTTAGAGCTGTGGTTGCTTTGGAGAGAATGGGAACAGGGGGAACCTTTAGGCACTTACCCAAATATTTCTTTCTGGGATCAGATTGGGGCTGTACACGATATGCTGGCCAACCCATGGCATGTTTTCAATGTGGTGCCTTTGATCATATCCGAAGGGACTGTATCAATCCCTTATGTTTCAAGTGTGGGGTGAGGGGACACTCCACTCTACGTTGCATTAAGAGGGTGACTTGTAATCTGTGTCGGGAGGTGGGGCACCCATACGCTTGGTGTCCAAGCTCCTTCTACAATAAAAATAACCCAGGGAGATTGAGTGAGGCTTTAAAGAGGGCAGAAGAAGGATTGCGAAAAGACTCTGAGCATGAAGTGGGAGGGAGATCAGCAGGGAGGAAGGAGGCAGAGGAAGGTCTGCAAAAAGACTCTGTTTCTGAGATAGGGAGGAGATTGGGAATGAGGACGGAGCAAGGAGAGGCCTTGCAGGCTGTGCGACCTTCAGAGGTATCAACCGGCTCAGAGGAAGGAAAAGAGGAATGGCAGATGGCAGGAGGGAAAAAGCAGAATAAAAATGTCCGAATTACAGAAAGGAGAAGATCGGAAAGGGGAAATGTGAATCTCAGTAATTCTTTTGCTGTGTTAGCTGAAGAGGAAGACTGAGAGGAACTGATGGAGGTAGCAAATGATGGAGAGGAAGTAAGAGGAGAGGGAGGGGAAAGAGAAATCAGGAAAAAGTCAGCAGGTGTGAAAAAAAATAGTAAAATCCAGACTACACAGGCGGGTCAGAGGTTGAAGGTTGGAGTAAGGGATTGCGGGAGCTCACCTAGAGAACTGGCTCACAAAAGGAGGATAGAAATAAAGGAAAGGTATAATATGAAGAAAAGGTATATCCCTACAGAGAAAGATAAAGAAGAAATTCGAACATTACACCAGGAAGAAAGACTGTATACAATTAGGTTGCAAGTGGTGGAGGAAGAAAAGAAGAAGGCTTTGGAGGGGGGGAAGAGAGTGGTGGGAACAGAGGATATGGAAATAATGTTTGCAGAGTCTTTGGGGGATCCCAGGGGGAATGGTGCATCAGGGTGTCAGGAGGATGGGAGAGGGAATCAGTTTCCTCCCAGTGTGTCCTCTAACACCGACCCACCGACCCACCTTACGCCGGAGGTCAGTTTGCATTCTGACACCAGAGAAGGGAAGGGAACCTCACCTAGTAGGACTACACCTCACTCTGACAGTGAAGGGGTAGAATCAGAGACAGGAATAGAATCAGGTTCAGAATTAGATTCTGAGATGGAATCTGGGGTGAATGAATTAAAGTGATGCATTGTGGATTTTTTAATGCAACAAAATGGATAGTAAGGACCAGAGCATGGGTGCAGCTTTTTCGTTCGCTACGTGGAACATCCATGGTTTGAGGCAGGCGAAGAGATCTAGAGAACTCTTGTCTTCTTTAGCCTCTTTAAATGTGGATGTGGTGGCAGTACAGGAGACCAATTTCATCTCTGAGCAAGACAGGAGCAGTGCACAAAAAGTGTAGACCTGGGGACCATCCTTGTGGTCATATAATGAAACGAGCAGAGGAGGAGGAGGGGTGTTATTTCGACAGAAACATGATTTGAAGATCGTCAGGAAGGTGGAAGCGGCACCAGGACATCTTCTTGTGGTGGATTTTGATTTAGAAGCATTTAGCCCTAAAGGAGTAAAACAGGCATTTTGTTGTTGCCTGTGCATATTGTATGCTCCGGTGAATGCTAAGTTAAGGAGAGAACTGTGGCAAACATTGAAGGACTATACAAGGACGGGGAGGAAAATGATAGTGATGGGTGATTTTAATAACAGAAGCCGGGTGGCGGGCAGATTTGCAGTGGTTCGGACAGGGACAAAAGAAAGGTTGATGGGAGGAGAACACCCTTTAACAGCAGAAGAGAAAGAGTTAAACCAGATGTTGGCACCAGATGTTGGCACAAGATCTCGGTTTGAGGGATGTTGGCTTGGAGAGAGAGAATGAACTGGAATATTTTCCAATATGGGAAAAGCGGGCATTTCACAAAAATTTCCCAAAGGTGGATGGGGTCTCCTATATGTTTTTTCATCCACTGTTCTCCAGTCGCATAGACAGGGTGTGGACCGTAGAGGAACTTTGCCCTAACCGGGTAAAAGTGGTGCTCACCCCTTGGTCAGATCACGGACTTTTGGTGGTGCATTTGAGAAAAGGAGAAGCAGGCCCTCAAGGCAAGCCGGGCTGGAGGATGCCTGTGATGCTGTTAAATAACGTTTTCTGTAAGGAGGAGCTTAAAAAAGATTTGAAGACTATGTTGGAGATCAGAAAAGGGGAAACAATAGAGATAGGTTGGTGGGAAGGAGTGAAAAAAGAACTCAGGAGACGAGCGACAGGGCTCCAAAAGGGGGCAGACAGGAGGGACCTGAGAAGGTACCATGAGGTCTTGTACAGATATCTGAGGGCCCATTCTTTGATGTCTCAAGGATTTCCCGTGGAAGCCGGGAGAGTGAGGGATTTGAAGCAGGAACTTAGGGAGTTTCAGCAATTGCAAAGGAAGAAGAGGATAGAAGCAGAGTGGGCTAGGACCAGGGGCCCAGTGATAGAAAAGGGGGAATGGGAAAAAGACAGGATGCCAAGGGGGAAACGGGAATGCATGGCTGCATTACATGACCCCCAAACGGACGAACTGAGTTCAGCTCCACAAGCTATCTTGGAGGTGGTGGGACGTGCTTATGAGGATCTGTATCGAGGGAAGGTATTAAATGTGGAGGAGATGGAAGGATTATTGAAGAAAGTAGACAAGCATAGGTACGGTGAACTTTCAGAGGAGGAAGTTCTAAACATGACTGCTCCCATCTCTCATGAGGAAGTGGCAGCTGCTGTGGCAGAAGGCAGGTCTAACTCTACTCCAGGACCCGATGGGGTGCCTTATGCGTATTACAAATAATTTAAGGAGCCCGTGTCAGGAATCTTGGCGGCTTGTTTCAATCACGCTCTGCAGAAGGGAGAACTTGGAGATACCTTTTACAAAGGAACTCTGGTTCTGTTACCTAAAGAAGGAGATCTGACTAATCTGGCTAACTGGTGACCTATAACCTTAACTAACATAGATTATAGGTTGCTGGCAAAGGTGTTGAATAGAAGGTTGACTAAGGTGATGGGAAAATTGGTAACGAAGGGTCAAACGTCATCTGTCCCCGGGAGAAAGATGACAGAATCACTGGGGATCATTCAGGATTTTTTTGAAGGAGCAGGATAGTTCAGGGAAGAAAGAGCTCTCCTACAGATGGACCAGTCCAAGGCCTTTGATAAGGTGGACCAAACCTATCTATGGAGGGTGCTAGAGCTGAAGGGAGTTCCGATGCAATTTGTGGCATGGCTGAAAAATCTGTACAGTTGGGTCATGGTGCAGTCGCAGGTGAATGGATGGAAAGGGGCAGAGATCCCCATTCGTTCTGGGTTGCATCAGGGCTGTCCGCTGAGTGCAGCACTGTATGTGCTGGCATTAGATTCACTTTTGACACTGATAGAACAAGACAGCCGGATCGGGGGATTCCTACCTTTTAGGAGGGACCTCGATGGTAGGGAAGCAGATAGGAAAATCAAATTTGTTGCCCACGCTGATGACGTTTATGTTTTTACATTGGGAGAGCAGGAGTTGGATCCAGTGGAGGAATTATTAGAGGGTTATGGGAAGGCTTCCGGAGCTCTCATCAATGCCACAAAAAGCAGAGTGTATATTTTGGGTGGAAAGACTGGAGAACTCAGGGGAAAGACACTAAAAGAAGCTTTGAATGGGGATGGAGACAATATAGGTAGCAGGCAAAGTTCAGTCAAGATCTTGGGCATCCTGTTCACTTTTGACCCCAATGGATGGGAAGAGAATTGGAAAAGGTGGGAAGAGGGGGTGGAGAACCGACTGGAGAGGTGGAAACCCTGGAGGCTGGGTCTCTACAAGAAAGTACAGTTCTTCAAAACTTATTGTATACCAATGGCCAATCATGTGGCAGCTGTGTATCCCCCTCCTCAGAAACTTATGGATAGGGTGATGGGAAGAGTTTTTGTTTTCTTGTGGGGAATGAAGGTTTTCCCTCTCCCTAGGGCAGTGGTGTACTGCTCGGTAAAAGAAGGTGGGTTAGAGTTGCTGGCTCTCGGCCCTCTTTTCCTAGGTGCCTTTTTGGCCAATAACTTGAAACAGAAGACTAATGAGGGAGAATCCCGACCGATCGGTGTGCAAGGTGACCATAGCAAAGCAGAGGATGGAGGAAACAGTGGTGGGAGGAGGGACTCCGTTCTCTCAGATTGACCAGTGCTTCGAAAACAGGAATGAGGCCGTACGTTAGAGATATGGCAGAGGGAGTCAATCGTTGGGCAGTGAGGGCAAACACACTTAAGATTAAGTGAGGGAGTCACTGAGGCCGTAGAGGAAAGAATCGCTAGGCCATTCAGAGAGAAGTGGGCTTCTAAGACTAATCTGCCGGAATATCTGCAGCCAGGGGAGGAGGACTTGCCTGTGTTTAAAGATGGGAATATACCCCTCTGTCTGTGGGAAATGAGGTGGAGGGCATATCATCAGGTACTTAATGTAGTAGCGACCTACCCATGGAAAAAGGAAGAAGAACAGCAGTGCAGGAGGATAAGATGCCAGAATGTTAGAGGTGGGATAACAGGGCAGAAACCCCCGAGAGAAACCTGTTCACATTTTGCGAAAGAATGTCCTTCATTGCAAGAAATTTGGGGAGCGCTGGCAAGTAAATTGGACTGGCCTTATTTAAAGGAACAGAGAGCAGAGACGATTCTATCGGGGACAGAGCCAGGAAAGGGGTGGAAGGGGCCGAGAAAGAAAAGGAAGCTGGAGGACTGGAAAGTGCCCTGGTCCTTGGTTCGATTAATCAATCTGTTTGCCTTAAGCGCTCTGATGTTCCAAAGGGGACAGGAAGGGAAGACGGGAAAGCTGGCAGATCCCAAACAAGCGGTGGGCAAGTGTGGTGGCAAGGCTCAGAGTATATGCTAAAAGAATGATGGTGAGACAGAAGGAACCCGACAGGTATTGGTTGACAGAAAGAAATTTGGGAATAACTTAGAATATTAAAAGTTAAGTTTCATGTAAATGACAGTATAATTGTAAATATTATTGTTCTTTTGGTATTGTATATACAGTAATACCCCGTATAACGCGAGTACCGTATATCGTTAAAACCGCATAACGTTACAAGATTTTCGGAAAAATCTTGTATCGAGTAACGCGATTTTAACGTTACACGATACAGTCGTTCTTAGCAGCAGGGTGGGTGGAAAGCTGAACGGGGTTCTCCGTTCAGCTTCCCAGCCACCCTGCAGCTACGGAGGCAGGGGTGGGGAGGCTGGAAAGCTGACGGGGGGCTCCCCCATCGGCTTACCCAGCCACCCCACAGCTGCGGAGGCATGGGCGGGTGGCTAGGGAAGCCGACAGGGAGTCCCCGTCAGCTTCCCCAGCCACCCTGCAGCTGTAGATCGGGTCCTCTGATCTCTCTGGAGGTGTTTCTGGGCTTCCCCGACGTCCTGAGCCAGTGCAGCAAGCCAGAATGTCAGATTTCGAATCCCGATGTTCTGGCTTCCTGCACTGGCTCAGGACGTCGGGGAAGCCCAGAAACACCTTGGATCGGGTCCCCACACCTCCCTGGACCCGGCGGGGGGGTCAGAGCCCCCAAAATTGGTAAAAAAAACGGACGGTTTTTTTTACCAATTTTGGGGTTTCTGACCCCCCCCGCCGGGTCCAGGGAGGTGGGCAGACCTGATCCAAGGTGTTTCTGGGCTTCCCCGACGTCCTGAGCCAGTGCAGCAAGCCAGAATGTCAGATTTCGAATCCCGATGTTCTGGCTTCCTGCACTGGCTCAGGACGTCGGGGAAGCCCAGAAACACCTTGGATCGGGTCCCCACACCTCCCTGGACCCGGCGGGGGGGTCAGAGCCCCCAAAATTGGTAAAAAAAAAGGACGGTTTTTTTTACCAATTTTGGGGTTTCTGACCCCCCCCCCCCCGCTGGGTCCAGGGAGGTGCGGGGACCCGATCCAAGGTGTTTCTGGGCTTCCCCGACGTCCTGAGCCAGTGCAGCAAGCCAGAATGTCAGATTTCGAATCCCGATGTTCTGGCTTCCTGCAGCATAAAAGAGGGTGGGGGAAGTTCAAAATTAGCGCGCATCGGGTCTCCCGACCTCCCTAGAGCTGATGTGCGCTAATTTTGAACTTCCCCCACCCTCTTTTATGCTGCAGGAAGCGAGAACGTCGGGATTCGAATCCTGACATTCTGGCTTGCTGCACTGGCTCAGGACGTCGGGGAAGCCCAGAAACACCTTGGATCGAGTCCCCACACCTCCCTGGACCCGGCAGGGGGGTCAGAAACCCCAAAATTGGTAAAATAAATGGACGGTTTTTTTTACCAATTTTGGGGGCTCTGACCCCCCCGCCGGGTCCAGGGAGGTGTGGGGACCCGATCCAAGGTGTTTCTGGGCTTCCCCGACGTCCTGAGCCAGTGCAGCAAGCCAGAACTTCGGGATTCGAAATCTGACATTCTGGCTTGCTGCACTGGCTCAGGACATCGGGGAAGCCCAGAAACACCTTGGATCAGGTCTGCCCACCTCCCTGGACCCGACGGGGGGGGGGGTCAGAAACCCCAAAATTGGTAAAAAAAACGGACGGTTTTTTTACCAATTTTGGGGGCTCTGACCCCCCCGCCGGGTCCAGGGAGGTGGGGAAACCCGCTCCAAGCTGTTTCCAAAGTTCTCCCACCTCCCTGGAGGCAGCAGCAAGCCAAAATGTCAGGATTCAAATCCCGATGTTCTCGCTTCCTGCAGCCTCCAGGGAAACAGGGCTTTTTTTAACATTGTGTGTTCAATGTATCGCACAACGGTAAAAACCGAATAACGACGGGACTTGTGGAACCAAGTCATAACGTTATTCGGGGTACTAGTGTACTGTATATTTCCTTCCACAATCACTATATATGTAACTATGTTTACTGAGCTAAGTTTTTGAAAGTGATGACAAGTTTATGTAGTTCACCTCGACAGATGGTTCTGTAGTAAGAATTTTATCAATAAAAAAATTCTTTCTAAAAATTTCCTCCTCCTCCTCCTCCTCCTCCTCCTTCTGCTTCTGCTTCTGCTCCCACTTTCTGGTCCTGAGCCCTTTTGTTGCACAATGTCCTCATTGGCCCCAGGCCAGTATTGATGGAGCTGATGCCCTGCATCAAGATCAAGATCACCCTTCCTTGTGGACTTCTCCAGCCAAGGCTAGTGAACTGATGCCTGAGGATCCTGTTGAGGTGCTGGAAGTAGAGTCAACAATAAAATAAAGAGATGGGGCTTAGCAGGAAATCACAAAACAAAACTCTGCTAATTATTGGAAGCATAGCACGAGGCTAATTCTGCCTTCATGGCTTCTCAGTGTCCTGTCCAGTTGTGTGATGGGAGTTGAAATTCAAGATCTGCATTATTAACCAATATGGATAGGGGCACTGATCCTGCAAACGGATTGGGACCCAAAGCCGTGTTTACCCAGAAAAACACTGCAAGTTTATTTTCTGTAGCCCTACAGCTGTGGCAGTCAAATATGGTCGGACTATAGCCTACCCATTTTCAAGCTATTTTATGTGTACAGTATATATAGTCTAATGTTTTCTGAGTGTCTTACACAATAGGAGTCACTTTATGAAGCTCTCTCTCTCATTCATGGCTACTCATCTTAAGGCAGTGGATTGTTGCTGGTGCTCTTTAATGTAGTTCTTCTTCACCGCTTCCTATTTCTTCTTCACCGCTTCCATCAGGTAGGATTATCTTTTCCATGGGGCAAAAAAAAAAAAAGGTTTTCTGTCTTCTCTCTCTTCTTCTCTCTCCCCTTTTGACAGTTTATGATTGAAACTAACAAATTATGTCAGTAAAAGAGAAGGGGAGAAACCTCTGCTAGTTCAAATGAAGGTAGCTGTTTAATATAGTGCCTCAAGAAAACCTGGGCATTATACAGTTGGTGTGACATCTAGGGACAAAGAGGAAACTAGTTGGCAAGATAAAATGATTTATGGTTCATTTATGGCAGGGGTACACAAACTTTTTGGGCTTGGGGCCTGACCATGCCCCTGGAACAGCTGAGCGGGCCAGACCACACACCCGGAACAGTGTGTATTTGAGACTGTGGGAAGTCAATCTATCTAGACTCCTATAAGTCTCAGGCAGAGCCTGGAAATAACTAATTACATATAAAGGAATTCTCTAGCTAGTTGCTCTTTGGGTAAGAGGGATGTAACTAGCAATTACATTTAGGCTGACTAGTGATACCTAAGTTACTTCTGTGTAGGATGTTATAGCAAATTACTTTCAAAAGTTACTTTTTAAGATAATATTTCAGGATTTATGCCATTTTCTTCCCAGTACCAAGTGCCAAGGAAAGTACAGTTGTATCTCTCTTAAAGAGCATAATGCATTCCACAGGATTGCTCTTTAAGTGAGTTTGCTCTTTAAGCGAAACACCATTGTAATTGACCAATTGTGGGGGGGATTGTGAACCCCGATTTATTTGTTAAGCGAGTTTTTGGTTGGTTTTATTTGTTAAGCGAAGCGAACATTCAGAGATAATTCTCCTCTGAAGCGAGTTACTCTTTAAGCGAAACACTCTTTATGCGAGGTTTGACTGAATTCTTTGGTTTTGTTTTCTATCTTTAATTTTTCCCAAAATATTTCCAAACTGCTGTATCAGAAGGCGTATTAATTACTTGTACAATTGGGGCAAAGGTAACGATACTATTAATTGGGCAACTAAGAAGCTTTTATTGTTGATGTTCAGTCGCACAGTTGAGTCCGACCCTTTGCGACCCCATGGACCACCAGGTACCAGGCTCCTCTGTCATCTGCCATCCTCCACAGCCCAGCCAGGTCTACGCCCATCATATCAATGATGCCATTCATCCACCTCATCCTCTGCTGTCCCCTTCTTCAGTAATTGTCATTCCTATGAGCAGTCAGGGTTGATTTTCTTCAGAATTGACTGATTTGATCTCCTTGAAGTCCAGGGGACTCTCAAGAGTCTTCTCCAGCACCACAGTTCAAAGGCATCTATTCTTCTGCGCACTGCCATCCTCATGGTCCTGCTCTCACAGCCATACATGACTACTGGGAAGACCATCGCTTTAACTATGCAGACTTTTGTTGCCAGGGTGATGTCTCTACTTAGTAACAAGTAACAAATAAGGGTCCTCCCCCTCGTCCCTCTTAGGGTTGCTTCTGCCATTACTAAGAAGTACCAGTACTAAAAAGAAATAAATTACCAGTGATGGATGGGATACCAATAGAATCATTAAAAGCCACAGAGAATGAATTTGTTAAAATTTTAACAAGAATATGCTAACAAATGTGGAAAACGAAACAGTAGCTCATAGACTGGAAAAATTCAGTTTACATTCCAGTCCCCAAGAAAGGAAATGTCAAGGAGTGCAGCAACTAGAGAACCATTGTTTTAATTTCTCATACAATCAAGATGATGCTCAAAGTACTCCAACAAAGACTTTAATCTCAGATAGAGCAAGAAATACCTGAACTTCAAGCTGGGTTCCAAAAAGGAAGATGCCCTAGTGATCATATTGCAAACATTTAATGGATACAGGATGTACCAAAGAATTTCAGAAGATTGAAGATCTGTCTGTGCTGTAAAGACTACAGCAATGTCTTTGCATAGATCATTAAAAACTATGGGTGGTTATGAAAGAAATGGAGGTACCTGATTGTCTTAATGTATATCCTATATTATGGACAAGAAGCGATCATTAAGATAGAACCTGGAGACACAGAATGGTTTCCTTTAGGCAAAACTGCCAGGCAGGAGTCTATTTTATCCCTTATTTGTTCAATCTGCATGTGAAGCACATTATAAGGAAAGCCAGACTAGTCTCAGAGGATGGAGGAGTGAATTGTTGATAGAAGACACATCAATAATTAAGATATGCAGATGACAACATCTTACTGGCAATGATTTGAAATGACTTTTAATGAAAGTGAAGGAGGAAATTGCCAAGATCTGCAATTAAACATTAAGAGGGCCCAAATAATCATTACAGGAGAACTACACAAGTTTCACATTGACAGTGAAGAAATTGAGACAGTGATAGATTTTGCATAGCTTGGTTCAATCATCAATCAAATGTAGACTGCAACCAAGAAATCAGAAGACAACTGAGACCCAGAAGGGCAGCAATTAGGAATTAGAAAAGACCTTCAAGAGTAAAAATGTGTCACTGGAGATGAAGCTCAAGGTCATTCATACTATTGTATTCCCAGTGTGGGTGTGATGACTGTGACGACGACAACAACAACACCAACAATTTTGTGTCAGAAATTATTCTGGATTGAAAGGATTTTTGCTAGAGAAACTCTGCTCAGGGGATGCCTGAATGAGGCTCCTTTCATGTCCCCAATATCTTTTCCCACCAAAGTGGCCCCTATTTGTCAAATTGCAATTTCTTGCTTTCAATCTGCTCGGTTGAGCTGGGACAGAGACAGGCACTCAAACGGTCATGCAGCACCTGGATCTTGAAGTGCCGACTTGCTGACCTTCCAGCAAACAAGGGTGGCTGTGGATATTTGTTATCTTGTCATACATGTGTGGGTAGCCTCACTGGATATTTTGAGGGGGGGGGGCATAAATCAGGTTGTCCTGGAAAGCTTGGTTTGACAGGAGAAAGTTTACAACTTTTCTGCGAAAGTGCATTCCTTGAATACTCCTTATCCCAAAAGTCTATGGGGTTTTCCTTCTCAATCTTTCCCTACAACTCATGTTTGGGCTCCATTTCACATCTTCCTGCCACATTGTTTTTACAGACACTCTGTATTGTTTTTCATTGCCAAGTAGGATTGACCCAGAAAAGCCACTGGATGGTTTGTAAGCCACACACTTTAAGACAGGAAGATATTTTTAGTTCTTTGACACTATAATTTGTTGCAACCTGCAAATTGTTTTGGAATGTTCCTTTCCGCCTTGAGTGGGTTTGCCTGAAGACCAAATGTGAAATCTGGACGGATGGGTGATTCTCAGAAGCCAACCAGAAAATGACACCCTCCATCTGGCACTTCAGTTACAGTCTCACCCTGTTTTGATACACATATTTTATTTCACTCTGCATTGGTCTGAAACTGGATTTGCTCCTATCAAAACCAAATTAAATCTTCTTTACGAAAGTGCTGAAAAGGGATGGCTTTCATCCTATTGGGTCAAGTAGTGGCATTTCCTCCACAGAGGAAAGGGATTCATCCACCCACAGCCGTTGGCCCCTTTAGGGAGTCAGGTTATTTACCACTGCCCAATACTTGGCGTTGAGATGCTGACTGTATGGTCTACTCCATTACCATAGTGGGATGTTCAGCCAAATAAAACAACAACACAACAAAAATAAAAACCAAACAAAATTCACTCTACTTTTTAGAAAGAAAGAAAGAAAGAAAGAAAGAAAGAAAGAAAGAAAGAAAGAAAGAAAGAAAGAAAGAAAGAAAAATCAGTCTCCCATGGAAAAGAAGCACTAACTGTACACCACTAGGCTATATTTGATAGAAATATATAGTGAATTAAACAGCTATTTGCTGCAGAGAAATCTATACAGTCCTGTACCTACAGAGAACCCTGTTTCTCATCTCCTCAACTCGAAATTTGACAAAGTTCTCTCAGGTCAAAGAACAGCTGCAACATCAAAATAGCCTGGGCAGGAGTTCAACAAACAGAAAATGTTCTTAAGAGTTTCTTCTTCTCCTGAATGGTCCATTTTAACTAAACAAGCTCAGTAAAATAATGAATCTGGTAGAGAGAGGATCAACCCTATGTACAGGAAGCTAGAACTTGGATAAATACTCTGAAACGTTCTTGGCTGAGTTGAGGGGGTGGAACCAAAACAAAACACCCCACTTGTTTAAAAACAGACAGAACTGAGAAAAAACTTGACACTAAATTGTTGATTGATCAAATTGTGATGCTGGCACTGTGAAATGGAAGGTGGTGTCTGTGCGTGGTACAGTTGCATTCAGGTTATTTGCTCAGAGAGAATCAGTTCATCTGAGATTGTAGTGATCCATGCGTCGTTGTTGTCGGCTGCAACTTATATCCGAGAATGTATTTTCCCCCTAAAACAGGAAAAATGCCATGGAGTGCATTTGTTTAAGGTGGATATCAGCTTGCTATGAAGTGACCCACGCACTATGATCACACAGCCATCTCCTGTGGCACATGTGAAATGAGACATGCAGAATTTTAACACCGGGACTGCAATGGACTACCGCAGCCTTGAGGATATTATCAAGGCATGCCTTCACAGCCAGTCCATCTAGCATGGCCTCTTCCACCTCCATCACCAATGGGAATCAGAGTTCCTCTTGCCCTCATTTTGTCGCTGGGCTAGGAAAAAAATCAAAGGCAAAAGGAGAAGTGGGCTACAGAAGATGAGATGGTTAGACAGCATTGGTAAAGGAGTGGGCATAGATCTGGACAGATTATGAAGAATGGTAGATGACAGAGGAGTCTGGCATTCTGTGGTCCATGGTGTCCCAAAGGGTCAGACTCGACTGTGTGACTGAACAACATGGGATTTTATTCAAACTTGGTGTACAGTCCCATTGTGGTAGATCATCTTTGCTTCCTCTTTTGCCCCTTTGGATGTTGAAGCTTCTTTTCCTGGCACTTCTAGTGGCCTCCACTGGTGTTATTTGGTGTTCCTGTAACATGTCTTGGATGTTCTCTCTCTCCACCTTCCTTTGTGGCCCTTGTCCTTCTCCTCTTTCCACACATGTTTTGTAAGATATGGAATTCCAAGACAAGACCATTGTTCAGTCCCATTGTGGTGGGTCACCATTTGATACAAGATCTTGGATTAGCTGGGACATTGATCTGATCTAGCAAAACCTTTCCTGGAGCTATTTGCTTCCTTCCTTTCTGTAAATATTTTTCCTTTTAATACCCAGCCTTGGTCTTAATTTTAAATTGGATGGAGGAGGTGTTGAGATGTCATTCCTTCTTAAAGCCTTTATTCATCTAATGCTTAGAGGATTCTTCCCAAATTAAATTACTGCCTGTGGAAACTCCCGTGGCTCATGAGCACATTTGGAAATGGCTCTTCCTGTGTTTCAGATGTTGGTCTTTAATTGAAAAAAAATGAGCTGTTTCTCTCCCGCTAAACCTCTCCCTTATTTCTAGGGTACATTTCAATCTGGTTCAAATATTCATGGAGATATTTTAATTAACAACCCCAGCGGACAGATTTTCCAACGAAAACCGACATTTACAACAAGGTAAGATTTGATGCTTAGAAAGAAATAATTCCAAGAAGACAATAAAGGAGACGCTCAGAAGAGAGCAGCGGCAGTGAGAAGAAAGAAGAAGGAAACTGTGCTAGGGGGAACATTAGGTTTGATTTTTAAAAAACCTGCAGGGTGAGAAAGTGATTATAAACTGAATAGTAGAATTTACTTGACATGGGATTGATCACATGCTCTAGAAAAGGTGAGTAAAATCTGTCACATCTCCAAGGTACAGCACAGGCTGAATAAAGCAAAGCAATCACACTTACTGGTATATAACGCCCCATTGAGCTTAGTGCTATTTTACTGACCTCAGAAAGATGGAAGGCCGAGTCAACCTTGATCCCTGGTCAAGATCAAGCTCACAACCTTTTGGTTGCAGGACAGCAGTTGCAGGAGTTCTCAACTTTTTAAAGTTGGGGGATAGGTCACACTCTCTCAGACAGCTTTGGGGTGAGACAAGACACTTCCAGGTGTGGCGGAGGCAGGATGGGTGGGTGCACATGCCCTAAAGTGCATACTTAAATTCTCCAGCTAACCTCATTTGGCAGGAATGGCCACATACCTTGGAGAGTAGCATCTTTCCCTGCAATGTTCTGGACCCCCTGTAATCTCCAGATGAGACACAAGGGCAGCCTCAACATAGAGAGCATTCCAGTAGTCAACTCGTGAGATGACCGATGAGTGGGCCAGGGTTATGAGAGAGCGTCTGTCCAAGTAGGAGTATAACTGCGCAATCTAGAGGGGCTGGAAAACAGCAGGTTTGGACACCGCTGCTATTTGTTGTTCCGGTGAGAGTAATGGGTCCATAATGACCCCCAGGTTGTGGATGGATGAGACTGTCATGTCACACACTGAAAGGAGGTTAGAAAGTTTGACCATTTCAACCTCAATGCAAGCTACCCTTGGTTCAATTCCCTTAAGCTACGCTTCTGTTCTCAATTTGTGGAAATAGGAAGTTTCTTCCCTCCTCCGGTTTCCTTCCTGAGGTGGAAGAGAAAGCTATTGAAGAGGCTTGTCATAAATATTTATCTCCCCACATCTCCACATTTTCATTACACATATTTACATCTCAACTATCTCGTAGGCCACATACTTGAAGTCGCCCGACACAATCTGTGAAACATTTTCACACTTCGGATGAAAGCTGTATATCTTCCTCTCTCAGGCTTCCAGAATGCTTTTTTTTTTAATAGCTACATGAATGAAGTCACGTCTTTCCTTATCCCTATTGCATCTGTCCACCCAGGTTGCCCTTGCTTGAAAACCAGCCGTATCTGACTCTAGGGTTCAGTGCTCACCTCCAAAGAGCCAGCACTGTCTGCATCTGCAGATGTCTTCGTGGACATGTGGCAGACATGACTAGACATCATAGTGCATGGAACACTGTTACCTTTCCAAAGTGGTCCCTATTTATCTACTTCCAATGTCTTGCTTTCGAAGTGCTAGGTTGGCAGAAGCTGGGGCAGAAATTGGAGCTCACTCTGTCGTGAGGCACTTGAGTCTCGAACTACTGACTTGCTGACCTTCCAGTCATGAAGTTCAGAGTCTTAACCACTAAGCCACTGCAGTCCCATGGAATCCTCTCTTAGCATCTGGCAAAAATCACCAAATAGGACAGCTATCAACCAATGGGCTTTTTTCACCCTCTTCCTCCTTCATTCCTTTCTACCCCAACAGGTACTATTTCAGCAGAAAAGGTAACAGCATTCTGTGTGTTTTGGCTTCTAGTCATGCCTGCCAAATGACCATGGAAACATTTGCAGATGCAGACAATGCTGGCTCTTTGTCTGTAAACGGAAGTGAGCGTTACCCCCGGAGTAAGACACAAATGGCTTTCAAGGAAGAGAGACCTATAACTTTACCGAAGTCAGGTAAAACTCCCAGGGTGGAAAATTGTGTGATCTGAGGTTCAGGAAATCCAAAAATTTGATCCAAATGGTGCACATTTTCCCCAGCCCTGTACATTTTATCCACTCACACTTTAAAAGGTGTGTATAGCTTCACCTGGACTTTGGTTCCCTGAAATGCCTGACGCAAGCCTCCCACCTGTGGAAATTTTCCAGATGAGGTTGGCTTCTTCTCATAATGAGTCTCAAGAGGTGATAAAGGGCTGCTTCTATGGCAATTATGGGGCCCTGGAGTGTTATTTTCCTGCTTCTGCCTTCGTCACCTCGGCTTTATTGGAGTAAATTGCACTGAAAGAAGATAAGGTTGACAACATCGAGCAAAATAGAATAAGGGAGCTGGCACATAGTTTGTGCCAACGTGTGTGAATACCAGAAACACGTTGCCCACCCCGAGTTAGCAGTTTGCCCACCCTCAAACTCCTGGCTGCTTATATATGTGACATATATATATATATGACATTGTTGCCCATCCTGAAAAATATTCGCTCACCCACATCTAGAAGAAGGTCACCTCTATGTAGGGGTTACCCCCTGCAATTAGACCCTGGAGAACCAGGGCTCTGGCTTATAGAGAGTCCCTATGGTACTCCTCTCTGGTCATACAGTTGTACCTCGCTTAAAGAGCATAATGTGTTCCACAGGATTGCTCTTTAAGCGAGTTTGCTCTTTAAGCAAAACATCATTGTAAGTGACCAATGGGGGGGGGGTAATTGTGAACCCCAATTTATTTGTTGAGTTTTTGGTTGGTTTTATTTGTTAAGCGAACATTCAGAGAAAATTCTGCTCTTTAAGCGAGTTACTCTTTAAGTGAGGTGCTTTTTATGCGATGTTTGACTGTATTTCTTTCTTCTAAAGTAGGAAAGTACATGGAAACAGAAAGTATGTTGCTACTGTTCATCTCTGTAAACCAGAGGTTTGCAACCTACGGCCCATTGGCTGGGTCCAGCCCCGTGGCACTATTTCATGTGCCCTGTCACCCTTGTTCCTGCCGCCGCCGCCGGATGCTATTTCATATGTCGTTCCTTTTTAACGTAAACAGCATATCAAAGGGGGGGGAACCATTGGGCTCCTAGTCTTGTCTCACTTAACCCCCCCCCAGGGCCCCCAGCCCTAAGGATAACCTCCAGCCTTAAAAAGCCTCACTCCCCCTTTTCCCAAGCAGACAATTAATCTCATTAGTGTGAGCCAGGGAGGGGAAGGGGGAGGTCTGAAGCCTCCGTTGATGGATGGCATCTCCCTCCCTCCTTCCAGAGACAAACAAAATGGCTACCCCTTTAAAGCTGTTGGGTTAAAATGACTGCCTCAACATGGCCACCCCCATTGTGCAGGCAGAACAAAATGGCTGTCCAGCCCAGTCAGCTGTCTGAGGGTGCATGACCCAGCCCATGGCTTGAATAGTTTGACAACCGTTGCTGTAAATGGTAACTGTAAGCAGTTAATGTCTGAACCGTCAATTTGAATTCAGCGAGCTTAATGTTCTATTGGCACCTTCTCAAGGACTGCAATGTTGGTGCTGTTACCAGAAATTTTGAGACATCAAAATTGAACCCACTGTACACACATGGAAAAGAAGGGAGAAGCCAAAAGTTTAAAATCATACAGTTGGAACACTCTCCAGAAGGAGGGGGAATTATACCCAATAGTCACAAAGACTCTGGCAAGGAATGTAAAAATGATGATGTCACTGATTGTCTCCATTGTCCTTAGCTCCTAAGCCTCAAGTTTGCTTTGCCTAAAGGTGTAAAAACTGGCTTCCTGATAGCAAGCAGAAATTCCTTTTCATTCCTTCACAAATGAAACAAAGGAAAGAAGCTGAATGACTGAATTTTAAACTCATACCTCTGGTTTGATCCTCCTTAATAAAGTTTAATTAAACATTGCTATAACACTGACCCAAGCAAAGAAATAGGGGGGGGGAGAAACCAACATAAACAAGATTCTGTGCGGAACACAAGAACCATGGAACCCCAAAATTGATCAGGGGAGGGGGGAAACAAGCGAAAAACCTAAGAAAAGCCCTTGCGCAACAATAAACTGACAGCGCAGGGCTGCAAGGGACAAGCGGACGTCCCATCTCTCACGTACGCAGCAAACAGATTAAAAGGGCAAACAAAGGCTAAAACGTTGGTTTCCCTCCTCCAGAGATCTCCATTTAATTAAACAATCAAGACATAATGATTCTAACTTCTTTCTTTATTTTTCTACTTAAGAATAAGTCAAACGCTGCAATCCATTCATGTCCGGAACAGTAACCCACGTTGGGTCTGCAATTTCCCCGCCGCAAAGCGCCATTGGCTGTCGGTCCTGCTAGCTCGCCCCTCATTGGACAAGACGCGCTGGCTGTTCCCGCCTACTCCGCCTTTGATTCAGTCAGCAGAGAACAAAGGATACATCATTTCCCCTCGTAAATACCTGTTAACTGCAAATATGCCTGTTTGACACAATGTAACCTCTCTGTAACCGGTTTCTCCGCAATCGCTGTAATCTGCTGTTTCTTTACATTCAAACCCCTTACCTCATACCCTGCTTTGTATTTTATGTTTACATGTAATTAAATTGTGTTAATTGCCCTTCCTCCTTCCCAGTCTCAATCCCTCCCCCTTGCACCTAGAGTTAGTTTAGGAAAAGAATATATACCTGTTGGGAGTGGGTGGGAATCATCTTTGGTTCACAGAATAGCGTGAACTAAGATCACGAGCGGGTTTATTTCTTCAAAACGATTGAGGGAGAGGGGACTATTTAGTTGTAGGCCTGGCCAGACTATAACTCTGATAGTTTCTCCTTTTTGTTTTTCATTCCCAATAAATCACTTTTGTTTTGATCGAAATATCCGTCTCGTTATTGAGTTCTTAGGGTTTTCTATACCTCTGCCAGAGAAACGTACCCGGGCCCCAAGAATTTGGGTAACAGTGCCATAGTCAACCCATTTGATGTTCAAGATGGATCTTAGCTTCTGTTAGCGCTCAAGCTTTTTGATGTCTTGGTGACAGAGGGTCCATGTTTCACAGCCATACAGTAAAGTTGAGATAACCACAGCTTGGTATTCTCAAATGTAGAAATGAAGAAACTGAAGGAGTTTCTGCCCCAGTGTGAGTTTACTGTCACAATTCCTGTTTGTGTGAGTAGCCATAGTCTGAGAAGAAACAGGATTCTCAAGGATGAATAGCTATCTCTCAGAAAAGAGTATCTGGCAAGAACTCCTGTGATCAAGTTAACAACTCATTGGGATTGAAGCTCAGACTAGTATGAACAGTAACAAAAGTAGACACAGCAGCATTGTGGGGAGGTAAAAAAATATCCTTTGCAGCTTTTGCCAGATTGAATCATGCCAAGCAGAAATAAATGGTTCTTTCAAATCCTGCAGCCAGCAGTTAAAGACATACACTGTTCTTTGGGGGTACAGAAAAAGGCAAATGGAGACATTTGCCATACAGGAATTAAGTTGTATGTTGAAGCAAACATAGAAATAAACTGATTGGGAACGCTTAACCGGCTTGCACGTTTCAACATGGCCCGCAGCTGCTAAGGCCCAGGAAGAAGTAAGATAAAAAAACTGGGGGGAAATAGAGAAATGGTTGGCTATGGGCTAATATTGGAGAGAAGAAAATAATGTCCTGATCAAATCCTGGATTGCCAAAATGAAGCTACTTTCTTGGCTTTGTTGATGCCAAACTTAAGTCCTCATTGGTGCTTGTTTCTGGCAGCAATCGGTAGACCAGTAAATGAGCTGGACTTTGTGTCTCTCCACATTCACACCATGAATTCACTAGCAGCCTCCACTTGAGCATGTTGGACCATAATAACTAGTTACAGGAAACTGTTATCTATAACTAGTTATTCTTGAGTTTAGATCTTGTTGGCAGCTAGAAGTTCAGGAGGAACTTGAGCAGACAAATCCAAAGTTTCCAGTTCTATGTCTGCTTAGATGCTTTGGAAAAGTTATTTGGAGTTGCTTTCTATGCCTGGCTCCAAGCTCCCCAAGTGACTAATTTGACGTGACATATCCTAATGTAGTATGATCAGACATAATTTGATCTTATTAACTCCCATCGTAATGTATTAGGAAACATCAGATTCCATTTGAGAAATGTGCAAGCTTGGAACATTGGGAGGCACCTTGAAATCATGAGCTTTGAAGGCAATCATGAGCTGTCTATGGAGTTTTTAGGCCAGCTTCTTATAGAGGAGCATAAAAATTGGTTTTCAACTAGTAGGGTGGAATATAAATCAAAGAAATTAATGAATGAATGAAAAATGGGATGAAATATAAGGAGAAGGAAAATAACTGAATCTGCCTTGAATTGGATCTTGAGATAGTTGGGGAGAAGATTCTGGTCAGAGGCATTCTGGGAACATCTTCAGATGTACAATAAACTATATTGGAAGGGTTTGGCTCATCTTGACATTGTTGCCCAATTGAACCTGACATAAACATCCTGGTGAACTAGGGAGGCGGCAAAAATATGAGCATTTCAAGGACAGTCTGAAGGTCTTGATGGTCTTATGGGAATTTCTCAGGGTGCATATTAGGAAATAAGTCTTTGCCTAACTTGTTGGTCAGGATAATATGTAAATCTGCATATCTGTTATGGTGCTTCAAGAGCATAGAGATATGACAGAGCAGGTGAATTGTATTGTCTCATTAGATTGCCAATACTGTGGATAAAAGGAAGGTTGCAACCACAGTTACTTCAGCTCTATGCTCAACTATTGCTCAATGACTGTGTTATGCTCAATGACTGCTTGAAGACCTTCTACTGCCTGAAGCTCAACTACTGCTTGTTGCTTGACTGCTTGGAGCTCACTACTGCTTGGGACATGGTTACAGTTCACTGCTTACTTCTGAGCTCACTGCTCTTGCTACATTTGCTATTTTGCTACATTGGACTATTTGCAATTGGACTGTTGTTCTTCATGATTGTTAGAGACTGGGAATGAGAAAAGAATCTTCTGCTTTGCTTTTGAAACATCATCTTGACTTTTTCTGCTCTTGCTGAGCTTGACTTTGAAAGGCTTTTGAACTTTGCTTTCAATCTTTGATTGTGCCACAAGCAAACAACTCTTCTTACTATACAGTATATCTGTTTGGTTGCTGTGTTATTCATTCAGCTCTCAGACTTTCGCTGACATGCCCTTGCAACACAAGGGTTTACTCTACATCCTAACAGTACTAACTGTTACCTTTCCCACCAAAGTGGTACCTGTATCTACTAGCAAATTCTTTAATTATTTTTAAACTGCAACGTTAGCAGGAGCTGGGGCAGATGATGACAGCTGACTCTGTCATGCGTCACTCAGGTATAGAACTGCTGGCATGCCAATCTTCCAGTCATCAATCACATTACCCAAAAGTAATTAGTTGTAACTGATTATTTTCAAGTTCTCTTCCAGAGTCAGCCATTAGTTTACCTTTTCTACAGAAGGGTTTAGAATGTTAAAACAAGGACATAAAACCCTGCTCTGGAGAATTCAGTCTTTGGGCATCATCTCATATTGACCGTCTGTCTACACACAAATGTTTTTTAAAAATTAATGGGCTTTTCAGTTTAAATAGTGTTTCATATCTGACCTTTCCCTGATGTGTTAATATAATGGAGAGTGCTGAAGCGAGCAGGGTAGAAATGAGATGAGACTTTGGTTAAAATTTGATTGCTAGTTTTGCGAATGCTAGGAACCGGCATGCAGCCGAAATAAATTGTGACAATAAAATATGAGTTTTAGGGATTCTGAATGTATTTTTGGTTGTTTTGCAGTAACATAACACCAACCATCACGTCAACCAACCGACCAACCACTGCAACGGCTCAGTGGTTAAGAAGCTCAACATGTTAGCTGGAAGTCCAGCAAGTCAGCACATTGAGACACAGGTACTGCATGATGGATTGAGTGCCCGTCTCTGTCCCAGCTCTTGGAGACATGAAAGGAGCCTCATCCATGCATCCCCTGAGCGCAGATTTACCCGCAAAAATCCTTTCAACCCAAAATAATTTCTGATGATGGGCTGGGGGCATTTTCTTGGTACCAAACAAGGTTCCAGGGCTCTGCTTTCCAGAATCCTAGTCTGATGCTCTCTCCACATTGGCTCCCCAGAACAAATAGCCCCCCACTCCACCCTAAAATACGAAACTGAAGGAAACAAATGCAACCAAGAAACAAGGCAAACCATGCTCTTATAAAAGCATTTCAATGGAACACCTGCAGCAGCCAAAGAATAAATGGAAACTTCTTTGAATCCATTCCATAGCCTTGAGAAAAGAAGACTGAGGTGATACCTGAGAGGTAATCATAAAGAGGAAGAGAAGAATCTGTTCTCCATCATCCCAGAGTGCAGGACACGTAATAATGGGCCGAAGCTAGAAGAAGCCAGATAGAGGCTAAATACAGGGATAAACTTCATAACGGTGATGTTGTCACCCTGGAATCCAAGTCCGTTGAGGAAGACTTTCTACCAGCACCTCAGCCCGCTAGCAGCCTAGAACTGCTTTCTCTTGATCAGGTTTACAGAAGCACAGCCAGCAACTGGTGAGGCCCCAAGTGTCAGTGAAGAGGAGGAGGACCTGAGCACATCAGAAAGATTCAGGCAGCAGCTGCGCAATAAGCTACAGGTGTGAAGAAGAGAGGCAAGGGCTCATTTGCAAAGACTACCCCCTGTTGTGAGCCCTGAGCCTGAACCCTCTTAAGGAGACACCCATGCCAGCAGAAGCCTTGTTGGAACAATCTATGTGCGTCCCGACACTGCGTCACTCGAACCTGTACCTCTTGCCTGCTTGCTGACCCTGGATTTTGGACCATCTCCCTGGAAACCTGACTACTCTTCTGGATCAACTTTTTGTCTCAGTTCTTCAATGACAGGCTTCTGAACTGGACTCTTCCTGACCAAAAATTCTGCCTCATCCTTTGGACTGTTGTAATAAGTCTCTGCCTCTTGCCCCTACTCTTCATGCAGTGGCTGCTAGCCAGCCCACTCTGATGTGCAGGAAGGGGCACATCAGGTTAGAATAGTATGACAGTGAAACCAACTGCCTTGAGAGGTGGTGAATGCTCCAACGCTGGAAGCATTCAAAAGAGAATTGGATAACCATCTATCAAATCTGCTTTGATTCGGATTCATGCATTGAGCAGGGGGTTGGACCCAATGGCCTCAAGGGTCCCTTCCAATTCAGTTATTATCTGATTCAGTGTATCCTCTGGAGAGCTGCTCTGAAGGATGCTACGCAAATGAAGCTCAGGTGTTCACAGAAAACCAAGCCCGTTAGATCAAGTGGGCATATGGGCTATTAATTGCATTTCCATTGCCAATACTCCTGTCTGCCTCCCCCCGCAAGATTCATCCTAAATGCTGCCAGCAGACATTTAAATACCTTTTTCAAATTAAATTCAATCTATTGCCAGGACATGACAATGAGCAAACAAGCCAGGTTGTCCTGTGATGAATTGCAGGTGTTCAAGGAGCAGCCATGCGCAACCATTCTGAGTTATGAAAGCCACATTTCTCTTCAGGGTCTCCTCTGTCTGTGAGCGAAGTGACATTTCCCACCTGGACTCTATGATTCCCTACATCTTCCTTGCTCTAAACCTGAGGTCTGCCCCACCTTGTATCTTTCTTATATTTTTATATTTGCATTTTAGTGAGTTGTTATTCTAATTGTGTATTTTAATTCTTCATTTTGATGTTATTATGATTTATTTAATTATGATTGCCCACTGCCCTGAGTGGCCATTGGTCAATAGGATGAGAAGGGATATAGCCAACCAACTAACCAACCAGCCAACCAACCAATCAACCAATCAATTATTTCCAGAGTGAAAGAAATCAGGGTTCTAGGTGACTCAAAAACAGTGTTCTCTACTTTAAGAGTACCTAAGCTTTGAAATGCCCAGAAAAGCAGAAGGCAACAGGAAAAGAGGAAGACCAAATATAGGGTAGATTGACTCCCTAAAGGAAGTAACAGTTTTGAGTTCACAAGAATCGAGGAAAGGCTATTTTGGAGATCATTCATTCATATAGTTGCTATAAGCTGGAGGTAACATGACAGTTCATAATGACGATGTGATTTGAAATCTTGAGTTGATGGATGGGTAATAATATATCCATTAATTACTTGATATGAAGGCTTATCCATCAGAGAGGAAGCCATGAACCAAGACTTTAGGTACTGAATCAGAGTTGAAGAAGATAAAAAAATATACGCAAACCAAGTTTTTCCTGTTGACACTGAATAAACAAATGTTTTTGTTTATATGTTCTTCTCCAGGAGGACTCAATGGCCAGTTGGAGTGGGTAGCCCAACCCAGAGACTAAGAGTCTGAAGCTGAGTAGAATGAGTTTATAAGTGAATATGAAACTGTCATGGAGCAGACATAGACCAATTCATCTGTCCCTATATTTGAGCTCCCTCTAAAGGAAATAGAGTTCTGATTTGGGTAATTCCTTCATTGGAGCTACATAAAGTTGCCAGTAAGGTGAGCTTTCAAGTTTTTGAGAACTTTTAATTGAGCAAAGACAGCAAAAAGTTTTGGGTCAAGATAAAGAGCCAAAAGCTGGGTCAGATGTAATATAGCCTATATCTGGGGGGAAAGCACCACAGATGACCAACAAGGTCAGATGGAATTTTTCAAATTCAAGAAGAGAGCAGGGAGCCAAACCTATGGATGTTGCCTCAAAGCAGCAGGCAGATCTAGAAAGGTCCAAGCTGGGCATTGTATGCTGATCAAAAAGAAACCACAAATTGATCTCTCCAACACCCTGGTGTAATGTGGAATTATTTCTAAGGTCTTAGTGAGCCAAGAAAAGATGTACCAAACTGATTCTTAGTTTTTATGAAGGGAGAACACAGCTACACTTTCTATTTTCTCCAAGAGAGAGAAAACACAGGCTTTCTCTTCCCGGTGGAGAACTTCACAAACCCTGTGGGAAATGAATATTTCCTTTGAAGAAAACTGAGAAACCAACAACCTTGGATTTTTGGTCTTTCCATTCCCTTAGAGCAGTGATGGAGAACCTTTGTACTCCAGGTGTTCTTGAACGTCAGTTCCCAGAAGCCCTGATCAGCAGGTGTGCTGACTTGGGCTTCTGGGAATTAAAGTGCAAGAACACCTGGAGTGTCAAAGTTGGCCATCACTGCCTTAGAGTATCTGGATTGATGGATGGATTTTGTCTGCAATTTAAACAAACACAGCAGGCATGGATCAGCGGGTAGAACTAAAGAATGTCTTACCTACTGCAGGAAGAACGTTGTGCTGATTAAACCCAATATCACCTGATGGCTCCTACTTCTCCTTTGACAAAAACTTGCCTCATTTTCCTTCTCTGGTCAAAGCTCCATGTCCCCTTTCTATCCAGCTTTCTTGAAAGACCTAATTGGAAAGGAAAGGAGACTGTCAGGACCTCCCTTCCCTTTGATGAAATCAAAAGTCTTCAACTTGTATTCTTGAGAGACTTGGGGTCAACACACATCTCTTTGAAGAACAGATGTTCTCATCTTAAGCAATGTGATTTGTCTGTTGCATGAAGGATACTGCACCAACCAGTATAAGATAAGAACCTGAGTGTTTTGACAATTGACAAATGTACTTCAACTCACTCCCAGTTACTTCAGCCGGATGATCTCTCTGCTCTTGGTGGCAAAGTTCCTTTGAAAAGGAATATGTCAGGACCATTACAGGGAGAAGAGAATTTTATTTTGTTTTCTTTTCAAAAGTACTTGCTTCTCATTTTGCCCCAGGGTTGAGGATGTTAATTTATAAATGAATTTCAAAGGATTAAGCATATGTACCAAGGTAGATAGGGCAAGATAGGACAGACTCCCCTAGGAGTTGGGAAAACAATTCATGTAGCTCCACTTTTACTTCACACTCACTTAATTTCCACTTCATGAACTAACATGTGAATGGAGAAGCACTTATACTTTCAACTATGCATCTTTTCAACTTTTGCTATACAGTTTTGTTGTTGTTCAGTCACATAGTTCTGACCCTTTGCGACCCCATGGACCACTGTCCTCCAGGCACTCCTGTCCTCCACCATCCCCCTCAACTTGCTCAGAGGGTAAGTCTGCATGATAATGCATCTATCAGTCAGCATTACACATGACATGGACAGCCTGGGCCCTATCACACATTTAATAATATGTTGAAGTTCTTCAATCACTGTACATTTCAGCAGTGGATTCCAGCAACTGAAGAAGCCAGTGTAAACATTTACTGTCCAAAATGGAGTCCTATGATTTGTGTAACAAGAACGCAATCCAGCACACAGTCTAAGAGCATGTCCATATTGGCCCTTGTGGGGCAGTCTGAGCTCACTAATTTTCAGATGAGAGGCTAAATAACCTTTAACCTGCTCCCCCCCATCTAAACACCATTAGTGGCCATTGCCCCTATGGCAAAGTGACCAATGAGCCCTTTTTCCATACACACAAAGCAATTGTATTCCCGATGGTAATGTATGGTTGTGAGAGCTGGACCATAAGGAAAGTGGAGCGCAGAAGAATAGACACCTTTGAAATGTGGTGTTGGGGGAGAGTCTTGAGAGTCTCCTGGACAGCAAGGGGAACAAAAGGGACAATCTTAGAAGAAATCAACCCTGACTGCTCCTTAGAAGGTTCAATAGTGAAGATGAAATTAAAATACTTTGGACATCAAATGACAAAAGAGGACTCGCTTGAGAAAGCCTTGATGCTGGAAAATGTCCTGGGCAAAAAAAGGTGGGTGGGCAGAAAATGAGATGGCTAGATGGTATTATTGATGCAAAGGACATAGAGTTGGGTGGGTTGAGGGGGATGGTGGAGGATGCATGCAATGTTACATGGGTCGTAGGGGGTCAGAATTGACTGTGCGACTGAACAACCAACAAAATGAAACACTTCCCCTATCCTCTGTAGAAAGGCAGGGAAAGTATAATTATTTTTTCATATCCTAGTAGGGGTGGGTGGGGAATAAAGACCATTTCAATTCAAAATGGCAAAGGATCACAACTAATCCGAATAACAGGTATTACCTGCTCTAAAAAATGGCATTGACTTTCATACTTATCTGTTATGTTAACCATTCTGTACCTGATCTGTATCAATTGGTGCCATGAAGCCTCACTCTTCCGTCTGACAAAGTGAACTTGATCCACAAAAGCTCACATTAAAATATAGCAGTCAGTCTTGACCTGTGTGGACAGCTTTAAACAGACTGCATGCCAGGGTAGGAAGATCAAGGGCTAATCTAAGAAAGTGGGGTTTCCCTGTAGATGACAGCCTGTGTGAATGCAGAGAAGTACGGTACAAACTCCTGTATGATGTAATGCACACAATGCCCCTCAACCTGCACTGAAGAGAACCTTATGTTGGCAAGAGGAAATGATGTTGATGTGGCCCAATATTGGGCAGATGTCATCTTTTTGTTGTTCAGTCCACAGTCGATTCCGACCCTCTGCGACCCCATGGACCACTGTCCGCCAGGCACTCCTGTCCTCCACCATCCCCCTCAACTCGTTCAGCTCTGTGCCCATTGTGTCTACAATACCATCTAGCCATCTCATCTTGGGCTGCACCCTTCTTCTTTTGCCCTCGACCTTTCCAAGCATCAAGGCTTTCTCAAGTGAATCCTCTCTTCTCATTTGATGTCCAAAGTACTTTAGCTTCATCTCTATTATTTGACCTTCTAAGGAGCAGTCAGGGGTGATTTCTTCTAAGCTTGACCTATTTGTTCTCCTCGCTGTCCAGGGGATTCTCAAAACTCTCCTCCAACACCACATCTCAAAGGCGTCTATTCTTCTGCGCTCAGCTTTCCTAATGGTCCAGCTCTCACAATCATACATTCCCACAGGGAATACCATTGCTTTGACTATGCGAATTTTTGTTTGCAATGTGATGTCTCTACTTTTCACTATGCTCCCCAGGTTTCTCATTGCTTGCCTCCCAAGAATCAGTCACCTTTTTATTTCATGGCTGCAATCACCATCTGCAGTGAGCTTTGATCTTAGGAAAGTAAAATCTGTCACTGCTTTTACTTCTTCCCCATCTATTTTCCAGGGACTGATAGGGCCTGTTGCCATGATCTTGGTTTTTCTTGATATTGAGTCTCAAGCCAGCTTTTTCACTTTCTTCTTTCAACCTAATCAGGAGCTTCTTTAGGTCTCACTTTCTGCCATTAGGGTGGTATCATCTGCATATCTCAAATTGTTGATGTTTCTTCCAGCAATTTTGATCCCAAATTGTGATTCCTCCATCCCTGCATTGCGCATTATGTGTTCTGTGTATAAGTTGAATAAGCAGGGTGACAAAATGCAGCCTTGCCTTACTCCTTTTCCTATTCCAAACCACTCCGTCATTCCATTTTCTGTCCTAACTGTTGCCTCTTGATTCATGTACAGATTTCTCATGAGGCCTATAAGGTGTTCCGGTATTCCCATTTCTTTAATTACTTGCCACATTTTGTTGTGGTCGACACAGTCAAAAGCCTTAGTGTAATCAATGAAACAGAAGTAGACTTGTTTCTGATATTCCTTTGTTTTTTCCATGATCCATCTTATGTTGGCGATGTGGTCTCTAGTCCCCCTGCATCTTCTGTAACCCGCCTGCACTTCTGATAATTCTCTCTCCACATACTGTTGCAGTCTATCCTGTATTATCTTGAGCATCACCTTGCTAGCGTGAGGGATGAGCGCAATAGTTTGATAATTTGAACATTCTTTGGCATTACCCTTTTTGGGGAGTGGAACATATACAGATCTTTTCCAATCCTGTGGCCATTGTTGTGTTTTCAAAATCTGCTGGCATATAGAATGCAATAATTTGATTCCATCATCTTGCAGGGCTTTTAAAAGTTCAACTTTTCATTAACTTTTTTCATCAACTCCACTGGCTTTGTTGTTCATCAACTCCACTGGCTTTGTTGTATGCAATGTTTTTAGGGCCTTTCTGACTTCACTCTCTAAAATGTCTGGCTCATGTTCAATGTTCTCATCATTGTGATTATCAGGGGTGTTGAGGTCCTTTTTGTAGAGTTACTCTATGTACTCTTTCAATCTTTTCTTAATCTCTTCTGCATCTGCTAACTCCTTGCCATCTTTGTCTTTTATCATGGTCATTTTTGCTTTAAATGTTCCCTTGAGTTCCCCAATTTTTTTTGAAAAGATCTCTAGTCCTACCCCTGATATTGTTTTCCTCTATTTCTTTGCACTGTTTGTTCAGGTAGGTTTCCTTATAGCTCCTTGCTTTTCTTTGAAATTCTGTATTCAAGTGACTGTATTTTTTCCATTTTGCATTCCTTCTGTCCTCTGCTATTTTAAGAGCCTCATCGGACAACCACTTCGCTTTCTTACGTTTCTTTTCTTTTGGTATGGTTTTCCTTGCTGCCTCCTGCATCTAGCCCTTCATAATTCTATTTTGTTTTTAGATGTGTTAATTTTAGCATTGCATGTTATTACATGCTGGTGGTGCATCTGACATGAATAAAGAAAAGTCTTGAGTTGTTTAACTAGGCAGTGTTGCCCATCCCTTCTCAATAATCTTGGGACACGACTAAGACTCACCAAAGGGTCCTCCGTCGGATCCCTTGGGCAAGTTGAAAGCGGAGGGCACACATCATGTTCCACCTAGCCAGTGGGTGATGTGATATCCAAAGGGCTAAAAACCTGCATGCAGATGGTCTTGATATCCCAGGTCCATCTGCATTTGCAGAATGTTGTCATGGAGACGTCTAACAACGCATGGAGTCCTGGCTGAACAACGACTCTAAGGTATCCAAGTTAGTCTTTAGAGTGCCACAATGTTTGTCTTCTTGTTTTGTGTACTGAAATGGGAAGCTCCTGATGAGATGAACTGATAGCTCCCAAAGAGCACCATTCCTCCTTCCATTCCACTCTGCTGTCTCTTTTTTTGCTTTGCTTTGTTGCTCATTACGGGAACAGCTCGGCAAATGGTCCCTGCTTTTGCTTCCAGGGCTTTCTGCTCTTGAGAGGTCAGCGCGTGGCAGACCACCTTCAGCAGTGCTGTTGGAGGGTTTCAGTAGCGCCAGGTCATTCAGCCCCATCTCCACAGGGCTTCGCACCGCTGACCCTTGCCTGGTATTCATAGACCCCGCTGCCTGCTTCTGGCACGCTGCTGCCAATTTGCAGTAAGGTTTCCCCGGGCATTACAAATTAAAGGCAGCACACAAAGGCAATGTGAGACGTCAAATTGCTTGGAAGCAGCACATGACAAAATAACTAGTTATTTGTGATTTGTTCTCTATCTTATGAAAAGGACAAGCACTTTATAGCATGAGTAATGACATGCAGTGGCTCAAGTGGCTAAGACGCTGACTGGAAGGCGGGAGGTCAGCAGTTCGATTCCCTCACATACAAATAGTACTGCAGGACGGAATGAGCTCCCATCTCTGTCCCAGCTCCTGCCAACCCAGCAGTTTGAAAGCAAGAAATTTCAAGTCGACAAATAGGCACCACTTCAGTATAATAATAACAATTTCGTGTCAGAAATTATTCTGGGTTGAAAGGGTTTTTGCAGAAGAAACTCCACTAAGAGGATGCCCAAATGAGGCTCCTCTCATGTCCCCAAGAGCTGGGATAGAGACAGGTGCTCAATTCATCATGCAGTACCCAGGTCTCAAACTGACGACTTGCCAGCCTTCCAGCTAACAAGGTGAGCTTCTTAGCCACTGCAGCCCCTACCACGTCCCACTTCAGTGGGAAGGTAAGCAACATTACGTGCACTCTTGTGTCTAGTCATGCATGCCACATGTCCACGGAAATGTTTGCAAACTCAGACAGCACTGTCTCTTTGGCTATGGAGACGAACACCAAATCCTTTTCCACACTCAGGAAATGAAAGAAAGGTCATATGGGCTTGAACATCCAAAGCAACAGTCCAACAGTCCAAAGTCCAACAGTCCTGCAGTAAGGCACAATTCAAGAATCAAAAGTAGAGGTTCAAAACATTCAGGGACCTATAAACATATCATCTCCAGCAATCTGGAGGCCAAGTTGACAGCGTTTAATACCTGAATGTCCGCAGTCTTACTTGGCACTGTAGATGTCTGGATAGGTAGAGGGGTTTGCCCTTGTCCATCCCAAGTTCACTTTGCTGACTCCGAGGGTCCAAGGTTTAAGGGTTGGGGTATTTCTCCTGCCATATTGGCTTCTGGAGTGCCTAGCTAGAAAACTCGTCTACCAAGAGACATGGCAGTGATTATTTCTGGGGTTCTTAACATTGGTAGTCTACATTGACTTTGACTTCAAGTTTCATAATTCTTGGCCATTGGCCATGCTGGTTGGGGATGCCGAGACATGAGACCCCAAACAGCAGGAAGACCAAACATTATAAAGCCAGTCTTTAAGAAAGAGGCAGGTAGACTTCTCAGCAACCAAGCCTTCTTCTGCTTAAGCACAAAGCAAGGATTCTTGGGAGGCAAGCAATGAGAAACCTGGGGAGCATAGTGAAAAGTAGAGACATCACATCGCAAACAAAAATTCGCATAGTCAAAGCAGTGGTATTCCCTGTGGCAATGTATGGTTGTGAGAGCTGGACCATTAGGAAAGCTGAGCGCAGAAGAATAGACGCCTTTGAGGTGTTGGAGAAGGGTTTTGAGAGTCCCCTGGACAGCGAGGAGAACAAATAGGTCAATCTTAGAATACATCAACCCTGACTGCTCATTAGGTAAAGGTAAAGGTTTCCCTTGCTCGAAAGCCAGCCGTATCCGACTCTAGGGGTCAGTGCTCATCTCTGTTTCTAAGCCGAAGAGCCAGCGCTGTCTGCTTCTGCAGACATTTCCATGGTCATGTGGCAGGCATGACTAGACACTGGAGCGCATGGAATGCTGTTACCTTCCCACCGAAGTGGTCCCTATTTATCTACTTGCAATTTCTTGCTTTCGAACTGCTAGGTTGGCAGGAGCCAGGGGCGTAGCTACCGCCGTATCAGCCGTATCAATTATACGGGGGGCCCGGGTCACGGGGGCCCCCAACGTGCGTAAGCAAAACAAATGCAGAGCGGGAGGGAGGCGACGGCCAGGGACCCTTGGGAGAGGGCGCCGGAAGCGGGCTGGGGGCGGGTGCCTTTCTGGGAGGCCTTGGGCTGCCCCCTCCCACCTGCCCAGGACAAAGAAGGGAGGGCAGGGCTCTCCTTTCTCTGCTGCTTCTGTCGCCTCCACTCACGCGAGAGAGCGGGGGTGCGCGCACGGTCCCTGATGAACCAGGGACACTCGGACCGCCGGACGCTCTGGGACCTTCACTGGGGAGGGGGCGGCACGGGGAGAGGCCGCCGAGCGCTGGCGACGCCTCCGGCGGGACCGCAGCAACAGCAGCGGAGGGCACTCTGGCCCGGGAAGAGGCTGGGAGGGCTTTGACGTTCTCTCCCGCTTCCCCGGCCGTGGACCCGCCCTGCCATTGGTGGCAAAGGCCATGGGCAGCAGCCAGCAGCGCGGGTTGCAGCGGTTCCCACCTCTCCTGTTTCTGCCGAAGCCAACGTCATTGTGGGAAGGCCTGAGAAGGGACGGTCTCCTTTGGTGCCCCCCCCAACCCCCAATTCCTCCTGCCCGTTACCCGCAAAAGGGTGGCGCTGCTCTTCAGCGCCTGCCTGCCCGCCCTGGACAGGTTTTCTAACGGGAAGCAAAGAGATAACGCAAAGGGGAGGAAAGTTGGACCAAAGGTGGGAGGAGGGCCACAGGGCCCCCAACGTGCGTAAGCAAAACAAATGTTGTTGTTGTTCAGTCGCACAGTCGATTCCGACCCTCTGCGACCCCATGGACCACTGTCCTCCAGGCATTCCTGTCCTCCACCATCCCCCTCAACTCACTCAGCTCTGTGCCCATTATCTCCACAATACCATCTAGCCATCCCATCTTGGGCCGTCCCCTTCTTCTTTTGCCCTCTACCCTTCCAAGCATCAAGGCTTTCTCAAGTGAATCCTCTCTTCTCATTTGATGTCCAAAGTACTTTAGCTTCATCTTTATTATTTGACCTTCTAAGGAGCAGTCAGGCTTGATTTCTTCTAAGATTGACCCATTTGTTCTCCTCGCTGTCCAGGGTACTCTCAAAACTCTCCTCCAACACCACATCTCAAAGGCGTCTATTCTTCTGCGCTCAGCTTTCCTAATGGTCCAGCTCTCACAACCATACATTGCCACAGGGAATACCATTGCCCTGACTATGTGAATCTTTGTTTGCAATTTAATGTCTCTACTTTTCACTATGTTCCCCAGGTTTCTCATCGCTTGCCTCCCGAGAATCAGTCGCCTTTTTATTTCATGGCTGCAATCCCCATCTGCAGTGAGCTTTGATCCTAGGAAAGTAAAATCTGTAACTGCCTCTACTTCTTCCCCATCTATTTTCCAGGGACTGATAGGGCCTGTTGCCATGACCTTGGTTTTCTTGATATTTAGTCTCAAGCCAGCTTTGTAAAACGTGCGTTCAAAAGTTGGCAACACCATACATCGGTTATCGCAGGCTGCGGGATTTCCCCGTTTAAGTAATTTTATGCATTTTTTTCTTTTGTGAGAAATCTTTACCCTTCCTAAGGGCCCCCAAACAAATTTTTATACGGGGCCCCGCCAAGGCACGCTACGCTTCTGGCAGGAGCTGGGACAGAGATGGGAGCTCATTCCATCCTGCAGTACTCGGGAATTGAACTGCTGACCTTCCGCCTCCCAGTCAGTGTCTTAGTGACTTGAGCCACTGCAGTCGCATTAGAAGGTCAAATAATAAAGATGAAGCTAAAGTACTTTGGACATCAGATGAGAAGAGAGGATTCACTTGAGAAAGCCTTGATGCTTGGAAAGGTTGAGGGCAAAAGAGGAAGGGGCCGGCCCAAGATGAGATGGCTAGATGGTATTGTGGAGACAATGGGCACAGAGCTGAGCGAGTTGAGGGGGATGGTAGAGGACAGGAGTGCCTGGCGGACAGTGGTCCATGGGGTCGCAGAGGGTCGGTGTCGACTGTGCGACTGAACAACAACAAAAAAGGAAGTTTTGCAAACAAAATCGTCTCCAGGCAAGCGAATGTCACAACTGGCATTAAAACACGAGTCTCCCTGGTGCAATAAAGTTGAGCATCGGCCAACCACACTGGTTTATATATCTGTTTGCCTCTCCCCATTTCCCCCCATATCTTCTACTCTGGATTGCCTATAATTTAAATCTCTCTCCAAACCGGAACGGTTGTAATAGAAGGTGTTAAAATGCTGCACACATTTTTGTTAGCAGGATTAAATAGCTCTCCCTGGTATACAAGCGGCAGGAAGATTTAATTCTTCCCATCAGAGCGGTGAGTCTTTCCCTCAAAGCCCTCCCCTCCCTGCTCTTTTATTTCATTTCTCCTTCCCCTGGAAACATGGGCTGCACATTGTGTTTCCATTCCAAACTGAGTTTTGACGGCTGCAATTTGTCTCGCACAATTAAAAGCACCTGCATCTGCATTCATGCTTGCCCTGGGAACTCATCTTTATGTCTTCAAATAGTTGGGCAAGCAGATTTTGATTAACCCCAGCAGTATCATGGGGGTAGTTGTCTTGCTTTACAGCAGTTTTTCCAAACCTTTGGGTTTTGGACTTCAATTCCCAGAAGCCTAAGTCCCCAAAGCACTGATCAGACAGTGCACTGACGTAGGCTTCTGGGAATTGAATCCCCCCTGTGGCGCATGGGCCCCATGCTAGGAACCACTGCTTTAGAGTTTCCAGTTATAGCTGAGTGGGGACCACCTGGTATTGTGATAGATATCAATGCTGAGTATTGGATAGTGGTTAACTAACCTGACTCCCTAAAGGAGCCAAAGGCTATGGATGGATGAATGTCTTTAGGTGGGGTGATGGTCCCCTCAGTGGAGGAAATGCCACTGGAAACCATCATGTTGGACCCAACAACAAAGTGAGCAGAGGTGGAACTCTGGTTCCCATGAAGAGGCCATGCCAGATGGCCTGGCTGTGGAGGCACACCTTGTTATATCCGCAAAGCTGCGACAGTCCATTGCAGTCCCAGTATTAAATCCTGCACATTTCATTTCATACGTGTTGCAGGAGATGGCTCTGTGATCACAGTGTGTGGGTCACTTCATGGCAAGCTGGGATCCACCTTAAATTCACGTCGATGGCATTTTTCCTGCTTCAGGAAAAAAATGCATTCTTGGATACCAGTTGCAGTCAACGATCACATCACGGTCTTCATCAAATTATAGTCATACTACAGACAAAATACAAATACAGGTAGAAAGTTCAATTTAAAATGCACACTATCCTCACCTTGATCTCGCCCATAACTGAATAAGGGACTAACGATTGGTTGTCGACCCACCATGTCTTTTTGGAGTCACTCTGGCCCAGCCTTGTTTGGAATCACACCATTCTCTTTGCTGTTCCCCTTTCCAGCAAACAGATATGATTTGGATTATACAATAGTATTGGAATTATTTCCGACATAACTGTTTGGCCACATCAGTTCCAGGGAAGACAAGGAAAGGAAAAGTGGGGGACAGGTAGTATTAACTGTGATAGTCACACCACAAACACTAACAATCACAAGAAAGTTACTCTACCTAACATCTCAACTAATGGAGTGTGCAGGACAAATTTTGGAATAATTCAGGAGGTAGCTCTTGGGCAATTTCTCCCCCAGCTAAACATCTCCCTTAAGGCATTGATACTTTTGATTTTTTTTCCTTCCCCACTTCTAACCACATCACTTTAAAAAACAACAACACAATTGCAACCTCACCAATGTTGGATTTTACACAATGGCCATCTGAAAGAGGAAGTGCCATTAAATCTCCTGGTCTGTTTGCGGTGCTCCAAGTTTGTTATAGAAATCCACAATCACCCCTATGATGGTTGCTGCCATTTGCCTGTGACAGGGAATGCTAGATAAATGCAGATATGGAGGGAGAGAATAGAGAGAGAAAAGCAGAATGGGAAAAAATACTTTTTTGTAGTGACTACTGTGGCATATTGGTTAAGAAGCTGAACTTGATGACTGGAAGGTTGGCAGATCAGCAGTTCAAGACCTGAGTGCTGCACGATGGAATGAGCTCCTGTCTCTGTCCCAGCTCCTGCCAGCATAGTAGTCTGAAAGCAAGAAACTGCGAGTAGATAAATAGGGATCACTTCGGTGGGAAGGTAAACAGTGTTCTGGCACTCTGGTGTCTAGTCACGCCTGCCACATGTCCACAAAAACATCTCCTGATGCAGACAGTGCTGGCTCTTTGGCTATAAATAGAGATGAGCACCGAACCCTAGAGTCAGATACAACTGGTTTTCCTGCAAGGGTGACCTTTTCTTTACCTTTACCTAATGTTTGCCCACATAGATCTTCCTCCTGGAGGTTAGGCTTTCTGAAGGTTGCTCTTCCGAATCACAGATAGCCATAAACTCAGACTTACAACCCCAAGCGCAAAGCAGACGTTGGATCAATTATGATAATTAAATGAGATCAATAAGTGGAGCAAGAATATATTAGGATGCTAAACAGTGTCCTGTGCAACATGGAAGTCCATAAACTTTCAGCAGATACAAGGGGGAACTAAAAGAAAGAGGGAAGCGAAAAGGTGACAGCCACACAAGCTGTTTTGTGTCTTTGGAGAAAGACACAATCGAATACTCCCTACAACTGCCCAGCCACTGGAGTATTTTATTATTAAAGAGCATGAATAAACAATGTTGAAAGCTCTGGCCTGAAATGAGTTTTAACTGCAGCTGAGGTAAAATTGCACAGAAGATCTATTTTCTGGGGATATGAATGTTATTCTTCTGCTTCTTGCCTCCCTCCCCCAGAAAAATAAAGGAAGGGGGGATATTCTAAATATTTTAGAAGTTTATTCTCCTCTCTTCAGAGTCTCTTATGACTCCAATTTTCTGGGTCTTGGCATACGAAGAAAAAGTTACATCCAGATATGATGCATGTTAAAAGGTTTACATGTCAGTGTTGACTAGGCGTGGGGTACAACTCAAATCACATGGGGGCACATATTTCTTCGGTCTGCGTCAGGTTAAAGGTCATGAAACTAAACTGGTCTCCAGGCTGAACCACCTCCAATAGTTACCTTGTGAAGAATACAAATCTGTTGCGCGTGT
Source organism: Furcifer pardalis (assembly GCA_030440675.1). NCBI lineage: Eukaryota > Metazoa > Chordata > Lepidosauria > Squamata > Chamaeleonidae > Furcifer > Furcifer pardalis. The sequence goes on along the minus strand of CP126900.1, from coordinate 11,426,056 downwards.
CATAGTTTGAGTGTAATACTTCCCAAAAGTCTTCCTTAGTTTATTGTTATGCTGATGTCTGTGGTGGACTATCCCATGCTTAACCAAGAAATCAGTAATGGCTTTGTTTGTGCACTCTTTCCCGTTATCTGTGATTAAAGTCTTAACCTGTGTGTTTGCTTTGTTCTGGGCACATCTTACCCACCTGGTTAGGGTTGAGCAGATCTCACCCTTGGACTTCAGCAAATACAGGAACCCATATCTTGTGTGGTGATCAACAATGCACAGGGCATACCTTGAGCCACCAGGGCTCGGGTTCATGGGACCTATTAGATCAGCAGACACCATCTCTAAGGGCTGGGTAGTACTAAAACCACCCACTCTATTTGCAGGAGTGACCTTAGACTTCTCCTCGTTACAAGGATTACAGCTCAGAAATCTGCTGCATGGTTTCACTGCAATGCCCTCAGTCAGATCAATGGTCCTTCTTACATCTCGAAAATTAACATGGCCCAAACGTCTATGCATCAAGTGTATGCAATTGTCATGGGGGAGCTTGTTGCTATAACTTTTATCATCCAGATTCACACTCGGTGCACGGGAGCCTAACACAAATAGATCATTGTGTATCGGGACAGTTAGCTCCTTATCATGTCCCTTAAGCACGCATTCCTTCCCCTGGAATGTCACTGAGTAACCCATGTTCAGTAGAGTCCTAACAGACAGCAAATTATACTTCATCTCAGGGATATAAAGCATTTCTAGCTCTTCACCCAAAGCTTCACATCTTACCTGGCCTTTACCCACTGCACATACTCGTGACCCATTGGCTAAGGTGACAGTCTGGTTTGTTTTGGACATTTCAGTAAACAATTTCCTATTTTTACAGATGGAAAAAGATGCACCAGAATCAATTAACCAAGTGCCAGAGGAGGGGTCAAACTCTCCAAGCCATGACTCGAGCTATGCTGAATGACTCAGGTCTCTCTCGCACACTCTGGGCAGAGGCTATGAAGTGTGCGAACCATCTGCTGAATAACGTTTATCATTCTGAGATTGAGGCCATCCCTGCAACCAGGTGGCATGGAAGGAAGCCAGACTTGGGCTATCTTTGAGTCTTTGGCTCTCCTGCCCAGGTACGTAGCCTGGGGCAGCCTCGCCCTCGCAAACTGATCTTCATAGGGTATGAGGCGAACCATAGGGAGTATAGGTTTTGGATGCCAGGATCCAACCAAGTTACAAAAAGTAAGAATGCCAAGTTCCTGGAGCATTCCCGGTGGGAGGATGTGGAAAGTATCCACATTCCTGGACTCCTGTTTGAGGAGGAGGAGGCAAAGCAGCCTGTCTTTCAACCCAGCAGAAGTAAGCATGTTAGCAAAAATCCCACTGATGTCACATTGCTCGGCTCTTCCTATGCATGACACACCACCAGTGCTTCTGGAGCACCTGTCACCTAGATCCAAAGCAAATTTAATGCCTCCAATATGATTTGACTTCAGGAAAGGCACGTGATCAATAATGCATGGCAGAAATCTCTCTCTGAACATCAGCCCAGAGAGGAAGAATTTAGAGTGGCTTTTTGTTCGCCTGGACCCAATGATGTTTCAAGATGAGCTCGTTACTTTAGCTCACTCTTTCCCAGGGCAACTTCAAGCTTATTTTTGTTCTGGGGTAAAAGAAGAGATAAGTGGTGAGTCAGAGGAGTCTGACATTTCTGGAGAGTCTGGGGGAGATACCACTGATAGAGTCCTGCCTCGTAGGTCCAGTCAGACTAGAAGGCCACCTGATAGATATCAGGCCACTGTGGCATTAGTGGCTACATGGGAAGTGGAAAGTAATTGTCAGCCACAACAGCAGAGGTCTACAGGAATTGTAGCTATGAATTTCCTGACCAAGAAGCCTCTGAGAAACGTCAACAAAGAAACATTGGGTCCTGCCTAACATCCTGAAATGTTAGCTATTTTAAAAATAGGACATCAATTTTATACTAGTAATGGTTTGGGTTTGATCAGTTTTTGCTTCTGTACCTCCAGGGTCCTCCTCAAAGCTACAGACGTGGCCTTGTCACCTTCAAAGTCCTTTGACTGTCATGTCACATTGCTCGGCTCTTCCTATGCATGACACACCACCAGTGCTTCTGGAGCACCTGTCACCTAGATCCAAAGCAAATTTAATGCCTCCAATATGATTTGACTTCAGGAAAGGCACGTGATCAATAATGCATGGCAGAAATCTCTCTCTGAACATCAGCCCAGAGGGGAAGAATTTAGAGTGGCTTTTTGTTCGCCTGGACCCAATGATGTTTCAAGATGAGCTCGTTACTTTAGCTCACTCTTTCCCAGGGCAACTTCAAGCTTATTTTTGTTCTGTCCATGCATGCTCACTGATGAATGGTTTGAACAGATTGCAGGCTGCAGACCTCTCTGTCATGCTGGTGGTGAATCAGCACCAGGATCTATTCTGAACTTTCAAGGAGTTGAAGCTCCTCTGTAGCTTAAAACTGTTTTTCTTGATAACATTATGGAACTTCACAGTTACATTGTATGGAATAGAAATGAAATGGATTGACCATCTCTGGATAGTATCCTTGCATATTGGGTTTGTTGAACACCATATTGGATTTGTCGAACACTATTTAGAGTTCTTCTCTGGCTTGGGGTTCAAAGAACTGGCTTGGTAGGGAGAAAGTAGAAAGTACAGTAGATCTTTCTAAGGAGCATCTAGGCCTACCTGGCGGTAGGAAGAATATTCACAAAACTTCTCCTTCTTCATACTTGAGGTAGTCATGGGAAGACAACAAACTTTGATTTGACACCATCATATCCACACCTCCAGGGCAAGACAAGGAGTTCTTTCCTTCTTTGTCAGAGTCTTAGCATTCTGCATGCACAGAAGTGAATGACGGTTAAAAAGATGCATACAACCCATTCAGTGCTTGGAATTCTTGAAAAGTTAATGAAACTGTTACAGTTGCTGCCCCTTTACATCATTTGTTGTTATTTGCAGTTTTCACAGTATTTAAGCAAAAACTGTTCTCTCACTCTTTTTAGTTGTTGAGCTAATTTTTTGTTGTATTTTAATTGGTTTTTTTACTGTTTTAAAGTTTTTTATAGTTCCCTGGTGGGATTTATGTGGTTCATGATGGGATTGTTGAGAGAGTCACTTGCCGAGTGGGTGGCAATAAAAAAGTGTGAACGAACGAACGAACGAACGAACGAACGAACCAACCAACCAACCAACCAACCAACCAACCAACCAACACACACACACACACACACACACACACACACACACACACACACACACACACACACACACACACACACACACACACACACACATTATATGGACAAGAAATTTTTCATTTCATTTATTTGATTTGTATACCACCTTATTCGGTGCAACCGACTCAGGGCAGTTTACAGAAACCATATATATAAAACAATCAAAAGTAATATAACATAATCAAAGGTCATACAGTATAATGCAATAAATATAACAATGCCTTGTTCTTTGATAGATCTGGGGAACAAAACTCCCATTTCTCATTTGCATGCAAGGATTAATTATCTACCCAAGCTTTACTTTTTTGTTTTGGCTGAGCCCAAGGGCAGCTAGCATAACTCTGATGAAAATGATGGGGAGAGAGGGGGCAGTGTTTGAAGTAATATCCAAGGAAGTGGGTGTAATCATGCATTTGACCAGTCATCACCATCATCATCAGGTCCTGTGCAGAGCACATTGAGCAGCAAGTGACCTCAGTCATGTGTAACAGCTTTGACATTGTCCCAAGAGACATTGATGGTATTGGCCAGACTTGGGAAACAAGAAAGATGGCTTGCTGAGATGTATCTTCCATAGAAGTCTTCCTTTCCTCAGTCTTAGGGGTTATGGTAGCTCTGTGATTAAGAAGCTCACCTTGTTAGCTGGAAGGCCTGGGTACTGGATGACAGATTGAGCACCTGTCTCTGTACCAACTCCTGCCAACCTAGCAGTTCGAAAGCAAGAAATTGCAAGTAGATCAATAGGGACCATGTCAGTGGGAAAAGATCTTGGGGACATGAAAGGAGCCTCATTCAGGCATCCTTTCAGTGGAGTTTCTCCAGCAAAAATCCTTCCAACCCAGAATAATTTCTGACACAAAATTATTATTATTTCCCACTCTTTTGTAGCTGCTCAATCCTAGTTGAGCATTTACACATATGCTTGGGAGGTATGTGTCTCTCACGCTTGCACTTTAATGCTGGATGAATTGTCTACATAATTTAGAGTCTGGAACATCAAAAAGTTAACCCAAGGCAGGTGAAATATATTACTCCACTTCCATCTCACATCTGCTTTGATATCATGACCGAAGCCAGGAGAGAAGTCTCCAATGACAGAAATATTTAATCAATACAAAGGGGGTAATATTTTGATACTTTCTATTTTTTAAAATCTCATTCCCAATGAATTATACAGGGCATCCCAAAAGTCACCACACATGGGGAAAAAGGGGGAATGTCACTAAATGTACCTTTATGCACAAAATATGCATCACAGAATTTTACAACACATTTACAAAATATTCTCTATATGTTGCCCATCTCTTTTTACAAACACATGAACGTCTTCTCCGAAACTCAAGGTAAATATGTTCCAAGACATCTATTGTTATGCAATTGTTCCTACCCAAATTGACCGATTCAGAACTTCCTTATAAATAATGGTTTGCTAGGATGGGGAGCTATAATAAAGGAGAAATATGTTTGAGGCTGAGGGATTTACAGCCATGAGATTGAAAAGCTGTGGTTATACTGTATATTTTTAAGCAAAGATGGAATTATGTCTCATTGCTGGGGTAAACTCAAAAACCCAGCAGACCTGTTTCAAATATTAGCTTTGTAGCTGTGGCTGCTATTTCTGTTTTCGTAGGCATCTCCCACACAATGTGGAGAACATCCGGCGTTCTCCTTCCTGTGAATCACAATGATTGTGTTTATTCTTCCTTGGCTTTTATCTGGGGCCAGCAATATTGCTATGAGGAATCACAGACACTTCCTTGGCTGGATTTAAAGTGCTATTCCGCTTTTTAAAAGCATGGTTCAGGTCAAAGTTACTTTGAGGTCTTCTTATTACCTTCTTATTACTTTTTAGGAATCACAAAGGTGAAATGACATTACATTTCAGAAGTAAATATCATGTAACAAATATTAACCATATGGTTGTTGCTTTTTTGAACGATGAAAGCACAGTCTGCAGATGGCTGTTTTTCAGATCCCAAAAGTCCCCTGTGTTATTCAACACAATTTTAAAACTCCCTGTACTATTTAACACACATCCATAAGCTTCATTTTCAAAGTAAATGCAGACTTCCAATCATGTTTCAAGGCCGTTCTTAAAAGTAAAAATATAAACGTAAAGAAGCATGCCCTGATCTCCATTTTACAGAAACTGTTGAATATTGTTTCGTCGTTGACAGCAACTCGTATCCGAGAATGCATTTTTCCTGAAGCAGGAAAAATGCCATTGGCGTGAATTTGTTTAAGGTGAATCCCATCTTGGCATGAATGGACCCAGACATTATGATCACAGAGCCATCTCCTATGGCACACATGAAATGAGACATGCAGGATTTAACACCAGGACTGCAATGGACTGCCGCAGCCTTGAAAATATGGATAGGGTGTGCCTTCACAGCCAGTCCATCTGGCATGGCCTCTTCCACCTCCATGACCATTGGGAATCAGAGTTCCTCCTCTGTTCCTTTTGCCATTGGGCCCAATAGGATGGTTTCCAGTGGCATTTCCTCCACTGAGGGGACCATCACCCCACCCTTTAGGGAGTCAGGTTAGTTAACACCACCTAATACTCAGCATGGTTTTATGATTGAATAAAATGTCTAAAAATGTGCTAGCATCATGGGTCCGATGAGAAGAAGACTGAGATTCAACAAGGCAGCAATGAAAGAATTAGAGAAGATAAACAAATGGAAGATGGTATCAGTGGAAAGCAAGGGCCTGTGGTGGCTCAGTGGTTGTGAAGCTCACCTTGTTAGCTGGAAGGCAGGCAAGTTGGCAGTTTGAGACCCGGCTACTGCATGATGGATTGAGTGCCCATCTCTGTCCCAGCTCTTGGGGACGTAAAAGGAGCCTCATTTGGCCATTTCCTGAAAAAAATCATTTCAACCCAGAATAATTTCTGACATGAAATTATTATTTTAGTGGAAAGTAAGACTAAGATCATCCATACTATTGTATTCTGATCACCAGGTATGGATGAAAAAGCTGACTAGATACCTTGGAGTGCCAGAAAGACAGACAAGTGGGGCAAAGCAAAGCAATTACACATACATACTGCCCCGGAGTGTTTAGTACACACTCTGGGAGGTTCACAAATTAATTAGCATTTTGCCCCGAAACAACATGGTTGGTACTCATTTTTCTGATCTTGGAAGGATGGAAGGCCGAGTCTACCTTGATCCCTGGTCAGGCTTGAACTCACATCCTTTTGGTTGCAGTACAGCAGTTTAATCATCGCACCACCAGGGCTCCTAGAGCAAGAGAAGCATGAAACTGTTTTTTGAGGCAAAAATGATGAAGTTGAGGCAAAAATCCTCTGTAATGGGAAAGGTGTAAGGAAATGAGGAAGTCTAAACATGAGATGGATTGAATCTGAGAGGGAAGTCATAGCCTTGGGTTTTCTAGAGTCTAAATCCCGTCCTGCAGGTCACCAGATTCATGTTTTACAAACCTTGAGTTTAGAAGTATTTCTCCCAATGGGGTATGCTAAGACATTACATCTTGTTCAGGACTTTTCTTCTTGTTGTTGTTGACAGGGCGGGGTGTGTGTGTGTGTGTGGGAGAAGGTTGACTTTATTTGTCACACAGATTGAAATGTCATGGCGATGCAGTAATTTAGTCACGTTTCGGCAGCACATAATTATTCATAGCTTTGGAAAATGTCACAAGTAATTCCACTTCACATAAAAACTCGCACTTAGCAAATAGCTACTGAGGAAAAATCTTGAGACCTAATTCCCTTGGAGAAATCGGGAGCAAAAGGAAAACAGCTACTGAGATGTTAAATTTAGTGTAAGTCAAGAGAGATTAATGGTAATTACATTTTTTAAAATAATAATAATAATAATAAAGAACATGGAAAGAGATGCAGATGTCTAGATTTTCAAGATGCTGTCTGGGGATTTATCTTTGATACTTTAATTAAGCTAATTTAAAAGGTTTAGGCTCGTGGTTTGGCTTTGCCAATGGAGAAAGGAAAAGGATATGTAAAAAATAGTGAAAATTGGTAAAAGGTAGGGAATTGCTTTTGGGTGAGACCCGACCTTCCATTAGGAAAAGTAGGGAAATTATTTGCAGTACCACGTGGGAACAGTCAAAACATATCCAGGAGCTATCCAGCCATTATGTCAATTCTGACTGGGAGCAGCTGTCCAAAGTTTCAGGAAAAGTTCTTTCTTAATCTTACCTGGAAATTCCTGGTATTTTCTTATTTTCTCCCATCCAAGGACTAGGTAAAGGTCATGTCTGACTCTAGGGTTCAGTGCTCATCTCTGTTTATAGCCAAACAGCCAGTACTGTCTGCATCTGTGGAAATTTCCATGGTCATGTGGCAGGCATGACTAGATGCTGAAGCACACTAACTGCTGCTACCTTTCCTGCCAAAGCTGTGCCTATTTATATATTTGCGGTTTCTTGCTTTCAAACTACTAGGTTGGCAAAAGCTGGGGAAATCGACAGGAGCTCTCTCATCACACAGCAGGCAGGTCTTGAACGGCTGACCTTTTGGTATCAAGTTTAATGCCTTAACCACTAAGCCACCATGGCCTTATCCAGGGACTAACCAGGCATTTTTGCGTAGCTTTTGAAAACAGGTAGAAGGCCTTCTGAGTAGTGAACAAGATGATGAAGGGACCACAAGATTATCTCCCTGGTTGTTCCACTTGAGTTTGTTGGCCTCTCATTGCTTGAACGACAGAGATGGTTTGGAAAATTAACAGCAGTGGAGGCATCCCTCTGAGTTGTGGTGGTAAGCTTCCACATTAGATTTTACTCAGAGCTTTATGAGAACTCTCCAAGGTCCTGAAATCTATCCCCCAAATAAGTTCAACCATCTGGTTGTTGCTCAGTTGCACAGTTGAGTCTGACACTTTGTGACCCCATGGACCACTGCATGCCATCCTCCACAGCCTGCTCAGCTCTATGACCATTGTGTCTACAATGCCATCTAACCATCTCATCCTCTACCGTCCTCTTCTCTTTTTGCCTCCAATCTTACCTAGCATCAAGGTCTTCTTGAGTAAGTCCTCTCTTCTCATTTGGTGGTCAAAGTACTTTAGCTTCATCTTCAATAGCTGTCCTTCCGATGAGCATTCAGGGTTGATTTCCTTCAGGATTGACTGATTTGATCTCATTGCTGTCCAGGGGACTCTCAGAAGTCTCCTCCAGCACCACAGTTCAAAGGTGGTTATTCTTCTGCATGCAGCCTTCCCTATGGTCCAGCTCTCACAACCATACATTACTACTGAGAAGACCATTGCTTTGACTATGCAGACTTCTGTTGGCAGGGTGATGTCTCTACTTTTTATTGTGTTCCCTACATTTCTCACAGCTTGCCTCCCAATAATTAATCTTCTTTTTATTTCATGGCTGCATTCACCATCTGCAGTAATCTTGGATCCCAGGAAAGTAAGGTCTGCCATTCCTTCAATTTCTTCCCCTCCTATTTACCAGGGAATGATGGGGCCAGATGCCATGATCTTAGGTTCTGGGGTTTTTTTAATATTGAGTCTCAGGCCAGCTTTTGCACGCTCTTCTTTTACTTTAATCAAGAGGTTATTTAGGTCTTCTTCACTTTCTGCCGTTATGGTAGTGTCCTCTCTATATCTCAGGTTGTTGATGTTTCTCCCAGCAATTTTAATTTGAGCTTGTGATTCATCCATCCCTGCATTGCATATTATGTACTCTGCATATAAGTTAAATAAACAGGGTGACAATACTCCCAGGGTGACAATACATGACAATAGTCATGCCTGTCGCACTCCTTTTCTTATTCTAAACCAATCAGTTGTTCCATATCCTTCTCCAGTTTACATTCTTTAAAAGTAGTTCAGGTATGTATATATTGTATATATTGTATTTTTATTGTATTTTATTGTATTTTTATTGTATTTTATCGCATTTTATTGTATTGTACAGATTTTAAACTCTTATATTATTGATAAGGTCGAAAGACTAATCAATTAATAAATATTCATATCCTGTCCTAACTGTTGCTTCTTGACTCATGTACAGATTTCTCATTAGACAGTTGAGGTGGTCTGGTACTCCCATCTCTTTAAGGACTGGACAGCTCCTTTAAAGTCTGTGTTAAAATCCCTGAAGAGGATTTGCCTTCACTATGAGGTCAGACTGACTGACTTTCACAGAAAGGCAGAGGTTTTGCGGTGTGTAAGTAACCAAGGCCATCGTTGCTGCTCCTGAAAGCAGAAATACTGAAGTTGGAAACTGGAAGAGAAGGAATTGAACTTGGTCTTGTCTAGAATTCTATAAAAAGCTTTATTGTGCTCAAATTTTATTTTGGTGTCTATACTGATTGAGAAGCAGTCGCCCTGTCCTTCAAAAATACAATGCCTCCTAAATACATAATCCAATCACTGCATCACAAAAAAATTAATATTGTCTGTTATTGGCCTAATCCATGTATCCTATACTAAATCAAGTGTTCTAAATCCAAATCTGAAGTCCAATTCTGTCTGAGACATCAGGATCTTAAGTTAATTACATGTTTAGGCATGATTATTGGGTTTATTAACACAGCTATGCTGACTCATCTTTACCTCAAAACAGGCCCTTGGTCCATCTTGCCTTATATACCTATTTCTGACATCAGCTCACTGACTTGCCAAGAAATGGCCGGGAGTTGCTGGAACATACATGCCACCGGGGGATGTGATTCAGCTGAGGTGGCAGCAGGCATAGTGGTAGCTGCACCTGTTATAATGTTCCCATGTAAAAATACATTACCGAATTACTGACCATTTGAACAGCTATAGCATGCCTATGAGTTAAAAACTGCACATGATTGGCAAATTCAGAGTTCAGATTCGGAATCAGCACACCCAACATCATGTAAATCACATGTGTTATGCCCAGAACAAAATGGTTGTTGTATAAAACCAGATGTACACCATGAGGAAACGGTGAAGGCCACCAGCTATGGCTCTGATCCTGTATCGCTCTGCTTCCTGGAGCCTGAAGAAGATGGAGATAAATGTCACCAGTATTGCGAGCGATTTGCTGTGAAGAGCAACAATGATGATGAAAGAGGGGAGGGAAATTTGCTAAATGGTCTTAATTGATCCCAGCAGGCTTCTGGTATCTAGTGGAAGAGAGCCAAGATCTGTCATGGTTAAACATGAAGGTGTGGAAAAAGGAACTATAGAGGCATGATGGTGAACCTTAGCATTCTAGGTGCTCTTGGACTTCAATTACTAGAAGCCCAAGTCAACACACCTTCTGATCAGGGCTTCTGGGAATTGAAGTTCAAGAATAGCTGGAATGCCAGGGTTGGCCATCACTGCTATGGAGGATGGAGTGAGATCGTTGGCTGATTCTGAGCCAGAAGTGTAAAACTTACTAACATTTCTGAAAAGCTTAACAGGAATTCTTACGATGGCCCGTTGTTTATAGGTGCAGCTTGATGCTTTTCATGTTAATATTCTTTCAGGCTCATTTAAATGCTTATTACACCCGAAAGGTCAGGCTGCAAAATGCGTCAGCCATCTAGCATTTGCTCATTTTGAAACAACCAGAAACCATGCGCTCAAAGTAATAGGAAGTGGATTTGGGTCCGGATGCATGAGCGGCACTTTCTTCCACCATCTTCTTCTTTTATTTGAATGCTACCCTACCTTTCTCTGAAATGATGGTTCAACTAAGAGAGCTGACGGTGAAGGAGGGCAAAAGCATTAGTTTCCCACAGCTTTTCATTGCGTCTGTTTAATTCTGCTGTTTGTTCTCCCTATGATTCCCAGTGCACATATTCTTTTATTAATGCAGCTTCGACAAAAAATATATATGCAGTTTTAGTGTGATGGAAGAAACGATTAGATAAGAAGTCTCTTTGTGTAGAGTTTTACCAGTGTTTGCATGATCCTGCATAGAGTGGAAAAACAAATGGAAAAAACTATTGATACCACCATCTATGCTTGAGTAAGCAGTAGGGAACCTAGCAGATATTTTGAGCCACACCTCCCATGTTTACTACCCATTGGTCATTGCTACTAAGGCTGGGGAGTGTTGTAAGCAAGTCCTTATTTTGGCCTGTTGGCACCACTCACAACGTTGATGCAAGAATATCAAATAACACCGGTGGAGTCCACTGGAAGTGCCAGAGCAAGAACATTGTAATTCTCTCAGCACCCAAAGGGGAAAAAAAGAGAATTATTATTATTATTATTATTATTATTATTATTATTATTATTATTATTATTATTATTATTATTATTATTATTATTATTATTATTATTATTATTATTATTATTATTATTATTATTATTATTATTATTATTATTATTATTATTATTACCTGAACATGAGAAAGAGCAAAACTGATAAATTTGGCCACATCATGTTCGACTAAAATGGTTACTAACAGAATCCTTTCAACATACATCTGGCTATTTTTTCTCACTGTTTCCAAGCCTTTTCCACTTTTATTTTGTATGCTGGAAACAAACAATACATTGTGATGGAATATGGTAGCTCTTCAAAGGCCCTTCTGAATGGTAATGGACTATATCTGGATTCAACTCCCAGTCCAATTCATTGCCCAGTACAACTGAAACTCATTCTAACCTGTCCTTTTCTTTCCCCATGGAGCCGGATCAAAAAGCACAACTGCCTAGAAGGCAGGAAAACCTATAATTTAAATATTACATTAGGGTGATATTTCTGTGCCTTCTGTCCTCCCCCTTACCCCTGACACATCCCTGATATCATTAAATAAAAGACCATTTTGCATGATGGAGATGGGCTGATATCAGCGTTGGCCTCACGCAATATTTCTGCTTTCCATCCATCAGGAAAGTAATTGTGGGAGTTATTACTTTGTTAGCCAGAAATGAGCAGCTCTGAGGAACAGATAACAGAGGCTCGGCCCTCACCAGACAATGGAACTGCATCTAGTAATTGAATACATCAATAAGCTTTCAAATCTCATATAATTTTGGCCTGCTGGACAGGACAGCATTAGATGTAATCATATTTTGATCAGGAGAAAATAGAAGTGGGATTAAACAATATCAATTTTTATTTATAGGGCAGGGAAAGAAGCCTTCCAATTTAGGGAATGGGAGGGGGGGAAATGATTAAAAGTCCCTTGTTTTTCTTTTAAAGAAAAATCTGGCTTTGATCTGGCTCTGGAACTGGTTTTTGGTGGCAAATGGGGAGAACACAATTCTCATCTGAGAGTTGGCCATCTGTTTCAAAGCAGAGTACAATGTGGCGAACCCTGCATGGAGGAATAAATATACAATCAACATAATAAATAGGGACGAAACAGATTACACTCATGCTTTACGGCACTAAGCCAGGCCTTTCCTATACGGACCACTTGCTATTCAGGATAAATGCAACGTATTGATTTCTCTCCCACCAGGGCTAAAGAATGCATTTTTGCACAAGGGTTTTTGAATAAGTGTTTCATTCTCTTCTTTTTTCTGGCCTTGCATTTGCAACCAAAGCGTCCTGTTCTGGGCAAACAAGGGGGTATTTCAACAAATCCCATGGCCCATCATTTGGTTAAAATGAATTAAAGGGAACACTGGCCCTACCATTGGACAGTTGGAATAGTAGATTTGCAAGATGACACTTTCCAGGGCAACACCTGACCAATGAGCCCATCATTTGATTACAGCCTGAATGAGTTTGCTCTAGGCCTTTTTAAAAATGACATTTGCTGAAGATCGCTGTCTGAAATGGGCAGTTTTATACAGTATCCCTCTTTTGGTCCCATTAGCATTTTTAAAAAACCTTCACATCCTGCTAATGTGGAAAAATAGATCAATATTGGAACCATCTTTGGAAACAGACTGGAACCAAAATTCTCCATACTTGTATCATTTGTTACAGCTGTTCTTCGCCAAGAATAATATATATTTTTGTCTCCCATGCAGATGTAAGAGTGGAAGAGCATCTCAGGAGAAGAACTGCGAATGGCGACTTTAATTTATCATGAACATGACTGAGTATAGGTAAATGTAACCCTTTGCTCGAAATCCAGTAATATCCAACTCTAGGGTTCAGTGCTCATCTCTGCTTCATAGTCGAAGAGCCAGCGCTGTCTGCTTCTGCAGACATTTCAATGTTCATGTGGCAAGCATGACTGGACACAGGAGCACATGGAATGCTGTTACCTTCCCACAAAAGAGGCACCTATTTATCTACTTGCAATTTCTTGCTCTCGAACTGCTAGGTTGCCAGGAGCCGGAACAAAGACGGGAGCTCACTCCGTCCTGCAGTATTTGGGTATTGAACTGCTTACCTTCCGCCTTCCAGTCAGCACTTGAGCCACTGCAGTCCCTGTGACTGAGTATATGGGGATTCAAAACCACAATTTTAAGAGGTCTGTGGAATAATTTTTGTCACCTTTACCATGTGTGTAACTATAGAGGAAGTTTCAAAATTTTGGCCCCTTTCTTTTCAAAAGCCAGTTAGGGAAAAATATCCTCAAGTACCCAACCGATGCTTGTAATAGAACTAGTCTCTTTCCCGGGCATGAAGAAATATGAAAGTTGTCAAAGCTGCAAGTCTTACTTAAATCATAATAATATATTCCCCCATTTTGAACTCATTGGGACCTGGAGACAGCTGTGCTATTGAAAAGCAATGAATCACGCAATTCACCCCAGCCACCACATTTCAACCAGGGGGACTAGCTGCCTAATAAGGTGCTTGAGCATCTTATTAGCATGTCTGCATTATAATTCATCTTGCTTCCCAAGGATGCAATATATTTGCTGAAGATAGCCCCTTGATAATAAATGTCTTGTTGGATACATGTTCCCAAGGAGAGGAATCACTCTTCCCCCCCCCCCTCCATCCATGTGATGGCGAACTGTACAAGTATTACAAAACATGTCCCATCAGAATTCAGTTTCCATCTATCATGTCAACTTCCTTCTCTACCAGTGTTGACAGGCTTTCACCTCAGCTGTGTCACTTTAGGGAAAGGGAAAGGTCGCCCTTGCTTGAAAGACAATTGTATGTGACTCTAGGGTTCGGTGCTCATCTCTGTTTATAGCCAAAGTGCCAGCGGTGTCTGCATCTGCAGGCGTTTCCATGGACATGTGGCACTGGAGAGCACAGAATGCTGTTTACCTTCCCACCGAAGTTGTCCTTATTTATCTTCTTGCAATTTCTTGCTTTCGAACTGCTAGGTTGGCAGGAGCTGGGACAAAGACAGGAGCAAACTCCATCATGCAGCACTTGGGTCTTGAACTGCTGACCTGCAGACCCTTCAGTCATCAAGTTCAGTGTCTTCACCCCTTAGCCACTGCAGTCCCATGTGTCACTTTAAGAACAGACAACATGACAAAAAGGGTGATCTTTAAAGTTGAAGCCAAAGGTCTAACTTGCTTGAAAGCTAGCAGTGTGCTCATCTCCATTTACATCAAGAAAAAGTCAGCGCTTTCTGTATCTGCAGACATTTCCATGGTCATGTGACAGTCATGACCAGATGTACCGAATGCTGTTACCTTTCCAGCCAAAGTGTTACCTATTTATCTACTTGCAATTTCTTACTTTAAAATTGCTAGTTTGGCAGAAACTGGGACAGATGACAGGTGTTCACACCATTGTGCAGTATTTGGGTCTCAGACTCTTGACCTGGTGAACATTTGCTTGTTCGTTCTAACAATCAGTTCTCCCTGTCATAAGATATACTAATTGCATCCTCCCAACTGCAGAAAAGAACCAGTGTCTTGATGTACGATGTTCATTAATTCTCCTCAATGACTTCAGGTGGAAATGGGGTTATAGAAAGAATTATTTTTCCAACACACAATTGTGCGTGGGGGTGTGCTCATTAAGAAAAAAGTTTGTGCTACTGAGTTTTTCAGGGCACCTATTTATCAATAATGTCTTTCATGAATCTGGGTGGCATATGTATGAGCTGCAGAATATTCTACCAGGGAGAAGAGAAACAAATGTGAATTCCCCTCCCTACCATATGACAACTCAGTTTTCTTTTGGCAATCAGATCTAATTGACAGGACAATATCGTCCGTGGAGGAAGCCAGCTTAGTTTTTGAGAGATCAGGCGGAGAGAAGCATTGAATTCTCACTGAAGTCATTATCAGACCCATGGTCCTAATATGTTAATTCATCAAGCTGTTCTCCATCTGTTGATCTGTTGTATTCCAACCCAGGGAGATGAGAAGGAAGAAACGACATACATCTTACTTCCACAAATGGTTTTTGTAAAAGGTGGTGGCGATCGTTCTTCAGTTTGATTCTTTGGAGCAGAAGTAGCAGCTTGTACCATGGAAGGAATTCTTCCTTCTCATCGTTTGGGCTCTGAGAATGAGTGTTGGGCTTTTGTTTACCTATGATCCGGTTACATGCTTAACTCTCTCTTGATTGTTGATGTTCCCTTCTTCCCGGATTAGATTCAAAGACGATTGACGTTGGCCACCTGTCTCTTAGGAGCCCTAGTGTTGTGCAGAAATCAGAATTGATGAATGGTCCCGTCAGTAAGGGCAAATGAGGGCATCATCAGAAGAACAATCAAAAGCAAGTTGCAAAAAAACCAACAACCCAACAATACAAAGCCCACAAAGTTACTGAAAGCAAAATATCTAAGAGAGAGAGAAAGCCATGAGAGATGCCTTCACAAAAAGCAACAAGTTGTTTCTGTAGAGCTCTAATGGTGGATTGGTTCCAAGGGTACCTGGATTTGCCATGATTATGACTAAATTTTATCTTACACAATGGAGCATTGTGTACTAGCCTCGTGTAGATAGTTCAGTGTTGGAGGCAATGAATACAATTAGCAGTAATTCACATAGTTTGGAATTTAAGTTCAACGAGTGGGTTCATGGCATGATGTCCCCTTGCTTGTCGTAGAATACAACAGGCTTTAAAATTTATTTTTATATACAGTAAAACCTCATATAACACTAAAACCTGGTTCCACAAGTCTTGGTGTTATATGATTTTTAGTGTTATCTGATGCATGTTAAAATCCTATGGGATCCATAGAGATACATTGTAACCACACAGGCTTTAGCGGTTGTTATCTGAAGCATCCCATAGGATCTTAATGTTATCTGATGCAATTCTTCCCCCCAGATTCCTTAATGTTATGCGATTTTAGTGTTATTCGATACTAATGTTATATGAGGTATTACTGTATATAGAAATTCCTCTCTGTCTATATCGTTGAAAGTTAAAATCTGTTTGTTTGCCTCCATAGTGATCCCGACAGCCATCTATGCCTGTGAGACATGGAAGTATCAACTCAACATCTTCCAGCAGAGGTGCCTCCGCCAGATTTTAAAGATTCTTTTGACCCTATTGCCAGTGAGGAGGTACTTTGAAGGAGTGGCTCGTGTAAATTACATAACATCGTTGCATGAAGAAGACTCCAAATGGCAGGCCATATTTTCCGTATGGAGAGAAAGAGGATCCCTAAAGGGACAAAAAGATGGAGCTCTGTTAATGTCAAATGACAATGAGGACGCCCTCAATACATAAGGTGAAGAACTTTCATGGCAGGTTTAAGGACCCTGAAAATGATGTGAGAGGATGCTAAAGTACTTAATAACATGGGAGGATGCTAAAGTCCATCTTTTTGTCATCGTAGGGATCCTGGCCAAGGGCAAGCTACACCATCCCAAGGCACACTCTGCAAAAGGTAATAGTAAAACCCTATTATAATAGCAAAAACTGGAGCAGCTACAACAGCATCGGCTGCTAATCAACTCTTGTAGGATTGCCAGTGCATGTAGCTGATTGCTCCCTAGACATTTAATTAAACAGACTTGCTCCGGAGTAAGTCAACTGAAGCTTGAACCAGAACAATTTCATACCACTAAGGTCTACAACGACACAACCTCCCCCCTGGAGTTAATAACTTCAAGAGACAAGATTCAAGCAGGCTTGAATTAACGCTGGACTCTTCAATGGGACATAAATCTTACAAATAGTGACTCTAAGTGTATATTTAAAAAGAAAAAGACATTTTAAAGCCATAGAGGCAGAGGATTTAATTAAGGGTTGTGTTTTACTTCGTGACTGTGTTAATATCTTTGTCATGTGCTAAATTATTAGCCTGGTGGTGTTTTTTTTCCTGAGATGTTGGATGGCTTAATATTCTCGACGGCTTTCCCAGCACATGTCAGGGTGACAAAATAAGTACTCATGACTCTGCACAATGCTAAGAGCAGTTCAGGCTCTTTCTCTTTTTTGCCTGTTGTGATCTTTTACTGGCTTCATCCAAGCTCTTCCCCAGAAGTCTTTGAAACAGAGTCAGCCATATTGATTTGGAATCAGTTCTGCGCCCCAGTTCTTTGCGTAACATGGAGAATGCTACTCTAGTTGCTATTGTCTCTTGGAGTGGCACAGTGGCTAAACTGCTGTGCTGTGGGGCAAAACTGCTATTGTGAGTTTGATCCTGACCAGGGCTCAAGGCTGACTCAGCCATCCATCATTCTGGGATCGGTAAAATGAGTACCCAGCATGCTGTGGGGCAAAATGTTAATTAACATGTGAACCACCCAGAAACTGCACTAAGGACTATGGGGCAGTATATATCTGTTTTGATTTGGACTTCTGCATTGAGCAATGGATTGGACCAGATAGTCTCAAAGGCCCCTTCCAACTCAATGGTTCTATTATTTGATGACACTATCTGTGTCATAACATCAGCCAGCGCTGTGTAGGAAAGTGTGGAGAATACTCAGAAAACTCATCATCCTTGTTAAATGTGAGATAGATTGACTCCCTAAAGTAGGGATTCTCAAACTGCGGCTTGTGGGCTGCACACGGCCCAACATGTGGCCCAACACCACCCCCACCACACCAGGAAGTGCCATGAGGTGAAGGAAGGGCAAAATGGCCACCTGGCCATCACTGTGCAGCACATATAAAATGAGACATGCAAGATTCAACACCAGGACTGCGATGGACTGCTGCAGCCTTGAAGATATGGACAAGGTGCGCCTTCACAGCCAGTCCATCTGGCACCTCCATGACCATTGGGAATCAGAGTTCCTCCTCTGCTCATTTTGCCATTGGGCCCAATAGGATGGTTTCCAGTGGCATTTCCTCCACCGAGGGGACCATCACCCCACCTAAAGGAGCTAATCTGCCCCTAGCCATTGTCTCCTTTAGGGAGTCAAGGTTATTTACTGCTGCCCAAAACTCGGCATTGAGTTGCTGGCTGTATGGTCTATTCCATTACCATAATGGGACGTCCAGCCAGACAAAGGATTGACAGTACATCACAGCAAGAACAACAGATGTCCTGAACTTTTACCTTCCAGAAAAATTAGATTAAAATCCACCACTGGATGGGGAATGATGGTGGACGGAGGTCAAATACATATTGTGGAAGACACCAGATTAGGCAAAAACTGGTCGAAGATAAGTGGAAGACAAAGCGATTGGGTAATGCCTTCAATTTTACGGCAGTCACCCAGTGTCAAAGTGCTTTCATTGCATGTCTTTGTATTCTGGCTGTCACTCTAATGTGTATGGACAAACACATCCGTATATGTCCTTTCATAGCTGTGACTTTGCATGTCCTCCTTCACACATGGATGCACAAGGGCAACCAAACGAACAATTGCATCCGACCAAGCTAGCGGAAAAGATACTGTGTTTTACTGTGATGACCCAGGGCTTGCTCCGATACATTTCAGACATTTCAAGACATCTGGTAGCTATAGTTCAGATGCCTCAGTCTCTCCTCTCCATCTCCTAATAGAATAAAATTACATAAAATTTAATAAAAAAAATTCAGGATGTTCAAAGCAGGGCCCAATCAGGACCTAGTGATCTTGGAAAGATTCAAGGACAGGGTGACGCAGCCGATTTGCAGAGTGCACGGACCATTGACTGCTATGGAGGAAAATGAGGGTTCGGCAAAAGTTGACTTCGGGGTGACAACTTCTGCTCTTCAAAAGAAAAACACACATCTGAAGGATGCTCTAGTCATAATGTTAGACACCACTCAGCTGCACCAGTTGAGAAAATATATCCTCATTGTTATCACTCCACCTAAGATCAGGAGAGAAGTAGCAGCAGATGCTGAGAGAACTAAGCAAGAGAAGGACCATCGACAACCTCTGAATGGATATGAGCCTCAAGTCCACCCAAAAAGACCAACATGGCAAGAACAAACATTATTGAGGGTACACAAGAGCAAAACCAAATTAAAAGATGGAGGAAAGATCTCATTGGGCAAGGAACATCATTAAAGGAGGATATAGCTGAAGATCTCAATCTCCCCTCGTTCACCTGGAAGACCCTGAATATGCTGAGAAATGGTGTCCTTAAATGTAATATCACCATGTTCAAGTTGTGGCTGCTGGCGGACAACACCACCATGGTGTGAATGTGGATAGATTCAGAATCCAGCTCATCTACTGATTGGCTGATTACTACCAGAAATATGTACTGATGAGGACTTAAGTTTGGCCAACAAAAAAGCCAAGAAAGTGGCTCAATTTTGGCAGTCCAGGGTTTGATCAGGACATGAAAGAAGGTGACCAGCTTGATGATGTTCTTGATTGGATTACAGAGCCCAGAAGATGGATCTGTATATCCATTGGCCCAAATGTCAAATGGTCCAGCAATGAATTCAACTTGACCTGATACAACAGCTGGCAGAGTTCCTATAAAGGGGACCAGCAATTCTAGGGGGAAATTTCTATTAAAGAACTCCAGATTCTGTCACCTGCAAACTTGGCAGTACATGGATTAATTCTATGCTCAGCACACACTGATGCACCACCGATGCATATAATCTTGGCGGTCTATGTATGGATTATCTGGGATGAACATTACATATATTCTCAGGGTCTGCCATCGTTGGTTGTATCCCAGGCACCTCACAAGAGCTTAAGTAGACACCTCTCAACTTGAATTCTTGTTAGGAGGAATTTGAATGTCTTTTCATCCTGGATTAAATATGTGCTTTCCATCTGTGAGAAAATCCTGTATCTGCATCAGCAGCCACAGTCTTTGCCCACCGCCTGTCAGCAGTTCCAGCTGCCTGGAACCTGTGGAAAAATAGCTCCGTTCTTGCCGACAGTGGGTTGACACCAAGCCTTCTGTGGTCACAACAGCAACCGAGTTTTCCTTGCATTTTCTCTTTCTACACTTGGTAAGCTACTCTCCCAGTGGCTTAGTGATGAAGATGCTGAAGTTGATGACTGGAAGGACAGCAAGTCAACCGTTCAAGACCTGAATGCTCCATGACAGAGTGAGCTCCGATCTCTGTCCCAGCTCCTGCCAACATAGCAGTTCGAAAACAAGACATTGCAAGTAGATAAATAGCATGCATTCTGATGTGGAATCCTGGGAGTAGATTAATAGCATGAGTTTCTTTAGGAATGAATATGAATTGCATGAACATAACTCTGAAGCAGCAGTATGAAATGATGTCTGAAAGTGTAATTCATTTGAAGCATTCACACAATGCTGTCAGTGATGGGATGATAAAAATTTTAGTACCCCACCCTGACGTCATCACAGTGGGGGCGGAGCTAACGTCATGACGTCATGGGTGGAGCCAACGTCATGACGTCATGACGTTGTAGGCGGGGACAAAAATAAAATAAATAAAATAAAAATAAAACACACACACCCCTCAACCCACACACACAAAACCGTTAATAAAATAAATAAATAAAATAATAATTAAATAAAAATACACCCAAACACCCACCCACCCCAAACACAAACCCCACTTACAATGGGGACCGTTGGGGCTGGCCCCGAGCCTCGGCGCCCAGCGGCGGCGCGCCTAGCCGGGTGGCCGAGGGCCTCCCGGCCGCAACCCTCCATGGGCAGCCCTGAGCCTCGGCACCCATCGGCGGCACGCCTAGCCCGGTGGCCCAGGGCTTCCGGCCACAACTCTCCACGGGCTGCCCCGAGCCTCGGCGCCCGGCGGCGCTCCTAGCCGGGCGGCCCAGGGCTTCCGGCCGCAACTCTCCACGGGCTGCCCCGAGCCTCGGCGCCCGGCGGCGCTCCTAGCCGGGCGGCCCAGGGCTTCCGGCCGCAACTCTCCACGGGCTGCCCCGAGCCTCGGCGCCCGGCGGCGCTCCTAGCCGGGCGGCCCAGGGCTTCCGGCCGCAACTCTCCACGGGCAGCCCCGAGCCTCGGCGCCCGGCGGAGCTCCTAGCCGGGCGGCCCAGGGCTTCTGGCCACAACTCTCCACGGGCAGCCCATGGAGAGTTGCGGCCAGGAGCCCTGGGCCGCCCGGCTAGGCGCGCCGCCGGGCAGCGAGGCTTAGGGCGCCCGTGGAGAGTTGCGGCCACCAAAGTCATCCCCGCTGCAATCTCCGCCGCCGCCATTATCGTTGCTGCCGCTGCTGGTGCCGTCATCGCTGCCGCCGTCAGCGCCGCCACCACCACTATCTCGTTCTTGAGGACTGCCGGTGTTGCCGATTTTTTTTAAAAATTGGAGCTAAAATGGCTCCGATTTACTGCGCATGCGCAGAAACTCAATCTGCCGCATTGCGCATGTGTCAGATTGAGTTTCTAAGCATGCGCAGTAAAACTGGAGTAAAAATTGCTCCAATTTTATTGCGCATGTGCAGAAACTCAATCTGACGCATGCGCAATGCGGCAGATTGAGTTTCTGCACATGCGCAGTAAATCGGAGCCATTTTAGCTCCGATTTTTTTTAAAAAAAATTCTTTCGGTGAGGCGTCCGGAACCGGACGCCTCAAAAGTGGACTCCCCTCACGGAGAACCCTCCGGGATTGTTCTTACCGGTTCCAGGGAACCGTATAGAACCGGGGACATCCCATCACTGAATGCTGTGCCAGTTTCCGTAGCTATTGTGATACTTTGCAAGAGAGAAAATACTAGACGCCCTCTTGGATTTCATTGCTGACTGTAAGTAACGTTTATGAATTGCCCTCAGCTTCTTTCAACTTCTCTAGATCTATGCCATGGAGTGGAGGCCCTTCCATAACAATATTTTCTGGTGAAGGGATCAATATTTCTCAGTGACGGAGTGCTTTTGCCCTGAAACGGCTTTTAGTACAGTTATAAAGCAGTCAATAACAAAGTGTGACCTTTCCAAAGTCCCGCGCCTTGTCATTCTACCCACTTGACAAAAAGAGGAGGAATGAGCAAAAGAGCAATTTATAGTAAGGGTAAAGGTTGCCCTTGCTCAGAAACCAGTCATATCAGACTCTAGGGTTCAGTGCTCATCTCTGTTTATTGCCAAAGACCCAGCGTTGTCTGCGTCTGCAGACATTTCCATGGACATATGGCAGGCATGACTAGACACCACAGTGCACGGAATACTGTATACCTTCCCACCAAAGTGGTCCCTATTTATCTACTTGCAATTTCTTGCTTTTGAACAGCTAGGCTGGCAGGAGCTGGGAGAGAGACAGGAGCTCGCTCTGTCATGTAGTGTCCTGGAATTGAACTCCGACCTTCCAGTCCTTCCACAAATCCGACAAGCATCAAGGACTTCTAGATAGCTCAATGGCTTAGGTATCTCATTAGGTATCTGGCAGGCTGGAAGTTCATTTCCCCATTGTGCTTCTTTGACATGGATTTGATTGAGTGAAACATGAGGTCCTTTCTGGCTCTGCAGTTCTAAGATGATGCTACAGCATTGAGATTTATTGTTTAAAAATGGGGAACTGGTTGTAAAATAGAATTGGAAGATTGGTATAAAGAAATAAGGAATAAGGCAAGAACTGTTGGATCGACACCAGAATTAAAAGTAAAAAAAGGGAATAGCAAAGTAACAATGTCAAGATTTATATCTATAAATACATCTTAGCCTGTCCCATTTTCATGCAAAACTATGCCTGGTTTTTTCCTCTTTTGTTGTTGTGTGGATTATACAGCCAACCTGAGAGACCATCGCAACATCTGCTCTATCTGGAGCAGGGATCCTCAACATATAGCCCATAGCACCAAATCATCCATCCCACCCCCTTGCTCCAGCCGCCGCTTTTGCCTCCTCCACCTCAATCCTTGTTCCCTCTGCTTGACTTGGTGTGTCCCTGCTGGCGCTCCATAGCTGGGCAGATGTTGTAAGGCATATAACATCCACCGTGTATGAAGCACCATTCAGGACACACCAAGCCAAGTGGAGGGGACAAGGAGAGGTGGAGGCAGTGGAAGCTTCAGCCGCCCGCAACTGCACACATCTTTCCTGGGACCACCAGTCCAGCCCCCCAATAGCCTGAGGGGGCATGAACCAGCTTTAAAAGGTTGAGGACCCCTGATTTGGACCCCTGCCTTTCAATGGGTTATGCTCACGTTCCTTAAGCTTCTTCTAGGTTACCTACAGAGCTCATCCAGTACAAATCTGTTTTCTGAAGTGGTTGCTTTATAATTGAAGAAGAAACTAATTGCCCAGACAACTTAAGGCCCTAACATTTTTCTACATGGCAGTTGAGAGTTTTACAGTTAATTGTTGTGTTGTTAGAAGGGTAATGATGAAAGATGGACCCTAATATGAATTTCAGCGGAACCTCTGTGGGATCACCATCCAAGACATATTCATGCAGTGACTCATCAATCAACCTTTCCATTATTTTAACATGACAGCATTCCCACGTCCTTTTCCCACACACTGAAGTGCAATGTCTTTCTCCATTTAATATGAATTATGAAACACTTTGTCATACTTTCTTCTGACAACACTATGTGTTAAGAGTAAGGATGCACGTAGCCAGCTGGATAGCTCAGAACCAGAGGTTGAGAGTTCAATTCCTCACCTTGTCTCCTTGGAAAAGAGCCCACTTGTGCGGACCCTCTTGTATAAATCCAATTGATTCAATTGATCTACTCTGACACCTTGGCTTCCAACTGTGAAAGTTGGAGATCTACCTATTGAAAGCAATGAGGTTCCACATGCAGAAGGTGGGCAGTGAGCAGTCCTATGGGTAAACACCAGAAGCAGGATGACAGATTATTGTCATCCTGCTGCCCTTGGTGACCATTCGGAGGCTACACCTGGTCTAGAACACGGCTGCACAAGTGGTGTTGGGGTGCGGGCGTTATGCCTGTGCCTGACCTCTGCTGAGCGAGCTGCACTGGCTTCCAGTTTGCCTCCGGGTGCAATTCAAGCCCTACATGGTAGTGGACCAGGATACTTAAGAGACTGCATTGTCCCAAGGACATCTGCACGTCCCAACAGAGCAGACTGGAGAGTCTCTCTGGTTGTGCCATCAGCCAGAGAGGCGCACCTCTCTGGCACTAGAAGGAGGGCCTTCTCTGTATCCGCTCCGGTCCTGTGGAACCTCCTCCCAATAGAACTACGCCTGCAAACTGAGCTGCTGTCCTTCAGGAAAGGATTGAAAACCTGGCTGGCAGGTCAGGTCTGGGGAATGGATCAATCAATTTCCCCAGCTGGCTGGATGGTTTGACACTCAGTGCCTCCTAGCTATAATACCAAGCTATAATGCCTGGTTTTTAATGCTAAGTTTTTAAGCTTCTTTTAAAACTTTTAATTTCTAAATTGGTTTTAAATTGTTATCATGCTGATTGTGTTGGGAATCACCCTGGGTCCCTTCGGGGAGGAGGGCGAGAAACAAATTTAAATAAATAAATAATAAATAAATTGTACCTGTGTCAAAAACAAACAAGATATTGGCCATGGTCACAATGTTATTGTATATTTTTTTGTCCCAACAACATGAAATGGTGCCATGGGCTGGATCCAGCCTGTGGTTCCTTCAATTGGGAACCCCTGGCTTAGTGGTTTAAAAACAGAGGTTGGACGTTCAATTCCACATTTGTGCCTCTTCAACAGAGAATGGACTAAATGATCCATTCCAGTTCACCCAATTCTAAGATTATGTTTATTTTCTTCTTTCTTACCAAGAATGTCTTGTTCCCAGGTGTCTCTTTAAATGACAAACAATTAATAATGCCATTGAGTCATTAAAAAAACAAATAGCAAATAAAAAAAGAAATGTGTGTGTGTGTGTGTGTGTTTCTGGAGAGATCTTAATATGGAACAATATCTGTTGAGTAAACTTACCTTCTGTCATAGTCATTTGAAAGAGATATTTTAAAGTCTAAGCTATCTTCTTACCTTTCAGGGACATGACAAAGAGTGGGAGGAAATCTTTTAGAATTTATTTTTCCTCTTGACGCATGCCATGAAATTAATTACTTACTCGCCTGTGCTACTCTGGCCTGGTTATCCTACTATGGTAATAGAGTAGACCATACTGCCAGTGATTCAGTGCCGATCATCAGGCAGTGGCTAACTAACTTGACAACCCTGAGGAATAATGTCCTTGGGTCCTGAAGTCCACCGAGTAGGGTGATGTACCCCAAGTAGATTAAATCCCACTTGAATCCATCTTGATGGAGGGCAGCAGCTTCATCCATCCTGGCCTGGGGATGAGGAGGACTTTGCGTGCCAAAAGGGCTCAGAAAGTTACTCATAATGCAAATAATGGTAGTACAGTATTGTATTACCACCAGAAGCCATTTCTACTCCTGGTGCTTCAACCAGCCCCCAAAGACCACCCTTGAACTTTGGAAGGCAAGCAAGGAGCTACCAGATACCTGAGCAGAACCACATGACTCCCTACTGTCTGGCCATGAACAACCAAGGCCCATGTGGAAAGCTTTAAACAGACTGGGTACAGAGGTAGGAAGATCAAGGGCTAATCTGAGAAAGTAGGGTTTCTCTGTAGATGAGTTATTAACCTTTTTAAGCCAGGGGCCATTGGGTCACGCTCCCTCAGACAGCTTTGGGGGCCGGATGACCATTTCCCCCTTCCTCCAGCACATGGCACTTTCTGGTGTGGTGAAGGTGGCGGGGCCCCCACATGAAATGGCATCATAGGCCTCATCCAGACCACAGCTGCCGGTTGAGAATCCCAGTTGTAGATGTTAGCCTGTGTGAATGAGGAGAAGAACAAACTATCTCCTATATGTTACAATGCACATGATGCCTTTCAACGTGCGCTGAGGACAGTGATGGGATGTAACAGGTCACCAGAACCCGTAGTAACTTTTCCCAGTGTCCCGGAGAACAGGTAGCAGCTTTTGGGGGGAAACAACTTCGAGGCTTACCTTTTCACTTGGTGTGCATGCATGCCTACAGTGCTTGGTGCATATGCATGTCCTCTTTGCTGTCCTCCTTGCTGTCCTTGTGTTGTGGGTGGGTGGGTGGGTTGAGGTGTGTGTGTGTGTGCTTATTTTTATTTTATTATTTTTTTATTATTATTCTTTGGCTCCGCCCATGTCATGACATCATTACATTAGCTCCACCCACACTGTGATGACGTCACGGTGGGGTAGTAAATTTTTTGACATCCCACCACTGGCTGAGGAGGACCTTATGTTGGCAAGAGGAAATGCTGTTGAGGTGGCCCAATATTCGGCAGATGTCATCTAGTCCTTTTAGTTCCTTTTTGTTTTAGATATGTTAATTTTAGCTTTGTATATTATTATATACTGTACTGGTGGTGCCTCTGACGTGAGTAAAGAAAGAAACCACCAGAAGCTATTGTAGTTATTTTCCATTTGAGTTTTGACAAGACTGGCTGACCTTGAGGACCACCAGCAACTCAAAGAGCAAACTTTGGCCACTAGGTATCTCAAAACTTTTGCAAGCTGGGGATCTGTTTATATGGGAATGCCTATTCGTCTGATGAAGCAGCCTCTCGCCTTCCTTGACCCAAATATATTTCCCCAAGGGATGGCCGGAAGACACTCATTCACATTTGAAAATGAAAGATGGAATAACTCCACACCTGGCTGCCTAGGCTGATTCCGAATACCAGGATCATATCTTCTGTCGCACATAATGAAATAAAAATACTGGCAAAAAATAAAGCACAAATCTTATTACGGCACCCTCTCGGGAGGACTTCGGGAAAGCCGAATTTGGTTTGGCAGCTGTTCTTTTCTTTCAGAGAGAGAGAAAGAGAAAGCAATGTTTGCTACACATTGAAATAATTGCTCACATAAGTTGCGGAATATGCCGGAATGGCACATTTCCCTTCCAGGGACGCCACAGAAATTGAATAATTATATTTTCCAATTTGCAGCCCGGCGCCTCTCTTCCCATGTTGCCATGCTTCCTGCTCTACATTTGCTGCCTGCACATGTGAAAAAACAAACAAACCCTGATATAACTTTTTCTTTCGTTTACTCTAGGGTGGTTTTGGCATCAGTACTAGGAGAATCAAGGAGTCTAGTGAGGCTTGGGGAAGCAGCATGGGCAGGGGTGATGGGACTTTTGAAGTCAACAAGACTTGGAATGCCATGGCCTATGCATCTTGCTTTGATTCCTTACCCGAAGCACACGGAAAGCTGTTACCTTTCCCACCAAAGCAGTACCTATTTATCTACTTGCAATTTCTTGCTTCCAAACTGCTAGGTTGGTAGGAGCGGGGGCAGACAATAGGAGCTCACTCCATCATGCAGTATTAGGGTCTTGAACTGGTGACCTGCCAACCTTCCAGTCCTCAAGCTCAGAATTCTCTTTTCCACCTCCTTTCCCTTCTCAAGTCATGTACCTTTCTGTACATCACCACCTGCAACACAACCTCCCCTATGTCAATTGGAGAACCCTCAATAGTCAGAGTCAGTAAATGCAAGACCAACATGCTCAAGTGTGGGGCTTCTGACAGACAATAAAATATGATGTGAATATGGAGAGATACAGAATCCGGCTCATTTGCTGGCCTGCCGATTACTGCCAGAAATATGCACTGATGAGGTCTTAAGTTTGGCCAACAACAAAGCCAAGAAAGTGGATCCATTTTGGCAGTCCAGGGTTTGATTAGGACATGAAAGAATAAGACCACCCGCAAATTTAGAACACTAGACAATGAAGTTTTTTGGAATAGTAGCTGTGTTAGGTCTGTGGTTCAGGCAAAATGATTAATGGACACAAATCAGATATCCGGAATTGCAACACGGAGAAACCAGTCTCAAACCACTTCAATCTAACTGGACACTCTATCCAAGACCTGAAAGTTGCAATTCTGGAAAAGAGAAATTACAAAACTAGGATTGAAAGGGAGACAACAGAAATCAAATACATCCATCTGTTAGATACCCATTGCAGGGGGCTAAATATTAGTGAAGAGTTTCTGGGACATTATCAAATTTGATACAGAGATTGCTATATGATTTTATATTACAACATTCCTGCCAATTCTCTTTAGTAAAACAGAAAGAAACCAGGTACAGGTGGATTTTTCCCCCCCCTGACATGCAGGTCACAAGTTGATCAGATACCATATAGTGGGCTTACTCAGCATCCTTGAGATTGAAAGGAAGTCATTTAGAGTTTATCTGAATAATCTATTGTTGCTAATGTCTGGGTGAAACTGCATTCTTGTGCTTGCTTGTCTGTCATCTTGCTTGACCACACCCATTCTCCCTTTGAGCGCCTGAATTTGGTATATAAAGAGCATGCCTGTAAGTTTCATTCTTTGTTTGATGAAGTGGACTTGATCCACGAAAGCTAAGAATAAAAATATAGCAGTTAGTCTTTAAAGTGCTACTGTGTTTTTTATTTTATTTTGTTTTGTTTTGTTTTCTGAGATGCCTAGACAATGAAGGTTGTAGCTCGAGGAGTTTA
This sequence comes from Furcifer pardalis, assembly GCA_030440675.1. Classification (NCBI taxonomy): domain Eukaryota; kingdom Metazoa; phylum Chordata; class Lepidosauria; order Squamata; family Chamaeleonidae; genus Furcifer; species Furcifer pardalis. The sequence goes on along the minus strand of CP126900.1, from coordinate 11,397,254 downwards.
AAGGCCATATCTTTGCTGTGAATGTTCTCAAAACTGACATTATCATTAACGGACAGCTATTTCCCCTTTTGAACAAGCTTCCCCGATTCAACAGTCCAATGGATTCCTCATTTCCTTTTATTTTTCTCCAAGAGGGATGACAGATTCTTCCCAGCTCCCATAGAAACCGAGTCAGCTGCCTTCCACTATGTCCCATGGTGGTCCTTCATCTAAGTATTAACCAGCTCCCCAAACCAGACAATAGGTATACTTGAGGCGACATGGTTTTCAAATGATCTATGTTCCCACAGCGATGTGTCAGGTACTTGATATGCTTACTCATTTGTCCTTCAAAGCTCCAGAGGCCTTCCAGATAGATGCAGAGGGCACAGTTGCTATTTATTTTCACAAGAATGCCAACCGTTACTCAAATCTGGAGAGAGAGAGAGAGAGAGAAAGACTCTTTCCACCCAAACAAAACCCTGGAGCTCAATATGAAGCAATACACAAGCACAGAAAATGAAACTGATGGAAGAAGAGAAAACCCAGTGGAGGCCTTGATCCAGCAAGATAGCGGGGCTGTGTTTAAATGTGACCTAGGATTAAGGGTGTCCATATGCTCAGTATTATGAATGCTGTTATGTTAATTTTTCTTCATCCCCCCAACAGGCTTTCTATTAGGGGCAGGTGTTTTTCTAATCTGGCTTTGCCAAAGTATCTCATTCTTAACTGGAAACCCTCCATATGATTTCCATACGTTGAGCAAGAGACAACAAAATATTCTCTGTTTCGGGAGGGGGGCTAGTGAGATACCAGCCAACAATTGACTTGTGACCTGATGTATTTCCCTGGAAAATATTGTTTTTTGCCTTCCCACCCTCTTATAGCCCATTGTGCTCCTAATGAGGCATTAATGAGAAGTTAATTGCTTATGCAAATTTAGAATACTAGACAATGAAGGTTGTTGTACTAGGAGTTTAAGGGCCATATCATTGCTGTGAATGTTCTCAAAACTGCCATTATCATTAATTGGAAAGACTAGCCTACCCATAGGCAGCCTGCTGTATGGAGTGCGTTATTCTTTTATTGTTTGGGAATGCAGCTGACACAAAGGTTATATGTGTTTTTATCTATATATTCTCTTTTTGATGTCTACCTCCTTACCTTAGAACCATAGAGCCATTCTTTTTCTTCTGCCACATCCAAATCTGAATACAGTAATACCTCGGGTAACGCTAAAACTTGGTTCCACAAGTCTTGGTGTCATCTGATTTTTAGTGTTATCCGTTCCAAGTTAAAATCCTATGGGATGGATCGGATAACGTTAAAGCTCCATAGAGATACATTGTAACTGCACAGGCTTTAGTGGTTGTTATCCAATACATCCCATAGGACCTTAACGTTATTCGATCCAATTCTCCTCCTCAGATTGCTTAACGTTATGCGATTTTAGCGTTATCCGAGGTAAACGTTATCTGAGGTATTACTGTATTGGCAATTGCCGTGCTAATCAGCTGTGAAGACTGTCCTGAGAATATAATGCAGTGGCTTTTCATTTGCCTTCTGCATCACAAGTGTGACATCCGTGCCACTGGTCGAGCTCCGTAAATCACTTTCTGGTCCTGAGCCCTTTTGACACACAAAGTCTACATCGGCCCCAGGGCAGGATGGATGAAGCTGCGGCCCTCCATCAAGATGGATTCAAGTGAGATTTAATCCACTTGGGGACCATCACCCTTCCCTGTCGACTTCACCACCCAAGGCTGTTAGTCTTCAGGGTGGTCAGGTTAGTTAACTGCCTCCTGACAATCGGTGTTGAGTCAATGGCAGTAGGGTCTACTCTATTACCATAGCAGGATAACCAGTGGTGGGATGTCAAAAATTTTACTATCCCACTGTGATGTCATCACAGTGTGGGCGGAGCTAACATCATGACATCATGATGTCATGGGCGGGGCGAAATAAAAATAAAAAATAATAAAAAATAAAATAAAAATAAACACACACACACCTCAACTCACCCACAACACAAACCCGTAAATAAAATAAAATAAAAAATACATTAAAATACATCAACCCACCCCAATCACAAATCAACCAGAGCTTTTAAACCAGAGCTTAAAGCTTATTCTGGCTAATCTTTCTTACAATAGGTCAGATGGAAGGAACTACAGAATTAACTCACCACAAGATGGCTTCATTTTGGCACTTTTCAACAGTTAAAGAAGTTAGGTACTAAGTCTTTGCCTAACCAGTTCTCTAGGATAATATGTCTTAATGTAAATGTAAAACAGCTATACCTCCTTAAGGGTTCTCCAATTGGAACAGTACATGGAACAGCACAGGTGTAGCTTATTGATGAGGGAACTCCAAGACTTTGGTTAAAAACCCCAAGCCAGGCCACCAGGGCTTTTTAGGAACTGTGGTAGTACGTCAATATAGGTAAAGGTATTAAATACACATTAAAATACACACAGACACACCACATCCAAAGGTGAGTCACTTACCCTGGGGAGCAGGCTAGAGGGAGCTTCAGGCTAGCAACTTCTCTTCCTCCTCCCCGCTTGGGAGGACAGCAAGGAAGCTGTGCATATGCGCCAAGCACTGTAGGCATGCATGAACGCCAAGTGCTTGGCGTGCATGCACAGTGGGGAAACCAGTAAAAAGGTAAGCCCCGAAGGTGGTTCCCCAAAAGCTGCTACTGGTTCTCCGGGACACTGGGGAAAAGTTACTACCAGTTCTGGGGAACTGGTGAGAACCTGTTACATCCCATCGCTGAGGATAACCTGGCCAGACCCAACAGAACCATGGAATCATGGACTCATAGACTCATAGACTCACAGAATAACTGAGCTGGAAGGGGCTTTATTGGCCATTGGGTCAAACCCCGCCGCTCAGTGCAAACTCTGAAATATTGAATGCTCTGTCAGGATTGCTATAAATCAGTTTAGACCTAATGACACATAACGTATACAGGATTCTCAGGGGGAAATGCAGAGGATAGTATCTACACCACCATTTGACCTATTATTGCACTGAAAACAGAAAGCATGGAAAATTCCAAGTCCTATGGACCCTGAAATGTTTTCTGGGCCGTATGAAATGGGTTTTCTTGCCCACCAAGAAGACACAGGTTTTCTTCCAGATCATAGGAGTGCTTCCTCAATCAAGCAAAACAAAACAAAAAAACACAGGCCATTCCAAAAGCTTCCTTGCAAAACACGAGTCTTTCAGCCTCATCCTTTCCTGCAGCTTCTGTCTTGCTTGAAGATCTACATCTCAGAAGCAGCATGAGTGAGCTTGTCGTAAGTGCTTGCTCTGCATGAAAGATTGAAGGACAGATACAAGCCAACTTCAAAAGGTAGCCAACATCTCAAACATTTCTCTCTCCGTTAGGGAATGGTAATCCATAGGCACATTAGCATGAACAGCTGGCTGGTACAATTCTTGTAAAGCTGCATTTCATCTGGGATGCAACAGTGGCTCCTTTATGGGGAGTTGATTCCAATACGTGATGGCTCCACAGTGTCAGCTTATGAAGCATGTTATCAAGTTACTCTGAACTGGCTCCAGAAGGCAAAGGAAACAGTTGGTCTGTGGAAACCTGAGAGGTCAATTTCCAAATAAAGATATTGTCTTTCAAGTCCCATAGATCTAAGAATCCATGATAGTTTACTGGAATGTATGCAGAATCTAATCTAAACTGATATATCCAAATGCTTAAAAAAACTCTCTGCTTTATGAATGTGGAATACAGTATGTGCTTTTGTATCCACTATCCAAAATGCCAGGAAATAGCTTGATATTTCTGCAAAATATCATGCTCGTGGTGCCAAGTGTTTCATAGCAAAGAGCAGCTGACACCAACAGCAGCAGCCAAGATGGTCTATAGCAGTTTTTGGTTTTTGGGCTTCAATCCCTAGATGCCTAAGTCAATTCCCAAAGCACTGATCAGCCAATGTACTGACTTAGACTTCTGGGCCCTGGGTCCCACGTTAGAAAACATTGGTCAATAGGAAACCCTCTTGTGCTCAGTACAGTTCAGACTAGTTAAAAAAAACCACAGCCATGACAATTGCTTTGTGTTTTAATGTGAAATTGTTAACTGATAATTAACAAACAGTCTGCTTCAGGGATTTTACCATGCTTGGTGCCTCTATGTGACTGGTACTAGATGAACGTTGACCATCTTGACTGCTGCCATTGGTGTTGTCAACATTCTGGTTGTCCTTTACGAAACCTTATTACCCGTTTTCCTGCTGGTAACATTGAGCAGCATCTTGACTCATGTATACAGAATCACAATTTCCTACATGCATAAACCAGATGTTTTATCTGAAATATTACTCGCATCCCCCCTTGGCAACCTGTACGATTTGGCACAGTGATAAGGGACCATATTCAAAGACGCATGTTGGAGATGGAAGAAGATGGAGAAGATGGAAGCCTGCATGCATACCCAGGAGTGTGCCTGGCTGAGGGGGAGGAAGCCAGGTTGGTTGGTTTGTTGGTTTGTTGGTTTGTTGGTTTGTTGGTTTGTTTGTTTGTTTGTTTGTTTGTTTGTTTGTTTGTTTGTTTGTTTGTTTGTTTGTTTGTTTGTTTGTTTGTTTGTTTGTTTGTTTGTTTGTTTGTTTGTTTGTTTGTTTGTTTGTTTGTTTGTTTGTTTGTTTGTTTGTTTGTTTGTTTGTTTGTTTGTTTGTTTGTTTGTTTGTTCAGATTGCCTTAAAAGGCAGCTCCTCTCCTGTCCTCGGCCAATTTTGAGACAGTAGGCAAGCGGAAGGTATATAGCAAGGATTCTCAACCTGCAGCTCACGGGCTAGATGCCATCCCCGGTGCCATTTTATGTGGTCCTCCACTGCCTCCACCACACCCAGAAGTGCCGTGTGTTGAAAGAAGGGAAAAATGGCCATCTGGCTCCCAAAGCTGTCTGAAGGAGCATGACCCAGCCCGTGGCTTAAAAAGGTTGATAACTCCTGCTGTATAGCATGGCCTGCATGTAGAAGATTTGAGGTTCAATTCCCAGAATGTGCTAGTTTGAGGAGAAAAAATAAACTCCTGTCTGAAACCACTAGACCAGTGATGGTGAACCTTGGCACTCCAGGTGTTCTTGGACTTTAAAGTTAATCAGGGCTTCTGGGAATTGAAGTTCAAGAATACCCGGAGTGCCAAGGTTTGCCACCACTGCACTAGACAGTGTAAAACCGGCCTAGATAGAGAGGTTGTAAAAGTTATATTTTTGGACTGGAGCTTTCAAGTTGGAAAGGGGAATACAGTGTGCACAGACCCCCCTGTTAGGATAAGCCCCCAAAATGACATTTTTAAAAGAAAGTATCAAACAAATGTCTCAAACAAATGTCTAGCTCTAAAATGGCAATAGTCACTAGAGTTATCATCGCCCTCAATGTGTGTGTATGTGTGTGTGTGGGGGGGATTCAAATGGGTCTGTGCCCCACAGGGAAAATGTGTTGTGTAAAAATCTTGAGCCAGCCATTCTCTATCCACCTCACAAAGTTGCTGTGAAAATGATGTGAGGAAAAAGATAACCACAGACAGTTGCCTTGGGAATGCAGTAGGAAAAGCAGAATATAAATAGACTACATCAGAAATTTCCCTCTAGCCCAAGATATGTGTGGTTTTATGTTCAATGTACAATATACACACATTATGGGTTTGGTAAAAAGAGAGGAACATTGAGTGAGTGTGGGCGTTGGGGAGGGCAATGTCACTGAAAATGTGACCTTCTATAATTACTTTACTGCTTAGAGTTGTCACTCTAATAGGGAGATCATGAAGATTGTTGGCTTCAAAATCAGAGGGTTGGAGAGTCTACTTCGGTCTGAACTTTAAAGGAGTGCTCTCCAGAGTGCTGAACTTTAAACACTTTGCTCTGAACTTTAAAGGTGTTGTTTAGGGTACTGAACCTATTTTGGGATTTTTGAACCATTCTACTGCAGTGAAAAGCTTCAAGATATAAAATAATTGCAGAAGGTACCATGGATTTGGTGACACTTTCGCTCTTTGAAGTTCCCACCATGAATTATTTCAAGAGGATGAGAGTGGTACAGTGCTTAGGACATTGGGCCAGAACTTAAGAGTGTCAGGTTGTAGTTCACATGAAAATCACAAGATTGTTTATTTATTTATTTAAATTTCTATACCGCCCTCCTCACTGAAGGCGACCCAGGGCAGTTTAACACATCCTAAAACACATAAAAAGGCTAAAATTCTAAAAGTTATAAAAAAAACCACAGTTAAAACCAATTAAAACTATGACTAAAACGTTATATGATTTAAAACTTAAGAACTTAAGGGAGCAGGGGAGGAGGTCAAACCAGCCAGCAGGCTGAGGTCATTGTGCCTCCAGTACCGCAGACCTACCCTGCCAGCCAGGTTTTTACACCCTTCCGGAAGGGCAGCAGCTCTGCCTGGAGGCGCAGCTCAGTTGGCAGGAGGTTCCACAGGGCCGGAGCAGACACAGAGAAGGCCCTCCTTCTAGTGCTAGAGAGATGTGCCTCTCTAGCTGATGGTACAACCAGAGAGCCTCTCCGGTCCGCTCTAGTGGGACAGGCAGATGTCCTTGGGGCGATGCGGTCTCTTAGATGGTTTGGGGACATGTGGATCTATTTGCCCTTAGCTTCCCAACCTAAGGCCTGTGGGCCAGATCTGGACCATGGTGACATTTCATGTGCCCCCCCCACCTCCAAGGGCATTCGAGAAACAAAATGCCCACTCCTTTGAAACTGTTGGGACAAAATGGTCACCCCCATCGTGCAGGCCAGGCAAAATGGACTTCTGGCACTCAAAGCTGACTGAGAGCGTGACCCGGGCGCCAGCTTGAAAAAGTTGGGAACCCCTGTGATAAAGGCTGGAGGAGACAACTCCCCTTCTTTTTTCAGGGTTTTGGGGAGGTTTTATGGATGTTTTTTGATAGTTTTATAGTATTTTGTTTTAATTGGTACTGGGTATGGGTTTTAGCCACCTTGGGATACTTAGGCGAAAAAGGCGGTTATATAAATCCAACAAATAAATAAACAAAATAAACTGTAGGAAAGGTGGTCTAAAGGAACTATTAAAAACATAATGACTACCCAGTAAAGATATTTGGAATACCAAGCCTTCCATATGGAATTTGCATAAACTCACACCCCTTGTTCGGAGTAGTAAAGTAATTAAAGTAGGAAATATGTTTTCTGGTGACCTTGAATTCTTCCATAGGATTCAGTCTTTGCTTTGATCAGGCTCTGCATTCATTACAAGCTTGAGGAATCTGATTACACTTGTTTGAGCATAGTTAAGTAGTCTGTTAATGCTTTCTGTGACCTTTGCATGCCAAATACTTGCCTTTGCTAATTTCAGCATCATTAGCAACACATAAGTTTCAAAAATCTTCTTGTGGCAAAAAGGCTGGGACGGTGATCTGCTATGCCTGCTAAATGAGCTGTAAAATGGAGTGGTGGGAGATGCATTCCTCACACGATCACTCCGCTGGCTAAAGAAGAGACTAAGTTTGCAGCGAGAAGGACAATAAATTCTATCACCTGGACAGGAGCTCTGAAGTATCTACTTGACTAATCACAATTGATTAAAAATCCTCTCCCTTCTTTTTTCTTCCCTGTCTCCAATGCCAGGTTTCAATAGCAATTAGAGTTCTTTCCATCACTTCAAGATACATCAGCAGTATTGATCCGGACACATATTAATCATGGGGGGAAAGCTGCAAGATGATCCCATCGAAGATAATGGCAAAGCTCTCATGGATTTTGCTGGTTTCTGGGTTATGTCCCTAATTTAAAGGGGTTTTTTTTTTTTTTGGGGGGGGGGGAATCTACCAATGAATAGGCTCCAGGCAATTCACAAATCATGTTGCAAGCATGCCATTGCATTGTCCATATAAATGCCTCAATAGCCCTGGATTCAACTTGTAAGGGAGAAAACACTTGGGTAATGGAGATGCTCTTTGATGAATAGGCTTGTTGGCATACAAATTTTAGCACCCTCTTGAATGCCAAGACTGAAAGATTAGATTTCCCATTTGCTGCGACAAGATGCTTTCTGCTAAAAAATAAAAATAAAAATGTGTATAATGGGCTGAGTGATTCTGAGCACAAGGTCTGGCTTGCTGAGGATTTAAGATAGCTGTGATCCCGAAATGCATGTTTTGTGTTTTCTGAGCTTGATCTGCATTCCTTTGTGCTTCTAGAGATATAAATGCTGTCTCTGGGTGATGGCTTGTCAATTTTAATAGCACTCAATCTGATAATATTAAAGTACATCCTTGAAAGCGGGTTGATTCCACGTTCCCTTCCTGGTCAAAAGAAAGGACAACGTCAAATTATAGTGTAGAAACTTTGATATGCAGGACTTACACCTGCCTCTTTTTAAAAAACTAATATTTTATTTTTATAATAATAAAATCACAACAACAAAAATTACTATCTGTTGGATACAAATAGATACAGCAACAGCGGTGGCAGTGGTGACAGTGGCAGTGGTGGATACTACTCATATTCAAGTATACTTTTTTTTCCTGAAAATGCCATTGGTGTGAATTTGTTTAAGATGGATCCCAGCTTGTCATGAAGTGACTGACACACGTTGATCACAAACCCATATCCTGCAGCATGTATGAAATGATATATGCACGATTTAACTCCAGGACTGCAATGGACTGCTGCAGCCTTGAGGCTATTAACAAGGTGCACCTTTGCAGCCAGTCCATCTGGCATGGCCAGTTCTGCCTCCATGAATGTTGGAAACCAGTGGTTCCTCCTTTACTCATTTTGCCATTGGGCTCAATAGGATGTTTTCCAGTGGCATTTCCTCCACGGAGGGGGACCATCACCCCACTTAAAGGGGTTCATCCACCTGTAGCTGTTGGCCCCTTTAGGGAGTCAGGTTATTTACCACCGCCCAACACTTGGCGTTGAGCTGCTGGCTGTACAGTCTACTCCATTCCCATAGTGGACTGTCCAGCCAGACAATTACAAATAGATACACCTATGGGGCAAACAAATAAAATTTTAAAGACAACAGAGGGAAAAGGGAGAAATAGATGCAACATATTTGGCATCCTGAGGGTTGTGTTAATGTGTAGTGCTTAAAGACTCAGGAGACCTGGGTAGACTTGATTACTAGTCAGTAAAACTAGATTTAAATTATGGTTCTCTACATAAAGGTTCAAAACGTTTCCCTTTCATTTTGACTGCTAGTCCCTCCCTCTCCACACTTAGCTTCTTGTGCAGATCTATTCCACTCCCAACAATCTCATTCTATTCCCTGAAGTTTTTGAAACTTAACACTTAAAAAATATGGGGTTGGTTCTGTGTATATAGATTTGCAACCAAAGTGGTCCCTATTTATCTACTTGCAATTTCTTACTGCTTTTCATGCAGTACCCAGGAATCAAACTCCAACCTCCCAGTCAGTGAATTCAGTATCTTAACCACTTGAGCCACCGCAGACACATAGTACACATTCCATGAATCTTTAGTAGCTTAATGACCATCTGTCTCAACCTCTACAATGCAAAGAATGTTATTTTCAGAACAAATGTTGCCTAGTATTTCCAAGCTTTAGAATGGTGAATCTCAACCTGTGGCCCATGGGCCGGTTATGGCCAATGGCACCATCTCATGTGACCCCACCACCACCTCCACCACATCAGAAAATGCCATGTGGTGTAGGAAGGGGAAAATGGCCAGTGGTGGGCTCCAGCAGGTTCGGACCAGTTCAGGAGAGCCGGTAGTAAAACTCGCTGGCCCCATCCACTGCCCCGCCCCGCCCACCTCTTCCTCCTCCTCTCACCCCAATCCGGGGGTGACTGCAACATCCTTGCTGCTGAGTCTAGGCACCCCGAGTGCGGTGAGGGTGAACCAGCAGTTACTCTGCTGCAGTTACTCTTTAAAGGAAATTTAGAGCATTGAAGTGTAATTGCTAACTAATGGTCTGACAAAGCGGACTCGATCCACAAAAGCTCACATTAAAATATAGCAGTTTAAACATGCCCACCCAGTCACCTGGCCATGCCCACAGAGTTGGCCATGGCCACAGTGTGGTAGTAATTTTTTTTGAAGCCCACCACTGGAAATGGCCATCCAGCCCCTGAAGAGTTCTGAGGGAACGTGAGCCAGCCCCTGGATTAAAAAGGTTGAGAACATGATGCCGCAGTGGTTTGGAAAACAATCTTCATTACCATCAATTGCATTGATTGGGAACGGTTGGGGAACAAATAAAGCCTTTTCCAGTGCAACAAAAAGAAAAATTATTGGGAACCAATCTTGGCAATGATCAGCCCAGCTTTCAGCGGTAAAGGTCAACCAACTTAGTACAGCAGCTCTCTGACAGAGCTCAGCGGAATAAGTCTTTCATTGCTTTTGGCCTAAATGTTTCACTTGTAGCTGGGAAAGAAAGGGAAGATTGATTGTGTTAGCTTTTTGATTAAGAGAGCAGGATTCAGACGCAAGAACTTGAGTTAGGACACGGCAAGAAGGGATATGGGAAGAAGCCAGCGCACTGTGGAGAACCACAACTTGCATGAAATTCACACTATCCTCTCTCACTGAAGAGTCAAAAATATTTCAGAAGATGGTATAAAAAGTAGGGACTGCAGTTGCTTAGTAGTTAAGAGGCTAAACTTGAGGACTGGAAGGTCAGCAGGTCAGCAGTTCGAGACCTGAGTGCTACACGACGGAGTGTGCTCCCATCTCTGTCCCAGCTCCTGCTGACCTAGCAGCTTGAAATGCAAGAAATTGCAAGTAGATAAATGGGTCCCGCTTCAGTGGGAAAGCTAAACAACATTCCAGGCACTGCAGTGTTTAGTCATGCCTTCCACATGTCCATGGGAATCTCTGCAGACACAGACAGAGCTGGCTCTTTGGCTATAAACAGAGATGAGCAATGAACCCTAGAGTCAAATACGGCTGGTTGTCAAGCAAGGGTGACTTTTACCATTTCAGGTACCAATAGTCCAGATCTCTGGCCTGTCAATCTGGCCAGCTGCAATAATATATATAAAAAATGAATAAGCAGTCTGCCCATCGTACATACATGATTAGAACTAGTTTATCTGCATGCAAATGGCAAGCTACATTGGGAGAGATTCCAGGAGGTCAGCCATAAAGTCTAGCAATAATGATCCAAATGTTCATTTCCCATTTTTGTTTAAAAAATGTATCCAAGGCAGCAGCTGCTCCATTGTTTTAATAGTAATAATTATAATGGCACACAACTAGAATGCTAACTGTAAATGCTATTCAGACACTAAAAAAAAGGTTAAATTGATAGCATGAGCAGGAATTCAGTTCTAGCCTACATCCTTCCTAGTACTGTCTCTCAATTAGGAAAGTCTAATGGGGAAACTGCTACCTGCAGTATCTATAATAATGTGATGAACTTACACTTTTAGCAGACATCTTCCTCTTCAGGCATTTTTTCCCCTTGTGGAAACATCAACAGGTGGAGGGTAGGGCTAGAACTCTTTCACCACTAACACTTTTAAATGCATCCCCTTGTTTTACAACTGAGTAGGCTTCATGATATCCAAAACTCACACAGAAAATTCAGAGCAGCGAAAGGAAGGGTGGTTCCCATTCATAAGAACCAAGATGGACTCAACTAAAGACCTATGTAGACCATAAGGAGGGACTGCAGTGACTCAAGTGGTCAAAATGCTAGACTCGCTGACTGGAAGGTTGGAGTTCAATTCCCGGGTACTGCATGATGGAGTGAGCTCCCATCTCTGTCCCAGCTGTTGCCAAACTAGCAGTTTGAAAGCAAGAAATTGCAAGTAGATAACTAGGGACCATTTTAGTGGGAAGGTAAACAGCATTCCGTGCACTCCAGTGTCTTGGCAAGCCTGCCACATGTCAATGGAAACATTTGGAGATGCAGACAGCACTGGGTCTTTGGCTATAAACAGAGATGAGCACTGAACCCTAGAGTCAGCAAGGGCGAACTAGACCACATAGAGGCATGAATTTAAAAGCACTGGCCTGCTTATCTTCCAAACATCTGGATGGGCAATTCCAGAGTTGTAGTCTAAGAAAGTAACCTTTTCAAATTCTAGATATAGACATCATGACTATTAGCCATAGGTAGCTTTATTACCCATCAACGGATCTAGTCCCCTGTTGTCCCGTTAATACAGATCAGGGGTCAGCAAACTTGGCTCTCCAGATGTTCTTGGACTTCCATTCCCAGAAGCCCTGATCAGCAGATGTGCTGACTTGGGCTTCTGGTCACTGAAGTTCAAGAACACCTGGAGAGCCAGGTTTGTTGACCCCTGGTATAGATGAAGCCAATCCAAAACATTTAGGTAAGGGTAATGGTAGGACAGGAACTCACTCCATCATGTAGCACTCGGGTCTCGAACTGCTGACCTGCCAACCTTCTGGTTGTCAAGCTTAGCATCTTAACCATGAATCCACCATGGCCTATTTCTCAACACATTTAGGGAAACATAATTGTGACTGTCAACGCAAGACCTTGCACCTCAATTTACTGCTAAGAATTTGAGATTCGACACTGTCACTATGTATAGCTCAATGAAAATCCTTTTATATCATGTAGCAGATAACTCCATTTCAATCAAGATTTAGAGAAACACATGAAAGGTAATGGATTTCTCCTTAAATGATAGGTTGGGTATCTGTGATTTGACTTGTGTTTATTGAGTTTGCAACAGTCTATTTTACCCATGGGACCTGAAAAAAGAATCAAGAAGGAAATATTCACGGTTATGCGTGTTGGCAGCGGCTCTGAATTCTCAGGCAGTCTACACCTTGGGGGAATGTGCATTGATCAGCAAGCCGCCTTTATGAGTCTGGCCTCTCAGAGGTTGATAATGTAAAGCATTTGACTCACAGAGCAGAACGAATCTATGCCTAACTTCCTGCCTGTGGCAGACTCATCCATGTATCGGCTGCTATACATTTGCCTAGCACTTCCAAACTCCAGTTAATGAATGTTAAACACATTCAGATTTCACTTCTGAATAAGGTGGAATCAAAATTGGGGAGAGGGGTTTCTTTAACCTGGATCTAAGAATTATCCATGTAAGAATATGACAATATGCTGAAATTTTGGAAATTTCTAATAAAAATGAGCTAATTTCGTGGCCAAAATCCTGTTGCTTAGCATAGTCAACTGAAAGAGGCAGCTCCTCCAAAAAACTCCATTGATTCAAATGGCCTACTCTAACCGCCACTCTACTTCAGCATAGTAAACAGTAGTTTGAGTAAAAGGTAAAGGTAAAGGTCACCCTTGCTCAAAAGCGAGTCATATCCAACTGTAAGGTTCAGTGTTCATCTCTGTTTATAGCCAAAGAGCCAGCACTATCTGAGTTTTCAGACATTTCTGTGGACATGTGGCGGGAATGTCTCAACATGGAACGCTGTTTACCTTCCAACCGAAGTGGTATCTATTTACCTACTTGTAATTTATTGCTTTCAAACTGCTAGGTTGGCAGGAGCTGAGACAGACAGGAGCTCACTCCATTGTGCAGGACTCAGGAACTGAACTCTGACCTTCCATTTGTTGAGTTCAGTGAGCTACCACATTCTTTGTAGTTTGAGTAAATCAATGAAACATATAGAGGACTTGACTCATTAAATCACCTTTCCCTCCATTGGGCCTTATTCTAGTGGGATGTACTATGCTAGGCAACATGATTTTGACCAATATTGTCATCTCTCCTTACTTCCAACACATTTTGATCAACGAGGCAGAAAAATCCCTGATGTGATGGTACTAGTAAACCCATCTTATGTTGCCATCAAAACTGTTTGGGTAGCACTTAATCCACACAGATTAACTGGATTCTCCTGTCAATTCTGACTATGTCATGCAGAACAGACATACATGGGAAATGGTTCATACGCTTTTGAAATCAAGTACATGTATCCATGACTGCGATTTACAAGAAGAAATCAATAGCTTAGTGATATAGGTATTTTCTTGTGAAGTCACAGGTTGGGAAATTCAATTCCCCATGTGCCTCCTTGACAGAGGTTGGATTCAATGATACTTGATGCAGCGGCTGCTGTTCTTCTGATTGTTATTTTTGTCAAAAACTCACATGCTTCTGAATAGCTTAGAAAATAACACAGGACTTCAAAAGCGACACCTATTAACACAGCACATAGAACAATCTGACCAAATTCACTTAGCCAATGGAAGATGGCGTGCAAAAAAATGTAAAGCTTTGAAAATATCCAATTTGAGAAATGAGCACAGCAAAATATGTGGCTTTCTGTGAGGAAAAATTAAAAAGAAGTTTGCTGTTGAGAATGGACTCAAATTGGAATGGGTTTGACATGAAATTACGTTTGCTCTCCATATTTCCAATGTATAACGTAGGGGATCTTGTTACATGCTAAGGATGTACATTCTGTTTTCCTTTGTCCACACAGACAAATAATAAGGTAAGGAACTGCAAGGCTATTCTCCTTGCTCCTTGAGAGGGTAAGAAATCGGTGGTACTCTCCAGAAAAGTAGAGAGGAAAATGAATGTTTGCCACTATTAAGCAAAACTGAACAAATAATGCAAATATTTGCATTAGCACGAATTATGCAAATTGTGCAAAATGACAGTGGCTGGAACTTTAAAGGTAAAAGTAAAGGTCTCCTTTGCTCAAAAGCCAGTTGTATCCAACTCTAGGGTGCGGTGCTTATCTGCATTTACAGTCAAAGAACAGTCATGACAAGACACTGGAATGTTGTTACCTTTCCCACTGAAGTGGTCCCTATTTGTCTACTTGCAGTTTCTTGCTTTTGAACTACTAGGTTGGCAGGAGTTGGGCCAGATGACAGGAACTCACTCCGTCGCGCAGCACTGGGGTCTTGAAATGCTGACCTGCCAACCTTCTGGTCATCAAGTTCACCGTCTTAACCACTAAGCCACTGCACTGATTTTTTTTAGGAGAAGTAAAATAAGGAGGACTGTTTTCATCTCAACAGGCAGCCAGTTCTGTGCTTTCTCTCTGCATGTGCCTAGTTTCTCACAGGGAAGAGACTAAATTTAGCACAGACAGATTTTGCACAAATTCTAGAGACCTTGAGAAAGAGAAGAATGCACCACAGTTCACTTCTCTTTGGCCCTCTTTGTCTCATTCTGACTTTGAAGCAAAGAATTGGGCAGAGCTACAAAATCTCTCACCAAGGTGTCCCATTTAGTCAAGACAGCTTAAATCAATGAGGGAATTAATGTAGCAAGTAATTTAGCAAGCACTTCATCTTTGGTATGCACACACGGGCAGCACATTTATGTGCCGAACAAAACATTTTCTCAGGGCTAAAAGGCACCTCACTGTCCCTTTATGCTTATGCAAAATTGGAGACCAAAATATGTGATGTGCAATTTCCCCCTTGATGTCCTCAACCTGAAATAGAGTTGTTTGTTCGTTGCCAGGATCTGTTTATCCCTGTTCTCTGGAGTAACCTGGACATGAATTAGCAATAACTTGGACAGAAATTCATGCCAACAAATGGAAAAACTGGCAAATGTCTCAGAGAACAGGCCTGGCCTATTCTACAATTATTTATTCATTTAAGATTAGATTCCATGCATTATTCTTTGGTTCTCTCAGCCCCAGTTGAGATTAGTTCATACTTAGAGATAACTGCCTGGTGTCACTAAAAATTTTGTGAAAAGACCATGTTTTGTTTTGTTTTTGCGAATATGCTGTATTGTATTTACAATTTTCCCCTAACATAACACTATGTATTGCCTTCTACCATGAAACCATGACCTAACTAAGGAATAATGAAGAGTTGTTGGAATCCGTGGACAAAAGTCACCCAACTGGGATCTATGAGCTACACAGAATTACAAGTGGAAGCTTCTCAGCTACTTAGATATGGGCCTGTTTGCTTAGGTCAGGAATGGACAATCTTGACACTCCAACTGTTCCTGGACTTCAGTTCCCAGAAGCCCTGGTTAGCAGGTATGACTTGGGCTTCTGGAAATGGAAGTCCAAGAACAGCTGGAGCGCCAAGGTTCGCCACCCTTGGCTTAGGCTGATCAATGGATCCTCTAGGACAGGAAAGCATATGGAAGGGCTTTCTGTTGTAGCTGAGCTTGGCTCATACTGTGAGCTTGGCTCACATCTCAAGCCTTGCTCAAACCACAAATGCTTCCTCAACTTTTACGTGTCCCATTAAAGATCTGAAAATCGCATTTTTGAAGTACAAGTCCTAGAATCCTTAGACTTTCTTTTCTATTTATCCTTCTTTTTCATACTGGTTCCTGTTTTGCTCCTTTACTTAATTTCCATGTATGATCTCTGTTCCTCAACTTTTGTTTTTGCAATTTATTTTACTCTGTAAGGGACTGCAGTGGCTCAAATTGCTAAGACACTGACTGGAAGGCGGGAAGTCAGCAATTTGATTCCTGAGTACTGCAGGATGGAATGAGCTCCCATCTTTGTCCCAGTTCCTGCCAACCTAGCAGGTCGAAAGCAAGAAATTGCAAGTAGATAAATAGGGACCACTTCGGTGGGAAGGTAAACAGTGTTCCATGCACTCCAGTGTCTAGTCATGCCTGCCACATGACCATGGAAACATCTGCAGAAGCAGACAGCGCTTTGGAACAGAGATGAGCACTGAACCCTAGAGTTGGATATGACTGGCTTTTGAGCAAGGGAAACCTTTACCTTTACTCTGTTGCCTCCGGTGCAGTTTTGGGAAATTACTATATTTGCTGGCGTATAAGACCCACTTCCTCCTTTAAAATACACTGGATAAATGGAGTGCATCTTGTACTATTTATAGTGGCATACAGTGCGCTATTTTGGTAATAACGGGATGTGTCTTATACTCTGATGTGTCTTATACACTGGCAAATATGGTAATCTCTTTTCCTATAGGTCTACTTGTCATCATACCTAGGAGCTAAGAATCCTTTCTTACCTTTCTCATTCAAAGCACTTTTGAATCAAACATTTAATTTTTAAGGGATAAAGGCCAAACCCAATTGTTAATCTAAACTAGATCTTGCCTACAATACCAGTGGGTAATGTGGAGACACTGATGTGTCATATTCTCTTAGGTTCAACCACCAGTTGCAAGTCACTACTAGAGAGGTCCCATTGAATCTGTGGAACCTACATAGGTTCCACTCAACAAATTACCATTGAATTCATTGGACTGTTCCAGGTATTACTAATAATAATTTCACATAAGAAATTATTCTGGGACAAAGACAGGCGCTCAATCCGTCATGCAGTACCCGGGTCTTGAACTGTCGACTTGCTAGCCTTCCAGCTAACAAGCCGAGCTTCTTAACCACTGAGCCACCACAGCCTCTTAGATGTGACTTACCACTGGGTTTCAGCCATTGATCCTTCTCTAGTTAGATTGGATTGGATTTAGACCAATAATTTATTTCTAAAGATTTTGTTCAAAAGCAGCTGGTGTTTTGGTTCATTTCTTGGTGTTTTGAAAGAAGCACACTTTTTTTCCTGCAGAAGATTTTCAACACAGCTGACTCAAAACTACTCATAGTTTGGTACATTTATATGAATGTCTTCAGCAGTGCCAACAATCTTCCATGCATTCGGCAACTGTTTGGTCTACCATAAGGAATCAATTTTTTAAAACTTCATTTACTTTAAACACATTTGTGCTTTGGCTCCTCCATTATCACCAAAACTGTTTTCTGATTTATATGTTTCAGCTCGGTAGAGATTTGCAACCTGAAAACAAGTGGATCTGGCACAGATTGTCTTCACCATCATGTAGTACCATTCACAAGCCCATCATAAGGTAAAATATCACATTTGCTTGAAAACTAATTGTGACTGACTCTAGGGCTAACCTTGGCACTCCAAGTGTTCTTGGACTTCAATTCCCAGAAGCCCAAGTCAGCACTCCTGATGATCCGGGCTTCTGGGAATTGAAGTCCAAGAACACCTGGAGTGCCAAGGTTAGCCATCAATGCTCAAGAGGGAGGTACTCATCTCCATTTACAGCCAAAGTGCCAGTATCTATTTAAAGGTAAAGGTTTCCCTTGCTCGAAAGCCAGTTGTATCCGACTCTAGGGTTAAGTGCTCATCTCTGTTCCGAAGCCGAAGAGCCAACACTGTTTGATTCTGCAGACGTTTCCATGGTCATGTGGTAGGCATGACTAGACACCAAAGTGCACGGAACGCTGTTTACCTTCCCACTGAAGTGGTACCTATTTATTGACTTGCAATTTCTTGTTTTCAAACTGCTTGGTTGGCGGGAGCTGGGACAAAGACGGGAGCTCACTCCATCATGCAGCGCCATTGTACAGCACCATTGTCCAGGTCATGTGTAAAGTAGGCTCTAAGTGCTATTCGACATTATTACTTTATTGCTGGTGCAATAATTGTCTGAAGAAGTAAGAGGAGGAAAATGTATCGGGTGTCAGCTGTTTGCTACTAGGATGAATCATCACCACCTTCAACAACAAAAGATGTAAGATCTTCCCATTACTACTCACGACTCTTTGTCATAAGAATTGGTATTCTGCTAGCTAGACATAAATACTCGTGTATGAAATCAGGAGTATAGCAAGTGCCATTTCTAATAAAATAACAATTGCCCACATGACACATGGAGAGAAGCTGGCAAGCACCACTATGTGATGTTCCAATTTTATTGCTCAAGCACATTCTGAAATTCTCTCCTTGGAGAATTTCAGCCTGGCTCAAAAATGATTCACTGCACAGGTTCCAAAAAGTCCTTTGACACTCGGCTCTTTATTAATGATGTATGGAAAGAACAGTCCTGGGGAAACTCCGTCAGGACTTACAAGGACACGTTCCTCCTGTGGCCATTACAGAATTGGCTAATGAGACTGTCATAAATTAATAAACCCAGGTGAGACACACAGACCTCTGCAGAGAATTGCCTGGTGGCCATTGTGCGTTTGTCCAAAGTGCCGGCAGGCATCCTTTCACGCCAGCATGATAGAGGCTTATGTTTAGAAAAAAACAATCCATCTTGACAAAGTGCACAAAAGGACAAGCAGAGGAAAGAGGAAATGGGTTAACTTCTTCCTCGACCAGAGAGCAGAAAGAGAAGGCAAGAGTGCGGAAAAACAAACCTGCATTCCCTCTCCACCTCTTGAAATAATATAGCGCCATGCTCTTGTACAGTGCCCTGTTGGAATGGGCAAGAATTCTTGCCCTCTGCTTTGATGGATTCATCTCCAAGGAAGCTTCAAACAACTTTCAGGGGATTCGTTGGGGGTCTTGGAGAATGTTTAACGTTGACAAATGAAAATCCATTCCTCTGCTTGCTTGTTCAGGTGGTGGGGTGTGGTTTGGATGCTCTTGTAAGATTTGCAAAATCAAAATGCTTAACAAGCTTTTTATTTTTTCACAAAAAAAGCCAATCAATAAAACATGCACAAAACCCTTGCTTGAAAGCCAGTCGCATCTGACTCTACGGTTCAGTGCTCATCTCTGTTTATAGCCAAATAGCCAGCGCTGTCTGCGTTTGCACTGCAGTCCCACCATCATAGTATCAGTCATATTAATCATCTAAAACCAAACAAGAAATCAAAAGAGTGGATAAAATTGTCTTCTTGGGGAATATGTTAAATAAAAAGTGGAATCATGAAGTAGAGAGGTTAAAATACGAATAGAAAAAGCAAGATTCGCTTTCATACAAATGTGACATTTGTTGTGCAGTAGAGATCTAACTCTCACTACAAAGATCTGGATAGTGAGATGTTATGTACTCCCAGTATTGCTATATGGAATCAAAGCTTGGACTTTGACTAAAGCAACCCAAAAAATTATTGAAGCTTTTGAAAGGTGGATCTACTGATGCCTGCTATGATATCATGGGTTGATCGTGTGACTAGCATAGACATGTTGCGCTGGATAGATAAAGAACAAGAACTGTTTAAGACCATTAAATAAAGAAAGCTCCAATCCCTTGGTCATATCATGAGGAAATATAGAATACTCCAACTCACTATGTAAGGGAAGATAGGTCCTGGATTTAGATGGACTTTGTGGTTGAAGAACCTGAAAGATAGGTGTGGAAGGTCAGCAGATATGCATTTGCTGGACTCTGGGTTGGGTTTTGGTTAGTGTTCAGCCTGTTACCTGGTTGCCCTGGGTCCTGGCGTTTGTGTTGCCTGCCAGCTGCCCATGTCCTGGACCATGACATGGTTCAGCTACAACACTGCAACAGAAAATGGCCTATGATGGAATGTGTGTGACCAGAAAAGCAAAATATCACCCAATTTATTTCTCCACATGAAGAGGATTTTCTTCTAGCGGTAACAATGACAGATTGTGCAGTGAAAAGTGGCACATTCCATTACAGGGAGGAGTGCCAAAGCGAGTCAGACTCAGACGTTGGATCTGTGCCACAAACCATATCGTTCAAGATATATTTCTTTAGGAAACATTCACCACCTGCCTTCCCTATTTCCCAATATTGCTTTCCATATTTCACAGCGTACGATCCTTATTAGTTCAGGGTAAAGTATGTCTTTTATCTTTTCCTGGGTAGATAGAATATGGAAGACACATTTTGGTGAATATATATATATAAATACACACACAGACACATTTGGGATACCACTCAAATTGGCGGTATAGCAATGCAATAAATAAATAAATAAACCCACACAACCTCTAGTTTATCTCCAGGGTGATGGAGCCATGCAAATTGCAAACAGATCATCTTAAAATGGTAGAACTCAGAGTATGCAAACTCCACAAACCATTCAATAAAGCAGGGGTTTTTTTGTTTTTGTTTGGGAGAAACTATAAACAATGTGGGCCATTCCAATGAGTTCACATTTTGATAATATCAAAATATCAAATCCACACTTCCTGAAAAAATAACAGATCTAAACGCAGCTACTCTTTAGCATTCATGATCTTGAAAAATGTGTGATTTAGCTCTCTAAGTTATTATATTATATTATATTATATTATATTATATTATATTATATTATATTATATTATATTATATTATATTATATTATATTATATTATATTATATTATATTATATTATATTATATTATATTATATTATATTATATTACTGGTCTATGATTGTAATAAAGATTGATTGATTGATTGATATTATGTTCTCTTCTGCACTGAGCAGGGGAAGTTGGACTCAATTATCTCAAAGGCCACCAAACCAGTGATGGGATGTCCCCGGTTCTATACGGTTCCCTGGAACCGGTAAGAACAATCCCGGAGGGTTCTCCGTGAGGGGAGTCCACTTTTGAGGCGTCCGGTTCCGGACGCCTCACCGAAAGAATTTTTTTAAAAAAAATCGGAGCTAAAATGGCTCCGATTTACTGCGCATGTGCAGAAACTCAATCTGCCGCATTGCGCATGCGTCAGATTGAGTTTCTGCACATGCGCAATAAAATTGGAGCAATTTTTACTCCAATTTTACTGCGCATGCTTAGAAACTCAATCTGACACATGCGCAATGCGGCAGATTGAGTTTCTGCGCATGCGCAGTAAATCGGAGCCATTTTAGCTCCAATTTTTTTTAAAAATCGGCAACACCGGCAGTCCTCAAGAACGAGATAGTGGCGGTGGCGGCGCTGACGGCGGCGGCAACACAGGCAGTGGCGGCGATGACGGGAGCGGCGATGACGGCACCAGCAGCGGCAGCAACGATAATGGCGGCGGCGGAGATTGCAGCGGGGATGACTTTGGCGGCCGCAACTCTCCACGGGCTGCCCTAAGCCTTGGCGCCCGGTGGCGCTCCTAGCCGGGCGGCCCAGGGCTCCCAGCCGCAACTCTCCATGGGCAGCCCTGAGCCACAGCGCCCGGTGGCGTGCCTAGCCGGGCGGCCCAGGGCTCCTGGCCGCAACTCTCCATGGGCTGCCCGTGGAGAGTTGTGGCTGGAAGCTCTGGGCTGCCCGGCTAGGAGCGTCGCCGGGCGCCGAGGCTCGGGGCAGCCCGTGGAGAGTTGCGGCCGGAAGCCCTGGGCCGCCTGGCTAGGAGCGCCACCGGGCGCCGAGGCTCGGGGCAGCCCGTGGAGAGTTGCGGCCGGAAGCCCTGGGCCACCGGGCTAGGCGTGCCGCATATGGGTGCCGAGGCTCAGGGCTGCCCATGGAGGGTTGCGGCCGGGAGGCCCTTGGCCACCCGGCTAGGCGCGCCGCCGCTGGGCGCCGAGGCTCGGGGCCAGCCCCAACGGTCCCCATTGTAAGTGGGGTTTGTGTTTGGGGTGGGTGGGTGTTTGGGTGTATTTTTATTTAATTATTATTTTATTTATTTATTTTATTAACGGTTTTGTGTGTGTGGGTTGAGGGGTGTGTGTGTTTTATTTTTATTTTATTTATTTTATTTTTGGCCCCGCCTACAACGTCATGACGTCATGACGTTGGCTCCACCCATGACGTCATGACATTAGCTCCGCCCCCACTGTGATGACGTCAGGGTGGGGTACTAAAATTTTTATCATCCCATCACTGCACCAAACTATTTGGAATTATTAATAAACTATACAATTTCAGTTCTGCTCTGTCAAACATGCTATCCTTTGATGTCTGTCTGGTTTGTATTTTCAAGGTTCAACCAATCTGTATTGTGGCCCAAGATCAGCATAATACAGCTAACATAAATGCCTTCCGATGACTTGGCGTCACAAGTTGGAGCAGGTATCGTGCCTGGCCAACAATTTGTCTCTGAGACTCTGGAGACCCAAAAGTTTGGGCTGGTCATGGCTCATGGTCTGTATGAGGGGATCTGAAAAACTAAGGTACTGTAGTCTAGATTGAGTCGTTCTATTTCATGCTGATTAGAAGGCGCCAACCTCTCCCCGGCGAGTGCACCAATCTCTCCTTATCATCAACTTATTTGGAATTATTAATAAACTATACGATTCCAGTTCTACTCTGTCAAACATGCAATCCTCTGAAGTCTGACTTAGGCTTGTATTTATAATTCAAGCCGTAATGGGAAAGGAAATTAAAATCCTTACAATTTATCAAAAGAATGAAAACTGCTTTTGAGAGGGGAAAAAATAAGGAATCGCCCCGCTGGGAATTGAGTAAAATTACTTTGTGAATGTTTTCTCCCCAGGCACCATTTTCGTTCTTCTCCTTCAAGGGCAGGAGCTATTAGTTAATAATGTTAACATGTTCCTTTTGTCCTTTCCACCTTGATATTGTTAATTCATGAATGTGACAAAAATACAACACACCTCTTAAAGCAGGGATGACCAAACTACGGCCAGTGGGCCAGCCCCGGCCTGCAGCATGATTTCATGTGGCCTGTTGTCCCCCTCGCCGTTACTGGAAGTGGAAGCAGGCATGTTTATGACAGCCAAAAAACATGCCAGCGCATAAGTAAACGCGCCCGCACCGGTTGTAAATGCTGTTGTAAATGCACCCGTGGCTGTTGTAAATGTGTTTATGACAGTCACAAGCACATTTTATGGCAGGAGGAACCATGTGGTCAGCCCCTCAACCACATGGCTGGCCCGCCCAACCATGTGACCAGCCCATGGTGCGCAAAGCTTGCCCACCCCTGTCTTAAACTGATGTCACATTTATCTCAGCAGCTGTGCTTTTTGAGACTAACTTTTCTGTTCTTTTTCTCTCCTCTCAGCAGGAAAAGCTCAAGTCCCATAAATGTCAATTTTGAAATTAGTGTTATCCAAAGAAACAGAAGGAAAACTAATATCTCCCCAGTGCAAATAATCCCTGCACATTTTACTGTGTTTAAATCCACCACATGGGAAACATTTTAATATACTGAATTAAGCCTGAATCTCAATATTTGCTTCATCACAGATGTGACGATATATGGTGAAAGCAGTCGACACTAATTAAGTCCAACCTATTGTTGGCAGTTCACATTAGATTTTAAAACATATTGCGGTCTTTTAATTTGATCCAAAAAGCAAAACAAAACCTGAAAGTTTGGCTATGCAGAACTTCTTTGTATTCATGATGGACAGATTTTGAGGTTGTTGTTTTTTCTAAAAAAAGTAAATTAAGGTATACACCAAAGTTTTCTACCAGGCACAATGTTTTAAATATGTATGTTTTAAATGTCTTGGTTTGGATCTCTGGCTAATGAATTGTGTTCATGTGGAATCAAAACTGCACCCTGTCTTTTCTGAAGCGCAAACAGCTGGCTGGATAAGTCAGCGGTTTAGGCACTTGGCTGAAGAGACAGAGGTTTGGGAGTTTGATTCCCCACTGTACCTCCTGGGTGAAAAGCCAGCCTGTGTAACCCAGATGGGTGGTATATTCCTTGATTGACCAGACTTCCAAGGAAGAAGTTCAGTGGTGGGATGTCAAAAATTTTACTACCCCACCGTGATGTCATCACAGTGTGGGCAGAGCTAACATCATAATATCATGATGTCATGGGCGGAGCCAAAGAAAAAATAATAATAAAATAAAATAAAAATAAGCACACGCACACACCTCAACCCACCCACCCACCCACAACACAAACCCATAAATAAATTAAATTAATAAATAAATAAATAAAATAAAAATACATTAAAATACACCCAAACACCCACCCCAAACACAAATCAACCAGAGCTTTTTAAATCAGAGCTTAAAGCTTATTCTGACTAATCTTTCTCACACTAGGTCAGATAGAAGGAACTACAGAATGAACTCACCACAAGATGGCTTCATTTTGACACTTTTCAACTTTCAACAGTTAAAGAAGTTAGGTACTAAGCATTTGCCTAACCATTTCTCTAGGATAATATGCCTTAATGTAAATTTAAAACAGCTGTACCTCCTTAAGGGTTCTCCAATTGGAACAGCAATTGGAACAGCACAGGTGTAGCTTATTGATGAGGTAACTCCAAGACTTTGCTTAAAAACCCCAAGCCAGGCCACCAGGCCTTTTTAGGAACTGTGGTAGTACGTCAATATAGGTAAAGGTATTAAATACACATTAAAATACATACAGACACACCACATCCAAAGGTGAGTCACTTACCCTGAGGAGCAGGCTATAGGGAGCTTCAGGTTAGCAGCTTCTCTTCCTCCTCCCCGCTTGGGAGGACAGCAAGGAGGCCGTGCATACGTGCCAAGCACTGTAGGCGTGCATGCACACCAAGTGCTTGGCGTGCATGCGCAGTGAAAAGGTAAGCCCCGAAGGTGGTCCCCTCCAAAAGCTCCTACCGGTTCTCCGGGACACTGGAAAAAGTTACTACCGGTTCTGGAGAACTGGTGAGAACCTGTTACATCCCATCACTGAAGAAGTTCCTCTGGTTGCAACTCATTTTCCATTCGTTTTGCTGCCGTGCTCTTCTATTCCATGTCCAACCAAAACTTTTCACGATTGGGTCTCCCCATCATTTGGGGGGCCTGCCAAAGCGTTTTTTTTTTTTTTACTCCTCTGGGATACCACTTGGTGACTGTTGCTATCCAATGCCCATCTGTCTAAGTAGTATATAAATATAAGTAAAGGTAAAGGTTTCCCTTGCTCGAAAGCCAGTCGTATCCAACTCTAGGGGTCAGTGCTCATCTCTGTTTCTAAGCCAAAGAGCCACCATTGTCTGCTTCTGCAGACATACATTTCCATGGTCATGTGGCAGGCATGACTAGGCACCAGAGCGCACAGAATGCTGTTACCTTCCTACTGAAGTGGTCCCTATTTATCTACTTGCAATTTATTGATTTCGAACTGCTAGGCTGGCGGGAGCTGGGACAGAGACGGGTGCTCATTCCATCCTGCAGTACTTGGGAATCAAACTGCTGACCTTCCGCCTCCCAGTCAGCGTCTTAGTGACTTGAGCCACTAATAAATAAATAAATTGGGCAGGCTGCATGGTACCAAGAGTTCTCAACCTTTTTAAGCTGGGGGCTGGGTCATGCTCCCTCAGACAGCTTTGGGAACTGGACGGACACTTGCCCTTCCTCCACCACATGGCACTTCCTGGTTTGGTGGAGGCAGTGTGGAACCACATGACATGATGCCATGGGCCACATGTGGCCTTTGGACCACAGGTTGAGAATCCCTGCCCTAGAGGAAGGGAATAGTAAGTTATATCTGAGTATTCTCTACCTCAAGGGTTCCCAACCTATGGTACCAGCCCGTGGCACCATTTTATGTGGTCACCACCACTCCCATCAGGCATAAAACATGCCCATGCATGCTTAAACATGCCCACACCTTTCATAAATGCAGTAGTGGGTGCATTTGGGGCTGTTGTAAATGTGCTCACTTCTTCTGGGGGGCATGGTTAGGCCCACTCAATTGTCTGGGGGACGCAGTCAGATCCACGGCGTAAAAAGGTTGGGAACCCCTGCTCTACCTAGACAATCTTGGATAGGGTCACTATACGTCAGAATTGACTTTGTGCCACATAATAAGGAGTATTTAATGTAGTAAACACATTGCAGTAAAACACCGGATAACAATTGGATCGGATAATGTTAAGTAATCTGGGGAGGAGAATTGGATCGAATAACGTTAAGGTCCTATGGGATGGATTGGATAACAACCGCTAAAACCTGTGCGGTTACAATGTATCTCTATGGAGCTTTAACGTTATCCGATCCATCCCATAGGATTTTAACATGAATCGGATAAAACTAAAAATCGGATAACACC
The DNA here is from genome assembly GCA_030440675.1 of Furcifer pardalis. Classification (NCBI taxonomy): domain Eukaryota; kingdom Metazoa; phylum Chordata; class Lepidosauria; order Squamata; family Chamaeleonidae; genus Furcifer; species Furcifer pardalis. The sequence continues at coordinate 11,370,729 of CP126900.1, read as the reverse complement.
AAGACTTGTGGAACCAAGTCTTAGCGTTATCTGAGGTATTACTGTATTAGTATCGTAGCTCCCTACCAGGTTATGGTAGTACACATTTGGCTGGAATTGCAAACCAGCTTTCCTTTGTTTTCTCAAGAAGTAAACACACACTTCTTTTGAAGGTCTGATTGTGCTTTGAACAAACAGTTTTCCTGGAAGGAAAAAAAGTCATAATAGCAGGAAGTACACAGTCTCTGTGGATTAGAAATAGTCTTCTGAAAGTACCAAAGAAGATCCTCTAAAGAGGCGTCTGGAAGGAGGTCTTCAATGTTTGAAGAGGCCATCTAAGCTTGAATAGAAAATTAGCACCCCTGAAGCTCTGGAACATATATCTATATCCCTCCATGTTGGTCTGTGCCAAAATATCCAGCTGTGGTGGTCAAGAAGGTTGAGTTAGTACCTAAATTGGGACCGGCAGCTGCTTAGCACAGCTGGCTTCAAAGGCACAAGGACAGGTTAATATCCACAGCATACGCTTTTGGGCAGTGACCAAGAATTTAGAATAAAGTGGCAAGACAATCCCGGTATCTCCATTTGCCAAATCGGAGGGGATTCGGCATTCATTTCTGGCAAAGCGGAAGAGCTCCTGGAATGAAAATGACTGCAGTGGTTTGTGTTTTTTCCCTTTCAAAAAGGAGTATTAATTACAGGCTTGCCAATAATCGTAGAATTGTTTGTGTTTTTCCCGTGATAGATCAATCTCAACCCATGTTTTCCTTTCTTCTCGTTTGTAGAAAGAATGGTCTTCTTGCCCAAGGTCTTCCTTCACGCTGACTCTGCTATGGGATGACTTTGTTATGGCTGCCCAAGCAGGTCTAAAGCTAGCGGCATCAGATCAAAATAGAGCTCATGGTATTTTAGGGCAAAGGCAAAGAAGTCGCCATGGCTTCCGTCTAAAGAGCCCAGAATACTTGTGAGAGGTACATTTCATTGACATTGCCAGCATTGATATGTCTTTCTTGTTTTATCCAGAGAAAGGGGAAATGTAAAAATGTTCATTTTTTATTCTTGTATCTACCTTTTTGCCATCCTGAACTTTGATCTATTTTTTTCTTCAACTAAAAACTGGCTTGTTAACAGAAGACATTGTACTTTTGATATAGAGCAGCAGTTCTGAAACTTTTCACGCCATGGACCGGTCACGTGGTTGAGTGGGCTGGTCATGGGGTTCCTCCCACCATAAAATGCATCCACCACTGTCGTAAACGTGTTTACGAGAGCCACGAGTGTATTTATGGCAGTGTTTGCACATGTGTGGGCATGTTTGGGTATGCGCAGGGAGTGTCCACTTCTGCTTCAGTGTTGGTGGTGAAGGTTGGATGATTTGGCACTGTGGGCTGGGGCCGGCCCTTGGGCCATAGTTTGGTCACACCTGATATAGAGCATTAGCTGGTGGGAGAATTCCAGGGACTTTTTTATATCATCTCTTCCAGGGCTCCTTTCCTTGACCACTCCTCTGTGGTCTTCTCACTCCAATCCCTTCCACCCCCTCTGAGCCACATTCAACGAGTTTGCTCCTAGTCTGGTACTCGTGAGTCCTCGGGCTATGATGGCTAATCTTGGCCTTCCAGATGTTATTGAACTTCAATTCCCAGAGGCCTTGATCAGCAGGAGTGCTGACTTGAGCTTCTAAGAGTTGAAGTCCAAGAATACCTGGAGTGCCAAGGTTCACTATCGCTGCCATAGAGTCTGTGCCGTTGGCCTGCTGATAGGCTCCAGATCACTGCGGGTTTCCAGGTTGCAAATACCCCCCAAGGTGTAAACCAGTGTTTCCCAACATGGGGCCCACACCCCACAGGGGAACTTCAATTCCCAGAAGCTGAAGTCAGTACTTTGGTTGATCAGTTCTTTGGGGAATTGACTTCGGCTTCTGGGAATTAAAGGTCAAAAACCAAAGGCTGGAAAGCACTGCTCTAAACATATGGCTTTATGGCAGGGGTTCTGAAAATTTCCAGGCCGTGGGCCAGTCACGTGGTTTAGCAGGCTGGTCAACTGGTTCCTCCCACTGGACATGGAAGTAAAACACACCCGCACATGTGCAAAACACTGCCGTAAATGCACCCTTGACTATCGTAAATGCGTATACGATAGCCATGGGTGCATTTATGACAATGTTTTGCACATGTGCGGGTGTGTTTTACTTAAGCTTCTGGGAGCGACGACATGGCATGGGCTGGATGATTTGGCACCACAGGCAGGATCTAGCCCATGGACCGTAGTTTGGCCACCCCTGCTTTATGGTCTTCCAAAGAACCTTGTATTGCTTTCATTATTTCAAGGCGGAGTACTTTTAGACCCAAACTCGACATTTTAAAAATTATGAATGTAAACATGTTTCCACTTGAGCATAATGCAGTCCTTAATCTACACTCCAGTGACATGTTCTCTCTCTCTATTTCAGAAGGGCAACATTTGTACATTATTTCCTGTTGCACACATAGATTTGGTTTATTCTCCAGACAATGAAAAGTGGGATTTCTCTTTGCGGCACTTCCTTAATGAAAGCCAGAGTTCGATGGATCCTCATTTGCATCACGCAAAGAGGGTGACATGTGCATGGGGAAACGTTGGAAGGAGAAAACAATTTTCCCACTTCTAATGAGTACAAGGCTAGAGTGTGGGAGAAAAAGATGTGGAGTATGACTTCATTAAAAGCCTTTTTTAAAAAAACTGCTCCCAGCACTGTACAAAATGTCTCTCTTGCACCGTCAGAAGTTTTCCTGGGCTCACATATTTAATTATGCTGACCTAAATTCATACTTCCCAGACTAATATGCGGTTGGAACAGTGGGTTGGATTCAAACTTAATAATCATAATCACATGCCATCAAGTCAGTTCTGACTCACGGTGACCCTTTGTGGGGTTTTCTAAATAGAGATTAGTCAGAAGTTAATCTTTAGGTAAAAGTAGGTAAAGGTCGCCCTTGCTCGAAAGCTAGTCATATCCAACTCTAGGGTTCAGTGCTCATCTCTGTTTATAGCCAAAGAGCCACACATGGGCATGTGGCAGGCATGACTAGACACCGGAAAACGCTGTTTACCTTCCCATCGAAGTGGTCCCTGTGGAAGTAAAATGCACCTTGCAATCTGTTTTGCAACAAGACGAGATAGATTTTAGGCTGCCATTTTCTCTGCTTAAACCAGGGAGTGCCCAAACTATGGCCAGTGGGCTGGATCTGGCCCCCAGCTGTCCTCATCGCTCCTGGAAGTGGAAGTAAAATGTGCCCATACTTCTGCTTCTGGGAGCAACGAGGGCAGTGTGGGGCAGATGAAATGGCATCAGGGGCTGAATCTGGCCCACAGTCCATAGTTTGGGCACCTCTGAACTAAGCTTTTCATTAAGCAAAACTGCCTTTCCAATAATATTTATCCAACTAACACCACATCAAGCAACATCTTAGAGGTCATCAAGACATGAGCACTTGGTTCCACTTGCTTGCTTTTATGGGTCTCGGGTTTTCTTAAAACTCTCTATATTTTCAGTCACTAAGCCTCATGATTAAATAGACTACATAATTCATCCCAAAGATGGCTCCCTTTTTGAAATGAATGCCATCTTCTGAAGATTACAGCATTGGGTAGGTAATCCATTATATTTAACTGTCATTTCTTGCCTGAAAGAAAGCTATCATCAGTTTGTCCCTGGACACTTGTAGTGAAACAGTTCATTGCTCATTATCTGCAACCGAAAATTACTACTGGAGAGAAGGCATTATCTTGTATATCATTATGGACCTGAAGTCAACAAGGAGAAGTGGGGACTAAATGTCAACCTTCTCTATCAAGGCATAATTTTAAGGTTGTTCATAAGACAGACGTGGGACTTGGTTCCACAAGCTGAACACATAAAATGAATCCACAGGCAGGGATTTGCAATGTGATTTTTGGATTTTCTGATCTATAGATATGGGAATTCCATATCTGCTTTACAGGCACCTTGCAAATACTTGAATGTGATGCAACAGGGGAAAAGGACTAAATTAGAAGACTCAGAGGTTTAGCTTGGTCAATCTCTGCCCAAGCTTCATGTCCCTTCCCCAGGGCTTCCTAGAAGCTGCTTTATGAAACTGACACAGGCATAAGAGAGGCTGTTCAGAAGATTTCACAAGAAATCATAGCATTCCTTTAGTTTGACCTAGTGTGTTCCAGGAAGTTCTTTATGGCAAGAGCAAACATTCTTGAGGGTAAACAAAAGAAAAAGCAAATAAGATGAGGGGAAGGAGCTCACTGGACAAGGAATAACATTAAAGGAGGATATAGCTGAGGAACCCAACCTCCCCTCTGTCACTTGGAGGACCCTGAATAGTCTGAGGGTCGGAGTCTCTAAATTTAAGACCAACATGCTCAAGTGGCGGCTGCTAGTAGACAACAGCGCTCTTTGTGAATATAGAGAGATACAGAATCCGGCTCATTTGCTGGTCCACCAGTTTCTACATGTACCAATGAGGTTTTAAGTTTAGCCAATGACAAAGCCAAAGAAGGTGGCTTCCTTTGGGTAGTTTAAAGTTTAACCTGGGCACAAAAGAAAAAGATGTCATTCCAAAGCTGAATGGAATCCCAAGGATCATCTAGTCTACCTCTTGCCAATGCTGGATAGCTACCTATTACACAGGGCCATCTAAACTCTGCTTAACCAATAACTTTGGGTGAAGGAGAAGGAATGAGATGAGTCCAAAGTCACCCAAAGAAATCCATTGGCAAGTGGAGATTTGAACCCATTTTATGAATCCTAGTCCAACACTTTAAGCTCTTCTCAGTCTGTGAGTATCTCTTTGTTTTGTACTCCTCAGTGGTGGTACATAAAAGGTTTTTCACTGTGGTAATGATGTCCGTTTTTAGAGAACACAAAATTCCTACCAGGTTCTGGGTAAACTGCATATCAAGAACCAACTCTTCCAAAAGGACCTATCGTGGTGGTCTCCCTACATCTAACCATCAGGCAATGAGAAAAATCGCTATTTTTAGTGATTTAATGTTTTGTTAGGTTGCATTTTGATAGCAAAGGGAAGGGGTTCAGAACAGTTTTCAACCTGAGGGACTAAAAGTGGTTGGACAGGAGACTGTCACGGAAGGCTGGGAGTCTTCTGGTTAGGGCAGGATTGAACCCTTCCTGAAACTCTAAACAGTGGACTACTGCCAGTTAGAGCTTAAAACACCAGGCTAGCTACATCAATAGTCTGTCTCTGTCTAAGACTGCTTCCTGTGTATTCCAGGAATAATGTGGAGAGAGCACTTTATATTCTTCTACCCCAGATAGCTTAAGGTCTTAAGATGGCTCTGCTAAAAACTTTGGATTGACAGACAGTAGCATGTTTAGATCTAAAAGGAACCTCAAGACATTTTAATGCTGCGGTGCTGGGATTTTCTCCACAAAATTGGCTTTCCCTTAATTGAGTTGACATTCTTTAAAGGGGAAGTTAAGAATGAAAGCACAACGGTTTGCATTTACTGCCTTTTGAAGTGGTTGCTATCTCCTTGGGGAAGGGAGCCTTATCACGGAGATCTTTTATTTTCGAAAAATAAAATGTCCCATGGAAAGAACAGGCTTGTTTCAAATTTGCCCTTGAATCCAGTTAACATTCCAAAAGTTGGGTCTGTTGGTAAAGTTTTTCTTTTAGACCACCTCAGCTTTTCTGGCTTTTGTATTTAGCTGATTATCCTGCTCTGGTGATAGAGTAGACCATACTGCCAGTTACCATATACCAAGCATCAGATGACAGTTAACTAACCTGACAACCCTAAGGACCAATGGCTTTGGGTGTCAAAGTCCACAGGGAAGGGTGATGGTCCCCGAGTGGATTCAATCCCTACTTGAATCTATCATGATGGAGGGCAGCAGCTCCATCAATCCTAGCCTGGAGCTGAGGAGGACTTTGTGTGCCCAGAAAGCTCAGGACCAGAAAGTGACTCGTGGAAGAGGATCAGTGGTACGAATGTCACACTGCGCTGTGGAAGGCAAGTGGAAAGCCACTGCATGGTATTATCAGCATGGCTGATTGTCATGATAATAATAATTTCGTGTCAGAAATCATTCTGGGTTGAAAGGATTTTTTGCTGGAGAAACTCTGCTCAAGGGATGCCCGAATGAGGCTCATTTCATGTCCCCAAGAGCTGGGACAGAGACGGGCACTCAATCCATCATGCAGTACCCGGGTCTTAAACTGTTGACTTGCCGGCCTTCCAGCTAACAAGGTGAGCTTCTTAACTACTGAGCCACCATGGTTCCATAGTCATGATGAGCACCAATATTTGGAATTGTATATGGCAGAAAAAGATGAATCCCATTCGTCTACAAATCTTATAATGGAAATGCAAGAAGTTGGGCCTCAAAATCAGTGTAAAACAGATTTTTTTAAAGAGATGAGATGGTTAGACAGCATTGAGGGCATCTGGGCAGACTACTGAGGATGGCAGATGATAGTTTAGTGTGCTGTGGGGTTGCAAAGGGTCAGGTTTGACTGTACAACTGTGCAACAATAATCTATATATCCATGGTTATCTATACGAGTTTCATGGCCAAATGAGGATTGAACTCTGGTCCTGAGTAATAGGTTATAGTTCTTTCCACCTCATCATTCTTGTGGCTGCTTGCATGCTCGGAAAGAATAGGGAGGGTAAGCAAGAAGAAACACATTTCATTTTCTTATTTCTCATGGTGTTCCCATGTTTGGTCTGGAAGGTGTAGCAGATCCAGTGGAACAAAGAATAAAATTGAATGCTTCCTAATCCATTCAGCTAATGTCTCCTCTCCCTAACCCTCAATGCCAATCACGGACAAGATTGCTTCAGAAGATTTCTGAAGCTTAAACAAAAAGGGTCACCCACACTAATAATAATTTCGTGTCACTCACACTGAAGACAACAAAGTAATTCTTGAGCATTTAATCCTAGTAGATCCCACCATCCATAACCCCTACTTTTTAATGTGAAGGTTTCAGCATGGTCACACTCAGATCCATTTTTTGCGTGGCTTACATAGTTCTTAGGAGTGGAGTCTTGTGTTCACAATTTCTTCTTGTTGTTGTTCTGTTGTATCTGAATCCAATAGTGATGATCCTCATGGCATCCAGCCATTATGATTGTCCTGAGAATATAATGCAGTGGCCTTTCATCTGTCTTCCACATCACAGTGTGACACCCATACCACTGAACCAGTTCTGCAAGTCACTTTCTGGTCCCGGAGCCCATTGCCATGAAAAATCCACATTGGCCCCAGACCAGGATGGATGAAGCGGCTGCCTGTCATCAAGATAGATTCAAGTGAGATATAATCCACTTGGGGACCATCACCCTTCCCTGTAGACTTTGGCACCCAAGGCCGTTAGTCTTCAGGGTTGTCAGGTTAGTTAATCACTGCCTGACACTTGCCATTGAGTCACTGGCAGTACGGTCTACTCTATTGCCAATAGCAGATAACCTGGCCAGACACCAGCTCACCTCATAATATAAGCATAAAAATTTGTACATCCTTCAACCAGAAGTCTGAAATTCTCCAGGCTCTACCAGTCTTACAAAACTGCAACCACATAAAACTGCTTGAACATTACTTAAACTTTATTTAAAACCCAAGAGAAAAAGAAGGAAGACATAATGCGTTGCCTCCAAGACATCTATTTTGGGTTTGGGACTGAACCTCAAAAGGATTCCAATCCTCAACTAAAATATCAGGTGAGTACTACAGCTTCCAAATTTACCTTCCTCTTGAATTTTGAGCTTCCCAATCTTTTTTCTTTCTTTTGTCCATGCTGAGTAGACACAGAAAAGAAATTTACCCAAGAGTACCTTCTCAAATCTCCTATGAGCAGACGTGGAGATTATTTAAAAAATGACCAAGCAACTTCAAGGGACAGATTCACTCATCCAGCTTTGTGTGAACATCTCTTAGAAGTCTGATCTTTAATTCCTAGGTTTTCCAACACATTTGTAGTCTTAAGTTATTCTTGTTCCCTCTTTCCCTCTGTTGTGCTCCTTTAATCCTATGGTGAGAAGACAGGTATGACAAAGTCTTCTCAGGAAGTGACATAGCTGTACCTATCTGGCTAGGGCGGAGGAGTAGTTCAGGTTGAGGAACATTCGTGAGGGAGAGAACATTCCAAGATTGGCACACTTCTTCATCCATTTGGCAAAAAGATCTTACAATTTTGGCAGAAGATGAGTTTGGGAGATGGCAATGCTGACTGCTATCCATTTCCCCGTGGTGAACTTCAGTTACTTGCCATGTTTGAAATACTTAGTTACTCCATGCATTTATGGAGTTGTCTGAGTCTTATTTTTTTACTTATCTTCTATCCCTTTGGGTTTGAGGGAGATACAAGGTTCTTGCTTTGGCACTTCTAGTGGTCTCCACTGGCATTATTTGATGTTCTTACAAGATTTCTCCACTTAGAGTCAGGTTCGCCTGATTGGGGCGGAATAATAAATTAAATAAATAAAAAAATAAATTTTATCTCTCCACTTTCCTCTGGTTCCACCTGGTGGTCTTTGACCTTCTCCTCTTTCCACATATGCCTTGTACGGTATGTAATTTGAAGACATGTTCTCCACATGGGCAAACCACTTTATTTGTTGTCTGTATGTAGATTAAGATTGGTTCTATTCCAATTCTTTCCCTTATAACCTCATTCCTGATTTTATTCCTTCTGCAGTGGCTCAGTGGTTAAGAAGCAAACTGGTTAAGAAGCTCGCCTTGTTAGCTGGAAGGCTGGCAAGTCTGTAGTTTGAGACCCAGGTACTGCATGATGGATTGCGCACCCATCTCTGTCCCAGCTCTTGGGGACATGAAAGGAGCTTCGTTTGGGCGTTCCCTGAGTGGAGTTTCTTCCGAAAAAATCCTTTCCAACAGGAATAATTTCTGATACAAAATTATTATTATTATCATCCTTTCTAGTCACTCCAGCAGCCTTCCTTAGACATCTCATTTCCATGGTGACCCACTTTCATTTATGTTTTGTTGTAGGTATCCATGTTTGGCAATGGTAACATAAGTAGGAATGAATATGTTTTGTACGAGGTGTTTCTTTGTGCAGGTCGGTAGCGCCTTGCATTGTAAGTGTGGAGCTAACTGTCCCAATATTTGGTCCTCAAAGGTCAGCAGATCAGCAGTTCGAGACCTGAGTGCTACACGATTGAGTGCGCTCCTGTCATCTGCCCCAGCACCTTTCAACCTAGCAGTTTGAAAGCAAGAAATTGCAAGTAGCTAAATAGGTGCCACTTTGGCAGGAAAGGTAACAGCATTCCATGCATTGCTGCATCTAGTCATACCTGGCACAGGACCATGGAAACGTCTGCAGACGCAGACAGTGCTGGCTCTTTGGCTGTAAATGGAGATGAGTGCCACCCAATAGACTTGGGCTGGTTTTCAAGCAAGGGGAACCTTTACTACGGTTCAAATGTGTCAGCTTGACTAGCAGGTTTTTTTAAATGTGTCAAGGCATATCAAAACATCCTTTGTGACCATGGAGAAGGGGGGAAATTGTATTTTTTACATGCCAAGCTGAAGTTATAGTCATTGCTCTCTAGACATCCTTTTATTTCTGTCATCTAAATTTGACTTATGTATGCTTTCATGCCCACAGCTTAATGAAGATGAGAGCTAGGCTACAGGAGACAGTGAGAACAAAAGGTTTGCAATGTGTGTGGTCACAGTCGAGATAACCAAACAATCTTTCATTAGGGCTGCCAACCATATCCATATCCATGCCTTCTCTAGTAATGCAGTTGTGTTTCTCCTAAACTTTAAAGGTCGCCCTGCAGGGATGGGTAGAGTCGATTATCTCTCAGGATGTCTTTGTTACATTTGGCACTGATTAAATCCCTCCAATAGGATGGTAAATATGTTGTTTTCAAGATGGAAGCAGGATCAACAGGCAAATGCCCCAGGGGTGCCATGGTTAAACTAAAGTGCTGTAGCCAAAACTTCTGACATTGTGAGTTTCATCTTGATAGGGGTCATTGCCACCGTATAGCAGTTCAACTTCAAAAATTAAGACATAGATAATCTCTTAAAATGTGTATACTGTACATTTTGGCACCCTCTGTATATCTCTTTCTCTTTCTCTTTCTCTTTCTCTATAGCTCTAGCTCTAGCTCTAGCTCTAGCTCTAGCTTTCTCTCCACCTCCACCCCCACCCCCACCCCCACCCCCACCCCCACCCCCACCCCCATCCCCATCCCCATCCCCATCCCCATCTCCATCTCCACCTCCACCTCTAGCTTGAGGCTGTGGTGGCTCAGTGGTTAACAAGCTCACCTTGTTATCTGGAAGGCTGGCAAGTCGGTAGTTCAAGACCCAGGTGCGACATGATGGATTGAGTGCCCGTCTCTGTCCCAGCTCTTGGGGACATGAAAGGAGCCTCATTTGGGCATTCCCTGAGTGGAGTTTCTTGAGCAAAAATCCTTTCAACCCAGAATAATTTCTGACATAAAAATAAAATTCTATCTCTACCTCTCCGTCTCCATCTCTATAGTAATATAGATATATTTTAATTAAAATGTGTGCAACAATTCCGTTTGTAGAAGAAATAACTGGTGGCTATAAATGCAACTCTCCTACTGTTTCACATCCATCTGTGTTCCCCTTCTCTTTTATTGCTGATGTGCTTTGTAATGAAAGCTGCATGTTGCCTTTAAAGGGCTTCATTAAAATGAAAATTCTTCAATCTCCACCCGACCCCCTTTCTTTAACTTTCAAGTCTGTTGATACAAGGCTGTGATGAGAAATAACCATGGAAAGCTGGGTTGCATTTTTCTTAATGGTTTCTGGACATCATACATTTTTAAACAGAGCCCACTTCCAGATGATATTCACTTGCAGTCAATGTTGAAGAAGAATGGGATTGCCGTCGGCACGCAGTGAACCAGGGAAGCCAGTATTCCTTCGGCTGTGATGCATGGCTTTTCAGAGCCTATTGTTCAGCCAACAATACTGTGAGATCAGCTCCTCAAAGTGGTTTTAACGCATGACACGACAAGCAGTCTCGGTAGAAACTGTTGAGATGCCTAAGTGCCTAGCTATTGCACCACAGAGAAATTGTTCACCTGGACAAAAGTGTCCTCCTCACCCTTCACCTCCCTAGATTTGGGTCACTGTCTTTCCACAAACCGATGCTGTATGAGATTCCAGAGCTTTCAAAGGATAACCCAACTGGATCTAGATTTGGACTTTGAAGCCATAAGAGATACAGGACAATGGTCCAGCCACACCAGATGTCAGAGCCTGGAGGCCAAACATTTGGCTGTCACCTTTCTACCATTACTGAAGTCTGTCTGTTTGTTGACTGAATTTTGAATAAACTGCTAGAGGGTGTTCCAGGTGGCTTTATTTGTTTTGCAGAAGTTTCAGTTGCTCTTATGTGTCATGCCATGGAATCATAGGATTGCTATAATAATTTCATGTCTGAAATTATTCTGGGTTGAAATGATTTTTTTTTTTTTGGCAGAAGAAACTCAGCTCAGAAACTGCCCAAATGAGGCTCCTTTCATGGCCCCAAGAGCTGGGACAGAGACGGGTGCTCAATCCGTCATGCAGTACCCAGGTCTTGAACTGCCAACTTGCTGAGGTAGAAGGAGCCTTTTAGGTCGAGTCAAAACCCCTGCTCAATGCAGGAATCCGCATCAAAACAGATCTGATCGATGGCTGTCCAATTCTCTCTTGAATGCTCAGACAATGTATTTTCTCACAAATGTCACACATTCTACATTTTTGGGCTGGTTGAAGAGCATGTGTTTGAGCATGTAGGTTGTTCTACCTTAAATCATCTATGTCTCCAACCTGGTCACTCTGGGAAGACCCCCAGCTGTAGATCAATATGGACAAAACCGAACTGGGTGACCTCATGATGTATGGAGCCTTTATTAGTTCCTAGTTCACCTGCAAGAGTCCCGAAAGACCCAGAGTAACACCAAAAGCTTTATTTGTATCTCTCGTGAAAGAACCAGACAAGATTTATTGACCTTACAGATCATATTGATGACATTAAAAATTAAGAGAGACGGGCAAGTGAGGATAACCAAGAGGAGCAGCTTGTGGTGGAAAAGACGGAGCAAGGCTGATGGTCTACCCTGCTGAGAAGGTCTTGATTCAATAAAGAAATAATGACAATATTAACAAGTGTTTCTGGCAAATTTAATCTAATACATGCATGCGGCATCATTGAGGTTCGCTCTAATTCCTTTCCCCACTTCCTCATCAAGCTGCTAAATTATTTAGGGTTGGGATTTTAAAATGAGAGCATGTGGCACGTAGCCCCATAAATATTTTATAATTGTTTTTAGGATTCTAGGATAGGAAAAAAAAGATGTTTGCCCGCTTTTTGGGTTCTTCTGATGCGTCGTATCGCTGGATGTCTGTGGCCTAAGCGGCTTTCCCCCCTTCCTATTTCACTTTTATCATTACTTCTTCAAACATTATAAAACTACCCACTTTGCCCATATTTTCTCTAGGGTGGCCCACAGATAGAGCTGAAACAACAGAATGGAATTTAAACATAATTTAACATATTAAATGTGGTGCTAAGGGAGATGACTGGGGGGGAGCAGCGATGAATGTTGATAAGCAGACTGAATTGGTCAAAAGAAACATCATAGTAAAGAAAATTATTTTTCAGCTGACAATTATTCAGTAATTGTGACTAATGACATCCCCAACTTTGACTCTCAAAATTTAAATTCAAGGAGATGAGAGCCAAACTGTCTTCTGGACCCAATGGACTCCTTTTATGTTTCACAGATACATAGAAAACAGTCAGACTGATGTTCCATCCATCTTGTCATTTAAATATGCCAGCAGCCCCCACTTGAGCATGTTGGTCTTACATTTAGAGACTCCAACCCTCAGTCTATTCAGGGTCCTCCGAGTGACAGAGGGGAGGTTAAATTCCTCAGCCATATCCTTCTTTACTGTTATTCCTTGCCCCCTGAGCTCCTTCCTCCAACTTCTAATTTGGTTTTGTTCTTCGTACCCTCAATAGGAAAAGGAGTAAGACAAGGCTGCATTTTGTCACCCTGCTTATTCAACTTATACACAGAACACATAATGCGCAATGCAGGGATGGGGGAATCACAATTTGGGATCAAAATTGCTAGGAGAAACATCAACACATTGAGATATGCAGATGATACCACCCTAATGGCAGAAAGTGAGGAGAACCTAAAGAAGCTCCTGATTAGGCTGAAAGAAGAAAGTGAAAAAGCTGGCTTGAGACTCAATATCAAGAAAACCAAGATCATGGCAACAGGCCCTATCAGTCTATGGAAAATAGATGGGGAAGAAGTAGAAGCAGTGACAGACTTTACTTTCCTAGGATCAAAGCTCACTGCAGATGGTGATTGCAGCAATGAAATAAAAAGGCGACTGATTATTGGGAGGCAAGCGATGAGAAACCTGGGGAACACAATGAAAAGTAGAGACATCATATTGCAAACAAAAATTCACATAGTCAAAGCAATGGTATTCCCTGTGGCAATGTATGGATGTGAGAGCTGGACCATTAGGAAAGCTGAGCGCAGAAGAATAGATGCCTTTGAGATATGGTATTGGAGGAGAGTTTTGAGAGTCCCCTGGACAGCGAGGAGAACAAATAGGTCAATCTTAGAAGAAATTAACCCTGACTGCTCCTTAGACGGTCAAATTGTAAAGATGAAGCTAAAGTACTTTGGACATCAAATGAGAAGAGAGGATTCACTTGAGAAAGCCTTGATGCTTGGAAAGGTCTAGGGCAAAAGAAGAAGGGGGCGACCCAAAATGAGATGGCTAGATGGTATTGTAGACACAATGGGCACAGAGCTGAGTGAGTTGAGGAGGAGGGTGGAGAACAGAAGTGACTGGCGGACAATGGTCCATGGGGTCGCAAAGGGTTGGAACCAACTGTGCGACTGAACAACAACAAAACTCTCATTATCCCCCCCCCCCGTTCTTGCCATAAAGCTCTTCCTGGATCTGAGTCGACAGACTTGTGCCACATATCCATGCAGAGGATGTTGAGGGCCATTCTTTTGCTTCATTCTCTCAGCATCCACTGCTACTTCTCTCCTTATCTTAGATGGAGCAATGTCAACAAGAGGATATATTTTCTCAACTGATGTAGGTTTGAGGCATCCTATCACTACACACATTGTTTCATTAACAGCATGTCAACTTGTTTCGCCACACTGGAGAAGTACACTGCTATAAAGATGTTCTGTGCCAAAGCCGGTGCACACAGTATGGATGTTTGAGCTCCCCAATTTGCATTGGGGACCGGATCTGGCCCATGGGTCATAGTTTGGACACCCCTGGTTTAAGCAGAGAAAATGGCAGCTTAAAATCTTTCTCATCCTGTTCACAACACAGATTGCAAGGTGCATTTTACTTCTGCTTCCGGTGGGAGGAGCCATGTGACCGACCCACTGAACCACATGACTGGCCTGCGGAACCATGGCCCGAAAAGTTTGGACACCCCTGGTCTATCCCATCCTTGTCATAGAAAGGAGGATGGATGCTTCCATCACTCGTCAGCCAATTTCATGCTGAAATTAAAGTTGTCAATCATCACATGGTCAGTGGCATTGCAAAGTTTTATAAACCAACCTTTTCTGCACAGTTCAGGATCAAGAGTGGGCAGAATATTTGGGGGTGTGAAAATGTAACTTGAAAGTCCTTTTCTACTTAACCATTCAAAAATTGTGTTTCTTCTCCCAAAAATACACTGAATTTGATTTCCCAAATGCTCAGGGCATGGACTGTAAACAGTGTTTCATCAGACCCACCCAGGAGACCATCAGCATCTAGGCATCGCATAATTAAATAGTGCTGAATGATATTTTAACCTTCTTGCCTTTCATCCCCAGCATATCTCTTTTTAAAATAAAATTAAAATGAACAACTCCACGTGCTGTCTATTATTCTAGCCTCATCAACCCCATTTCTCCACTGTCTGGGTTGCTCTAATTCCTATGTATTTGGAAATAAGTTTATAAGAATTGATACCAATCACATTCCCTGTTTATGGGTGAAATTGATAGGATTAATATCTGTTTACAGAGCTCAAGCACTGTTATCTTCACTGAAGATTAGAAATCTTCTGATTTCGTCATCTCCATTTCCAAGGCACATTTTTTCCATCTCATTTATTTATGAGATAAATAGTGAAGCTCTTTAATTTTCACATAAATTTTTCTTTGTTTTGTTGCACATTCTGTCTTCTAAGTGCATGCCATTATATATTTTTTTCTATATACTTTTTTGTATGATTTCCTCCATTGATACAGGTATGTTTTCTGTGCATTTTTAGTTCTGCACATTTTTGAAAACCACATGGTTTTCTATGACATTTCCCCCACAAAAGTGCATTATTAATATTGTAAATACATGAATGACAGCCTTAGGATCGGTACAAAAATTATGTTGGCTCAACACTGTAAATCATACAGATTTCTTCCTCATCCTCCATCTTCAGAGATGAGGTTTTCTTCGATTACATTGTAATCAATGTACTGTATTTAAAATGGCAAACTTTATGTCTAATGTGTTTTGATGGTTTATATGCCTTTAGGTATATAAAGGTCACCCTTGTTTGAAAGCCCGTTGTATCTGACTCTAGGGGTCAGTGCTCATTTATAGCCAAAGAACTAGCGCTGTCTGCAATTGCAGACATTTCCATCGATATGTGGCAGGCACGACTAGATAATCGGAGTGCACAGAATGCTGTTTACCTTCCCACCGAAGGTATTTATCCACTTGCAATTTCTTGCTTTTGAATTGCAAGGAGCTGTGACAGAGATGGGAGCTCGCTCTGTCGTGCAGTACTTGGGTCTCAGATTCTAATCTTCCAGTCTTCAAGTTCAGCGTCTTAACCACCAAGCCACCACAGTCCCTATGTACCTTCACAATGCCTTTGTCACAATGCCTTTGTTAAGGTTCAGTGTTCATCTCTGTTTATAGCTGAAGAGCCAGCGCTGTCTGGATTTGCAGACGTTTCCGTGGACATGTGGCAGGCATGCCTAGACAACAAAGTGACATCATTCCCATTGTGTAGGCATAGTTGTGTAACAAGATTTCAGCCTGAACATCTTTACACAGGCATCAATCCCCATTGAAATCAACGGGCTTCTCCCCCCCCCCAAAAAAAAAAAATATGGAGTGTGGGATCCAGCCTTTGGTAAGACTGTTTTTGTAATCATTCCTAATTTTATAATATCCATCAATTCTTATCTTTCTTATTCTCTGATTCCTTGAATGGTTGATCTGGTCATCTGTTGCATTTTAATTCCACACCATTTTGGAGATTCCATCTGCTTGAAAAAGCAGGCTAAGAAGAAGAAAATCACCAATTCATTTAAGAAATCAGCTTTGGATGTCTAGATCCAGCCACACAATAATAGTAAATTAAAAGCACTTGGGGAGGGGGATCTAAGAAATGATTGAAATCATGTGAACATTCTAATATTTATTCCATATTTCCAAAGGTTTTTATGCTACTGTAAAGGTCTCCCTTGCTCAAAAGCCAGTTGTGTCTGACAGCAGGGAGAAGGACTTGTCTCCATTTACAGCCAAAGAGCCAGCACCAAAGATCCGTGGACATGTAGCAGGCATGACAGGATGCCAGAGTGAATGATCAAAAGCCTCTGCCACAGGCTTTTGACGTCTTTTTCTCTAGCTCCTTCAACATCTGAGGACATTATTCATCTGAGCCCTGGTGCTTTGTCAACTTTTAAAAGTACTAATTGCCTAATTATCTGCTCTGTTACAAGTCTCAAACAATATTTTGTTTTACAGTGCTTCTTTCCCCAAAGAAAGATACATACCCTTCTTCAGAATAATTTTTTTTATTGATTTCATTTTATCCTCTTCTGTGTCCTCTCTCTTCAGTGGTATTTCAGAAGAAGTCAATTCAAGAGTATATGTAGGTCAACTACAGAATTGATTCATTGCCATTCATTTGCTGACCTCACATGTGCCAAGCTAATAGATAATAGAATAGTCCCCGCGGTGCAGTGGTTAGATTGCTGCACTGCAGCCAAAATGTTGTGAGTTCGATTATGACCGGGGATCAAGATTGACTCAGCCTCCCATCCTTCTGAGGTCAGTAAAATCAATACCCACAAGTTTGGGGCAAAATGCTTGTTAACTTGTGAACCACCCAGAGAGTGCACTGGGGATGGGATAATAGTACAATTGCTATTGCTGTAAGTCAGGGGTGCCCAAACTATGGCCCGGGGCCCGAATCCGACCCCCGATGCCAAATTCATCAGGCCTGCAGAGCCCTCGTCACTTCCGGAAGAGGAAGTAAAACATGTTATATGCTATATATATATATATAGTCTGCTACTTGGTCTAATCCATGTTTCCTTTACTAATTCAACTGTGCTGAATCCAAATCTGAAGCCCAATTCTGCCTAGGATGTCAAGATCTTCAGTAAGCAAATCTTGGTTAGGTCCTTGCGTCGATCACGCAGGGTATATTTGCCACAAATGTAGCAAAAATTGTCCAATTTATCAACACAGCTGCAGCTACTCATCTCTAGCTCAAAATAGACTCACTATGGCCAAGCTGTACTACACAATAAGATGGTTTCACACTACAGACAAGCAAGCCCTCAGTCCATTTTATCTTATATACCTACTTCTGATGTCAATTCACTGACTTGCCGAGACATGCCCGGCCGCTGCTGGAACATGCATGCCACCAAGGTACGTGATTCAGCTGAGGCAGTAGCAGGCATAGTGGCAGCTGCAAATGTTACAATGTCCCCATATAAATACATTGCCCAAATACCGACCATTTGAACAGCTATAGCACACCTCAAAATCTGTACGTGACAGGCAAATTCTGAGTTCAGATTCGGAATCGGCCCACTCGATATCACGTACATTGCATGTGTTATTCCCAGTAGCAAAATCGTTGTTGTGCAGTGTAATGAATAAAGAGGATTTCACTTCCCAGAAGTATAGTGGAGTAGATGTCATAATGATAAAAAAAACCTTCCTACAGCTAGCCGTGGACCAGACACCAAAGCTTAAATGTTCTTAACAAAAGCACTCAGAGGTGTATAATTATCTGAAAGAGAGCAAACAAAGCCTCAGGAAGTCTTGCTGTTTATAATTAGAAGATTTCAGCTGTCTAAAAAGGGAAAGAACATGAGGTGAATGTCTGTCTAGTTGTTTAGGCAATCTACCACCCACCACATAGTCTTAAAGGCAGGATATTTTCATGGGGGGGGGGGCCTGGAATGACACAGGACCTACAGCTGCATTCCCACATTCAACCACCTCTATCTGAGAACGTTGGAAGAGGAGTAAGGCTCAGTCATGGACCATGATCCCCTTGCCCTTTGAAGGATTGATCATCCTGCCATTAAACCACATTCATAATCATAATGTGGTTTAATGAACTGCCATGGCTCAGTGGTTAAGAGGCTCGCCTTGTCAGCTGGAAGGCCAGCAGGTTGGCAGTTCGAGACCCAGGTACTGCATGATGGATTGAGTGCCTGCTTCTGGCTCAGCTCTTGGGGACATGAAAGGAGCCTTATTTAGGTGTCCCCTGAGTGAAGTTTCTCCAGAACAAAAACATTTCAACCCAGAAAAATTTCTGACACAAAATTATTATTATTATACCACATTGTCTTCTGATGCATCCCAATAGAGATGTCCATCTGGATGCTATAATAATAATAATAATAATAATAATAATAATAATAATAATAATAATAATAATAATAATAATAATAATAATAATAATAATAATAATAATAATAATAATAATTTTGTGTTAGAAATTATTATAAGTTGAAATGATTTTTGCTGGGGAAACTCTACTCGGGGGGTGCCTGAATGAGGCTCCTTTCATGTCCCCAAGAGCTGGGACAGAGAAGGGCACTCAAACTGTCATGCAGTACCCAGGTCTTGAACTGCTACTTGCCGGCCTATGTGGTGGATGGTAGATTGTCTAAACAACTAGACAGACATTCACCTCATGTTCTTTCCCTTTTAGACAGCTAAAATATTTCAGATATATATTCTTAGAAAGGGCAGAACATGCAAGTAGATAACTAGATACTGCTTTGGTGGGAAAGGCAACAGTGTTCCATGTGCTCGGGCAGCTAGTCATTCCTGCCACATGAGCACAGAAATGTCTGCAGACACAGACAGCAAATAGAGATGAGCACTGCCCCCTACAGTCAGACACAGCTGGCTTTCAAGCAAGGAAGACCTTTACCTATATTCTTAGAAGGTAATATTTTGGTTTTATTCTCTTGAGAGAGAAGGAAAGTACATTTTATTGTTCTGGGGTTTTATCCAGTGGTGGTCATCAGCTGGTTTGCACCGGTTTGCAAGAACCAGTAGCAGAAATTCTGGCTGGTTCCGCCCATCCAAGTTTTGAAATAAAGTAGTCCTAATTCATGAGCAACACAGGGCTTTCCCCTGGCCATGCCCACAGTGTGGTAGTAAAAAAAAATATTGAGCCCACTACTGGTTTTATCTTACAACCAACCAAGATTGCCAAAGGTTGGCTGAATGGTGCTAAGTTGGCCCTCAGCCATTTTGGCTACTTAGGATTTTTCTTCTTCCATGTCTAGGCCATCTGCCAAAATGAAGGCACTTTTTGGTGAGTTCATCGTGAGGTTCCTTACATCTGGCTTCGTATGAGAAATATTAAGTCTGGCTTTGCTATTGGAAAAAGAAACTCGTGACTGGCTCTTTGCAAGCCCTAAGCTAAAACTTTTGTGAAAATGTTCAACTCTGTTTAAAAACAAGTAGAGAAACTATAAATTGATTTTGGGGGACAAGGAAAAAGGCTTTTTTTTAACGAGTGGGAAAAGGAGGCAAAACATCCGGATAATTTTAAACAGGAGAGAGCGGAGAAAGCAGGAAAGAGACAGAGAACCTACCCAGAGCAAATTAAATTATACATCTAATGAACATAAACAGAATTCAGCTTTCAGCAAACATAACCTAATTCTTCAAAGAAACACAAAAGCAGGAGTAATTATTTAATGCTTTTATCTCATCAGGACGCCAAGTATCAGATAAATCTCCCTTCTGAATGCTTAACTTGTCCCCAACCCTGAGACACTTTTGTTCTGCAATCCAGAAATTAAAAAAAGAAATTAAAAACTGGCGGCTGCTATTTAAAGTTGTCCAGTCCTGTTGGCTGGGAGAATGTTAATAGTGGAATAGATGACTTAGGCCTGTAGAATTACTGTAAACCTCTGGTTGAATTGACCGATAAAACTAGGACACATCCCACCAATACTGGTAAACCTTCTCTTAAGTAAAGCATGCATACCGGTGGAAGTGACTTGGTACAACTTGGCTTGTATTGAAGAAGTTGCATCTCTTTACATGAGAAGTGAGTAAAGAGATGACATCTTCAGGTTCCTCCTCCTCCTCCTCCTCCTCCTCCTTCTTCCATGTCCTGACCAAACCCCAGACTGCCAAAATAAAGGCACTTTCTTGGATTTGTCATTGGCCAAACTTAAATGTATGTTTCAACCAGCTGAAAAATGATGGTGGATGTTTCAACCAGTTGAAAAATGAGAAGAAAATCCATCACAATGTTTATTTTTTTTAAAAAAAAACCTTATCTCATATCAAAGGATGAACATATATTAGCAGGTAGAATCCTGTTGGGCAAAACCATTCCCTTCCATTGTGCAACCAGCTGTTTGCACCTCTGAATTTATTTATTTATTTATATTTGTTTATCGCCCTCCTCCCCAAAGGGACCCAGGGTGATTTCCAACAATCTTAAAAACACTTAAAAAATTAAAAACTTTAAAAAGCTTAAAAACTTAATTAAAAGCTAGGTATTATAACTTGGACATACTGGGGGTCAAACCATCCAACTGGCTGGGGAAATTGAACTGTCCACTCCCCAGACCAGACCTGCCAGCCAGGTTTTCACTCTTGAGGAAGGAAAGGTGTATAACACCTACCAAGAGCACCGATACACTCTCTAGTCCTGCTGTGTGCTTGTACAAAGCAAATCTAAGAGGATTCTGTCCAGGGATTTGGACTACGGAACCCCAGCAAGAATCCTTCTGTTCATGTTTGCTGAAAGTTTCCAAGAGCTGTATTCCAAGACAATAATCTTTCCAAGCTCTGAGAGAATCCAGCCATTAGGAGAAACACATATCACATTAAATGCATGTGGGTGCCCCTGAGGGCTTTTACAAAATACATAAATCAATTGCCACCAGATGTGGAAACCAGCGGAAAAGAACTGAGAGAGGGTGAAGTTGATAGATGCTTCTCAGATTGACGAAGGAGGAACTGTAGCTCTCTGATAAAGACTCTCCTTGCCGACTGACAGCCCTGTGTTCAATTCTGTGTTCAATTTCACGTGTTGTTTGACATTGGAGGGCATTTTGGAGACAATTTCTAATGCTATTCAATTTTGCTCCACAAAAGAATGGGAATAAAGAGGCTCCCGGTTATCAAAAGCCCAGTATTCTATCACCATCAGCTCGCTGTCATAATCCTATTGTAGTATTGCCACCATCACCTCTTCCCCAGGTTATTGCTTTAGCCCGGTAATTCCCAGCCTGTTTCTAGCCATGCCCCCACCTAAACATCTCCAAAATCCTGATCCCACCCCCACATTACATATAATTCTTATTATTCAAAAAGTGAGCTCCTGTTCACGTGGAGGAAGACTAAAAGACCATTAACTTGGTCTAAACCAGGGATGCCCAAACTTTTTGGCCCACGACCCAGTCACATGGTTCAGCGGGCCGGTCACTTAGTTCCTCCCACCGAAAATGGAAGCAAATCACGCCTTGCAATCTGTTTTGCAACAGGATGAGATAGATTGTAAGCTGCCATTTTCTCTGCTTAAAAACCTATGGTTCCCAACGTGGGGTACATGCTTCACAGGGGGGGGGGGCAATTTGATTTGGGGTGAGCAATTAGAGAATGAGTTTAGGCTAAGGGACTGCAGTGGCTTAGTGGTTAAGATGCTGAACTTGATGACTGGAAGGTCAGCAGGTCAGCGGTTCGAGACCCAAGTGCTACGTGGTGGAGGTTCCGTCTCTGTCCCACCTCCTGATGACCTAGCAATTCTAAAGCAAGAAACTGCAAGCAGATAAATAGGTACCACTTTGGTTCCGTGCACTCTGATGTCTAATCATGACTGCCACATGTCCACACAAATGTTTGCAGATACAGACAGTGCTCAGAGATGAGCACTGAACCCTAGAGTCGGATCTGACTGGATTTTGAGCAAGGGTGACCTTTACCTTTACCTCTTATTGTGGGAATTTTAAGAACTCACTGACAATGCACGGTGTAAGGCTTCAAAGCATTTTCTTCTAAAGTAACAGGTAGGGTGGGAGTCAAATACAATAACCTTCAGCACAGAGCAATTTTTGCCTCCCGCCTATCCAAATCAATATGACAGCTGCAGCTCAATTGTGGTTCAGAGAAATCGCAGTAGGCTGTGACTGAGGACAAATGGATTGAAAAATACCCTCTAAGCCTTCAGGCAGACTGGCTGTTTTTTTGTGGGGGCTCCTTAAAAAAGGTAGGGTTGCAGTGGCTTATGGGTTAGGAGGATGAGCTTGATGACCAGAAGGTCGGCAGGTCAGCAGTTGGGACCTGAGTGCTGTGTGACGGGGTGAGCTCCTGCCTTCTGTCCCAGCTCCTGACAACCTAGCAGTTTGAAAGCAAGAAATTGCAGGTAAACAAATAGGTACCACTCCAATGGGAAAGGTAACAGTTATACTCTTATGCACATTTTTTTATTTAAAAAAAGATGAAGCGGGAAAGAAAATAAAGAAATTGATGTTTCTCACTTCATTGCTTTCCCCTATCAAATAGCTCACTTGTAATTATCAATTCTTTGAGGTACATTCATCACCATCACCATCACCCTCACCCTCACCCTCACCCTCATCCTCACCACTTTCTTCTTCTTCTTCTTCTTCTTCTATCACTATATATGTAACTATGTTTACTGAGCTATGTAACTAAATTTTTTCAAGTTTTTGAAAGTGATAACAAGTTTATGTAGTTCACCTCGACAGATGGTACTGTAGTAAGAATTTTATCAATAAAAAAGTTTCCTTCTAAAAGTTTCCTCCTCCTCCTCCTCCTTCATTATTATTATTATTATTATTATTATTATTATTATTATTATTATTATTATTATTATTATTATTATTATTGTTGTTGTTGTTGTTGTTGTTGTTGTTGTTGTTGTTGTTGTTGTTGTTGTTGTTGTTGTTGTTGTTGTTGTTGTTGTTGTTGTTGTTGTTGTTGTTGTTGTTGTTGTTGTTGTTGTTGTTGTTGTCGTCATCATCATCTGTGGTGATCTTATTGATGTCAAATACAATCTGCTATTTTTACAGCCTTAACAGGATCGTTCCCAGTTTCTCAACGGAATAAGACTATTGAGAACAATATCTGGAATGAGAACTGAGAGGAGGGAAAATTTCAGAAGCATTCCTCTCCCATTCCTTGTTCTCTTTCCTCCCTGTCTTGTGTAGCTTCTCTCTCTGTGCTCACAATTATTCATAAAAGGGATGTATGCCTTATAAAATGCTAGACAAGTATAAACAAGCAGGATGGGTGGATATTGCTTTGGGAAAATGCTTTCTGAGTTCCAAATTGCAGGCAACCATTCTCCTGGTTTGATCTCTGTGTGGGGAAATGTATGCTAAGTGCCTTCCCCTCCTTCCCTGGGAAAACATGTGCCTCATTCATGTAGAAAGGAGGAATTGTCGCAAAGTGTTGAACATTTCGGCAGTAACGTGTCAACCTGGTTGTCTCAGAAAAACACTACATGGCCACAAATGACACACTTCATGCTTTCACGAATTATTTGCATCTGGTGAAGGTTTCCCCCTGCCTTGCTCGTTGCTTGTGATAGCTAAGGAGCCGAGAAGAAGGAAATGGTAAGATTGAGATGGGCATTAAAAAAAAATATCTGCTATGAAACCTGTCTTGTCATGTCTGCCTCCTCCAACCTTCAGAAATATCTTCCACTTTGATCATTGCAAACTGCTGCATACACTGTTAGGCATTCCGGTGTGTTTCGTTTCTTATTTGGTATTCCCGAAATTGGGGTCACATCATGTCTCTGTGTCATTTGTTGTGCCAGTGGTGCTGTCACCATCTGTCAAGCCTGAAAGGAAGAACTCCTCCGCCTCATTGGAATTCAAGCTCATTTGCAAACATCTACACCAGGGATGCCCAAACTACAGCCCGGGGACCGGATCCAGCCACCAACACCAATTCATCTGGCCTGCCAATCCCTCATTGCTCCTGGAAGCAGAAGTAAAACGTGCCCGTATGGGCGCATTTTACTTCCGCTTCCAGGAGTGACAAGGGATATTCACGGGCTGGATGAATTGGTGTCAGGGGCCCAGATCCAGCCCCGGGCCATAGTGATCAGTTTATTCATTCATTCATTCATTCATTCATTCATACTTATATTGCCGCCCACTCGCCGAGGTGACTCAGGGCGGCTTACAGTCAAAACAGCAACAGTACAATGAAAATTATAAAATATAACCTCACAAAATACAAAATACAACCAAACCAGAACACAGACTAACTCCGCTCAGGCCGTTGTTGTTGGCCCAGAGGAGTGGGCACGGTCCTCAGCCTCCTGCCAGACCATGGAGTCTTCTCCCCCAGGCCGTTGTTGTGGGCCCAGAGGAGTGGGCACGGTCCTCAGCCTCCTGCCAGACCATGGAGTCTTCTCCCCCAGGCCGTTGTTGTGGGCCCAGAGGAGTGGGCATGGTCCTCAGCCTACTGCCAGACCATGGAGTCTTCTCCCCCAGGCCGTTGTTGTTGGCCCAGAGGAGTGGGCACGGTCCTCAGCCTCCTGCCAGACCATGGAGTCTTCTCCCCCAGGCCGTTGTTGTGGGCCCAGAGGAGTGGGCACGATCCTCAGCCTCCTGCCAGACCATGGAGTCTTCTCCCCCAGGCCGTTGTTGTGGGCCCAGAGGAGTGGGCACGGTCCTCAGCCTACTGCCAGACCATGGAGTCTTCTCCCCCAGGCCGTTGTTGTTGGCCCAGAGGAGTGGGCACGGTCCTCAGCCTCCTGCCAGACCATGGAGTCTTCTCCCCCAGGCCGTTGTTGTGGGCCCAGAGGAGGGAGCGATGTTCTCAGCCACTGCTGAACCACCTGACTGAACCACCTGACTGGCCCGTGACCCAAAAAGTTTGGGCACCCCCATCTACAACTAATGACTACTGAGCGTCAAAGGTCACCATAAGAACTTAAATAAAAAAACTCAGCAAAGTTGAAAGAATAGGAAATTGATCTAGATGATAATTACCTGATGTGGTTCAGAGGAATAGGACACACACATATTTTTAATATATGATCATGGAAACATCTGCAGACAGCACTGGCTCTTTGGCTGTAAACAGTCATCAATTCCACCCCTAAAGTCAGACAAGGGATTCAGGGGACTTAATGGCTAAGATGCTGAACTCGATGACTGAAAGGTCAGCAGGTCAGCAGTTTGAGACCTGTGTGCTGCCTGACAGAGTGAGTGCCTGTCGTCTATCCCATTTCCTGCCAACCTAGCAGTTCTAAAGGAAGAAATTGCAAGTAGATAAATAGGTACTGCTTCAGCATTCCGTGCACCAGAGGCGTAGCTACCGCCGTATCAGCCGTATCAATTATACGGGGGCCCCGGGCTACGGGGGCCCCCAACGGCAAAAAATAAAAATAAAAATAAAAATTGGAGCAAAAATTTACTGCGCATGCGCAGAAACTCAATCTGACGCATTGCACATGCGTCAGATTGAGTTTCTGCGCATGCGCACTTTATTGGAGCCATTTTTGGCTCCAATTTAAAAAAATAAAAATTCAGAGTCGGAGCCGCAGCTTTTCGGAGCGGCTCCGATGGTGGCCCCGCCAAGGTAAGCTACGCTTCTGGGGGAGGGGTGCTATAAAATTATAAAAACCACACGAGGGGAAGGGGGGACCCCAAAACGAGGAGCTAAAGCGCGCCCTGAGAGGACTGATCCGGAAAAGGAGGCGCTCGCGGGGGCGGCTGAGGCTGGTCGGTTCGCCAGAGCCGGGTTTTTTTATTTGCTCTCTGTGAGGGAGAGGAAGGAGCCCCGGGAGGGAAAGGGGCTGGCGTGGGTTTCTTCAGGGCAGGGCTCAGGAGGAGACGAGCCTGGGCCACCAGACATGGGGGGAGCACCCGAGGGAGGAAGAGGGACAACCTCAAGACGAGGGAGCAGGAAGGAAGGGGGGAAATGACAAGGGCTGAGGAGGGAGTTTCGAGCTCCCAGTCCCAAGTGGATGCCAAGAGCGCTTCACGAGGGGATTCCCCTAATGCTTATTAACCCTACAGTCAGATACGACTGGCTTTCAAGCAAGGGCAACCTAGTCCTTTGTAAAGACTTCTCATGGTCTGAAAAGAAGTCAGAACTGGGGCCGGATGGCAAGGTGCGCTGCCCCCAACTGCAGCCTCCTCCTCCTCTTCCGGAGCCGCTTGCGGCTTGCTGCTGCTGCTGTCGCCGCCGCCACCGCCGGACCCGGGTGGTGGAGCAAGGTGAGGGGGGCCGGTTGCCCCCAGCGGCGGCGCTTTCCAAAATGGGCAGCAAAGCCTTGGCTCCTTTCCCTTCCCCTCACCTTGCTCCACCACCCGGGTCCGGCGGTGGTGGCGGCGACAGCAGCAGCGGCAAGCCGCAAGCGGCTCCGGAAGAGGAGGAGGAGGCTGCAGTTGGGGGCAGCGCGCCTTGCCATGCGGCCCCAGGAGGGTAAGTGAGGGTTTTGTGTTTCAGGTGGGTGGGTGGTTTATGTGTGTGTTGGGTGGGTGGGTGGATTTTTATTAAATTTTTATTTTATTTCTTTATTTATTTTAATTATTTAAGTTATTTACGGGTTTGTGTTGTGGTTGTTTGGGTGGGTGGGTGGGTTGAGGTGTGTGTGTGTTTGTTTGTTTGTTTTAATTTTATTCTATTTTATTCATTTATTTATTTTATTTTTATTTTTAGCCCCGCCCACGACGTCATGACGTCATGACGTTGGCTCCCCCCACGACGTCATGATGTCATGACGTTAGCTCCACCCCGCATATAAAGGGCCCCCAAACAATTTTTATACGGGGCCCCGCCAAGGTAAGCTACGCTTCTGCTGTGCACTTCGGTGTCTAGTCATACCTGCCACATGATCATGGAAACATCTGCAGACGCAGTCAGCGCTTGCTCTCTGGCTGTAAACAGATATGAGAACCGCTCCTAGAGTCAGACACGATTAGCTTTTGAACCAAGGAGACCTGTATCTGTATTTTCAAATATTATTTAAGTCCATCATCTGCTACTTCTGGAGCCACAATTACGTAAGATTGCTCAAAGCTCTTACAAGTGTCGAAATGGAAATTGGCAATTCCCACTGCAGGATAGTGTGAACTCTAAACTTTGCGAAGCTATGTAACAGAAATGCAAAAAGCTACCTGACCTGGAATGAGACATTTAATCAATTGTCATGCAGAAATAACTGCTTCCTTCAAATTCCCACAAAAATGATGTCTACTGCTAGAAATTCAAATTGTTAGGATGTGAGGCACCAGATGGGTTTTTTGCATCTTTCTTAAAACTTCACATAGCTCTTCTGATCTTCCTGTGTTTTTTATGTATAGAGGTATTTGTCTTCACAAAGGCAAGAGACCCTCAATATATCTTATGTATTTTTTTTTTGTTTAATCGCACAGTCGATTCCGACCCTCTGCGACCCCATGGACCACTGTCCGCCAGGCACTCCTGTCCTCCACCATTCCCCTCAACTCACTCAGTTCTGTGTCCATTGTCTCCACAATACCATCTAGCCACAATACCATCTTGGGCCGTCCCCTTCTTCTTTTGCCCTTGACCCTTCCAAGCATCAAGGCTTTCTCAAGTGAATCCTCTCTTCTCATTTGATGTCCAAAGTACTTTAGCTTCATCTTTACAATTTGACCTTCTAAGGAGCAGTCAGGGGTGATTTCTTCTAAGATTGACCTATTTGTTCTCCTCGCTGTCCAGGGGACTCTCAAAACTCTCCTCCAACACCACATCTCAAAGGCATCTATTCTTCTGCGCTCAGCTTTCCTAATGGTCCAACTCTCACATCCCTACATTGCCACAGGGAATACCATTGCTTTGACAATACGAATTTTTGTTTGCAATATGATGTCTCTACTTTTCATTATGTTCCCCAGGTTTCTCATCGCTTGCCTCCCAAGAATCAGTCGCCTTTTTATTTCATGGCTGCAATCACCATCTGCAGGGAGCTTTGATCCTAAGAAAGTAAAACCTGTCACTGCTTCTACTTCTTCCCCATCTATTTTCCATGGACTGACAGGGCCTGTTGCCATTATCTTGGTTTTTTTTGATATTGAGTCTCAAGCCAGCTTTTGCACTCTCCTCTTTCAACCTAATCAGGAGCTTCTTTAGGTCCTCCTCACTTTCTGCCATTAGGGTGGTATCATCTGCATATCTCAAATTGTTGATGTTTTTTTCAGCAATTTTGATCCCAAATTGTGATTCCTCCATCCCTGCATTGCGCATTATGTGTTCTGTGTATAAGTTGAATAAGCAGGGTGACAAAATGCAGCCTTGTCTTACTCCTTTTCCTATTCCAATCCACTCCGTCATTCCATTTTCTGACCTAACTGTTGCCTCTTGATTCATGTACAGATTTCTCATGAGGCCTATGTATACCACAGTCTATTATTCCGGGGAATAAATTGTCTTGCTTCTTGATTGGAAGATCTCAGAAATAATAAGTGACACCAGAGAGATCAATTAATGTTCACCATGATGTGATTGTCAGTTCTTATTAAAAATTACTTATGTTGTGTTTCTGACACATTTTCATTCCTTTATTTGAGGAGAGAAAATTCAAAAAGTATTAAAAAGTAAAAATGCAATCAAAAACAGCTCCCCTTGATATTATAATGGAAAAAGTTAAATAAAGAATACTGTAAATATTGTTTATTAGATTTTTTTTAAATGATGAATTTTAGTCCCAACTAAAGAAAACTCATTGAATCAACACTGCTGCAAATCTTATTAAGTCAGTGGTTCTTCTCTAGCTGAGATCAGCAATTGAATACTGGTCCTTATTAGCTGTTGAGGGACTGCAGTGGCTCAGGTGGCTAAGATGCTGACTGGGAGGTGGCAGGTCAACAGTTCAATTCCCGAGTACTGCAGAATGGAATGAGCTCCCATCTCTGTCCCAACTCCTGCCAACCTAGCAGTTCAAAAGCAAGAAATTGCAAGGAGATAAATAGGGACCACTTCGGTGGGAAGGTAAACAGTGTTCCCTGCACTCCGGTGTCTAGTGGCTGCCACATGACCACGGAAATGTCTGCAGAAGTAGACAGTGCTGGCTCTTTGGCTTTGAAACAGAGATGAGCACTGAACCCTAGAGTTGGATACGACTGGCTTTCAAGCAAGGGAATCCTTTACCTTTACTAGCTGTTAGTTGAATAAAAATGCCATATGTGGAGTTAGGTGAAAATGTTATTGCAATAAGTTTGCCACACAATGGCTGACATTTTGTTGAAGTTGGCCTAATGTAATGTCATGGCCAGAACCCATGGCTATGAGGTCAGCATTGTGCACTCAAATTATGTGATTCACATTGTGATTGGGCAATCTGTTGTGAAGTTCACTTTGGGACTATTGTGTGACATGCCCATGAAAGCCCTTTGTGGATATCACTTCTGGCTAAAGTAGTTTGTTTTGATCACGTCTGCAGCTTCACATTATGCAGACACAACTGTGCAACAGGCTCATCTCAATATACAACCAAAGAGACAGCACCGTCTGTGTCTGCAGGCATTTCCGTGGTCACGTGATAGGCTGACTCAATGCTGTAGTGCTGTTACCTTTCCCACCAAAGCTGTACCTAGTTATCTACTTCCAATTTCTTGTTTTGAAACTGCTAGGTTGGCAGGCGCTGGGACAGAGACAGGAGCTTATTCCATCATGCAGTACTCAGGTCTTGAACCTTCTGGCCATCGAGTCCAGCATCTTAACCAGTAAGCTACCACGGCTGTGTAATTATAATTTGATTTTCACTTGTGGATTTTCCTCCTGTCTCAGATTCCCAGAAAGCATGGCCAGGTGAGGCTACAGTGCATCTGATTTGAGACTACTTAATACCATACTCAACCCCACTCGATTAGATCTTTACCCATGTTCTTTACCTAGAAGGTCTTCTCCTACAGTAGATTGAAAACAATAACTACATGCCATTCTCCTAGCCTTACCTCTCCTCTTTATTTCATTTAGGAGGGTCATAGGTCATTCACTTTGGAAAACTTTAGAGGTTTGTTTAAAATTTTTATGATGCAGAAAAAAACACAGCCTGCTGAAGCCGCTTAAATAATTGACAGCCGTTTTTGCTGCCTGTCAAAGCATTATCACTTGAACCTTGAATAACCAAAGTGTAATGCTCTGGGCACATGGAGCTATTCTGTCCTTCCCATAAAACCAAAATATTCATTCACCATTAAACAGGCTGTTCATTGGTGCATTTAAGTGCATAGGTAGGGTTAAACTGCATAGGGAGATGCAATCAGATTACACACACATTTTCCTTGGCGATCATAAAGGAGAATCTAAACAAGCAAGGAACTAATATAATTATAAATATGGGCAGAGGGAGGGTGTTAAAAAGAAAGAAAATCATTCCTCTTCAAGGCATCATCCCATAGAGAAGGGTTCCCCAACCTTTGGCTGATCAGCATTTTGGGGAATTGGCTTAGGCTTCTGGGAATAGAAGTCCAGAACCCAAATGTTGGGGAACACTGCAATAGAGGCCAAGGCCCTTTAAATATACTATAAATTAATGTATGGTTGTGAGAGCTGGACCATTAGGAAAGCTAAGAGCAGAAGAATAGATTTCTTTGAGATGTGGTATTCCCTGTGGCAATGTATGGATGTGAGAGTTGGACCATTAGGAAAGCTGAGCGCAGAAGAATAGATGCCTTAGAGATGTGGTGTTGGAGGAGAGTTTTGAGAGTCCCATGGACAGCGAGGAGAACAAACAGGTCAATCTTAGAAGAAATCAACCCTGATTGCTCCTTAGAAGGTCAAATAGTAAAGATGAAGCTGAAGTACTTTGGACATCAAATGAGAAGAGAAGACTCACTTGAGAAAGCCTTGATGCTTGGAAAAGTCGAAGGCAAAAGAAAAAGGGGGTGGCCAAAAATGAGATGGCTAGATGGTATTGTAGAGACAATGGGCACCGAACTGAGTGATTTGAGAAGGATGGTGGAGGACAGAAGTACCTGGCAGACAGTGGTCCATGGGGTCGCAAAAGGTCGGAATCAACTGTGCGACTGAACAACAAACACAAGATATTATATTTAAATGGTCCATTATGTATGCATAGGACTGTGGTGGCTTAGTGTTTAAGACACTGGATGTGATGACTGGGAAGTCAGCAGGTCAGCAGTTCGAGATTCGAGCGCTGCACGACAGAGTTCGGTGAAGGGAGACCTTTATCTTTCCTTGCATGTCTACTCAGATTTCAGTTAACTGTGAGTAGGGTTGCAGTCTTGGGCCTCACTTTTGACTCTTTCTGGCTTGACAGATGTTGTTGACTAGAATTCCAAATGTTTTCTTTACTGCCGGGATTTGGTCTGTTATCTGAGACTCCCTACTTGCTCCAGGACTGAGATGAGATCTGAATTTCCCCTTTGGTCGTTCGGGTTTTCAGCCAATGTGCGGCACCAGTTGTGGATGACTCCATTCTGTGCAAGACTCCATTCTGTGCAAATGAATTAAATTAACACCGTAGCATCAGTTGAAGCAGCAACGCCAGGCCAGGCGAGCAGAGTGATGCTTCATTTTGTCATTGAGGAAGACTCCTGGAAGAAGCTCCGTTTTCTCTTGGCAGGCTCCTCAATCAAAGGAGCAGCAGCAATATTTCTCGATAAAAATGACTGTCTACCGCTGATGGATCCACTGGTGCTTGCAATCTTTACTGACCTTCATCCATTGCACAGCGGAGTTCATCCTTCACGCAGATCAATGCAGCATCCGGAAAATCACTACTGTAGCCACTGCAGTTTGTTTGTCTCCTTTGGACTACCTCTTCCTTACTTGTGGAATGCCGTATTCAATTTTGCTTTCAATGAGCACTGAGAAAGACCTTGTGATAGAGTTTGGGGCATTGTTTTCTAAAAGGAGGACTCCAGTGGTTTATTGGTTGAGATGCTGAACTTGAAGACTGGAAGGTCAGAGTTTGCGACCAGAGCGCTGCACGATGAAGTGAGCTCCTGTCTCTGTCCCAGCTCTCGCCAGCCTAACAGTTCAAAAGCAAGAAATTGCAAATAGATAAAGGGATACCACTTTGGTGGGAAAGTAAACATTGTTCCACGCACTCCAATGTCTAGGTATGCCTACCACATGTCCATGGAAATGTCTGCAAGCGCAGACAGCAATTTCTCTTTGGCTATAAACAGTGATGAGCACTGAACCCTAGAGTTGGATACGACTGGTTTTCTAGCAAGGGCGACCTTTACCTTATTTGTTGTTATTTGTTTCTGGGGGCATAATGCCCTTAGCTCCCACCAGGAATACTAGGAATTGAATTACTTGGACTCTCATAAAATCCCATAATTCTCCATTTCGGAAGTATTACTTACTAGACCAGGGTTCCCAAACTTTTTGCACCATAGGTCAGAACACACACCCCAGACAGCTGAGCGGGCCAGCCACATGGTTCCGCCTGCCATAAATGCTGCTGTAAAATGCATCCTCAGCAGCGTTTACAGCAGGTTTCTGTGTGTTTATGCAGGTGTGGGCAGTGGTGAGATTCAGCAGCAGAAGAGTAGCGTGCCTTGGCGGGGCCCCGTATAAAAATTTGTTTGGGGGCCCTTAGGAAGGGTAAAGATTTGTTTTGCTTACGCACGTTGGGGGCCCCCATGGCCCGGGGGCCCCGTATAATTGATACGGCAGATACGGCGGTAGCTACGCCTCTGTTCAGCAGGTTCGCCCCAGTTCACCAGAACCGGTAGCAGAAAGTCCGGCTGACACCCCTCCCCCATCCAAGTTTTGAAATAAAGTAGTCCTAATTCTGGTGCAATTCAGGGCTTCCCCCTGGCCACGTCCACCATAACACGCCCACCATAACACGCCCACAGAGTAAGTAGTAAAATAGTTTGAATCCCACCACTGGTCGTGGGTGCGTTTTACAGCTACCGTAAATGTGTCTGCTTCTGCTTTCAGTAACAGTGAGGGCAGTGGCGGGC
Source organism: Furcifer pardalis (assembly GCA_030440675.1). Taxonomy (NCBI): domain Eukaryota; kingdom Metazoa; phylum Chordata; class Lepidosauria; order Squamata; family Chamaeleonidae; genus Furcifer; species Furcifer pardalis. The sequence goes on along the minus strand of CP126900.1, from coordinate 11,337,507 downwards.
CACAAGGAATGGTGCCATAGGCCTGGTCTGGGGCAGTGATGGTGAACCTTGGCACTCCAAGTGTTCTTGAATTTCAATTCCCAGGTGCCCTGAGCATCAGAAGTGCTGACTTGGGCTTCTAGGAATTGAAGCCCAAGAACACCTGGAGTGCAGTGATGGGATGTTACTGTTTCGGACCGGTTCGCCCGAATTGGTAGCACTCCATCAGAAGGGGTCGCTGGGGTGGTGGTAAAACCCCAGGCGACCACTTTGGTCGCCTCTCTGGCACCCTCCAAAATGTTTTTCCGGGCAGCCCAAATATCTGCCCGGAACTGCGCATGCATCAAACCTCTGTTTGACGCATGTGCAGTCCTTTTTTTTGGTGTGCATGTGTCAAATAGCAGTTTGACACATGCACACTAAAAAAAAACTGCGCATGCATCAATCAGAGGTTTGATGCATGCACAGACATTTTTATTTTATTTTTATTTTTGCTACGCCCACGACGTCGATGACGTCACAGTGGGGTAGTGAAGATTTTAACAACCCACCACTGCCAGAGTGCTAAGGTTCACCATCATTGCCCTAGAGTGTGGGATGATGACGATGACAGAAAGCAGCTGTTGAAAGCACCTAGCCAGTTTAAGGAAATGTGTACCAGCAACCTGGAGGTGATGGAATGTCCTTGCCGTCTTTCCTTCCTGAACCCACATATCCTAAACATAGCCAACCATACAGCAAAGTCCTAGTTATTCCATGACTGTAAAGATCTATGGGAAAGTGAAGTCTGATTTCATGGAGTGACTGGAAAAGGTTTTTATTAGTGACGGGTGGTTGCTTTTAGTCACTAGGTCAGTTTATCCAGGTGCTTCGTGTCACTTGATCAGCTCAGACCAGAGACGTCGGAGTTCATTATGATGACTTCATTCTTTTGTCAGCCGTGGAAGACAGAACACATCTGCTCTGGTGGAGTTGGCCATTTTGCAGATGGACCTTTTCAAATTGCAATGAATGTAATAAAAATCCTTCAAGCTTACTGGATCCCGTAGGTTTTTAATTTCCCTGGGAAGCCTAAGTCCCATTAAAAAAATACAGTTGGAGGTATAAAGCATGAATTATATATGACTCTGTGTTTCTTAAGTTTCTTTTGCCTACAGGAGCAGAAGTGGACATTCAAACTTCATGAGCCTGTGGTGGCTCAGTGGTTAAGAAGCTCGTCTTGTTAGCTGGAAGGCCAGTAAGCCGGCAGTTCAAGACCCGGCTACTGCATGACGGTTTGAATCCCCAGCTCTGTCCCAGCTCCAATGTCTAAGATGCTGACTGGAAGGTGGGAGGTCAGCAGTTTGATTCCCGAGTACTGCAGGACAGAATGAGCGCCTGTCTCTGTCCCAGCTCCTGCCATCTTAGCAGTTTGAAAGCAAGAAATGGCAAGTAGATAAATAGGGACCACTTAGGTGGGAAGGTAAACAGCGTTCCATGCACTTCCATGGTCATATGGCTGCCATATGACCATGGAAACATCTGGAGAAGCAGACAGTGCTGTCTCTTCAGCTTTGAAACAGAGACGAGCACTGAACCCTAGAGTCAGATACAACTGGCTTTTGAGCAAATGAAACCTTTACCTTTACTAATAATAATACAGTACTTTTGTGTCAGAAATAATTCTGGGTTGAAATGATTTTTGCTGGAGAAATCCCGCTTAGGGGAATGCCCAAATGAGGCTCCTTTCATGTCCCCGAGAGTTGGGACAGAGACAGGTGCTCATTCCGTCATGCAGTACCCAGGTCTTGAACTTCCATCAAACAAGATGAGCTTCTTAACTACTGAGCCAACACAGCCTGGCGATAAATAAGTAGCAAGTAGATAAATAAGGACCACTTCAGTGGGGAAAAATATTGGGGACATGAAAGGAGCGTCATTCAGGCGTCCTATGAGCAGAATTCCTCCAGCAAAATACCTTTCAACCCAGAATTATTTCTGACACAAAATGATTATTATAACTCTCTCTTCGAAGAGGAGGGACACCCTCTGCAGAGCTATGGCAGCCAATTAAAAAAAATAGTGTGATCTTACTCCCTCAGAGGGTTGACTGTGAGTGAAGCAGTGAAGTTGTTAGAACAATTATATGTATCTTCTCTTCCCCTGTTGCTTGTTATGGAGAGAAAGACCACTGGATGGACAGAAACTCTTTGTGTCATGAGGCACCACGATGTGATGTACTGTACGCGCATACAGTCAAGAAATGATAGGGGGGAAATAGCTATGAAATTTGTCTTTGCAACAAGCCTCCATTTGGTTTAGAAGCATGTTTAGGCTTATTCGCAATTCAGAGCTCAGGAATGGTGCAACAGTGAGAATTTCCCAGACCACCACAGCTTGTTGCCATTAAGATTGTGGCATCCTGGGAGACGTATCCTTGAAAAAGAGGCTTTACACTTTCTCGTGATCATATCCCGAGTTCATTCATAGAATCACAGAATAATTGAGTCAGAAGGGACCTTTAAGGCCATCGAGTCCAATTCCCTGCTCAATGCAGGACTCTAAATCAAAGCAGATGTGACAGATGGTTGCTTTCCAATTCTCTCTTGAATGCTTCCAGTGTTGGAACACTCGAGGAAGTTGGTTCCACTGTTGTACTGCTCTAACCATTAAGAAGTTTTTCCTAATATTCAGCCTAGATTTGGCTTGCTGTAGTTTAAGCCCATTATTATGCATCCTAAACTCTGGGATGATGGAGAACAGATACTTCCCTTCCTCTTTATGGTTCTTTTTCAAGTATTTGAAGAATTCTATCATATCCTTTCTCGGTCTTCTTTTCTGAAGGCTAAATATGCCCAGTACCGTCATTCTTTCCTCAGAGGGCTTGGTTTCCAATCCTCTGATCATCCTTGCTGCCATTCTCTGAGCCTGTTCTCATTTGTTTCCATCTTTCTTAAAGTGTAGTACCCAGAATTGGACAGATCAAAGTGTGTGGGTCACTTCATGGCAAGCTGGGATCCACCTTAAGCAAATTCATGCCAATGGCATTTTTCCTGCTTCAGGAAAAAAAAAATGCATTCTCTGATATGAGTTTCAGCCAGTGATGATGACAACCACCTATTGGGGAACCTGCCTTTTTTGCAGCGTTCCTGATCACACAAGAAAGAGATTCTGTGCAGGGACCTTGCTCATTCATGGAAACATGTCCAGATGGATGCATGGGAGCTGCAAGTGGCACGCATTACTCTGGGCAAGTAGGGCAAATGGGAAAACACTATTTATGGAACAAAAGTAGACTTCCTAACAGTGTTTGCAGGGGAACTGCATACCACCACAATTATCTCATTTTCTCACATGACCCTAAGTCCACATAATCCTTCCCTATGTTCATTTTCCTGATTTTTCTTAGTTCCAACGAATCACAAGTCCAAACAGGTTTGATGAAGGGCTTGAAAATGTTACATTTTTGGGCAATGTCTGTCAGAAATTCCCTGAGCAGCATTGCCACTGAGGTCCACCGGACATTCTGGCTGAGAAATTCTGAAAAAGTGTAGCCCCCCAAATAGTAACTTTTGCAGGCTTTTAGGCCTACGCAATCGGTCACAAATGGAATGCTTTAAATATAGAATCTTGCAATACCGCGGTACCTTTATAGACTTTTATTTTCCCATTTCATTTTTAGCACACTCTCACACTTCTTTGAAACAGCTGAGGAGAGCGAGCATGTGTTTTGTGTGATAGGATTGAAGTTATGGTGGTGTCAATAACCTCCAAATCCTCCTACTGCTTTCTACTCTAATAATGCCTCAAGATTTTTTTCCTCCACTGCCTTTTTCTTGATTGAGTCTGTTGACTTGTTGGGTCAGCAAATGTCTTATTTAATACCAGGAGGCCCCAGCTCCTACACTCCCAAGGCAGCACTCTGATCCGAAGCAATACATTCTTCTTAGTATGGTAACGTCACCAGTGCGGTCTTCCATCTTGTCTACTAATAGACAGTAGCCCATAATAATAATTCTTTCATGTCAGAAATTATCCTGGATTGAAAGGATTTTTGTGGAAGAAACTCCACTCAGGGAAAGCTCAAATGTGTCTCCTTTCATATCCCCAAGACCTCAGACAGAGACGGACGCTCAATCCATTATGTAGTACCCGGGTTTCGAACTGCCAACTTGCCAGCCTTTTCAGATAACAAGGCGATCTTCTTAACCACTGAGCCACTGCAGCCCATGAGCCTTACTGAGCTATATTTTCTGTTTTGTTTTTGTTGATTGAGGGTTTTTTTTTGCTGCAAGTAAGAAAAATAGGTTATTATGTTTATTATTTCTTTTTATTTTGATTGGATTGTTCTGTTTTTCTATTACTGTATTGTGGGCTGTTCTTTTATTGCTGCAAGCTGCCAGGAGTGGTGCTTGCACCAATTGGAGTGGGGTATAGAACAAGAACAAGAACAAGAACAAGAACAAGAACAAGAACAAGAACAAGAACAAGAACAAGAACAAGAACAAGAACAAGAACAAGAACAAGAACAAGAACAAGAACAAGAACAAGAACAAGAACAAGAACAAGAACAAGAACAAGAACAAGAACAAGAACAAGAACAAGAACAAGAACAAGAACAAGAACAAGAACAAGAACAAGAACAAGAACAAGAACAAGAACAAGAACAAGAACAAGAACAAGAACAAGAACAAGAACAAGAACAGGGAAGAGGAGGAGGTCTGGTTTATTGACATTGCTATACTAGGAGATATACAAATTAAAGACGAACAACTGGGGGGGAATTCACAAAATATCATGATTTGCAAATTGAAGTTGAGTGTCTATGGAGGAAGAAATATGTTGTTGTACCTGCCACATGTACACGGAAACGTCTGCAGATGCAGACAGCGCTGGCTCATTGGCTGTAAACATAGATGAGCACTGAGCCCTAGAGTCAGATATGACTGGCTTTCAAGCAAGGGCAACCTTACCCATAGTGATCAGAGCTCTTGGAGCAATACCTAAAGAACTCCCTAGATATTTGGAAATTTTGGCTCTATTGGACTTGAACATCCTAACTCTCAAAAAAAAAAAAGCAAGTGTACTAGAAACTGCATATATACTTAGATGTTTCCTTAACAGTTCTTAGGGTCCCAGTTATGGCTTGAACTGCTAATTTTATTCCAATCCTCAACCGTGAATCAAATGTTAGATTTATAGCCAATAATAATAATAATAATAAATCTTCTCTTTTTTTCTTTCCAAGAGAAAAAATGCTCCGAAAGATGGAGTTGCATGCTTAAATGTCTAAGATAATTCCCTCTTCTCTCCTCGATACAACCCTCACTATGAGTTATTGGATAAATACAGTTTGTAAATTAAACCCATGACTGGATCAATATGAGTCTTGGCGCTGCAGGGGAGAACTTAATAACAGAAAGGTGTTCCCATAATTGTTATGAATCCATGGAGGCCCTTGCGCCTCGTGTAGGTGAAATGTGTCGTTAAGTCCTTTTAATGGTACAAGTTGAACTCTGAGGTTTCCTGTAATTGTCCCGTGATGACAACATTATAAGAAAGCTCTTGATGGCGGGCTGCCATTTCGGAGCAGAGAAGCCTTTGCAAAATATTCCGTGTGTTACAGGCCAGCAATTCCAATCTGCTGTTTGCTAATTTTAAGTGCCAAGCCACTCCGAACCCAATTCCTGAGCAAAAGAGGGTTTTTTGGAAGGGAAACTAGAGCAGAAAGAAGAAAATAATAACCTGAAGCGCACTCGTTGCCAAATAAACAAGGAAAGACAAATATGTCAATTTCTGGCTTTGGGTAGACTCATGATCACTCAAGGTGGAGCAGTTATCTCAATATGCACAACAAGACCTCTACCATGGAGACGGTGCCAAAAAGCTTGCCAAGTTTCTGAAAAATGTCTTCCTTCACAAGAGAAGTGGGGAAAATGAGCAAATCTGGACAGCTGGGTGCAGATTTTAGTGACCTGCGTATTTTCCCCAAGCACATGTTCTTTCCAACTCATTTCTTAACCTTTCACCAGTTGAGGACAAACAGTGCAAAAATCGGAATCAAAGTAGACCTGACAGAAGGTTGTCCAGTTTTTTCTTGGATGGCCCCAGCATTTGATGGGTGACTGGTTCCATTGTCGTACTGCTCTAACAGTTATGACATTTTTCCTGATCTTCAGCCTATATCTGGCTTCCGTTTGTTTGAACCTGTTACTATAACTCTTGCACTCTGGGATGCTAGAGAACAGATCCTTCCCTTCCTCTAAATGACCACCTTTCAGGTATTTGAAGAGTGCTATCATCATATCCCCTCTAAGTCTCCTGCCCAGTTCCTTTAGTTTTTCCTTTTCTTAAACCTTATTCATTTGGGGTATTTATCTTTTTCTTTACTTGCTGCTCTGTTGATTAGGTTGGTGGGATGTGTCAACTTCTTAGAATTTTTTTCATGCTTTTATGGAGACCTTTGTATATTTTTGAGCTGGGAACCCTTCTGGAGTTGTTGTCGACTGCAACTCGTATCCGAGAATGCATTTTTTCCTGAAGCAGGAACAATGCCATTGGCGTGAATTTGTTTAAGGTGGATCCCAGCTTGCCATGAAGTATCCCTCACACTATGACCACAGAGCCATCTCCTGTGCACACATGAAATGAGACATGCAGGATTTGACATCAGGACTGGAAAGGACTGCCGCTGCCTTGAGGATATGGACAAGGTGCGCCTTCACAGCCAGTCCATCTGGCATAGCCTCTTCCTCCTCTATGACCGCTAGGAATCAGAGTTCCTCCTCTGCTCATTGGGCCCAATGTGATGGTTTCCAGTGGCATTTACTCCACTGAGGAGACCATCACCCTACCTAACGGGGCTCATCCGCCTGTAGCCGTTACCCTTCCAGAGTAGTGTTCAACTAAATGAGGTGGCCTTATAAGCATTATCAATCAATCAATCAATCAATCAATAAGCAGGCAGGCAGGCAGGTAGGTAGGTAGATAGATAGATATAGATAGATAGATAGATAGATGGCACATATCTTCATCTTTTGGGAACCCATGTTCTCACTCACAGCAGGACCCTGGTGTGTATTTTGTAAGCTGTTGAAAGGAGGGTTTTTTGGGCTGAATCAACATTTTAAACATATTTTCAAGATGGGCTCACTTGGAGGCTAAACTGGAGTTTTGGAGTGTAATCCAGTTGAATCCAGAGTGATTTATGCTCCACCTGATTGTATTTATGCCCTGGATCTGAAGCAATTTAGAAGCCTCCCATTGGCTTCCCTTGGAAAGCAAAAGCACCTACAGCTTTTCATTTCTGCACTCATGCCCATGAAACTTGGAAATACGAATGACCCTAAAGACGGGTGTAAGCTTGCTATATTTTGAGGAGGTAGCTTAGGTGTTATTGGATTTACCCAAAGTAGCGTTTACCCACAAAACAAATACGGGGTGGCAATATCATATTCACATAATTTCAAAGGCTGAAAGCCAGTCACATCTGACTCCAATGTTCAGTACTCATCTCTGTTTACAGCCAAACAGCCAGTGCTGTCTGCATCTGCAGACATTTCCGTGGACATGTTGCAGGCAAGACTAGACACCAGAGTGCACAGAACACTATTACCTTTCCACCGAAGTGGTACCTTTTTATCTGCTTGCAATTTCTTGTTTTTGAACTGCTAGGTTGGGAGGAGCTGGGACAGACAGCGGGAGCTCACTCTGTCATGCCACACTCAGGTCTCAAACTGTCGATCTGCCGACCTTCTAGTCATCAAGATCAATGTCTTAACCACTAAGAGAAGTCTTTTTACGGGTGAAATTAAATCCGTTGGATGATGCTAAGCTGTTTTGGAGAAAATAAAATTACCTTACAATGTGGAATACTCTCTTTTGAAAAAAAGGGACATCTGGTATGCATAAACATGCTCTCTTGGGTAGCATTACTATCCTGAAGATGTCAGTCTGTCTCACTGCAGATTGCACACAATCCTTCTAGTTTAATGGCAGCTCCATTTCAGCGAGGCAGACATTTTATTAGTGCATTTTATTTTCGCACTTCATGGAGCTAGACACTCTTTTGGACGGGGGCAGGAGGACCGTTCAGAAATGAAATTTGCTTTTCACTGGATGGCTTTTGAACAATAACGATGAAGCAAGAGCTGTTGCATTTGAACACAAATGGGAAAGACGAATGGATTGACATTAGCCATAGCTGTTGTGTTAGTGATCTTGATGAGGGTATTTATAAGGCTTTTGAGTGTCAAAATTCGGAAATGAGAACTACCGAAGGGTAACTGGCGGTCAGGTAAAAGCCCAAAACACAGCAGACTTGGTGAGCAAAATCAGAGAAGTATTTTTTTTATTTGTGTTGTATATGCCCCTAATTAATAAATGCATGCTGTCCAGCCAATTTTTGTGGCCCTTTCTAGGATTTTCCAGATACAGAATACACCAAAATGACTTGGCATTCCTTTTTTTCTGGGGGTACCCTGGGACTGTGAAGCTTGCCAAAGCTACACAGGCTGCCAGATGCCTAAACCATTGAACTATCTAGTGGGCTTATGTCTTCTTCTTCTTCTTCTTCTTCTTCTTCTTCTTCTTCTTCTTCTTCTTCTTCTTCTTCTTCTTCTTCTTCTTCTTCTTCTTCTTCTTCTTCTTCCTCCTCCTCCTCCTCCTTCCTTTGTGGTTCAGAGAAATCACAGTAGGCTGTGACTGAGGCCAAATGGATGAAAAAATACTCCTTAAGCAATCTTAACCATAGTGAACAGAACTCTTGGAGCAATACATAAAGATTCCCTAGATATTTGGAAATTTTGGCTCTATTGGACTTGAACATCCTAACTCTCCAAAACAGCAAGTCTACTAGGAACTGCATATATACTTAGAAGTTACCTTAACAGTTCTTAGATTCTTGGTAATGGCTTCTCTTCCTCCTCCTCATAGTTGGTCATGGTTATCTTTCTTTTGACTTAAGAGTAAAATTAATTTTTAAAATAATATATCCTGAGAATGAGTTCCTAACTGAAGCCTAAGTCAGAATGCAGCCACAGCTAATTCTCTGTCATAAATCAATATATGGAGGAGGAAGCAGTCAGAGACTCCTACACCTGATAACTCCACATCCTACATCCAATGCTAGGAAACATGAGCTGGAAGAGGCTGGTTTTTTTTTCATGTTCCACTTATGGCCAACAAGAGCAACTGTGGGAAGAGACCACTGGCCAGAGAGGCTTTGCTCCAACCCCATGTGGAAGCTTGTTATGTGGCGCATCACATGTTTACTTGTAGGATCTTTCCATGCTCCACTTCATGTGACTCAGTGGTTGCTCCTGAGAACCTGCACAGGGTATGTGTGTGTGTGGTTCTCAAGAAAACAGGAAGCTGTGTGTGTGTGTCCCTTCAGCCCTTGGGTGTACTAACACATTCTGAAAACCCTTCCCAGTGCAACTCATGACTTGGTTTCCATGAACTTTTTATTATTTATTTATCTTTTTAAAAGGACCTTCAGTTCTCCTTTACAATGAAGGGCTTTATCCATTTATTTTTTTTCCAAGACTGCCACGTGTGTTTTGCAAACCATTAGGGATCTCTGGCAGTTAAAAACAAAGCTTTACAACTCCTTTCAACATTCTGTTTTAAATCCTTCAGTTCGAAAACCAAGCTGCTTGCAAGCTTTTATCTTGTTATCTCCCCCCGCCCCTCACCACTGCCCTCCTTTTCCTTCTTGTGGATTCTTAATGTGAGATAACTTGGTTTTCATCTTTTTCAGTTCCACAAAGAACGCCGTCCGTTATTCTCCCTCGCTTTTCATTTCATGTACACCATCCAATTGACACTGTTGATTCTGTATCAGCAGTGTTTCCAAAATGGGACTGACCTGTTTCACTCGCTGAAAGAGCAGATTATGACACTATGCCACTCCATTTACTTGACCTCACCACCTCCTGAGATCATTGGTACCATTGTCATACTGCTCGAACAGTTAGGAAGTTTTCCCTGAGATTCAGCTAAAAGAATCTTGGAATGGATCACCATAAATCAGAATCAACTTCATAGCATGCAATTATTATTATTTATAACTCCCTCAGTGTAACTTCCAGCAGCAAATTGTCTGACACATGTGGAGTCTCACAGCTAGTGCAGGAAAGGAAATGTCTACACCGACTTCTCAACTTACAGTGATTTACCACAGTTACATCACTGGAGTTGTGCTGGTGAGCTCAAGTAGCAGGATTCTGGCCCTATATTTTATTTTTGTAATCATGGCCTTGCAGGCGGCTGAGGACCCCTCCCCCTCCATTGGGCCCACAACAACGGCCAAAGGGGAGTTAGTCTGTGTTCTGCTTTGGTTGTTTTGTGAGGTTATATTGTATGATTTTTACTGTACTGTTGCTGTTTTGACTGTAAGCTGCCCTGAGTCACCTCGGCAAGTGGGCGGCAATATAAATCTGAACAAACAAACAAACAAACAAACAAACAATCTCCTCCTTCTCTTCCTCCTCCTCCTTCTATGCCAAGGCCAAACTTTGAACTGCCAAAACGAAACCACCTTCTTGGCTTTGTTGTTGGCCAAACTTAAATCCTCATTGGTAACTGTTTACTGTACTTATCAGTAAACCAGCAAAAGAGCCAGACTCTGTATCTCTCCACATTCACACAGTGCATTGTTGTCGGTCAGCAAGCCCCCACTTGAGCATGTTGGGAGTTTGACCCTCATCCTATTCAGGGTCTTCCAAGTGATAGTGGAGAGGTCAAGTTTCTCACCCATATTCTCCTCTAATGTTATTCCTTGTCCAGTCAGTTATTTCCCATCTTCTAATTTTGTTTCGTTCTTGCATATCCTAAAAAATGTTCGCTCTTCCATAAAGCTCTTCTTGGATCTGAGTTGGCAGACTTGAGACACACAAAGGATGTTGAGGGCCATTCTCTTTTCTTTGTATTGAGAAAATGGATAAGGCAGTGGAATAATTGCAAAGTGGTTAGTAAAGCCTACCAGTTTTTTCCAAAATACAGTAATACCTCGGATAACGCTAAGTCTTGGTGTTATCCTATTTTTAGTGTTATCTGATCCATGTTAAAATCCTATAGGATGGATCAGATAATGTTAAAGCTCCATAGAGATAGATTGTAAGCGCACAGCCTTTAGCGGTTGTTATCCGATCAATTGCATAGGACCTTAACGTTATTCGATCCAATTCTCCATCCCAGATTGCTTAACGTTATGCAATTTTAGCGTTATCCGAGGTAAACATTATCCGAGGTATTACTGTATGTTCCAGAGAACACTGGTGGACTTCAATTCCCATAATCCGTTGGCTGATCAGTGCTTTTGAGGAATTGACTTAGGATTCTGGGAACTGAAGTCAAAAAACCAAAGTTTATGAAACACTGGCCAAGACCTTGTGTTTCATCTCCCCACCCCCACCCCAGAGCCTTTGGTTTAGACCAGTTCTCCTGAAAATACTGTGCTGGTATAAAAATGGGCAATTTTGTCACTCTGAATCATCAGAAAGCTTCCAATCTAAATGGTTTGGTGGCCACATCTGACTATTTTTAGTCTGAAATAGGCTTTTACAAAACCCCAAAAATGATCATGGGATATTCAGGGCATGGTCTTGTGAATAGCCAGGGCAGAAATGGTCCCCAAAGTTTGCACCTTACTAATAGAAGAAGTGATTTTGAATTGGCTGAAATCTTGTTGCTCATTACAGCAAAGCAAATCCAAAGTAGGCCTATTAAAGCAATAGAAAGGTGCAGAGGAGATTCTCTTGCATACCCTCAAGAATGTTTGTTCTTATCATAAAACACACTAAATCATCTCCATCGTCTTGGAACTGTAGAGTTGGAAGTGACCCTATGGACCATTGAGTACAGCCTCTGTCAAGGAGGCACAGTAGGGAGTTGAACTCTCCACCTCTGGCTCTGCAGATACCCAACCCAATGAGCTATCCAGATGTTCATTTTTCCTTCAAAGTAGATGTGCAGCTCAAGCACTAACCAATAGAGTAAATGTTGGCAGTATGACTTTTCTATAAAACTGGCCGCGGTAGGCATGGTGAAAGTGGCAATTTCCCAGGAATAATTATCATGCAAAGCTGCTCCCAGTAGTTGAATTGATCCTAGTATTCCTTCTAAAAACTTGCACAGGGTAAGACATGGATTACTGCATTCATTCATTTATTTATAGCCTTTTTATCCTGGTTGGCTTTGAAGAAAACCCTGAATGGCAATTTTCAATAATACAATAAAAGAATCAGAGAATAGTGATATAGGGAGTAAAATCTGTAGCAATAATTTGCTCTAAAGGAAGGAGAAGAGGCAACATTAACAGGCCCGGGTGACCAATTGGTGGCAATCTTTAATGGATAGCAGAAAACACCTCCGGCTTCATTTTGAGAAGGAGATTTTCCACGCACACACACATTGTGTGCACCACAAAAGAGGATTCTGTTTTGTGCATCACAATCAAATGAGCCTCATTAGGCCATAGTACAGCAAGCAGAATATAAAGCAGGGATTCTCAAGCTGCAGCCTGTGGGCCGGATGAGGTCAGTGGTGCTATTTCATCTGGCTACCCACTGCCTCCACCACACCAGGAAGTGCCATGTCGTGTAGGAAGGGCAAAATGGCTGTTCAGCTCCTGAAGCTGCCTGAGGGAGTGTGACCCACCCCTGGTTTAAAAAGGTTGAGAACTCCTGATATAAAGACATCCATGGTCTCAGTGGGAGAAGGTAGCCTGGTTTTGAATAGTATCAATTAATTAAGTGCTGGCCATTTGAGTGAGTACTCATCAGTGCTTGACCATTCCCTCCGTCTGGTGGCTTTGTAGAACTGTGCAGCCTTTTCAAGGCCATCCCATTTGGTTCCTCTTCAGATAGATTCTGCATGGAATTGAACTCCTGACCTCTGGCTCTGTAGTCAAGTACAGTAAAACCCCAAGGTACAAAATTAATGGGTTCCTCAGGGTTCTTCGTATCTTGAAGTCTACATATCTTGAAGCATGGTTTCCAGTAGGAATGCATGGGAAACCAATAAATTTGTTCCAGAGGTCTGAAAAAAGCCAGGTAGCTGGACAGGATTCTGAGTGAATTCACTCCATTTCGGGGGTTGGGGTTGGGGGGGTACCCATAGGAAGCAGCGCAGAGGTCAGAAATCTGTTCATATGTCCAGGGAAAACTCCATAAATTGAGGGTGTCATTTTCTTGGGATTTCCTTTTGTATTTGAGTTTTTCATTAGTCAAACCTTTCATAACTCGAGGTTCCACTGCATCAATTTACTAAGCTATGCTGCCAGCCATGAACCATATAACAATAATTCCATGCTATCAAGTCAATTGTCTGGCCAGGTAATCCTGCTATGGCAATAGAATAGACCATACTGTCTATGACCCAACACTGATCATCAGGTGGCAGTTAACTTACATGACAACCCTGAGGACTAACGGCCTTGGGCAGCCAAATCCACAGGGAAGGATGATGGCCACCAAATTGATCAAATCCCACTTGAATCCATCTTGATGGAAGGCAGCAGCTTCATCAATCCTGGCCTGAGGCTGGGGAGGACTTTGCATACCTAAAGAGCTCAGGACCAGAAAGTGGCTCGGAGAACTGGATCAGTGGTGCAGCTGTCGCGCTGCAATGTGGAAGGCAAACGGAAGGCCACAGCATTATAGTGTTCCCAGGAAAACAATAGTGTCACCCTAACGCAAAAGTGCACCAGCTATGAATTTAGATTGGAAGAATCAAAAACAGGGGTGCAAGAACCAGTTTTCCTCCAGCCCAGGGAACAGCTACGAAAACAGCTGAACGTAATGTCAGGATGAAGTTATTCCATAATAATTAAGCTGGGAGGAGGTTAAGTTTGGCAGAGTTATAGCTGGCTTAGTTTGGCAAAACTGGCCCTTGACCCCCTTGACCAATTATGATGACTCTTCCAAGTCTCTCATTACTTCTTCTTCCAAAGGGAACAAATTCCAAGTGTCATTGGCTGCAACTCGTATCCAAGAATGCATTCCCCGCCCGAAGCAGAAAAAATGTAAGTGTAAGGAAGTGTAAGGAATTTTAAAACCTATAAAAGAATAGTATGTATGTCTCTTTGAGCTCTTGTCTGGTGGGAGGAGAGATTAAGTGAACTTAAATTGATTTAACATTACATTATGCCATAATATTATGGCATTACCATAGGATACCCAGTGTGGTTTGGTGGATAGAGTGACAGACTAAGACTCAGGAGGCCTGGGTTAGATTCCCCACTCAATGGAAACTAATTGGAGGAGTAGAACTGATGAAGTCACTCCTTAAGTATCTCATTTACCTTGAAAGCCTTACTCTGTTCTTAGATCGAAAGCCAGTTGTATCAGACTCTTTACAGCCAAAGAGCCAGTGCTGCCTGCAGATGTTTCCGTGGTCATGCAGCACACATTACTAGACACCAGAGTGTGTGGAACACTGTCACCTTTCCTGCCAAAGTTGTACCTATTTATCTACTTGCAAATTCTTGCTTTCAAACTGCTAGGTTGGCAGGAGCTGGGGGAGATGACAGGAAGTCACTCTGTCGCATAGCACTCAGGTCTCAAACTGCTGACCTTCTACCCTTTCAGTTGCTAAGTTCCGTGTCTTAACCACTAAGCCACTATGGACTCTAGACTTAGAATTTTCCTCTTCCTTTGAAACTTCTGCTTTTTTTACCCTGTTCTGCCCATTGGTCCCAATTTGTTAAGCCACAAAATCATTTTTCCCCCCTTTAAAAGAAAACGAAAACTAAGATTTAATATTTTCCACAATGACTTAAACTTGACTACCACAGCACTGTGCCATATGTTTCATTCTCACATAAATTGTTACTATTATCTCTAATCATGTGTGGTATGTAATTAATCATTTTTTAAAAATTCTGTCGGGATTTAGGATCTAAACTCCCATCATCAACATATCTAATAGGGTCATAAATATCATTTCATGCTTAATGAAATTATATAAATAGACCAATTAAAAGACACTGCACAAAGACTATGTCAAATTGTTTTTCACTCCCACCACCTCAATCCTTTAAGTATCCCATCATCTATATATTCTATGCAAATAAAATTGCTATGGAGATGAATAATTTTTACAGATGGAATATATGAATTACATCTAGAGCAGTGGTTCCCTACATGGGGCCCAGGCCCCACAAGGGGACTTCCCAGAAGCCTAAGTCAGGACATTGGCTGATCAATGCATTTGCATTTCCTTTAGTTCAAAATTGTTTACATTGTCTGGCTATTCAACAGAATTTCAGGCAGGGATTTGGGTGAGCAGAACCTAGTTAAAACCTCTAGATCAGTGGTTCCCAACAAGGGGTACACAGCCCACAGGGGGACTTCAATTCCCAGAAGCCTAAGTCAGTACATTGTCTGATCAGTGCTTTGGGGAAATTACTTAGGCTTCTGGGAATTGAAGTCCAAAAACCAGCATTTGGGAAACACTGGTCTAGGACAATGATGACCAACCTTTGAGTTTTGGCCTTCAATTCCCAGAAGCCTAAGTCAACTCCCCAAAGCACTGATCACCCAATGTACTGACCTAGGCTTCTGGGAACAAAAGTCTCCCTGCGGGGCTGTGCCCCACATTGGGAACCACTGATCTAGAGCATATACGCATATACTCATTCCAACTCATTTATTCTGTGATCCTACTTCCCTTTTTGGTGTTCACTAGTATCTGTAAAATGCTCATCCAATACCACTTTTCAAATAAATATTCCAAAGGGAAACATGAGGAGGCATATCCATGTTATTACCATCATGCCATCATTTTTGGAAACGGACAAAAGACTTGCCAGCATTTCTATCTAATTTAATCCAGGCTTTGGGAAACACAAAGACCTATTTGTTGACAGCTTGACATAACTCCCACATAGGATAATGCCATGATGGCGAACCTTGGCACTCCAGGTGTTCTTGAATATCAGAAGCCGTGATGGACTGTTGACTTGGGCTTCTGAGAATTGAAGTCCAAGAATACCTGGAGTGCCAAGGTTCAACATCACGGGGATAAGATTTAACAATGGCTCTCACAGTTGCAGTAATGACTCATATTTTTCTATATATCTTGGATATGAGATGTGACATGAGTGTGTTTCACATACATTCAGCAAGCATTAAGGGTGATGCCCCCTAAGTGGATTAAATCCCACTTGAATCCATCTTGATGGAGGGCAGCAGCTTCATTCAACCTGGCCTGGGGCTGAGGAGGACTTTGTGTGCCAAAAGGGCTCAGGTCCACAAAGTGACTTATGGAATTGGATCAATGGTATGGGGGTCACATTGCGATGCAGAAGGCAGATGAAAGGCCACTGTGTTATATTCTCAGGACAGTCTTTATTGCTGATCACCATGATGATCACCAATATTCAGAATCAGATATGCCACAAGACGTTGAAGAAGCATAATTATTTAAAAGTTGATTAGGAAGCCTTTAAGTTATTATACTTTGTGGTAGCACATTTTTTGTAACCTCTGAAGGAATAAGTATAATTTGCTTCTCTTAAGTCCTGTCACTTCTCCTGCTTCAGAAACAAAAGATTCCTACCACCCTGAAACCTTTTCAGATGTGTTTTCTGCCAAAGGTGAGTGTACTAAGTTAACAGAAAACCATCACCATATTAATAGAGGTAGTAACACAAATGGCACAGCTGGACAGAAACATCTCAGATTTCAATTTTCCCAGTCTTCCCTGAAGCTTGTACACATCACCCCTGATGAATTTCATGGCAATGCACAACCTCCAGATGTAAAAGATCTAGAGATGTGGATTCCATGAGATCATTCCATGTTCCCTCCTAAATTACAACCACCACAACATGCAACTCTTTGACGGTAGGCTTTATTTAAAAACATTGCATCAGCACATTTTGGTAGCTTCACATCTGGCATAGACATGGAAGAAGAATAAGAATCACTTACTATCTTTTTAGAATGCTTATCAGCAGTTTTACAAGATTAATTGATTGATGGGA
The DNA here is from genome assembly GCA_030440675.1 of Furcifer pardalis. Taxonomy (NCBI): domain Eukaryota; kingdom Metazoa; phylum Chordata; class Lepidosauria; order Squamata; family Chamaeleonidae; genus Furcifer; species Furcifer pardalis. Next base: position 11,320,559 of record CP126900.1, on the reverse strand, counting down.
GCCCAATTCACAAACCCCCATTTTTCCTCATTCATACAAGCTGTGGTCAAAAATAGCAACCAACTGAACTGTGCTTTATTCTATTCAGCCGAGACCAATTTCTCAAAGGTTTTGACAGACAGCACTCAAATATCAATACACTCGAGTATTTCTAGATAGAGAAATAGAAACGGATGATTTCCTTTGGTTGCGTTGCTTCCCTTTTCCTTATACAGTACTGTATATCCATAAACTATTCTTCAGATTTCATACAACTTCTACTCATTCTTTCTGGAAATATTCTTTTTTTGGGTATCAAAGTGATCTTCTTTAAAAGAGATTTTAGAAGAGTAGAAATAGTTCCTGAAGAACAGTAAGATCTTGCATAGATATGGTACAACAATTGGACCAATGACCTTGGAAGGTGGTGAGCACTAAAATACTAGGGAAATTCAAGAAAAAATTGGGTAACCATCTGTCAGAGCGGCTTTGATTTAGATTTCTGCATTGAGCAGGGGGTTGGACTCAATGGTCTCACTGGCCCTTTCCAAGTCACTTATTCTATGATTCTAGGAGTATGTGTGTGTCTATTTTAAATCTTCTTTTGTCCTTGTTACACATTGGACACCATTGGACACTCCCATTCAACCATACTACGCTTCTAACTTCATTCTACTTCCTGGATGAAACCTTCTGCAAGCAGAGTCTAGAACAGGGGTAGGGAATTAACGAATGGCCGTGAGGGTAGGCACGGTTTCTGTGAATCAAAGTCCAAGAATACCTGGAGGTGCAAGTTTGAGAAATCCTGTTCTAGCAAGAACAGCAACAACCTAGAAAGAGTCACTGTAAATTGGAATTGACTTGATGGTACACAGTTACATAGATACTTAAACATCCATGACAAACAGGCAGTGGTGGGTTGTCAAAAAATGCTGCTACCCCACCGTGACGTCATGGACATCATTGGCATAGCCGACATCATGACATCATGATGTCGTGGGTGGAGCAAAAAATAAATTAAAAAAATTAAAAATGTCTGTGCATGCGTCAAACCTCCATTTGATGCCTGGGCAGTTCTTTTTTTTAGTTCGTATGCATCAAACCTCTATTTGATGCATGCACACTAGAAAATAGAACTGTGTGTGCGTTAAATGGAGGTTTGATGCATGCACATTTCTGGGCAGCCATTTTGGCTGCCCGGAAATACATTTTTGGAGGGGGGCGGAGAGGCGACTATACTGGTCGCCCAGGGTTTTACTACCCCCCTGGCGACCCCTCCTGATGGGGTGCTACCGGTTCGGGCAAACCGGTCCAAACCGGTAACATCCCATCACTGCAAACAGGGCCTTACTAGCTGAAGGAAGCCTAATAGTGGACTACAATTCAGTTGGCTATCCTAGGAATGATTTAAGATGGTTTCAGGTATCTTTCAACTTGAAGATGTTACTGAATCATCTTTTAAAAAATAAGAAAGAAAATGATGTCATTTTATCAAATTGCCTCTGATTTATGGAGAGACTGTGGATTAGAGAACTTCAATATGCCCTGTCCTCCACAACCCTGCCCAGCTCTTCTGAACCCAAGCTAGGGTTTTTCTCACAATCTATCATGTTTAGTCTTCGGCTTGCCTGGCTTGCCTTCTTCCTTTAATGGTATAATTGTTTTTTCCAGGAGCTGTGGTGGCTCAGTGGTTAAAAAGCTCACCTTGCTAGCTGGAAGGCTGGCAAGTTGGCAGTTTGAAACCTGGGTACTGCATGGGTGACCGTCTCTGTCCCAGCTCTTAGGGGAATGAAAAGAGCCTCGTTTGGGCATTCCCTGAGTGGAGTTTCTTCCGCAAAAATCCTTTCAGCCCAGATTAATTTCTGACACAAAATTATTATTATTATTCCAGAGAACCTTGCCTTCATATGATGGCCCTGAAGAAGGACAACCTCAGCTTCATCTTTTCCCCCTCCAGTTCAGGCTTCATTCATTCCAAGACCCACTTGATTCTGGCATTCCAAGGTAGCCACAAAGTTCTCTTCCAGCACCACATTTCAAATGAAATAGTTTTATTCCCTGTCAGCTTTCTTCAGCGTCCAGCTTTTGCACTCCTACACTGCAGCTGGGAGCACAACTGTGAGGAAGTTCTTGGTCTCCAAAGAAGAAAGCGCTAGACTTTAAAACAGATCAGACGTCTAATATAATTGCCTCATTATCATCACAGAACAAAATCGGGAGCTTCTTATGTGGAGGGTGGTTGGGAAGGACATTTGTGTTGGCCAATTAGGGTCCCATTCTCCAGCCTCCCACAGATTGGCAGAGATTGGGGCTCTCTCCCTTTTAATAGCCTTTCAGAACTGCATTATTGCAGCATATAAAGTTGTCATTGTTTTTCACCCCCTCAGGGCAGAAGCATACCTAATCTTATTACTGGCTGTGTGTGAAAAGTAGGGAATCTTATTAATAGCCACCCTTCAGCGATTTTTTTTTTTAGCCAAGGATCATTTTCATGACTGGGAGATGAGTTATAGAGTGTACAAATAACACTATCTCTGCAGCATGACTTCTGACGGTGACCTCTCTAGCGTGGGTTAAAAGCAGACTCTGGCTGACAGAGGCTTTCAGAAAAATGTATTGCATTCATAGCCGTTGTGGGTTTTTAGTAGATATTTCTGGTAGATATCTGGTAGGTCAATCCCATGATGCTTCGTGTTTGTTTTTCATACTAACATAGAGATGAGAGTGTTGGAGTCCAAGAGAACTAGACAAGAGAAGGACCCTTGACATCCTCTGAACAGATATGATCCTCAAGTCCACCGACTCTCATCCACAAAGAGCTTTATGGCAAGAACAAAAATTCTTGAGGGTACCTCTTCTTCTGCTTCTATCTGAATCTGAATATTGGCGATCATCATGACAATCAGCCATGAAAACTGTCTTGAGAATATAATGCAGTGGTCTTTCATCTACCTTCCACATCACAACATGACCCCTGTGCCACTTATCCAGTTCCTTGTGGCACTTTGTGGTCCTGAGCCCTTTTGGCACGCAAAGTCCTCATCAGCCCCAGGCCAGGACTGATGAAGCTTCTGCCCTCCATAAAAATGGGTTCAAGTGGGATTTAATCCAATTGGGGACCATCAACCTTCACTGTGGATTTTGCCACCCAAGGCTGTAAAATCCACAGAGTTGTCAGGTTAGTTAACCACTGCCTGACACTCAGTGTTGAGTCGGTGGCAGTATGGCCTACTCTATTACCACAGCAGGATAACCGGCGGTGGCAGAAATCACACTTATATTCCGTCCCACAGCGCCACCCCATAGCGCTACCCCATAGTGCCACCCCATAGTGCCACCCCATAGCGCCACCCCATAGCTTAGTGCACTCTCTGGGAAGTTCACAGGTTAATTGGCATTTTCCCCAACATGCTGGGTACTCATTTTACAAATCTCAGAAGGATGAAAGGCTGAGTCAGCCTTGGTCCCTGGTCAGTACTGAAGTCACATACCAGAAAAAAAAACTTTTGAACCCTTTCCCAATGTGGTCTAGATGGTCAGCAAGGTCCTATCTGGAGGCATCATTCCTTCAACTCTCAAATAAGGACCACTTCCTTCTGATCGCATTCAGAGAGTAAGGATAGGCTTATCAGATGGCATTTTTATACTTTCTGTCATTACTGCAAGTGACAACCCAAGTGATGTGGTGGGTAAAATGTTAGACTAAGACTCAAGAACTCTTGGTACGTGCTGTCAAGTCTCCCCTGGCCTATGGGGCCCCAAGGGAGTGACTTCTAAAATGTGATAGTAGTAGGGACTGCAGTGGCTCAAGTGGCTAAGACGCTGACTGGAAGGCGGGAGGTCAGCAGTTCGATCCCTGAGTACTGCACGACGGAATGAACTCCTGTCTTTGTCCCAGCTCCTGCCAACCTAGCTGTTCAAAACCAATAAATTGCAAGAAGATAAATAGGGATCACTTTGGCGGGAAGGCAAACAGTGTTCCATGCACTCTGGTGTCCAGTCATGATTGCTACATGACCACAGAAACGTCTGTAGAAGCAGACAGCGCTGGCTCTTCGGCTTTGAAACAGAGATGAGCACTGAATCCTAGAGTAAGAGATGACTGGCTTTCGAACAAGGGGAACCTTTACCTTTACTTTACTAGTAACATGAAATGAATTTCTCTTTTTCAGAGTTAGTGGGTACTGATTTCACAGTTATGCTAATTCCCGAGTTCCAAATGAACTCCTTGGTACCCTGAATCTGACACATCTAGCACAAAAATCCAAGAAACCACTTTGATCAGGCACTGCTAAGAGCTAGCTAACTGGGTGCTGTGAAAACCAGTTCCAAGAGGCAACCTAACAAAGTATTTAGGCTGGAAAGACAATGTTATCTGGGAAATGTGCCTGTTTAGAGATGCTTGGGGACAAAGCACACAACTTATAATATTCGTAATAACAGTTCAGTTGTAGTTGAAGTTTATCTGAAGCTGACATTTACCGAGTAGAATGGGAAGAAATCCTGCATTAGAAAGCAGCAGAAAAGTCCAGAAAATGTCTATTAGAGAGCACCACTGGAAGCTAATTATCCATGCAACTGATTGTGGCTCTGAGCGAACGCATGTTGAGTTATAACCCAGTTATTTCAGGTGGGCACTGAGACCTATCCATACAAAATTTCACAGTTCTATCTCTTACTGTCTTGGAGATCTTTTCAAACAAAGAAACGAAATATTCATAGACCAAATTTTGCGGCTTGTGGCCACCAAGTCCCTTGATTGAGCGGCCTACAAGCCATCACTCTAGCATGTAAGCATAAAAAGCATATAATATAAGGCAAGATTGGCAATCTTTTTTTTCACCGCAAGTTTGACCACACGCCCTGGACAGCTGAGTGGGCCAGATCTTGCCCCCAGAAGCGGAAATGGGCACAGTATGGTCTACTCTAGTCTTCTTCCTCTGTGTTTAGGCCAGACATGAAACTGCCAAAATGAGTTCATTCTGCAGTTCGCCTAACCTGGTGTGAGAAAGATTAGCCTGCAACACAAGGTTGACATTACCGGGGGTATGCCCAATTGTGGTTCAAAAATACCACAATCTTCGTGTGGATTCACGGGGGCTTCTGGGAATTAAAGCCCAAGAACATCTGGAGTGCCAAGGTTCACCACCATGGATCTATTCCAGTGGTGAGATGTCAAACATTTTACTACCCCACCGTGATGTCATCACAGTGTGGGCGGAGCTAACATCATGATGTCATGACATCGTGGGTGGAGCCAAAGCAAAAATTAATAAATAATAATAATAAATAAAATAAAATAAAAATAAGCGCGCGCACACCTCAGCCCACCCACCCATAACACAAACCAAATAAATAAATAAACAAATAAACAAATAATACATTAAAATACACCCACCTACCCAAACACCGACCCACCCACTCCAAACACACATCAAACAGAGCTTAAAGCTTATTATGGCTAATCTTTCTCATACCAGGTCAGATGGAAGGAACTATAGAATGAAATCACCACAAGATGGCTTCATTTTGGCACTTTTCAACTTTTCAACAGTTAAAGAAGTTAGGCACTAAGTCTTTGCCTAACCAGTTCTCTAGGATAATATGCCTTAATGTAAATGTAAAACAGTTGTACCTCCTTAAGGGTTGTCCAATTGGAACAGCAATTGGAACAGCACAGGTGTAGCTTATTGATGAGGTAACTCCAAGACTTTGCTTAAAAACCCCAAGCCAGGCCTCCAGGCCTGCCAGCTGCCAGGCCTTTTTAGGAACTGTGGTAGTATGTCAATATAGGTAAATGTATTAAATACACATTAAAATACACACAGACACACCACATCTAAAGGTGAGTCACTTACCCTGGGGAGCAGGCTATAGGGAACTTCAGGTTAGCAGCTTCTCTTCCTCCCCCCCCCCCCCGCTTGGGAGGACAGCAAGGAGGCCGTGCATACGCGCCAAGTACTGTAAGCATGCCTGCACACCAAGTGCTTGGCACGCATGCGCAGTGGGGGACCCACCTGAAGGTGGGTTTCCCCCCCCCCCCCAGCTGCTACCGGTTCTCTGGGACACTGGGGAAAGTTGCTACCGGTTCTGGTAAACTGGTGAGAACCTGTTACGTCCCATCTCTGATCTATTCTATTACTATATAGCAGAATAACCTGATCAGACTGTAAATGGAAGTCCAATAATTACCCCTAATAGCAAACATCCCGAATAGCAAACAGTTGTAGCTGTGTAATACCATCACACCTTCTTTGTGTATGTCGGCACTGCACGGCCCAAGTTAAACCATCACAAATGTCTGTAATAGCAGCAGGATCTGGAACTGAAAAGGGACATGCATTGGACATGATGGGATTTGTAGTCCACCTCATGTGAAGCACTGGAAGGCACTGGGAAAGGTTTTTTTCTGCTCCCCTGATACTTCTTTTGCCTGGTTTCAGTCTCTCCCCATAATACCGTGTGTGTGTGTGTGTGTGTGTGTGTGTGTGTGTGTGTGTGTGTGTGTGTGTGTGTGTGTGTGTGTGTGTGTGTGTGTGTGTGTGTGTGTGTGTGTGTGTGTGACACTGAACAAACCTTCTTTCATCTACAGTTGCCTCCTGGTTGTCATGGAAACAGTGGTTCTGCCATCTTAGTAATGCAGCGACGTGAACAAACCACCTGAAGCAGTGCATCGTTGGTATTTCACGGAGAGGCTCCGCGCGACACACCTGCTCATCTCACATTTAACTCCTTGACACACACACAAAAACCCCAAATATATGAATATCAGTACGTCATGCCCCAATGGGTTAATTTGTGCATGCTGTGAAAGACTGGAGTAAATTAGAATATGGTAGGTTGGATTAAATCCCTGCCACTCCGCCTTTCGTCCTGATTAGAATTTAAAACTTGCGAGATGAATATGGTGATTTTTCCATTTCACCCTGACGCGCCTCTCCTTTTACAGGCTGACAACGTATTCCCTCAGAGCTTTTGAGGACAAAAGGTTTTATTCTCTGGGTTTTGCTGATTTCGAGAGGGAACCGGAAAGAAAGCTTTTTACAAGGCAGTTAAGAACTGTACAGTTTGAAAAGGTGACATTTAGGTGGGAACATTCATCAGGGAAACAGGAGAGAGAGAAGAAATGAAAGCCCTGATTCACCCTGTAAAGGGAATTTACTTCTTACAACACCAGCCCTGTCATTGGGCAGAGTGAAATAACTACCCGAGTACCAGAGCTTGAAGTTTCTAGGGGCAACATTATCTGGAGGCAGCTGCTGGTCATGCGAACTTTAGTAATGCCCTTCTTTCTGAGAACAAAGAAGATGTGTTCAATCCAGTCTGCACCAACACCCCTAAACTGGAGTGATGTTCTCAGTCATGGTTGAGAAACCAGTCCCACAGTCACCATGACCGAGTGACCAAATGAAGTGGACCGACTCAAATGGAAATGGGGCTTGTGAGGTACTAGTCCCCCTCTGTTCAGCACTAACTAGACCACATCTAGAATACCGTGTCTGATTCTGGGCACTGCACTTTGAGAAAGATGTTGGTATTGCTCAAACCTACACCAGTTGAGAAAATATATCCTCTTGTTGGTATCGCTCCAACTAAGATAAGGAGAGAAGTAGCAGTGGACACCAAGAGAACTAAGCAAGAGAATGTCATTCTACATCCTCTGAATGGTTTGTTGTTCTTTAGTCGCAGATCCAGGCATCTCATTTTTGGCCTCCACCTGTCCCAGTATCAAGGCTTTCTCAAGTGGCCCGGGGGCACAGCTGCGTTCCTGTCGGCCAGAGTGGTGGCTCTTCAACCCTGGCCATGACGATGACGATGACGATGACGATGACGATGACGATGACGATGACGATGACGATGACGATGACGATGACGATGACGATGACGATAATCATAATCATAATCATAATCATAATCATAATCATGATCATAATCATAATCATAATAGCTGGTGAACTCAACCTCACCTACATCACTTGGAGTACTTATCAATAAGTTTGGTCAACAACAAAGCCAAGAAAATGGCTTCATTTTGAGAGTCCAGTTTTTGTTTTTTTTGATCAGGACATGAAAGAAGAAGAATTTCAGGGGACAGGTGGCTTCTCATGATTATGTCCAAAGTACGATAGTCCCAGCTCAGTCGTTTTAGCATCGCTGTCATTTGGAAATGAATCCCGTTGAGTTTACATCAGAACAAAGTTGTACAGACTTAGTCCACTTCACCTCTAGTTCCCCCATCATCGAACTTGCTCATGAACTGTTCTGAGAGCTTTCTTCTCCTCCCCAATAAAATAAAATAAAAATTTAAAAACCTTAAATAATTCAAAGACACTTTGTGGCCCAGGCACGGAGCGCTAGAGATTGGCTTTGATCATCTCTCCTGCGATGAAGGATCTATTGCGCAACATAGAGTAACTTGTTCCCAGAGTCTGAGTAATGGAAACTGATGGGTTCTTCATAGGATATTAAGTACAACAGACAAGGTAAGCGGCCAACCCAGAACTACTGTTGAGAAAGAAGCTTTGAACACAAAAGTTGAGAGACTCCAACCTGTCCTCGGCATTTCAAAGAGAGGAAGAAAGAAATGGGGGGCAGGGAGAGGTGGTGAGTGAGGACTTGAGAGAGAGCAGAGCAGACTGAACATCAAATGTTCAGAGATGCATTAGAAGGTTTGTGAGACTTTGCTGTTAGAAGCAGCACACCCCTAAGAGGTTTACTTATTTAAGCACAGCTTTCCCACCGCACTGCACGTCACTTCAGTTTATTGGTCTGGTCATGAGGAGTTAATCACAGGGTTCATCTTTAGGTTGATTGTACAGAAACAGCAGGTATGAAGGCGTGTGGCTCTGGAGGGCTAAAATTATATCCCCTTCTAATTGCAAATCTGACATCTCATATGGCTTGGATCTCAAGAGTGGGGATAATCTCTCCCTTTCTCTCCCTCTCCCCATGTGGCCAGGACATCGTTGTCATACCCCATGTCTATGCACCTCAAAAGCAAAAGTGGATCCAGTTGCCTCTATTACCCATTTAAGGGGCAAAGTGGCATAATGGTTAAGACACCAAGATTGAGAACCAGAAAGTCAGCACGTCAGCAGTTTGAGACCCAAGTGCTGTGAGATTGAGTGAGCTCCCTCCATCTGTTCAAGTTCCTGCCAACCTAGCAATTCGAAAGCAAGAATTTTTTGTTGTTCAGTCACACAGTCAAGTCCGACTCTTTGCGACCTAATGAACTGCTGCATGCCAGGCACCCCTCTCCTACTCCACCATCCTCTGCAGCGCGCTCAGCTCTACACCCATTGCATCAATAATGCCATCTAGCCATATCCTGGGTCGCCCCCTTATCCTTTTGCCTTTTCCCAACATCAAGACCTTCTTGAGTGAGTCCTCTCTTCTCATTTGGTGGCCAAAGTACTTGAGCTTCATCTTCAATATTGATCCTTCCAAGGAGCAGTCAGGGTTGGTTTCCTTCAGCATCAACTACTTTGATCTCCCTGCTGCCTAGGGTACTCTCAGAATTCTCCTCCAGCACCGCATTTCAAACGCATCTATTCTTCTTTGCTCATCCTTCCTTATTTATCTACTTGCAAGAAATTGCAAGTAGATAAATAGGTACCACTCTTAGAGTCAGGCTCAGGCATGATTGGTTTCTGCCTCCTCCTTTTCCCTACTTACAATGCATTGGCCTCTCTGAGCCCCATGAGCTTCCACTTGCTCCTGCAGCTGTGGCACAACTGCCCAATGGCCTATTCGTCCATAGTGGGATCATCCAGTGTCTGGGTCTGGAGATGTTACCACTGTCTGGGTCTGGAGATGTTTCCATGGTCATTTGGCAGACATGACTAGATACACATGGAATATTATTACTTTTTCCACCAAAGCTGTACCTAGTTAAAGGTAAAGGTCACCCTTGCGTGAAAATCAGTTGTATCCAACTCTAGGGTTCAGTGCTCATCTCTGTTTCATAGCCGAAGAGCCAGTGGTGTCTGCTTCTGCGGACGTTTCCGTGGTCATGTGGCAGGCATGACTGGACACTGGAGTGCACAGACCGCTGTTACCTTTCCACCGAAGTGGTCCCTATTTATCTACTGCAATTTCTTGATTTTGAACTGCTAGGTTGGCAGGAGCTGGGACAGAGATGGGAGATCACTCTGTCGTGCAGTACTCGGGAATCGAACTGCTGACCTGCTGCCTTCCAGTCAGTGTCTTAGGCCACTTGAGCCACTGCAGGGTTGTGCAAGTGGCCAAGTGAGAACTTCACAGGAAGGCAGATTGAGGCATATCCTGTTATGTAGATTGTATTCTTTTCCCAGCCTCCTACAGTGAGATTTGCAGCCAAAAAAACCCCCCAACCATTTCCCATTTCAGCCAGGAAGAGTTCTACACTAATCTATTTAGAACAGCATTTTATGCATATATTAATGAAAGATCAGGCTCCAGAGATGTTCATTTTTGATTATTTGCCCATTTACGGCACACTTAGTTAAAAACTGTTTAGTATTTTATCATCGCCCGCCAAAATAATTATGACAGGATATTCTAGCCTCTGGATTATGGAGATAAGACTGTGAAAATTCCATTTCTATTTCAATTCCTTTCTCAGTGCAACAAAACCCATGCATGCAAGGAAATTAAAATTCAAAACTTAATTGGATTTTCATACTCCCTTTAAACAGGTAATATTGTTTTTCTTCTTCTTCTTCTTCTTCTTCTCTCTCTCTTTCGTTTATTATCACATCCAAATGCAAGGATTTAATTTAAGAAGACCTCATTCAAGGGCTAGGGTCCTTCGGAGCAAAATGCTTCATTTAACTCTTTTATTTTTTAAAAAAACCAACATATTTCTCACCCCAATGTTTCTGAGCAGATACACTGTGGATTCCTGGTATTTCGGTTTTGCTCCGAAAGGCTAAGGTAAATGTTGGCTGATGCAAAATATATAGTATGGAATTGATCTCTGCCCTGCACCGGCTGCTACTCTAGTAATCTCATTCCTGTGGATTCATTTCCGTCACTGATAAGTTGCCTGGCAGGAGTGAAGACAAAAGGGGGAAAAGAAAGGAATACAAAAGATTATGATCATGCTTATGAACTACAGAGGGTGCCAAAAATGTATACATATTTTAAGAGATGTTATCTTTTGTTGTTCAGTCGCACAGTCGATTATGACCCTATCTATCTATCTATCTATCTATCTATCTATCTAGCTATCTAGCTATCTAGCTATCTAGCTATCTAGCTATCTAGCTATCGCTTACTATTTAAAAGTAGGATTGAATTACAGTAGCAGCGTGTGGACTGCGGTGGCTTAGTAGTTAAGTCATATCCGCCTATAGGGTTTGGTGCTCATCTCCATTTATAGCCAAAGAGCCAGAGCTGTGTGCAGATGTTTCCTGGACACGTGGCAGGCATGACTAGACACCGGAGTTCACAGAATACTGTTATCTTTCCCACCAAAGTGGTACAGCAGGACCTCAAGTTATGAATTTTTAAATTTAAGTTGTGGCTGTTGGGGAGGGTATAAAAACATCATCATCAAATATAAAAACATCATACAACAATAAAATCACAAGAACCTTACTTTAGGAACTCCTAAAGTAAGATTCTTGTGATTTTATTGTTGTATGATTTTTTATATTTGTGAGCTGCCCGGAGTCACCCAGGCGAGGGGGCGGCAATATAAATAAATAAATAAATAAATAAATAAATAATTGCCTCAAGTAACATAATTTTCGTGATATGAAAGAAGAGCCATTAAAAACAATGCCTTGTGTTAGGGATTTAAATAGCAAAACATTCTTAACTCAGAACTCTGTTTCTCATAGGAATGTATTGAAAACCAATTAATCCATTCTGGAGGTCAGGAAAAAAAGGTTTCCAATGCATTCCTATGGGAAACTACATTTCGAGTTATGAATTTTTTTGTAATACGAAATGTCCCGAGGAATGCATTAATTTTGTAACTCGAGGTACCACTGTACCAATTTCTCTACTTGCAATTTCTTGCTTTCAAACTGCTAGGCTGGCAGGAGCTGGGACAGAGAGAGAAGATCACTCTGTCATGCAGCACTTGGGTCTTGAGCTGCTGGTCTGCTGACCTTCCAGTCATCAAGTTCAGAATCTTAACCACTAAGCCACGGCAGCCCCTAACTATAGAAAGAAACTATATAAAGAAACAATCAAAATTCCGCAAGATACTTTTGGCTAGGAAATGTTCTTAGGCTCCAGAAATAGTCCTGTCCATCCAGATCTATTGCAATGTTTGTCTGTTTTTCTGTTTTATTTAATTAGTAGTAGTATATTTCTCAACTGCCCTGTGGTCTTGCCAGTTGGGTGGTTTATGTAAATGTTTTAAACCAGGGGCTCACAACCTTTTCAAGCTGTGGGCCGGGCCATGCTCTCTCAGTGAACTTCGAGGGCTGGAAGGCCATTTTGCCCTGCCTGCATGATGGAGGCAGCCATTTTGTCCCAACAGCTTGAAAGGAGTAGCCATTTTGTTTCTTGAATGCCCTTGGAGGCATGAAATCTCACTGAGGGCCAGATCTGGCCCACAGGCCTTAGGTTGGGAACCTCTGTTTTAAACAGATAAATAAGCTGTTGTTGCCCTGGCCTGAAGCAGCCGATTCCAGAGGGAGCTTCTACACTCTGTCTAATGCTGTCCAGCCCTGGTAAAGCGCATATATTAATTATCCCTCCATCTCAGAGAATCTGTTCAGTTCACCGGTAGCAGCATGCGTACCTCTGTACCACAGAGGAATGGTTATATATACATATATTTAAGTGACAGCCTGTGAAGGGAGCTAAAAATGTCAGTTTCCCCATTCAAAATGGATGGCCTCGTGTTTGGGGAATAAAAGATCTGACATTGTTCTTTGCTGTTCAAATCCTTTCCTCTCCCTCCACTTTTTCTCCTTCTCCATTAATTCTCTGGAGGCTTTTATACCTTGGCCTGCATTTTAAATTCAACTTGTTATGACAGTTTCCTCCGCCGAAAAGAAGAGGGACATTTGGAGGAGAAAGAAGCGGACGCAGAGTTCTGGCCAGGCTCGCCGCTGAGCCGGGCTTTCCAAAAACAACGGCAAGATGCTGTAGCTATCCTTCCGTTTTTGTTTATTTTATTTTAATTTTCCACAGCATGCCGCTGTCAGAGAGCAAGGAGTCAACTCCATCGAGAGGCTGACCTACTTTTATACAGGCAGGATGACCAGCTGAAGCATCTAAAAAGGTTAACATTATAAATCTTAAAGCTTTAATGATGACTTTTAGTGGCCCTCCAAGACTATATGTTTGGCAGGACTCTTCCCTGGCTAGGTCGTATTCTTTCCCAACAGAAGATTAGATTGTAACAAGCATGAAGTGAATATTTCCTGTTTTTTTTATTCTTTTCCATGTTGAGCTGGTTGTACAGCATCTGGAGGAAGAGGAAGAGGAAGAGAGGAAGAGGAAAAGTGGCAATAGCAGCTGCCGCCGTAGTGGCTTAGTGGTTAACACGCTGAGCGTGATGGCCAGAAAGTTGCCAGCTCAGCAGTTCTGTGTGATGGAGTGAGCTCCTGTTGTCTGTCCCAACTCATGCCAACCTAGCGGTTTGAACATGGAAAATTGCAAGCAGATAAATAGCTACAATTTCATCAGGAAGGGTAACAGCTTTCCATGTGCTCTCATATCTATTCACAATGTTTTCCCACCTTTAGATAGTTGAGCAGGTTGGACAAGTTGTTCCCCCTTCCATAAATGCTGCTGTAAAACACATCCATGACTATTCTAAACACATTTATGACAGCCACGGGTGCATTTACAGCAAGTTTATAGCTGTTTTTGCTGCTTCTGCCAGTAGCAGGAGTGAGGGCGGTGGGCCACATGAAATGGTGCCACAGGTTGTGAACCCCTGGTCTACAGACACAGACAGCACTGTCTCTTTGTAAATGGAGATGAGCACTGCCCCATACAGTCAGACATGACTGGCATTTAAGCCAATCTTTACACCTAAATGTCTTGATGTCTTGCTTCCTCCAGAGCATACTCCAAAATCAACCTTTCATGATCGGAGCACTGTCCTGAACCTCACTTCCAAGTTATAGGAGCAGAAGTGATACAGTCATCCAGATACTTTAGGATTCCAGTGTTCATCAGTCCATAGGACTTGGCTATACAGTATAATTAAAGTAGGCAATTTTTCTATCCACCTCTTTTGGACTTTGACTTTCACATATCCATGTTGCCATGACTTATGGAAGCAGTAGCCTGATATCATTTGGAGGCCTCACAACCTCTAAGATCTACATCAGTGTTTTCCAACCTTTGGCTTCTGGACTTCAATTCCCCAAAGCCGAAGTCAATTCCACAAAGCACTGATCAGCCAATGTACTGACAGGCTTCTGGGAATTGAAGTTCCCCTATGAGGCGTGGGCCCCACATTGGGAACCACTGGTCTACATAGAGGGAGGCAACTAGATGATCTTCCAATGTTTTGGACCTCAATGGTCACAAATCCATGTTTGCATGGCCAGTGGTCAGGACTACAGCTTTCTTTTATGTCTGTGAGACTTCACTTTGGAAACTTATTTTCTTATTCCCCATCAGACAAATGCCTCTTTATTTTAGGGAGGCTGTTGCCTATTAAATGTGGCTATTCCATTCTGGCACCCTTCCCCTTCTCCTCGCCTTCAAACCCTACTGATGCATTTTTAATTGTTTCTTCTTCAAGTTGTCCAATGTTCTAGTTAAAATTTTATGCATTTCAATTTTCTTGCTTCATTGGCTTTTATTGTTGGCCTTGCCAGGTCCTATATCTAAAGGAGTAATTCAGCAACTCTGGGGTGAGGGATGCCAAAGCCCCCATGTAGTTCAAAATACATGTAACACACATACTTGCACACAGGGAGAACTGGGAGAGCAGCTGGTTTTACTGTATTAACTGTAGGTACTGGATTATTAAAAACAGCTGCAGTGGCTTTGTGGTTAAGACTCTGAGCTTGCATGTCAGCAGTTTAAGACCTGAGTGTGGCGCAACAGAGTGAGTTCCCATCCATCTCTCCCAGTTCCTGCCAACCTAGCAGTTTGAAAGCAAGAAATTGCAAGTAGATAACTGCAAGCGGCTCAAGTGGCTAAGACTCTGACTGGAAGGTGGCAGATCAGCAGTTCGATACCCAAATGCTGCAGGATGGAATGAGCTCCCATCTATGTCCCAGTTCCTGCCAACCTAGCAGTTTGAAAGCAAGACATTGCAAGTAGATAAATAGGGACCACTTTGGTGGGAAGGTAAACAGCATCAGATACAACTGGCTTTCGAACAAGGAAGACCTTTACCTTTAGATCCAAATAAGTGGTCTGCAGTGGCTTAGTGATTATGACACTGAACTTAGTGACTGGAAGGTCAGCAGGACAGCAGTTTGAGACCCAAGTGCTGCATGACAGAGTGAGTTCCCATCCTCTGCCCCAGCACCTGCCAACCTAGCAGATCAAAAACAAGAAATTGTAAGTAGATAAATAGGTACCACTTTGGTGGAAAGGTAACATTGTTCATGCCTGACACATGTCCACAGAAACGTCTGCCAGTGGCAGATAATGCTGGCTCTTTGACTGTAAATGGAGATGAGCACTGAACCCTAGAGCCGGATACAACTTGCTGTCAAGCAAGGGTGTCCTTTACCTAGATCCAAAGAGGGAAGTAGGAATGACTCTGTATTATCATTAAAGAGGCAAAATGGGTTCTGGAAGGAAATTTAAAAAGTCAAATCTGGCATTGCCTACACTGCAACACACACACACCCCGCACGGCTGGAATAAGTAAACCTGCTGAGTTTAACCACTGTCCCACCAGGACTCTTATCTGCTAGTGGTTAAATCTCATAATTAAGAATAATGCAGAACTCCCTGATAGAGTTACTTCCCTGCTCTCATCTCCTTCCTATACACATTTACTCAGATTTGCCCCCACTGTACCTGATTAGGTAGCTCAAGTGAGTCAGGTTTCCAGGTGTGGAACCAGCGGTTGGGAGTTCAATTCCCTGCTTTGCCTCCAGGGAGAAGAGCCAACCTGTGTAGCCTTGGGCTAGCCCAGTGATGGTGAACCTTGGCCCTCCAGTTGTCCTCGGACTTCAATTCCCAGAAGCCCAAGTCTCTTTGAATCCATGTGAATGGGTATACTGCACATGGATTCACAGAGACTTGGGCTTCTGGGAATTGAAGTCTGAGAACACCTGGAGTGCCAAGGTTCACCATCACTGGGCTAGCTTCACAGTCTCAAGAGCGCCCCCTAGAGGAAAGGGATGGGAAACCACTTATCTGTAATATTCTCTACCTAGAGAACCCTGGAAAGTATTGCCATAAGTCAGAATTGACTTGATAGGTGCACAATTATTATTAGATCCAGTCTGGAAAGTGGGCTTCAGTTATAATGATCGCCAACCCAATCTACGCACATCTCTTATAAAACTCAGGAAGGGATGTAAAATTAAGCGTTTTGAGACTGTACTCTCTTATCAGCTTTAATCTAGGCAGGTTTTGAATTTTCTTTGAAGCGGCCCCATTTGGCTGTATGTTTCATAACCAGGGACTGGCATTAGGGGTCGAGAAGTACACACATCAGCTTCAAAGCCTATTCTGAACCTGCCTAGATTAAAGCTTATGAAAAGGATATGCGTCTTCAAAAACATTCCATTTAAAAAAAAATTCTTTTCTGCATTGAATGAAGAGAGGCTCAGCAGCCTGGTCCCCATCTAGACATGGCGCTCTGAGAGCTAAAATGAGATCAGTTTTCTTTACTCATCATGGCCAGGACAGATGACACACAAAGAAGCTACAGAGTGTCTATGGTTTTCTTCTTGTTCTTGTTCTTGTTCTTGTTCTTGCTCTTGCTCTTGCTCTTGCTCTTGCTCTTGCTCTTGCTCTTGCTCTTGCTCTTGCTCTTGCTCTTGCTCTTGCTCTTGCTCTTGCTCTTGCTCTTGCTCTTGCTCTTGCTCTTGCTCTTGCTCTTGCTCTTGCTCTTGCTCTTGCTCTTGCTCTTGCTCTTGCTCTTGCTCTTGCTCTTGCTCTTGCTCTTGCTCTTGCTCTTGCTCTTGCTCTTGCTCTTGCTCTTGCTCTTGCTCTTGCTCTTGCTCTTGCTCTTGCTCTTCTTCTTCTTCTTCCTCCTCCTCTTCTTCTTCTGATTTTGAACTGCCAAAATGAAGACACCTTTTTGCAGTGGCATAGCGTGGGTTTTAGCCTCTCGGGGTGCAGGCCAAATTTGACGCTCCCTGGGTGGGGTCCAGGACACCAGCAGTGGTGGAGGGTCCTGGCACCCAATTCCCACAGCGGTCTTTTCTCCCCGGCCACTAGGAAGTGGGGTGAAGTCCTATTTATTGTGAATTTTTGCCAACCCAAAAAAGGGCCGCCCGGGGTGGGCCGCTCACCCCACACTACACCACTGGCTTCCTGACTTTGTAGTTGGCCAAACATAAGTCCTCATGGCTACATGTTTCTGATAGTAACTGGAAGAACACCAGATGATCTGGGTTCTGTATATCTTCACATTCACACAATGTGCTGTTATCCCCCAGTAGCTCCCGCTTGAGCATGTTGGTCTTATATTTAGGGACTCCAATCCTCAGCCTTTTCAGGGTTCTTTATCAGAGGATAAAATTAGACCTTAGAGCTGTGATGATGAACCTTGACACTGCAGGTGTTCTTGAACTTCAATTCATAGAAGCCCAAATCAGCACTCCTGCTGTTCAGGGCTCCTGGGAATTGAAGTTCAAGAACAGCTGGAGTGCCAAGGTTCACCATCCCTGGCCTAGAGAGTCCCTTGTAAAAACAGTTCTTCCTGCATCGATCTAGAAGACCGGCCTGCAATCTAACCGTTGTGTTGCTAAAGTGGGAGCTGCGGGCAGACAACACACCGTGAGAGATACAGAACCCAGCCCATTTACTGGTCTGCTGATTACTACCATGAGGACTTGAGTTTGGCCAACGACAAAGTCAAAAATATAGTAGTCCAGGGTTTGATCAAGACACGAAAGGAGAAGAAGGCCCTTAAGGTACCTCTCAATGAATTGATCATCTCTAATTTCGTTCAGATTAGCTGGGTGGCCATTATACCTTGCAGGCGATGGAAGAAAGGAATTGTTGCTTGTTTCCTGTGGGAGACAGCTTCAAAAAGACCAGCCTCCATATTTTTTAATGCATGCCCATATATATACTAATGCATTCAATTTAGAGAGTGCCGGGGGAAGTAATTCAGAAAACAAAGAGGAAGGCTTGACACTTAATTTACCTGGTGGGATAGTTTGTCTTTCTTTCTAGAGGCGGTATGTATAACACACAACACAATGCCAACTCACAGCACTTTCAGAAGAAGAAAATCCTGTTTCTAAGTAGAACATTAAAACAACCAAAGTTGCTAATTGTATAGTAATTGATATAATGTTCCTTGTGAATGTCAAATCATTAAATATTAGGGCCTAAAGCCAGGATTCAAACCGTAATTTGCTAGAATTAACAGGGACAAGCAGGGAAAGATACTTGCCAGTAGATAGCCCCAATTAAAGATAATGTCCAAAATAATCAAGTTTGGGTGTAAACTTGGTGCAGCTCTATTGATTTCATTGCTGTGCTGTAGATTGATGCCAATGGAAGATCTGGTGGTCTCATCAAGCCTGTAGACAGTTGTCTCAGGAACACAACTTGTGGTTTGATCAGGAAATACATTCTGATGGGTGGTGGGGAGTGTTTGGGAGGCTGGAAAGGATAGATCAACAAAGAGTCTGAATGTAACAAAGGGGTACACTGGATTAAGAGATTAAGGAAATGACATTGCAGCGAAATAGGAATGCAGGCTGCTTTTATACAAATTGAGACGCACATGAAAATGGTGTTGATCACACACAGAGTGACATGTGTTGCAATTGTGAAGATTAAAGATCTGAAAAGATCTTAGGATGCAGACCTGGGGGTGGGGTATTTGTACACAGGCAGAGGGAGATGTTACTCTTATTGAATAACAAACTCTTCATTCATATTGTACAATTATCCTCTTGTAACTCCTTTAATGCGATTACCTGGCTGGATAGCTCAATTGTTGAAGTGTCAAGCTAACACAGATGTTGGGAGTTCAACTCCTCACGGTGCCTCTAGGACAGGGTTTCTCATCCTTGGTGCTCCAGGTGTTCTTGGACTTCAATTCTCAGAAGCCCAAGTTGGAATACCTGCTGATCAGGAGTTCTGGGAATTGAAGTTCAAGAACACCTGGAGCACCAAAGTTAGCCACCCCTGCTCTAGGGACAAGAGTCAGCTTGTGTAGACTTGGATAAACTGCACAGTCCCAGAGGTAAAGAATGGTATATCACTTCTGTGTTTTCCAACCTTAGGCCCTTGGGCTTCAATTCCCAAAAGCACTGATCAGCCAATGTACTGACGTAGGCTTCTGGGATTTGAAGTCCAAGAACCAAAGGTTGAGAAACATTGCTCTACCCTGATAGAATAGCTGGGTTCTAAGGGGCCTATGAGGCCGTTCAGTCCAACGCAATGCAGTGATCTTCCATTTGCCTTCCACTTCACAGCATCATACCCACTGATCGAGTACCACAAGTCACTTTCTGATCTTGAGCTCTTTTGGCACACAAAGTCCTCCTCAGCCCCAGGCCAATATTGAGGACGCTGCTGCTCTCCATCAAGATGGATTCAATCAGGGTTTAATCCATTTGGGGACTATCACCTTTCCCTGTGGATTTTTGCCACCCATTAATCCTCAGGATTGTCAGATTAGTTAACCACCCCAGACATCTCATTTCCATGGTGACCAACTTTCAATTATGTAAGTGTCCATGTTTGGCTCTGGTAACATAAGATGGAAATGAATATGCTTTTTGTATGAGATGTTTCTTTGTGCGGGTTGGTGTTGCCTATATGTTAGAAGCAAATTGAACATTAATTTAAAAGACACAATAACACATATGATGCAGGAAAGGCTCGGTGAAAATTGATTGGATTTGTAAATCTACATTGCATTTACCCAGTTCACAATTTGGCAATGAGCCAAACACATCATATAGCAAAACCCAACAAATTTGAGAGCTTGTGATGCAAGTTGTCTTACAGTAGAATGCATACGCACATAGAGTGCTTTAAGGGAATGTACACAGAAATGTTTTTGTCAATGGGTACAGAGAGAAAAATATCTATTTTTCAATGGGTGCACGCAGAAAAATATAGATGTTTAGCTGGGTGGGGAAATCTCAAAGTGATGTGAGACAAAATGAATTTCAAGGTGGAAATTTAAAAAAACAACCCTTGGCTTGCTCAAGCATTTTGGATCAGTAAAAGCTAGGGTGGAAGACCCCAGGAAAAAATATCTTGAAGCTCTGTGAAAGCTTGTTTGTGTTATCTTCTGGGGGAAGAACTTCTCTAACTGAGAAAAGCTGTCACATCAAGGAGAAATCTAGGCCAGCAGTTAATATCTTGATACACTTTAGAGAGTTTGTGCTAGAAAGAAGCCTTTAATCATCATTCAATCTGCATTCAAACTGATCCAGGCCCCGAAGGCCTCTATCCGGCATATTAGACAAAACAGATTTTTCACAGTTTTCCTCATTCTCAGTGAAGGATGAGATGCTCCATCAAGCTGCTGTCAGGTTTCCCCTCTACCATATGAGAGGGGGAGAAGTCTGTTTTTCATCATTAGCAAAAATCCCTGTATTTTGCGCAAGAAAAACTGCCCTTTTGTCAACCTCCCCTCCCCCCCAAAAAAAACACACACCCTAACTTGTATTTTGAGGGAAAGTGCTTTATTTGTTAAAGGAAAATATATTTTAGCAAAAGGCAGTTGGGTGTCTACAGGCCAGATATGGCTCAATGACAATTAACAGGAATTCTCAAACAGCCCAGATCCAACCCACAATGCCAAATAATCTGGCTCCCATCCTCGGTTCAGCCGCCCGTGGATTCAGCCTCAGACTCATTTACGGCAGTCATAAATACATTTATGACAGCCGTGGACTCACTTATGGCAGCTGTAAGTGAGGGTGGGACAACCAGTCCAGCCCCCTCAACTGTTTGAGGGATTGTGACCCGGCCCCTGACTTGAAAAGGTTGAGAACCCATGCAATTAATAACAATAAAGCTTTACAAAGCTTTGCTCCAAGGGGAACAAAGAAAAGCAAAAGTAATCACATTTATATACCAGTCCATAGTGCTTAGTACACTCTCTGGGCAGCCCACAAGTTAATTAACACTTTGCCCCCAACATGCTTGGTACTCAGTTTATCAGCCTTGGAAGGATGGAAGGCTTAGTCAACCTTGGCTCCTTGTCAGGATCAAACTCATAACCTTTTGGGTGCAGTGCAGCAATTTAACCACTGTGCCATCAGGGCTCTTGTTGGCTATGTTTAGAACAGGTCTGCCCATCAAGATCAGCTTAGATGTCTACACATCTGGCACAGCTCAAGAACGTTTCTTGTCTCGAGCTACATATTTTGGATTGCAAAATTATCACTGCCCATTACTGCCTTTTGTTGTTCAGTCGCACAGTCGATTCCGACCATGGACCACTGTCCGCCAGGCACCTCTGAACTTCCACCATCCTCCTCAACTCGCTCAGCTCTGTGCCCATTGCATCCACAATACCATCCAGCCATCTCATCTTGGGCCGTCCCCTTCTTCTTTTGCCCTCCGCCCTTCCCAGCATCAAGGCTTTCTCAAGCGAATTCTCTCTTCTCATTTGATGCCCAAAGTACTTTAGCTTCATCTTTACTATTTGACCTTTTAAGGAGCAGTCAGGGTTAATTTCTTCTAAGATTGACCTATTTGTTCTACTTGCTGTCCAGAGGACTCTCAAAACTCTCCACCAACACCACATCTCAAAGGCGTCTATTCTTCTGCGCTCAGCTTTCCTAATGGTCCAGCTCTCACAAACGTACATTGCCACCGGGAATACTATTGCTTTGACTATGCGAATTTTTGTTTGCAATGTGATTTCTCTACTTTTCACTATGCTCCCCAGGTTTCTCATCGCTTGCCTCCCAATAATCAGTCGCCTTTTTATTTCATGGCTGCAATCACCATCTGCAGTGAGCTTTGATCCCAAGAAAGTAAAATCTGTCACTGCTTCTACTTCTAGGAGATACTATAAATTATCGTGTCCTAATCCACAAAAGTTTGATTTTTCTAAGTTCTAATCTTTTTGACTCATTTTGGACAATGGAAGACACCAAAACAAGAAATAGCAACTTTATCAACTTCATCATGTAACCATGTTCCCTCCAGTGGCCCTCTATACAATTGACCCCAAAGCTAAGAGACCCCAAAGCTACTATAGATTTGAAACATATCGGAAAGTAAACAGAACAGACAGAACAAAAATATTTTAAAAAACTTTGTGGTACCTTAAGGACTAACTACTGTTAGTCAATATACTTTGGTGTCTAGGCATGCCTTCCACATGTCCACAGAAATGTCTGCAGATGCAGCCAGGGCTGGCTCTTTGGTTATAAATGGAGATGAGCACTCAACCCTAGAGTTGGATATGACTGGCTTTTGAGCAAAGGCAACCTTTATCTTTACCTTTATATATGTGAAACCAGCTCTTCCTCCTCTGAATCAAACACTACATCAAGCAACTGGTATTTGGACATCAATTCCCAGAAGCCTACGTCAAATTCCCCAAAGCACTGATCAACCAATGTACTGACTTAGGCTTCTGGGAATTGAAGTACCCCTGTGGGGCATGAGTCCCATGTTGGGAACCACTGTGAGTACACCAAAATGTCAGCTACACTTAATACTTGGCTTTACAGGAGTGTGAAAAATCACTTGTTGCTTTTTCCACCAATGTAATATACACATTTTACCACCTTCAAAGACACACAAATGTGAACTTTGCACTAAGTTAGCAGAGATTACAATGGAGGAAATCTAAAAGCAATTACTTATTGAGGTACTGTGCAAATACAATTGTTGAAACAGCTAGCCTCAAACTGTTGATTATTTAGAGGAGAAAAAGATGACCTAAAATGGGTTTTTAAATAATACTATACCATCCATGCTATCTAGTATAATTGCCCTCCTGTGACCCAGCTTCCATTTAAAGTAAACTCCTTCAAGGGTGTGTGTGTATATGATGATACATTCAGTCCATGATGATTAAAATAACAATATATTCTCTCCTCTACTAATAATGATGTTATGCAAAATATAGATGGGTGGGAAAAGAAGAGGATGGGAAATGAATTAGCTCTAATTGCTAAAAATTTACCTTGTGCTGTCATTTTAATAAATTCCCTTTGAAAGTGTTGAAGCTAGAGATCATTAGGCAACCTTTTCAATAAAACTATTTCTAAAGTCAACATGGAGAAAGAATGCAAGTTTTGCAGAGATAAGTAGAGCACTCGGGATATTATTTGCTTGAGAATCTTTTGAGCCTTTTAATCCGAGGGTCTCTCTGGATGTTCATTAGTGGTGAAAAATAGAAAATTGGGGAGAAGTCTATTAGGTAAACTGTCAGGGACCTCAGGAAGTCAAGATGTTGTTCCTACTCACAAAATATGTATAGCAGGGATTCTCAAACTGCGGCCTGTGGTCTAGATGTGGCCTGTGGCACCATTTCATGTGGCCCACCACCACACCAGGAAGTGCCATGCGGTGGAGGAAGGGCAAAATGTCCATCTGGGCCCCGAAGCAGTCTGAGGGAGCATGACCCGGCCGCCGGCTTGAAAAAGTTTGAGAACTCCTGATGTATAGGGTGAAGAGTAAGCCTTCCATGTGGCATTTAGGATCCTGGACCAAACAAAATATAAATGAAGGCACAAGACCATTGCTTTATTGGATCTGAGATTGGATAGGATAGCCATTTTCGAATACTTTATTATTATTATTATTATTATTATTATTATTATTATTATTATTATTATTATTATTATTATTATTATTATTATTATTATTATTATTATTATTATTATTATTATTATTATTATTATTATTGACTTATATGCCGCTCTACTCGCCTCACTGAGGCGACTCAGAGCGGCTCACATAACATAAGCAGCATATACAGTATCACAGTCTCAAATATAAATACAGCATAATATATATAACAACAGATGCAGCACAGATAATGCAATCAATACATTTTACATAAAAAGAAAAAAACAATAAAACAATATAATAAAATACAGTGTTAAAAATACTTAAAAGAACCGGAGATTCTTTGTGATGATGAATGGAAAGAACAGCCAATGGAGGCTGCAGAAACATGGACTGCCCCAAGGAAGTGTATTGTCGCCAACACTGTGTAATAAATATACAAATGATCAACCAGTTCCTGAGAGTACAAAATTGTTCAACTATGCAGCCGACACAGCAATGGATGTACCAAGATCAAGATATGGAGAGAGATAGCAGTGGATGCTAAGAAAACTAAGCAAGAGAAGGTCCCTCGACATCCTCTGAACAAATATGAGCCTCAAGTCCACCGTCTCAGATCCAGGAACGACTTAATGGTAAACACAAACATTTCTTGGGGTAAAGGTAAAGGTTGATCTTGGTTGAAAGCCAGTCATATCTGACTCTAGGGTTCAGTGCTCATCTCTGTTTATAGCCAAAGAGCCAGCACTGTCTGCATCTGCAGACATTTCCAGGGACATGTGGCGGGGACATGCCTCAACACCAGAGTGCACAGAACACTGTTTACCTTCCCACCAAAGTGGCACCTGTTTATCTACTTGCAGTTTCTTGCTTTCAAACTGCTAGGTTGGCAAGAGCAGGGACAGATGATGGGAGCTCACGCCGTTGTGCAGCATTTGGGTCTCAAACTGCTGACCTGCCAACCTTCCAGTCATCAAGGTCAGCACCTTAACCACTAAGCCACCACAGTCCCTATTATTTAAATAGTGTTTCCCTAAGTGTCCCAGTGATGTAGACAGTAAGAAATAAGGAAGTCACCATTTCTGTCTCCATCTCCTCCTCCTTCTTGATGACACATAACAGCAACAAAGCGCTACAGAAGAATGCAAGCTGATGAGCTTCCGTCTCTGTCCCAGCTCCTGCCAACCTAGCAGTTCAAAAGGAAGAAATTAAGCAGAAGAAAGGAAATGTGGCAGGCCAAGACAAGGCCAAGAGAAAGTTGAAGACTTGTTTGCTGTGTGGCAATGAAGAGAAAGAGAGGGGCTTTTGGCCAATTACCCCTTGGCGATAATTGTGCCTGGCATTTTAAGTAGAGATTTGTTTTAGACAAGGAAGAGAGAGAAAAATGTGATTAGGTAATGTTGAGGCTTTCCTCCATTTTATCTTATGTCCCAAAGGCTTGTATGATCGTCATCAATGTCTACATAACAGCAGAAAGGCCTCTGTAGGTATGGAGACTGGGGAACTTTGTCTCCAAGTCTTATCTTGTGGTGAGGAAGGAATTACAGCCACAGTAAATTGCTTCTTCACAACAGAAGGCAAGACAGAACAGCGGATTGCTTGCTTGCTTTAGAAACTGAGGTCTTTTTGGGAAGATGTTTGGGTGGAGTGGATGACTAAGATAATACCCAACCAGCACCTGATCACATTTTCTTGTTTCATGAAATACTGAACTCTTCATGACCCCCTAAAGGAAGTTCTGTACCTTGAGAGGACTGGCAGGATGTAACTAGGGAATATCGTCTGGGAGGAAGCCGAAAGGGATTTTAAATTGAGTTCTACTCATGAAGACATGTTTGTCTGAAGCCATGAAGCTCTGAGCTGTGAATTTGTATGAAGGGTGATTCTACGAGTTATGATGGGGATAGGGTCTTGTTGTATTCTTCCTACAAGTCCTGGCCATGGATATAAAAAGGGTGAAGGGTGGATCATACCTGGCTAGATATTGGGGGGGGGGGGCATCAAGATTTCATACAGGATAGTGACAAGAGGAAAGAAGGAAAACATGTGGTCTATCACAGAACTATGGACCCAATCTCCACAGGCAAAGAAAAAGATACTATAATAATTTTGTGTCAGAAATTATTCTGGGTTGAAAGGATTTTTGCTGGAGAAACTCTGCTCAGGGGATGCCCGAATGAGGTTCCTTTCATGTTCCTAAGAGCTGGGACAGAGACGGACACTCAATCCATCATTCAGTACCTAGGTTTCAAACTGCCGACTTGCTGGCCTTCTGGCTAACTAACTGAGCTTCTTAACCACTGAGCCACAGCAGACCATAAGATACTTACTATAACATAAGCATCTTAAAGTGTTAAACCACTGATTTATCTAGCCCAGGGGCCAGCAAACTTGGCTCTCCATATGTTCTTGGACTTCAGTTACCAGAAGCCCACATCAGGACACTTGATGATCAGGGCCTCTGGGCATTGAACTCCAAGAACACCTGGAGAGTCAAGTTTGCCAGACCCCTGATCTAACCCAGTGTTCAAAATTCTGGTATGCAGTTGTTCATCAGGATTTGGGCAGAATTCTTCATAGCCTCTATTTCACATCTCCCCGTGGGAATGGGGGTGAAGGGATTTCTACAGCTGTATCTAGTTTTTCTTTCTCCTCTATCATTGCCTGCTTTTGGAGTAGTTTGGTTCTCTGTTACCTCCCCCCTGCTTTTTTGGGGGAGTATATTTAAGGGTTCATTATTGTTTGGGAATGCCAGAAAACAATGTTGGATAAATATCAAAGAAACGACCTGTAAAACAAAAGAATTGGTACATGAAATATGAGGGAAAAAAGTAATCTCCCTCTTGAAACAGCGTGAAACGAAACAAACTACAGTGGTACCTCGAGTTACAAATTTAATGCGTTCCAAGGCATTTCTCATGTTATGAAAAATTTGCAATGGATTTCCCATAGGAATGCATTGAAAACCAACATTCATAACTTGAAACACGGTTTCCCATAGGAATGCATTGAAAACCAATTAATCTGTTCCAGAAAAATTCATAACTCGAGCCATTATTTTTCAATTGATTTTCATTCGTATTGTGAAAATTTTGTACCTCGAACCATTTGTAACTCAAGGCGCCACTGTAATTGAAATGAAACAAACGTAATTGTAATGCAGCAAAGGTAAAAGATTATGTGGATTTGAAACCAAGACATTGTTTCTGTTTTGCAGAGATGAGAAACATTATTTTTTTAGACTGTGCAGAAAAATGCTGCTGAAGATTTAGTTATTTCTATTCCATCAAGTCAGAACCTGCTTATATAAACCATAATAGGACTCTTTAGCTATAAAGAGAGATGCACACTGAACCCTAAAGTCAGATACAACTGGCTTTTGAGCAAGGGCGACCTTCACCTTCATCTTCATCTTCACTACTAGTTACTAACCTATGCTTTGTTCAGATTTCCCCATACCCTATTAGTACTGTAGCAATAATTATGTCATAACTACACTCCTTGGGACACAATGGGTCTAAAGCTTAAATTAAAATTAACCATAAAGAGAAGCAACTGGAATAAAGTTCAAGGTTTCTTCTTGAATTTGAGTTAATTTAATTGACATTTTGAAGTTTTCACCAGAGGCGTCTTTACATCCCCTAGTAGAATAACAGAAAGAAAACCAATTGAGAGGCAATAATGAAACAAACTATTATCAGACCCAGTTCCCTTTGATGAATTTCATTGCCAGGCATGTGCTAGAAATCAACAATAGGTTTAGACAGTGGTACCCTGTTGCCATTCGCCATTCAGCAATTAATTCAATGGGCCTGAGCAAAAGGATCCTGGCCAGGTAGCTTTTGTGCCTCAAAGTATAAATTACAACCACACCATCAAAGGATCTTGGCAGCCAATTAGATAGAATAAATGTTGTCTCCACACACGAGAGAGAAATATAAATTAATCCAGCCACAGGATCCATTCAAATCAAAATGTTTCAGGATATAAACGGAGTCACTTGAAGTAATACTTCTCATCACATTTCAAGTGGGACTCTCCCATAGATTTGAATGCAGGGAAGAACAGACTGTTGGAGATTAGATTGGCCACAAATTCTAGTACGCTGGCATGTTTTCATCAGACTGTGGTACGATTCCTATGTTCTAGTCAAGCACAGTGAAATAACAGCATCCCATTATGTCCCAACAGGCATCCAGACTGCCTGTTCTGAAAAACCCTAATGCAGACTTATGACTGTAGGCCTTCCAAAGACCTGCATATAATAGAGGAAATGCTCTATTAGTCTGTCTCTTTCTTCTTTCATGTACAGGTCAGACTTTCAACTACCAAAACGAAGCTACCTTCTTGGCTTTGTCACTGGCCATACTTAAATCCTCATTGGCACATGTTTCCAGTGGTAATTGGCAGACCAACAAATGAGCCAGATTCTGTGTCTCTCCTCATTCACCCAGTGTGTAGTTGTCCACCAGCAGCCCCCACTTGAGTATGTTGGTCTTACATTTAAAGACTCCAACCCTCAGCCTATTCAAGGTCCTCCAAGTGATGTAGGGGAGGTTGAGTTCCTCAGCCATATCCTTCTTTAATGTTATTCCTTGTCCAGTGAGCGCCTTCCTCCATCTTCTAATTTGGTTTTGCTCTTGTGTACCCTCAAGAATGTTTGTTCTTGCCATAAAGCTCTTCCTGGCTCTGAGTTGGTGGACTTGAGACCCATAAACTTTAGTGGATGTCAGGAGTCATTCACTTGCTTATATCTCTCAGCTTCCACTGTTACTTCTCTTAGGTTGAGCGATACCAACAAGAGGATATATTTTCTTACTTAGTTCAGGTTTAAGGCATGCTGTCACTATGTGCATTGTTTCATTACCAGCGATGTCAACTTGTTTCACATGTGCAGATGCACTCTGTACAGGAAGCAGCATACACTTCTCCAGAGATCACGGGTCCAAAACTGATGTTCACAGCATGGATGATTGAGTTCCCCATGTATAGTTTGTCAACTTCCTGATGATATTGTTCCTCATACTAACTCTCTTATTCTGTGATGGATCAATACATTACTTTTTCTGGAACATTCATGTTCCCCCCTCCCCCAGCACAATTCATAGGTCGGACAATGGTTTCTTTTCAAGTTTGCACAAAAACATTTAGACATATGCTTGCTTGCAAACCATGTTCTCTCAAATATCTGAATATTTGGAAACCTTTTTCTTCATCTGTACATTTAGTGGACATTTTAAATCCAAGAACTGTGTCATAAAATTTAGAGAAGAGGAGAAAGGAGAATTTTGTTCTGGTTTGCATTTTACTAGAGGAAGTGCTGATTAGGTTGGATCATATTAAAATGCAAACTAAACAATTTTCTCCCTAATTAACACCTGTATGAAGCATGAATTCAGTAACCTTAAGATCAACAAACTACACGTTCTAGTGATTCAGGCAGCCTAACTGGAATCAGCACTGCTTTATAAAATCCATCATTAGCTCACTTAGAAAGCAATTTCAGTATTACCAGACTTAATATTCCTCACCGTTTAAAAATTTACCCATTTCATCCTGCCATGGTAACGGAATAGACCATAGTGCCAGCAACTCAATGCTGATTGTCAGGCAGTGGTTAACTA
The DNA here is from genome assembly GCA_030440675.1 of Furcifer pardalis. Taxonomy (NCBI): domain Eukaryota; kingdom Metazoa; phylum Chordata; class Lepidosauria; order Squamata; family Chamaeleonidae; genus Furcifer; species Furcifer pardalis. The sequence continues at coordinate 11,291,124 of CP126900.1, read as the reverse complement.
ACTTGACAACCCTGAGGACTAATGGCTTTGGGTGCCAAAGTCTACAGGGGAGGGTGATGGTCCCTAAATGGATTAAATCCCACTTGAATCCATCTTGATGGACGGCAGCCGCTTCATCAACACTAGCATGGGGCCGATGAGGACTTTGCATGGCAAAAGGGCTCAGGACCAGAAAGTGACTCATGGAACTGGATTAGTGGATGTGATACTGTGATGAGGAAGGCAAATTAAAGATCACTGCATTATATTCCCAGGACGATAATATTTGAAATTGGATGCAGCACTTGAAGAAGACGAAGAAGTAGATGAAATTTTGCCTAATAATCTTCATTTTATGTGCATGTCAATAAAACTATTGACAATATTATTTCCCAGGCCTATTCAAAATAGGATAGAGTAAAATGATTTATTTTCAAAATCTTATGGATAGTTCATTGTACCCTTTAAGGTAAGGTCTCCCTTGCTCAAAAGCCAGTCATGTTCAACTCTAGGTAGTGGTGCTCATCTCCATTTACAGCCAAAGAGCAGTCCATGGCTGCAGACGTTTCTGTGGACATGTGGCAGGCATGACTATACTGCACAGAATGCTGTTTACCTTTCCTGATGAAAGTCGGCAGTTCAGCAGTTAGAGACCCGAGTGCTACATGACAAAGTGAGCTCCCGTCTCTGTCCCAGCTCCTGCCAACCTAGCAGTTCAAAAGGAAGAAGTTGCAAGTAGATAAATAGGTGCCACTTTGGTGGGAAGGTAACAGCATTCCTTGCACTCCAGTGTTTAGTCATGCCTGCCACATAGTCATGGAAATGTCTGCAGATGCAGACAGCGCTGGCTCTTCGTCTGTGAATGGAGATGAGTCAGATACAACTGGTTTTTGAGCAAGGAATAACTGTTTAACTTTTCCTAAGTATTGAGGAAGATCTGTATAAAGCAGTTCTCAACCTTTTAAAGACAGGGGCCTTGCCACACTCCCTTAGACAGCTTCGGGGGGCCAGATGGCCCTTTTGCCCTTCCTCCACCACAGGGAGGCAGTGGGGGCCACATGAAATGGTGCCATGGGCCATAGGTTGAGAATCCCTGGTAGAAAGAGACAGATTTAGACTTCAGTCAAGCATTTATATATTTATGTTTTTATTGTTTTCCTTCACTTCAGCTTGTGTGTGTTTTCACTGATAGATGGCATGGAAACATCCAAAACTCATCAAGAGCATTCGGTCACCATTTTCTGACTATTGCAGCTTCTTGAAAACCCTAGGACTTCACCTTTTAATTCAAACCCAGGTGAGAAGGGAAAGTCCTAACATCAACCTCTCCAAACTTTTTGCAGTCCCTCATAACTAATTGCTCTCATCAACTTTCATGTCCAGTCTAGGCAGGGCTTATTCTTTTGATGGACTTATCCAGCACACTGGTTGAGCTGTTGGCACCAGTGATGGGATTACAAAAATTCTACTACCACGCCATGATGTCACGGACATCATGGGCGTGGCCAACATCATGATGTCATGATGTCATGGGCGGAGCCAACATCATGACATCATGACGTTGTGGGCAGGGCCAAAAATAAAAAATAAAATAAAAATAAATAAAATAAAATAAAAATAAACACACACACACACACCTCAACCCACCCACCCAACCAGACAGCTACAACACAAACCCGTAAATAACTTAAATAAAATAAATAAATAAATAAATAAAATAAAAATTAAATAAAAATACAACCACCCACCCAAAACACAAATAAATCACCCACCTACCCCAAATACAAAACCCTCACTTACCTTCCTTGGGGCTGACGAACCCCCATGGCCCGGGGCCACCAGGCAAGGCGCGCTGCCCCCGACTGCGGCCTCCTCCTCCTACGAAGGCCGCGGCCGCAGGAGCCACCACTTGCAGCCGCCGGCCACGGCCGCCACAGCTGCCGCCGCCTGCAGCCCCTGGCCGGCCACCGAGCTCCCACGGGCACGTTGATGCCTGCCCAGGCTGTCCGCCGCCACCGCGCCCTCCCAGGGACTTGGGCCCGACAAGCCCCCATGCCCTGGGTAAGCCCGGCGGGGCGCGCCACCGCCGCATCCTCCTCCGCTGGGCGTCTGCAGTTTCCTCGGTCCGGTGCCTTTTCGGCCCGGCTCCGGCTGTGGCCACGGGCGGCCAGGGCCTGCGGGCAGCGGTGGCTCCAGCCCCTGGCTGCGGCTGGAGCCACCACCAATGCGTCAGATTGAGTTTCTGCACATGTGCACTAAATTGGAGCCATTTTGCTCCAATTAAAAAAATTTTTTTTTCTTTCGGTGAGGCGTCCGGAACCAGACGCCTTAAAAATGGGCTACCCTCTCGGAGAACCCTCTGAGATTGTTCCTACCGGTTCCGGGGGACCGGATGGAACCGGGGTAATCCCATCACTGGTTGGCACCATAAGAAGATAGAAAACAAGCACTGGGATAACCAGCCAATTCCCGGGGGGTGAGAACAGCAGAGCCCAGATGCCTGGCTCCAATTAATTGGAGATCTATTTTTAATCTACAGTCAACATCATACTCCTGTATCCTTTAATTGCAGTGACTAAATCAATGAATTCTTAAAGCTCCACCTTTCACCTCCACTGCCTGGCCCTCCCCATGATAGCTTTCTCCTCCAATTCTTGTCTTGTTGATATTGCAAACTGTGTTTGAGTCCTACTATCTATTCACTTAACATCGGGAAATGGAAGAAACACTGAACGAAAGGGAAGATGCTTAAGTACTTGATGTATAGCTTGTTGGCAGGGAATCAGCCATTCCATCAGCCATTTCCAGGAAGGAACGTCCATCTGGAATGACTCCCAGACAGTGATGGGATGTAACAGGTTCTCACCAGTTAGCCAGAACCGGTAGTAACTTTTCCCAGTGTCCCGGAGAACCGGTAGCAGCTTCTTCGGGGAAACCACCTTCGGGGCTTACCTTTTCACCTGTTCCCCCACTGCGCATGCGTGCCAAGCACTTGGTGTGCATGCAAGCCTACAGTGCTTGGCGTGTATGCACGGCCTCCTTGCTGTCCTCCCAAGTGGGGAGGAGGAAGAGAAGCTGCTAGCCTGAAGCTCCCTATAGCCTGCTCCTCAGGGTAAGTGACTCATCTTTGGATGTGGTGTGTCTGTGTGTATTTTAATGTGTATTTAATACCTTTACCTATATTGACGTACTACCACAGTTCCTAAAAAGGCCTGGCGGCCTGGCTTGGGGTTTTTAAGCAAAGTCTTGGAGTTACCTCATCAATAAGCTACACCTGTGCTGTTCTAATTGCTGTTCCAATTGGAGAACCCTTAAGGAGGTACAGCTGTTTTACGTTTACATTAAGCCATATTATCCTAGAGAACTGGTATGACGACCATATCCATCTTGCAACATGGTGCTGCCCAGGCACTCATACTAACAGGTAAGTGACAGGTTTGTGTTTGGGGTGGGTGGGTGTTTGGATGGGTGGGAGTATTTTAATATAATTTTTATTTTATTTATTTAATTTATTTATGGGTTTGTGTTGTGGGTGGGTGGATGGAGGGGTGGGTGTTTGTATGTTTATTTTTATTTTATTTCTTTGGCCCCACCCACAATATAATGATGTTAGCTCCACCCACACTGTGATGATGTCACGGTGGGGTAGTAAAAATTTTGTCATCCCATCACTGCTCCCGGAGCCCACAAAACACTCTCTCACAAGTCTTCCATTGGTGTCAGGGGGCGAATTTTACACCAAGTATGACTTCATGTTGTGGCTAGGTCATATTACTCCAACCAGAAGGAGCTATGAGTCATGCTAGGATTAGAAGGTGTGTTTGTGAGCAATCCATGCTCCCTGAAGCAGGTTGGCAAGAGTGGTTTTACCACCCACGGTGGTACCATCTGCTTTGTTGGATGCCAAACCCATGATATCACCAGTTGGTGAGACAAACATTTTAGAAGCTAATATATATATATATATATATCTGGAATGATTTAATCAAGATCCGATGACTCAAGATACTCTCATGAAACCTTATTTTGTTATCTAACACTTATATCCCTAGATTTTCTTTTAAAATAAATAAACTTTACATTGATGGTACTACAGAACATTGGACTATATTCAAGTACTCCCAAACAGAGTTGTTCAGTCACACAGTCAATTCCAACCCTTTGAGACCCTATGGATCCAAATAGAGGCAATCCATCAAATCCATTGCTGAATGGGTTCACCAACACTTCTATAAATCCCATAGATTCAATGGGTTGGACTATAAATTGGATCCAAGGTGAGTAACAAATCAAAGTGATTGGTAGGAATCCATCCATCTTAAAACAGTCCATTTCGGACTACAGTTTCCAGATTACCTCAGACAGCAAACTGATATGGGGATTCTGGGATCTGTAGTCTGAAACAATCATTCTTTCATGGTCTGGAGCCTGGATATACCAATAGATCAGTGTGTTCCCAAACTTTGGTGTTTATTATTTTATTTATTTATTCAAATTTATTATCCCACGTCATTCGGGCAAACCCGACTCTAGGCGGCTTACAACAATACAAAAATTCACAAAAGAAACAAGGCAATCCCACTATACCCCCACAGATTTGGTTTCAATTAATCAACAAATTTGGACTTTAAATCTCAGGAGCCAAGGTCAATTCCCAAAGCACTGATCAGCCAATGTACTAAAATCTAGGATTTTAAAAAATCATGTCAGAAGCACATAAATGTGCTTTCTGAGTTGTCGAATGAGGCTCCTTTCATGTCCCCAAGATCTTTTCCCGCCGAAGTGGTCCCTATGTATCTATTTGCAATGTCCTGCTTTCAAGCAGCTAGGTTGGCAAGAGCTGGGACAGAGACAAGCACTTGTTCCGTCATGCAGTACTCGGGTCATGAACTGCTGACTTGCCAACCTTCCAGCTAGCAAGGTGAGCTTCTTAACCACTGAACCACCACAGTTCCTTCTGGGAATTGAAGTCCCTCACATGCCTGTGGGGGCGTGTGTCCTATGTTGGGAACCACTGCTATAGAGTAAATCCTGTTCTCAGTCTTTCCTTGTGGAACTCTAACATTTTGGGGGGCAATAACTCCCAGAATCCTGGAACCCATTGTGAATTGTTAGGAAATTCTGGTTTTTGTAGTTGGTTTTGGGGGAAAAAAAGTTCCCTAAAGCCAGGCAGATGTTTTCCAGCAGGCATTGTTGATGCTGCAGTCTGTAAAAGACCCCGAAGCTTCAGGGAAGCATATCAAGTCCTGTCAACCTCTTTCTTTACCCTCAGCTTCTTCTGGAACAGACGGACTCTATTATTCATGTTTTTAAAAGCAACAGCCTTTTAGCTGGCTGGACCTCTCAGCCTTCAACTTCTGCGAACAATTGCTCCGCAGGGTCGCAGGGAAAAGGTTTTCCGCCGCAGAACTGCAGCAAAAGGTTTCTCAGGCCCCAGTTCAGATTATAAACAATTCCTTCCCATTTCCCACAGCAGCCTTCGTAAGGATTATAATTGGCTCTGGAGAGAGGGATTCTGATACCTTTTCAAACAAGCATCAAACATTGTCTCCACTCAGAAGCCCCTTTCCCTCTCTGTGTGTACGGTTCCCTCCCCAATATTTGAAGGCATTTTAGGATGGAGTTTATAAACTGGCAGCGAACCAGAGAGAAGCTGGTGTGGTGGAGACTTGATGATGCACAATTACCAAGCCCTGTTTTCGATTCTTCTTTTACCGCGTCGCTTCTTGAACTTCACCAGCAAACGCCGACACAAAAGAGGCACAAAGAAACAGACTCTGAAAGCACAGGAGTTCATTTTAAAAGCCCTGCAATGCAATGTTTCTTTCCTCTCCCTTTTCCTTCCCCCAGTCTGGCCTTTTCAGGTTCATTATCTCGGTCCCGCTTCCCCTTGTGCAGCGTCTTCCCAGTGTGCGCTCACAATGGCTTATTCTGTGGGGGGCCCGAGAGAGAGAGAGAGAGAGAGAGAGAGAGAGAGAGACTAGTGTGGTGGTCCATGTCTCGAGGGATTTTTTTTTTGGACACACACCACCTATTATCCGACGTCTTGAAAGGCTGCCTGGAAAGCTGCCGTTCCTCAAACAGACTTCTTTTAAGGCTTTCACCACCCCAGGGAGGCAAAGGGGAGAAGGACTGAGATGGCAGCATCTCCTACCTTTAAAAACAACTCAAAGCAATACAAACAAACCTACTCACTGAAAAAGGACCAGAATCAAGGGGTAGGCTTCAGAATTGGCTCTCTTTTCCTACTTGCCCTATTATGAGCCAGGGGTCACTGTGGGTGAGGAGCAGAATTATACCTTTTATAGAGACTAGTCCTGAGCATATGCTAAGTCCTTCCTTCCTTCCTTACCCAATTTATACCCCCCCCCTCAAGGATGCCCTCCCACTCTGGGCGGCTCACACTAGGCAACAAGGATTGCGGTGACTTAGTGGTTAAGATGCTGAACTTGATGACTGGAAGGTCTGGAGGTCAACCGTTTGAGACCCGAGTCCTGCACAATGAAGTGAGCTCCTGTCTCTGTCCCAGCTCCTGCCAACCTAGCAGTTTGAAAGCAGAAAATTGAAAGTAGATAAATAGGGACCACTTCGGTGGGAAGGTAAACAGCATTCCATGCACTCCAGGGTTAATGCATGCTTGCCACATGTCCACGGAAATGTCTTCAGATGCAGACAATGCTGGTTCTTTGGTTATAAACAGAGATGAGCACTGAACCCTAGAGTCGGATACAGCTGGCTTTCAAGCAAGGGCAACCTTTACCTTTACCTTTGCCTATACCAGGCAACAGTGGCCAGAGTAAAATTCAGTATTTTTCTTCTTTCGTGTCATACTTTGAACTGCCAAAATAAAGCCACTTTCTTGGCTTTGTCATTGGTGATACTTAAATCCTCATCGGTACATGTTTCTTGCACCAACTGGCAGACAGGCAAATAAGCTGGATTCTGTATCTTCATTCACAAGTGTGTTGTTGTCCACCAGTGTGTTGAACATGCTGGTCGTACATTTAGGCACTCTGATCCTCAGCCTATTCAGGGTCCATCAAGTCCTCCCACCAAGTTAATTCCTTATCCATTGAGCTCCTTCCTCCATTTTCTAATTTGGTTTTGCTCTTCCGCACTCCCAAAAATGTTTCTTGACTGTCTGGACATGGGGATTGCACCCAATAGCATTTTGCTCCACCCCCGCAGCCTCAAATGACTTTGAAAAAGCTACTATACACTACTTCAGGAGAGTCAGTGTAGACAAGCCCATGCTTTTGACCCCAGAATGGATTAATACAGTTCAGAGTGATCCATATGATTTCTGAAACTAAGACACACAAATGCCACTCTGGCCAGGTTATTCTGCTATGGGTACAGAGCAGACCCTACTGCTAGTGACTCAATGCTAATTGTCAGGTGGTGGTTAACTCCAGACTTGATTACTGTAATGCGCTCTACATGGGGCTGCCCTTGGTGACCATTCGGAGACTGCAGCTGGTCCAAAATGCGGCAGCCCAGGTAGTGATGGGATGCAGGCGTTATGCTCGGGCCTCGCCACTGCTTCGGGAGCTGCACTGGTTGCCAGTTTGTCTCCGGGTGCAATTCAAGGTGCTGGTCATTACCTTTAAAGCCCTATATGGTAGTGGGCCAGGATACCTAAGAGACCGCGTCACCCTAAGAACATCTGTCCGTCCCACCAGGGCGGATCGGAGGGGCTCTCTTGTTGTTCCATCGGCTAGGGAGGCTCGCCTCGCTAGCACCAGGAAGAGGGCCTTCTCCGTGTTCGCCCCGGCCCTCTGGAACCTCCTTCCAACTGAGCTGCGCATGCAGACAGAGCTCCTGTCCTTCCGGAAGAACTTAAAGACCTGGCTGGCAGGACAAGTGTGGGGTTCCAGGGATGGGGGATCCCATGTGGGGTGGTTAGTCTAGGGATACTACCCTTGACGACACCCCCAGATACTGTTTTTAGTTTATGAATTTTAAATTTTTATATTGATGTGTTTTATTCTGTGCTGTAAGCCGCCCAGAGTCGGGCTTGCCCGATTGAGGTGGGTTAGCAAGTGTGAGAAAATAAATAAATAAAATAAATAACTAACCTTACAAGCCGGCAGACTAGGCCTTGGGTGCCAAAGTTCACAGGAAAGAGTGATGGTCCCCAAGTGGATTTAATCTCACTTGAATCCATCTTGATGGAGGGCAGCAGCTTCATCCATCCTGGCCTTGGGATGATGATGAGGACTTTGCATGCCAAAAGGGCTCAGGACCAGAAAGTGACTTGCAGAACTGAATCAGTGGTACGGATGTCACACTACTCTATTTCCATAGCATGATAACCTCGCCAGGCAACATTAATATTTATTATTTACCTTCCCCTGTTTTTAATGTTACCATTCCATTTTCCTTTTACTTCTGTAATTCTCCAAACACCATATATAGCTAGCATGAAGGATCTTTGGGGGTGCTGCTCAATTCCATAAACATCCTTGGATTCTACCCTGTGCCCTGTGGTGGCTACAGAGATGCATAAATAGCTCTGATTATTGTAGCGATTTCTATCAAATGTAATATTACCTTGATATTTCCCAAGAGAAAAGGAGATGCATTGACAATAAGTACATTTGTTTGCCTAGAGGGAAAAGACTTGTATTATTCACCTGTCCTAGTGTAAAAAAATCTCTCTTCTATTTTCTCCTTTGGATCTTTTATATTCCTTTTAAAACTGAGCTCTCTTTTTTTAAGGGAAGAAGAGACCAAAAAATAAGGGAACTCGGCTTCACTCCATTTATCTTCGTTAAAAACCCTTTTTGAATAACCTCCTTTGTTTCCTCTATCGACCGTCGCCGAAATTACAAATATAAATTTCGGTAGCTGCAAATTAAGTGTCCTAATGGCTGCATTTAAAAAGGAGCCGAGCGCTGTCATTGGAAGATTGGTGAAAACACAAGGGGAATTAGAAGCAAACTCAAAGTTACCTTTTAGTAGGCAGAGGCATTTGTACCTGGTAGAAAAACCTAGCAGACTTTAGCTCAGGGATTCTCAACCCGTTGTCCAGATGCAGCTCACAGCACAATTTCATGTAGCCCCTCCAATGCCTCCACCACACCCAGAAGTGTCATGTGGTGGAGGAAGGGCAAAATGGCCGTCCGACCACCGAAGCTGTGTGAGGGAGCATGACCCGGCCCCTGGTTTTAAAAGGTTGAGAACTCCTACTCTAGTTTATCAAACTTCACACATTAGGTGGCATCAGTGATGGGATGTAACAGGTTCTCACCAGATCTCCAGAACTGGTAGTAACTTTTCCCAGTGTCCCGGAGAACCGGTAGCAGCTTTTGGAGGGGAACCACCTTTGGGGCTTACCTTTTCACTGGTTCCCCCACTGCGCATGTGCTCCAAGCACTTGGTGTGCATGCACGCCTACAGTGCTTGGCGCGTATGCACGGCTTCCTTGCTGTCCTCCCAAGCAGGGAGGAGGAAGAGAAGCTGCTAGCCTAAAGCACCATTGGTTTGTGTTGGTTGGGTGGGTGGGTGGGTTGAGGGGTGTGTGTGTCCTTATTTTTATTTTATTATTTTATTATTTTATTATTATTCTTTGGCCACACCCATGACATCATGAAGTTAGCTCCGCCCACACTGTGATGACACCATGGTGGGGTAGTAAAATTTTTGACATCCTACCACTGGGTGGCATGCGTCAAAGGCCAACCTCTACATTGGGTTTTCCGGTTCAAAAGAACGCTCTTCTACAAGTCTGGGAGTTCTGTAATATGACAATAATAATCTGCACAGTGTTAGTCATCCATTCTCTAACAATTTCAAACAGTGCTGTGCAACTTTCGCCTGTATTATTCACTGGCTGTTTCTACACTATTGTCCATTATCCTTTCCTGATGTTATTTCCCAGCCACATGGATTGGCTTTTGTTTGTTTACAAGAGCTTGTTTTCTTTTTCAAATGATTCCAGATAACCAGAGGTCATGTAGCCAAAATACTGTTTTTGGATGAGAACTCTCAGAATCCTTTGGGCCATTATTTTGTTTTGTTTTAGCAAGGACACTTATATACTGAGCCAGACCACTTAATGCCATTTGAAAGCAAGAAATTGCAAGTAGATAAACAGGTACCGCTTTGGCAGGAAAGGGAACCTCCTGCCAATAGAACTACGCATGCAGATGGAATTGCTGCCCTTTAGAAAAGGAGTGAAAACCTGGATGGCAGGTTTGGTCTGGGGAGTGGATGGTGCAATTTCCCCAGCCAATTGGTTGGTTTCACCCCAGTATGCCTGGGTTGTAATTTTAGGCTTTTAATACCAAGTTTTTAAAAAGTTTTTAGAGTTTTTAACTTTTAAAAGTGATTTAATGGTTGTTGTAAATTGCCCTGGGTCCCTTTTGGGAGGAGGGCGATAAACAAATTTAAATAAATAAATAAAACAGAGTTCCATTATTTATTTATTCATTCATTCATTCATTTATTAATCACATTTGTATCGCCACCCACTCGGCAAGCGACTCTGGGCGGCGTACAACAATCACATCATGCGTACAACAATCACATCACGCCTGCCACATGACCATATAAACATCTGCAGATGCAGATAGTGCTGGTTCTTTGGCTGTAAATGCAGATGAGCACCACCCACTAGAGTCAGACACAACTGGTTTTCGAGCAAGGGAGACCTTTACTAAGGCTCCTACTCTGCATATAGAGAGTTTCAAGTCTTTTTACCAGTGTAGACATATGACTGGGCCACTTGGAGCAATGTTTTGATTCAACGCATGAAATCCATTGGCTTTGCATATCAAGGTACATCTCTAGAGCATGCCCAATGAATTCATTGAGAGCTTGATGGCTCATCTCTTCAGCATCTTCCCATTGCTTTAATGGGCTCACTCTAGTTGTGACACGCTACTCACTGAGCAATAGGATTCCAGCCAATTCAAAACAAATGCTTCTATTAGTAAGGTGCAAACATCGGGGTGTTAAAGGGCCATTTCTGCCCTGGATACTCAGAGAACACCACCCAGGACCCAGTAATTCTTGAGGTTTTGTAAAAGCCTTTGTACTTCCAACAGTCAGCAGTGGCCATCAAGCCATTTAGATTTGGCAGATTTCTGATGGTTTGGAGTGACAAAATTGCCTGTTTTTACACCAGTACAATATTTTCAGGAGAACCTGAAAGGCTCTAGGGTGGCATGAGATGAAACTCAAGGTCTAGGCTTTGCTCACCGCTTTGCCATTAGGAAAGCTGAGTGCAGAAGAATAGATGCCTTTGAGATGTGGTGTTGGAGGAGAGTTTTGAGAGTCCTCTGGACAGCAAGGAGAACAAATAGGTCAATCTTAGAAGAAATCAACCATGACTACTCCTTAGAAGGTCAAATAGTAAAGATGAAGCTGAAATACTTTGGACATCAAATGAGAAGAGAGGATTCACTTGAGAAAACCTTGATGCTGGGAAAGGTAGAGGGCAAAAGAAAGGGGCGGCCAAAGATAAGATGGCTAGATGGTGTTTAGACACAATGGGCACAGAGCTGGGCGGGTTGAGGAGGACGGTGGAGGATAGAAGTGCCTGGAGGGTCGCAAAGGGTCGGAATCAACTGTGCGACTGAACAAAAAAAAATCCATGTTCTCAATGCTAAGAAAACTCTGCTTGTGCCAGGAAATGCTTTATGGCAAGAACAAATATTCTTGATGGTATGCAAGAGCAAAACCGAATTAGAAGATGGAAGAAGGAACTCACTTGACAAGGATTCACATTAAAGGATATAGCTGAGGAACTCGACCTCCCCTACACCACCTGGAGGGCTCTGAATAGGTTAAGTGTTTGAGTGCTTAAATGTAAGACCATCATGCTCCAGTGGGGGCTGCTGGCAGACAACAGCATACTGTGTGAATGTGGGGAGCTACAGAATCTGGGTCATTTGCTGGTCTGCCTAATAATACCGGAAATTTGTAACAATGGAGGATTGAAGTTTGGCCAACGACATAGCTAAGAAGGTTGGTTTCACTTTGGCAGTTTCAAGCTTGACCTAGACATGAAAGAAGAAGAATGCAAAGAAGCAGTCTTCAAGCATGACCCAAAAAAAGAAAAATGCTATTTGAAGAAGAGTGCCTGCCATTTTTCGCAACCTGGCCCTTTCTTTTTGATAGCCTTGTTAAAGGCATGTCACCCACAGGGGCCATGCTTCCAAAGGGCAAGCACTGAATGTCACCATTTGAGAAGGGATATATTTCTCTACCTCTGTGTAATCAGAATCACTTTTCTGCCCGAGTGACACTTAGACCCGGGTGTACAAAGTGTTCGGTCTCCAAGGTTATGAAATTGCAGGTATAATAGCAGCAACTCGGATGCACCTGAGGAAACTCAAAAGCATTTCATTTTCCTGTCTAGCTAGGTTTTTTTCTGAAAAAGAGAGAGAAAGGGGAAGAGAGAAAGAGAGAGACCAAGGTAGAAACTGAAAGGTTTTTTGGTGGTATTCCGGCACCTTCTTAAAATGATCTGCTTAGCTTTTATTGTGGCTTCCAGGAAGTTTGGAAGATATTCACAGTTTCTTCCCCTTCAACATTTTCCCCCGCAGCATTGTTATAAAATAGGAGGAAGTGTTGAATTCTCAACAAACCATTTCTTCTCCCAAGTTTTGTGACCTGAAAGGAATTATTTCCCGCTGCCCAATTGTTATTTGAGTCTGTCAGGTTTAAGGAGGGCTTTTTTTCCCAAGAAGTGTCTTCATGACCAGTTCATTCAGAGACCTGTGGTTCTCAATTCACGAGATGGGTATCTCTGGTGGGACACAGATTTAGTCTTAATGGGATAGAGAGACCTCACAACCATTACTAAGAATATGTCTTCAGCCCAACCCTCCATGCCATATTGTTATATTGGGATGTGAAGAATACTCAGTACATTATTTGCATTCAATTTAAACTGCATTGAGTCAACAAAACATTTCAACTAGGAAGGTATAGACCAGGGGTGCCCAAACTTTTTGGACTGTGGTCATGTGGTTCAACGGGCTGGTCATGTGGTTCCTCCCACTGGAAGCAGAAGTGAAACATCTTACAATCTGTTTTGCAACAGGATGCTTAAACCAGGGGTGCCCAAACTATGGTCTGCAGGCTAAATCTAGCCTCTGACACCAATTCATCCAGCCCACACTGCCCTGGTCACTCCCAGAAGCAACAGGCACATTTTTCTTCCACTTCCAGGAGTGATGAGAGTGGCGAGGGCAGGATGAATATTTCCAAGGTTGTTGTTATATGCCGTCACGTCATCTCTGACCTGTGGCAACTATATTAATAGGTAAAAGTCACCCTTGCTCAAAAACCAGACATATCTGATTCCAGGGTTAGGTGCTCTTCTCTGTTTATAGCCAAAAAGCCAACACTGTCTGTGGGCATGTGGCAGGCTTGACAAGACACTGGAGTGCATAGAATGCTGTTTACCTTCCCACCGAAGTGGTCCCTATTTATCGCCTTGCAATTCCATCCTTACAAACTGCTAGATTGGCTGGAGATGGGACAGAGTTGGGACAGAGATGGGTTCTCATTCCGTCATGCAGTACTCGGGTTTTGAACTGCCGACCTGCCAACCTTCCAGTCACCAAGTTCAGTGTCTTAACCACTTAACCACTAAGCCACCACAGTCTCATGTTTAGCCTTCATCTTTTTCTGCTGCCTTCCATCTTTCCAGGATTGTCATTTCCAGAGAGGTGCAGTATCAAAACTGGCCACTAGAGAGAACTAATGAGCATTTTTATCTATTTTACTTTCTTATCCGTAAGGCAGGGGTTCCCAATATTTTCCCACCTCGGGCCAGACCTGCCCCCTACACTTCCCACCAAGGGCCAGAGCCGTGCCTGTGTCCACTACTTACAGTTTTGTCGTCATCAGCAGTGGCAGTGGCGGTAGGTATTGTGTGGTTTTTCTGGATTGTTGCACAGCCTCCACCACTTCCCAGGGTAGCAGGAAGCTTTTCAGAGCAATTTCGCTCCAGTTTGAGAATTTCCTGCTCTTTCCCCACTGTGCTTTGGCAACTAGAAAGCAGCCGTGGCCAAGTTCCTGGTTCCACACTAGAATCCCAGGCACTGATGTATATAAGCTCCACCCAGCATTGGAACTCACCAATGGTCACGCTCCAGCTGCTGAAGCGCAGAAGGGAAGGGGCAGAAAATTCCCAAACAGGAGCGAAATTGCTCCGAAAAGCCTCCCACCGCCCTGGGAAGTGGCAGAGGCTGTGCAAACACCCAGAAAACCAGCGCAATTCCTGCCACTGCCACCATGGTAAGTAACATATTTTGATTTCTAGGGGTGATTGGTGGGTCTAGAGGTTCCAAGGTTCCCACTGCAGGCCAGATTAATGATATGCACAGGCCAGATTAGGCCCACGAGCCATAGGTTGGGAACCCCTGCATAAGGTTAACATAACATATCATTAACACAAATGCACACATTTGAGTAGTCGGCGGAACAATAGTGATTACAGCAATGTGGCTACTGAGAAATAATGCGAAGCACAATAATTACTTTTCAAAATGTAACATTCTAAGCTCTGCCAACGAAATCAGCACTGCACTGCAAATAAACGGAAAGCCATTGCAGAATAAAGCTCTGTAAGATTTCTCTCTCCCTTTTCTTGTGCCGATCATATGTTGAGCATTTCATTGTGGAAGCTGCATCCTAAACTGTTTTTTAAAGGGGCAATAATGTATGGGCAATTTTATTTCCCATCCATTTGTAGCCAATAGTTTTTTCCACCCCACCCCCCAGCTTTGAACAGATGGGTTCTTTTAAAAGCCACTCTTTTGAAGCTTTTCCATAACTCCCTTGGAGCTGTGATTAGCATCCAGAAACTGGAGGAATAACAGAAAAACATGCTTTTTTTTGTTTTGTTTTCATGTTGTTTGAGTCATGACTGGGGCTCCCCTTGTTAGATTGGCATATTTAGTTTGGAGGAAGGGGGGAAATATTCATAATTCAGTTCAGCTTTCCCCTTTTTATTCCCCTACTCCAAAGTTGAACAAAAATCAATTAGAAGGCTCACACAGATGTTCAGAGCAATAGGCTGCTTCGGGGTGGGTGGGAGAAGACCGAAAGGAAATCACATAGAATATGTTCACACAGGAAGAGAAAGACTTTTTAAAACCTTCACAGTGCAATCATGCCCTTTGTGAGATATGTGAACAGAGCAGGAGACAAAAGGTACTTAAATTAAAAAAAAATACCCAGGGCAACATGGGGTGGCTATTTATGAACCAGTAAGAGAATTGGAGCTGAAGTAATTAGATAGACAATGAAGTTTTAATAAACAGATATTGTTGTTGTGAAAGGAGTTGGAACTCACAGCCCTGGAGAAAAAGGCTGTGCTCCTTCTATTGAGAGCAGAAAACCTGGCTGGAAAAGCTAGAAAGAGAAAATGTTCGTTCACATACCCTGTCTATTTCTAGCCCATTCTTGACTTATTATAGTACACAGATATTTGCGACTTCTGAAGTTTTACTGTTTCCCAGATCCTGCATCAGAAGATCTGTAGAGCCTGTTTTTAGAGGAGCTGGTAGGCTGTGTTTTCTCTCTCCTACGTAATCTGCTTTTCGTGGGTTCTGTGTTGTAATTTTGGAACACAGAATCACAGAACTAGAAGGGACCTCAAGGGTAGTTTAGTCTGCGCCTTGCAAATTCAGGGACCTTCAATACCTCGAGGGACAGTGGTCCAATTTCAGATTACAGACCTTCAATGAACAAGAGCCCACCACTTTCCAAGGTAGCCCATCTCTTTGTCTACAAGTTCATACCTAAAAAAAGTTATTTATTTATTCTTCAAATTTCTATTGCCGCCCAACACAGCAAAGACTCTTAATGTGTAGTTCTTAATATGTAGCTGGACTCTCCTTTGCCACCATTGAAATCCATTGGAAAGCAAAACATCAATAAGAGAAATAAGTGGGCAATGATCCATTAAGTTAGACGTTTTGGTGGGGAGGTCAACCTCTCATGTAGAAGTGAAGAAGACCTAAAGAGCCTCTTGATGCGAGTGAAAGAGGAGAGTGCAAAAGCTGGCCTGAAACTCAACATCAAATAAACCAAGATCATGGCATCTGGCCCCATCACTCCCTAGCAAATCGAAGGGGAAGAAATGGAAGCAGTGACAGACTTTACCTTCTTGGGATCTGAGATCACTGCAGATGGTGAATGCAGACATGAAATAAAAAGATGCTTACTCCTTGGGAGGCAAGGCATGGTGAATCTAGGCAGCATAATAAAAAGTAGATACATCATCCTGCCAACAAAAGTCTGCATAGTTAAAGCCATGGTCTTCCCAGTAGAAATGTATGGCTGTGAGAGCTGGGCCATAAGGAAGGCTGAGTGCAAAGTAGATGCCTTTGAACTGTAGAACTGGAGAAGACTCTTGAGAGTCCCCTGGACTGCAATCCTAAAGGAAATCAACCCTGATTGCTCCTTGGAGGGACAAATCCTGAAGCTGAAGCTCATGTTCTTTGGCTACCAGATGAAAGGACTCACTGGAGAAGGCCTTGATGCTAGGAAAGATCAAAGGCAAAAGGAGAAGAGGGTGACATGGCTAGATGGCATCGTTGATGCGGTGGGTGTAGATCTGGGCAGACTACGGAGGATAGCAGATGATAGAGGAGCCTGGAGTGCGGTGGTCCATGGGCAGAAGTGTAGCATGCCTTAACGGGGCCCCGTATAAAAATTTGTTTGGGGGGCCCTTGTGAAATAAAAAAAATTAGGAAGTTTTTATTAATTTTTGCTGTAGGGGGCCCCCGTGGCCCGGGGCCCCCGTATAATTGATACGGCAGATACGGCGGTAGCTACGCCCCTGTCCATGGGTCACAAAGGGTCAGACTCGACTGTGCGACTGAACAAACATAAAAACCTCTCATGTTGCAGTTATCCCAGTATCTTTTTGTTTGTAACAAGCTAAGATGTGATCCCGTGACCATGTAGCTGAGAACAAATGTCATCAAGCATAGAATGATATGCCCAGAATTGTGCTATAAATCTTAATGCAGAGATTGTTGTGCAATGAGAGACATTTTAACCCCATTTTCTTTCTTGCTGTCAGTGGAATCTGACATGGTTAGTTTCAACCCTTTGCATGTTAAGTTGGGTAATTAATTGCCAAACGGCAGTGAGTTTAGAGATGAAAAAGAATAAATAACAGATTTTAAAAGTCAAGGATTAGAGTTGGCTTTTGGTACACTTAAAAAGTGTTCATCACTTAGCTTTGGCTTGTAAATATTTGACAAGGTTAACATTTAGCTTAACCATAAGCCCGGGTATAGTTTTACTGATTAGAACAATCTGTTTCCATAAATGATGCTGCTCTGCATTTCCACTAGTCAGAGGAAGTCATGGGTCCAAAATCCATCTACAAATGTCTGTCATCCAAATGTTTCCCAAGAGTGTCAGGCACATCCTGTGAAAATAAGATAAACCTCTAACCACGTAACTGAACAGTGGATTCTAATCAGTGTGCTAAATTTAACATCAGTCTGGAGACCGGTGTGAATTTTTTCACTCACCTTTATTTTCCATGATATCGCTGTTGTGTTAAGGCAAAATTCAAATGCTGGGCAAACTCCTTTCCACACAAACATAAAGTTGTGCTAGAGCAGGAATTCTCAACCTGAGGCCCATGAGACGGATGCTGCCTGCGACACCATTTCATGTGGTCCACCACCACCTCCACCATACCAGGAAGTACCACGTCATGGAGGAATGGCAAAATGTCCATCCATCCCCTGAAGCTGTCTGAGGGAGTGTAAACCAGCCCATGGCTTAAAAAAGTTATCAATAGTTATCAATAGGATTTTGTCTATAGCTTCATAAATAGGATGAACGTAGCAACATAGTAGTTAATATAACCCCCCCCCCAATATCCATTACCCCAGTATCCATGGTTTCCGTTAACCATGTGTCTAAAAACAGTCAGTAAAAATTCCAGAAACTTGTAATGTAGATGTATTTCTATAGTGCATTACCACAGGTCGCCACTAGAGGCCACAAACTACATGTAAAATATAGAGTTTGCTGTTATCACTGGTTTCAGGTATCCACTATAGGTCTTGGAATGTATTGCCTGCAGATATAGGAGGTAACCTAAATTAGAGTCTAATGAAAGTACCTAAATGTAGACGGGCCTTTTCATGTGGATGACTTAATGCCATACCTCCACTTTAGAAGAATACTTTCCCAAAAGACCACATAGAAATGATTGTCCATGTGTTTCTGTTCTGTTCCTTTTATAGAGATCATTGCAAAGAGTTAATTTGTTCTTTGTCAGTTAATAAACCAAACTGCTCATTTGGAAGGACACATTCTATGTATCTTTATTTCCTTCAGACCAAGACAAACAATTTTGATTCTTGTACACATTCTTGTACATTATGCAACATTTTTAGCAACAGCAGTTATAATAATGCTGATTATGGTTTCTAACTGCCATTCTATGTAGACTTAACAATTTAATTTTGCTGAGTATGTATATCTAGATTGACGATGTATTTCTCATTCTGAGTTTTCGTATGCTCTATGCATATTCGTCCATATTTGTGATGCAGAATTAGATCTTCTTTCTTTATCCACTTCCAAAATCTGGCAACCTTGCTTTGCATTCTCGTATCTTCCTTGTTTCTAATTATCCACGGGGGTAAAGCAAAACTTGAGGGAAAATTTTAAAGGTGGGGAATTAATGATTTATAAACTTACAATCACTATGTAATGTTGTTACACCAGCTGGAGTTTTATTAACAACCTCATTTACTAGTTGGCTCTAGTTGGCTCTTTGGCTTTGAAACAGAGATGAGCACTGAACTCTAGAGTCGGATACGACTGGCTTTCGAGCAATGGTGACCTTTACCTTTACTATACTAGTTGGAGTGACTGAGAGGGACTTTTCTGGGCTGAAGTGACTGTCAATCTGTCAAGCACTAAACAATAGTGCCTTTCAGCCTCTGAATTCAAAGAAATCCCTGCCTCTCCTCTGTGTTCCTTCTATCTCTTTTGCTGATTGATCACAGTTGTTGGTTCCTCTTTATCTGCTTGTTACATTGCTAGCATTCTTGCAGTAAAGAAAATAACATGCTAGGTAGGTGAGGTAAGGTGGATTCCTGTGTTGCAAATATTCCATCTCTTCCACTTTATGTCATTTAGTGAAAGAACACCACAAGGGGTCTCAAAGAGCTAGATTTCCTGATTGTTTGGGCTTCTCACAGCCTGTATGCAGATGTGTATCTACGGTAGTTTCTAACAAGGTCTCAATTTGGTTGCATTTCATTCGATTCTTCTTTAGAGAGGGAGTGAAAATGTAAACAGCAGACAGCTGTGGCTTTGTTTGGTGATCAAACGGGAAAGGGGAATAAATATATTTCCCCCTCGTAAATCTAACAGTATGATGGGTTAGCAAGGGAACAAATGACATATACACATTCCCTGCCTCTGTAAAGAAGAAGGGAAAGTGTAAAGTGAAAATGTCTAATATGCTGACAGGCTCTTTAGCTCTGTCAGCAAACCAGATGTTGACAGAAGAAGCAGCCTTTGAAGGTTATTGCCTCTGCTAAATGATGTTCCAAGCATCCAGAGGCACTTAACAAAGTAAACTGCGCTCTAGAAAAGTTTGTGCCAAGTAGAACATGGTAAGCTTTAAGATATCATAAGACTCTTGGTTGTTTCCCATTCCTTCTAAACCTCATTGGGACACCAATGTCTACACAGAACTCTGGAACTCATTAGCTAAGACATCCATGTCAACAGATCCTTCCAGATAAAGGAATAGATCTGACGATAACTTTGCTCTATTTGAATGAATGAATGAATGTTTATTAATTGATTAGTCTTACAACCTTATCAATAACATAGCAGAAGAATTAAAATCTGTACACTACAATGGAGTGCAATGAAATACAATAAAAATACAATAAAATTTTATTTATTTATTTATTTATTTAGATTTATATTGCCCCCCACTCGCTGAGGCAACTCAGGGCGGCTTACAGTCAAAACAACAACAATACAATATGTACGTACCTGAGCTCCTTTTAAAAGGAATGTAAACTGGAGAAGGTGCCTTAATACAATTAATACATGCATATCCATAGTCAGATAAGTGAATCTCCCTTGCAGGATACCCCAATTTGATTGCTATATTGGATTCTTTTAGCTGATGCTTTAATTATGAACTTGGCAGTGCTACATACAATGTGCTCATTAGAACCCAGTAGGGGATAGGACAGTTTGTGATTAGAGTCCCAAAAAGTTGTTTTTTTCCAATAGGGATGCAAGGTATTTAAATCTAATCTCAGTGTATAACTGGCAATTGAATAAAATATGAGAGATATTTTCAACATTTGGAGACTCTATCGGAATGGACCAATTTATAGCTCAAGAAGGTTCAAAGACTTCTTAGAGTTTCCCAAACAGATACAGAAATGCTATAACTGATCTCATACAGCATCGAAATACCTCAGTGTGACACTTGACAGGACTCTCTTTTAAGCAACACCAAAGCCAAAGTTAGAACAACCCATAGATGGCTAACTCAACCATCCACGTTGCGTATATAGTCTAGGCGTGTCCTCAGCAGGGGATGCTGATCCAGTATGGAGCTCATCCACACATGCAAAACAAGTGAACATCGCTGTTGATGAAGCCATATGTATAGTGACAGGATGCTTCAAACCTACACCAGTTGAGAAAATATGCTCTTTTGTTGGTATCACGCCACCTAAGATCGACAGAGAAGTGGCAGCGAACGCTGAGAGAACTAAGCAAGAGAATGACCCTCAACATCCTCTGAATGGATACGATCGGGACATGAAAGAAGAAACCTCATAGAATATCTGGCTACAGCATCAGATGTAATTCACGCAAAGAGTATCTAACCATGCTTGTTACCAGAAATCTGAAAATGCAGGCCAGAACTTCAGATGCATTGAATCTATTTTAATTGCTTTGTCTTTTAAGTACTGGAGTGAATTCCCATTACACCGGCAATATACACCCAACAAAGCTTTCCCTTTATCAGCCCCAAACGCTCTTGATTTCTCAGGATTTAACGAAGCTCACGCTGACCTTTTGGAATGCCTTAATTTAGAAATAAAGGAACCCTATTATTCTTATCTTCCAAGTCCACCTGAAAGCTTTCATCCATGTCTGTAATTTAGAGAAAAAGCCTATATTTTAGAGCTACCCAAGGTTTCCCTTTGCAGTCAAAAAATACTTGAGTTAAAGAGCTTTTCATGGCTCCCTCCCTTCTTTGTTTAAAGAACACTAATACACTATAAAAACGAAGATGGCTAGGAGTTTAGTCTCCGGAGTTTTATTTCCAGTCTCGCCGCAGACTGCTTCTGATCTTTAATAACCTCGTGGAGCCAGTACACTTGTAAGATTCAAGCTGCTCCAATAGGAAATCAAGAATCTGGTTCAAACACTCTACTTCTGCCCTGAGTTAATGCGTAAGAACGGGAGACTGAACATCCTAGCATTGATTTCACTGTTTTCCTTTTGCCCACTCTAAATTATAAATCTAAATCAAGGATTCTCTACCTGTGGCCTGTTGGTCAGATGCAGTCTGTGGCACCATTTCATGTGGTTCTCCCACCTCCTCCATACCTGGAAGTGCCATGTGGTGGAGGATGGACAAAATGGCTATCCAGCCTCCAAAGCTGTCTGAGGGACGTAACCTGGCCCCTGGCTTTAAAAGGTTGAGAACTCCTGGTCTAACTTATCATTTTAAGATAAAGGTAAAGGTCTCCTTTGCTCAACAGCCTGTTGTGTTGGACTCTAGGGTGCATTGTTCATCTCCATTTACAGCCAAAGATCTCCAGATGTTTCCATGGTCATGACTAGACACTGGAGTGCAAGGAACACTGTTACCTTTCCCACCGAAGTGGTCCCCATTCAGCTACTTGGAATTTCTTGCTTTTGAACTGCTAGGTTGATAGGAGCTGGGACGGACTAAGGGCCCTCACTCCATCAGGCACCATCATTCCATCAGCCACTCCATCGGGCACCTCACTGACTGATGGGTCAGCAGTCTCAAACTGCTGACCTGGTGACCTTGCAGTCATTAAACTTAGTGTCTTAACCACTAAGCCAGCACTTAAACATCACTGCTAATTAGGATCCTTTTGGCAGAAAATGCTAGTTATTGAGAGAAGCTCTCCATCCTTCTTATGCTGTTGTTATTTGCCATCAAAAACATTGTTTACAGCTATCCTACAGTGTGGTTCAAGGTATGCAAACTATCTAATAAGTTGTTTACCAATACTATCCACTCTGTGAGTTTTCATAGTTGCACAAAGAATTTAATTAATATCTCCAGAAATCTTATCTGACACTCTAGCCTTTTACAGAGGGGCTGCCCATGGGAAATGATGGGTCACATGACCTGGTCCAAGAAGATGTCCATAGGACACCAGGGGTCACTTGAGCTCATGCAAGGGGATGTCCATAGGACGCCATGAGTCACATGACCTTGTGCAAGGGGCTGCCCATGAGAAATTATGTGTCACATGACCTGGCCTGAGAGGATGTCCATGGGACACCATGGGTCACATTACTTGTTCTGGGGATGCCCATGGGAAAATATGTGTCACATGACCTGCTTCTCTTTCAATTCTGCTGTTGAGTAGCAGAGCAACTATCCTTGATTGTTGAGGTCCATTCATTCTTTTTAATTACCCATGGAAAAAAATTCTTCTGTTTTTATTGATGGTTTTTTTAATCACTTAATTTATGCATTGCATTGTTAAAGAGGAGAGAAAGGGGAATCTCTTCAAATATTCCCAGGGATGTCTCATATTCAATGCATCGAAAGGGACTGCATCAGCAATGTTGCATTACAGCACATCGCCGGATTAATGCGGTGTGACGGGCCTCGCAATGCAACCTGTCATGTGGAAAATTGGGACGATGTGATTTCCTGGACAAAATGCTTTTGAAGCGTGGGGGTATTTCCCCTTCTCCCCATTGATGATGAGCTATTGTGAGAACGAGCTCCTGATTATTACCGGAAACTTCCAAACATTCTCTTACCCAAACTTCGCAGATCATTTGTATGTAAATAAATCTTCCCCACCTATGAATCTCTTCTATAAATAGTGAGAGGAAAAACAGAAAGAAGTGCGGGGAAAGTTTGGATGTCAGTAGAATATAGATATGCCAACCAGTCTAAGGGCCTCAGATCAATTTCATTGGTGGCTCCGCATGGTTTCTGGAGAGAGAGAGAGAGAGATTACAAATAGCCCCCATTAGGTCACACACCTCTTTTTTTATTATTATTTCATGCTAAATCTGCTGTGCTTAGCTGTTTTCTTTCCCTCGACCTGAAGACCACAATAAGAGATGGTTTATCTGCTACTCCACATCATCTGAGCTTCCCGTCCTTCCAAAGAATGATGCTATTTATATGAATGGCATTCACTTGTTTATGTCTAAAATAAGAACAGATGTAGGGACCTCAGAACAACAGTTAGACAATAGGGCATGGGAGAAGAGCGCTTAATATTTACTACAGGGCTGATGACATTTGTTTGCAAATGTGTCTAAATAGTAAAGGTAAAGGTAGGTAAAGGTTACCCTTGCTTGAAAGCCAGTCATATATGACTCTAGGCTTCAGTGCTCATCTCTGTTTATAGCCATGGACATGTGGCAGACATGCCGCAACACCAGAATGCACAGAACGCTGTTTACCTTCCCACCCAAGGGGTCCCTATTTATTTACTTGCAATCTCTTGCTTTCAAACTGCTAGGCTGGCAAGAGATAGGACAACGATGGGAGCTCGCTCCATCGTGAAGTCCTCGGGAATCAAACTCCAACCTTCCAGTTGTCAAGCTCAGTATCTTAACCACTTGAGCCACCACAGTCCGTAGCTAAGTAAAGGTAAAAATAAAGGTCTCCTCCATGACAGAGTGAGCACCCGTCTCTGTCCCAGCTCCTGCCAACCTAGCAGTTTGAAAGCACGAAATTGCAAGTTGATAAATAGGTACCAGTTTGGCAGGAAAGGTAACAGCGTTCCGTGTGCTCTGGCCTCTAGTCATGCCTGTTGCATGACCACCAAAGCATCTGCAGATGCAGACCATCCTAGCACTTTGGCTGTAAACGGAGATGAGCACTGAACCTTAGAGTCAAACACAACTGGCACGTGTTATTAATTAGATATAAGAAGTGTGGGAAGACCCATTTGCACAACAACTCATTTGGCCAGGCACAGAGTTGCAAGTGGTGAACTGGATGAAGTACCACCACTGACTCCACCCATGGGTTGGGAAGGAATTAAAAAAGTCTTCCTCTTCCATTTTATGTGTTCGTTCTTAAAGCAACTCTTTGGACAGCAATTCCCTGTGGTGAACCACAGACCTGCAAGGGGCACCATCAGTGAAATACTATCACTGTTTCAGGGCCAGGTGTGTCCCAACACTTGCCGTGGCCTCCTCAGGGACAGATCAAGAGCTGGAGAGACAAGAAAGCCAGAGACTGAGCCACTGTCACCATATTTTATGGCTTGGCCATAAGGAACTTAACCTAGATGTCTATTTAGAGCACTGGTTCCCAAGCGTACAAATGGACTTTGCCACCCTTGGATGCCATCAATTGTTATTACGTGTATATGTCTGGTTTTAACTACAGTATTGTAAAGAAGTCAGAGTGGAAAAATATCCCAGATGGGCAGTATAGAAATCAAATAGATAGATAGATAGATAGATAGATAGATAGATAGATAGATAGATAGATAGATAGATAGATAGATAGATAGATAGATAGATAGATAGATAGATAGATAGATAGATAGATAGATAGATAGATAGCATTAAGGAGGTAGGTAGGTAGGTAGGTAGATAGATGGATAGAGAGAGATAGAGATAGCATTAGGTAGGTAGGTAGGTAGGTAGGGCCAGAGGTGGGACAGACAACAGGAGCTCACTCCATCATCTAGCATTTGGGTCTCGAACTTCTGATCTTCTGACCTTCAAGTTGTCATGTCCAGCAACTTAACCACTAAGCCACCATGCCCCTTACAATCCTAAGAATAACAAGGCATAAAGGAACTGTTACCTTTAAAAATTGATAAGGAGAAGATTGATAAGACATCGTCTTGGTCTGGTGGTAGCTTCCAAAATGCAGCTCCTAATTTATTTCCCTATTAAAATCTTTATGTGTCTATTACTGACAACAGTCAGTGGCTTCTCAAAAAGTTGGCCAAGCGGTGATCCTGGTGTTCATTCTCAATTTGCAAAGACGAAGGAGCAATGTTTGATGGAGAATCCTACGGAAGAGTTTAATGTTTAGTCCTGCCCAGGTATCGTTGAGAAAAGGCAATCCACACTCAAGTAACAGCTCAAAGTTTTCCTTTCTCTGTTCCTTTATAGGCGTCTACAGAGGAAGTCAATCTGCAGTATACCCCATTTAACTAAATTAAATTCTAGTTAGCATCTGGGATCTTGCCAATAATTGCCTTTATATTTTTTGAGAAGCCACCGACTGGTGTCAGTAATAGACACATAAAGATTTTAATAGGTAAATAAATTAGGAGCTGCATTTCGGCAGCTACCAAAACACGGTTTAACAGAGCAATTAGTAATTAGGTGTCTCACTTTAATGAAGAAAATGTTGCAATCATTAAGATTCTCAGGGAAGACATTTATACCATCAGTAATGTTTATTTACTCTCAAATGCATTAACTTAGTGCTACATCTAAGTTCTCATCCCTGCAACTGCATGATGTATATTTATGAACAGAAGGAAATTCTCACCAACATTATAAAGTGATGATTATGCTTTGTCATTTCACTGTAAAACAGAATAAGTTGGAAACAATGCTGGTCAGTTGTATCTCACAATTTTGTTTGGTCTACACCAGGAGTTCTCAACCTTTTAAATCCGAGGGCCGGGTGACGCTCCCTCAGACAGCTTTTGGGGCCGGATGGCCATTTTGCCCTTCCTCTGCCACATGGGACTTCCGAGTATGGTTGAGGCGGTGGTGGTGAGGCACATGAAATGGTGCCATGGTCCGCAGGTTGAGAATCTCTGGTCGACACCGTGAAGTGAAATATTAGCTCAATTTGATTAGTAGCTCTGTATTGTTTAAATAGTTTCAGATGTTTTTAACTGTTTTAAACCTCTGGAGGCTGTTACAAATTGCTTGAAATTGCTGTAGGTTTAAAACTGTTTTAAATTGCTTCTGTTGAGCTCATGATAAGGGCTAGGATACACATTTTCTAAACAATTGAACAAGAAAACAAAAGAAAGCAAACTTTGCTTCTTTTTAATAGTTGTACAATCTATTGATTTAGCTATATTTTTAACCGGTGTAAAGCAATCTATTGCTTTCTTATCTATTAGTCTCATATTCTGAGGTCCAATGATGGAGAGAGCCTGGGTTTGGGACTCAATGGGAGGATGTAAAACATTGCCACAGGGTCACCGATGCCAGAGGAGGGTCTGTTGACATTGATCTGGCATCAGATTTTGACTATTACAGTCTCCCTCTACCTCAAGGCTCCCCAAAGGATGCCTAAGGGCAAAAGGGAGACCCAGGGAGCCTAAGAGCAGGAAGACAGGAGATTTCAATTATTTTAGATTAATTATTCCTGGCTCTAAAGCAGGGCTTCCCAACCTTTACAAGCTGGGGGCTGGGTCAGCTCTCTCAGTCAGCTTCAAGTGCTGGATGACCATTTGGCCCTGACTGCACAATGGAAGGGTAGACATTTTGTCCAAACAGCTTCAAAGGCCTTGAAGGAGTGGAGGGCCACATGAAATGGCGCTGTGGGCTAGATCCAGCCCACAGGCCTTAGCTTGGGAACCCCTGCTCTAAAGGTCAAAGTCTCCCTTGCTCAAAAGCCAGTTGTGTCAGCACTGCCTGCATCTGCAGATGTTTCCCTCGTCATGTGGCAGCACACAGGGAACGCTGTTTACCTTCCCACCAAAGTGGTCCCTATTTATCTACTTGCAATTTCTTGCTTTTGAACTGCTAGGTTGGCAGGAGCTGGAATAGATGATGGGCTCTCACTCAGTCATGGAGCACTTGGGTCTTGAACTGCTCACCTTCTGGTTGTCAAGCTCAGCAACTTAACCACTAAGCCACTGCAGCCCTGCAGTCCAGTTTATGCCAGCACCAATTTATGCATTTTGCCCACTTAGTGCATCTGAAATAACAGATGAATTCATTCAGTTGCGCTGACCTATCCCAGTGGGTAAGGTCACCACACAGCGCTGCTACACAGATAGTCCTGGTAGCAGTCTATTCAAAGAGAGTCCTGGCAGCAGTCTATTCAAAGAGTCCAAAGAGCAAGCCGAGGTCTGGTTACTGCTAGTTCAAGCGAGTATCTAGTCCAAAGGACGTCCAGGTCTTCATCAGGGTTGGGAGAGAAGTCAGGGTCATGGCAAGCAATCACAAGAGGTATCCACAGTCAAGCAAGGTGTCAGTCTTTGCAGACAGGAAAATTGTACCGACACTTGTCTGGTGAGACAAGCTTGCTTAAGAAGTCTCCCAGCTAATTGGTATCAGCTGGGAGCCTCCTCTGATAACAAGCTCTGGCTTGTTTATGTCTCAGCTGCAGATCTTTTCTGCGCAGTTCCTTGGCTGAGGGCTGATTGCTGTCAGAGTCAGCTCTCTGATCTGAATAGTCATTTGCCTGAGGAATCAGAATTGGGCTAGAAGCAGGTTGAGGTTCCTGGTTCAAGATGTCCTCAGGTTCAGGTGCAGGGAAGGCAGAACTGGGCTGGGCATAGGAATTGCCTCCTCTTCCAGGTCATCTTCAGAGTCTGACAAGGGCTGGATCACAACAGCAGTCTACATTTCGCTCTGATTTCTCCTTGGTGGGTCATGGAGATTTGTTTTGCTTTTTCAAAAATGTTATCTGCACTTGGAACGTAGCATTACAAATGAATGCGTTTTGGTTGGAAGCAGTTCTCATAGAGATAGTTTCCTTTAGCCTTCTGTTCACATTCTGATAACATATTTGTTTGAACTGAGTAGCCTTCCCTATCTCTTTACTAAGCAATACTTTCTACTCAACGCCAGGCTCAAGAGGAAAGGCTCAAAAGAATGAGAGAAGGAAAGAGAGAATTAAAAAAAACCACTTCTCTCTAATCTGATTCATAATCCCTTAACAAACCTTGGAGATAACTTTCTTGTATCCTATCAGACCTCTCCATAGCAAAAGTTAATTTTTAAAAACAGAGGAAGAAGTAAAAGAGAAGGAGCCTTATTTCAAAATTAGGGATGGGGCAGAAATCAATTGGCTTGGAATGAGATCTCATGTTTAAAAATAGACTTTTATACAGTCTCACAGATTCAAACAGGTTGTGCCACATCATCTGCAGTCAACACTGCAGAATGGGCTTTGTAGTGCATCTAGCCCAAAAAGTGCAAGATAATAGGAAGTGACTTTTAAGTGAGAAACGTGGCATTTTTGAAGAACAGCTGCACCAATAGCACTCATTAGGAAGGAAACCATATAAATCGCCATGAACAAAACACTTTTAGCATAAAATGTTGATAGTCCGAATTCTGTTATGCCAGGGAGAGGCGCTACCAGCAATGACAGATTGTCATTAATTACAAATTTCCTTCTTCCGTTTTAAACTATGCATAATTTTGTCTCATTGATTGTGAATCATGAGCAACCCAAGAGCAAAACAGGGATTAGTAATCTGCCACTACTGAGAATGCCATTCCTTCTCTACTGGTAGATTTACATAACAGGTTGCTAGCCGTAAACCACTAATTAATTCCTCACGTAACAATGAGTTAATTTCCAAAAACAAAGTTTGAAGTTGACTGTGGAGGCATCTCAGGCCAATCATTCCCTTTACACATTATTCCTCACAGATTTTTATTTTCATCATTGCTGTGATATCATTTTAAAGCGTATTTTAGCAAATGTTTGGTTTAAAATGTCCTAAAATGAGTATCATTTATCACAAGGGTGGCCAACCTTGGTGCTCTAGGTGTTCTTGAATTTCGATTCCCAGAAGCTCTGATGAGCACTTCTGCTGATCAGGGCTTCTGGGAACTGAAGTCCAAGAACACTTGGAGCACCAAGATTGGCCATCCCTGATTTATCAGATGTAGTGAACAATGGGTTACACTTAAAAAGAGAAGTTCTAAGCTCTTTGTGAGGGTCATAGATTTGAGCAGCTCCTGGCAATTGAATAGATCCAAGGCTCCCTGTGACTTGGCCTGTCTAAACCAGGGGTCTGCAAACTTGGCTCTCCAGATGTTATTGGACTTCAATTCCCAGAAGCCCTGTTCATCCATGTTCTTCTACAAGTAGGGTTGTCAAGTATCAAGGTAAAGGTAATGGCACCTTTCTATTTCTCTCTGAACGTTCCCCTTACTTGAAAGCCAGTCATGTCTGACTCTGCAGGGCAGTGCTAATTGCTATTTATACCCAAAGAGCCAGCACTATCTGCATCTGCAGAGGTTTCCATGGTCATGTGGAAAGCATGACTAGACACAGTAGCACACAGAACACTGTTACCTTTCCTGGCCAAGCGGTATCTATTTATCTACTTGCAATTTCTTGCTTTCAAACTGCTAAGTTGGCAGGAGCTGAGACAGAAGGCAGGATCTCATTCCATGCGGCACTTTGGAGTTGAATTGTTGACCTTCCGGTTGACAAGATCAGAATCATAACCACTAAGCCATTGAAGCTCTCTGAATTTCCATCATGGAAATTGCAGTGTTTCCTTGGATTTCTATAGAGGTAGACAGATCAGAGGGTGAACAGTCTGAAAGGAAGATAAAGTCTGGCATTCCCTCTTACAACCCCCCCCCCCAAAAAAAAATAGGTGGCTTTGATGAATCCCGAGCACCCATTTTCCCACTGGCTCACATAATGTATGTTTAAAGGAATCTCAGAAAGGCCATAATGACATCTTCACACACCCACACACAAATAGTCACATCTATCATTTTGTTAGAAAGTTCTCTGATGAAAAATTAAATTAAACCCTCCTCCTCTGAGTTCAGACGAGGAACTCTGGTTTCCCTTGCAAACATCAATGACTCTAGATATTAATATATCTCGATATTAAGAGACAGCTGCAGGTTTGGAGGACATTTAAATAATGCAGCCCTTATTTTTACGTTTAGAATCATGCGGGCTGTTAATGAAGCTGTCCTTCATCCTGATTCAAGCAGTCATACAAAGCAGCCGCGGCATCAAATTTCATTTCTAGCAGGGCAGAGATAAAGCACTAAGAAGACTTGAGTAGGACTAGCTAGTTGGACGACCTGATATGGTACTCAAGACATCATCCAACTGCCTGCATCATGGGATGTATTGGGTTGCTTGCAAACTGTCTGGGATTTCAGCTATCACAGACCTCCCTTGTTGGGCTGGGGGACTTTGTCATCTGGAGAAGAGTTTTTTGACTGCCTGAATGTGGGCATGTAAACTGTGATCCCAGATTTTGAAGTCTTTTATGTAAGACAGGATGGAACTTTATATTTGTTGACTTGGATGAGCTTGTACTTGTGAGTTCCTTGTCTTTTGAAGTTATCCGGTATGCCTTAGTCTTTAGTAATATTTGCAGTATGGTGAAGCAAGTCTGTAGCCAAGGATTAAGGGAAAATACATGGAAATGCAAGCCCTTCTCAATTTCCCCTTTCTTTTCTCTTTGCTCATCTATTGAACAAATATTAAGGTTGTTACATAAAATTTGAAATTCACCCTTTAGTTTAAGACATATTAATTAATTTTTAAAGAAAGTTGTTTGAACCTCTTTGGTTTCCCTTGAGATGGTCCCTGAAGTGATCATCACACGTTCATGTTCCCAAGAACACAGACCTAATGGCAGATAATGCCTGCATCAATTAACACCCATGTCCTGGTCATATATTAATCTAACATCAATAGAAATTTCCTTTTAATCAATAAAGATTTCCTTTATACCCCCACCCTCTTCATGGACCATGGTAAACCTAAACTTCACACAATACACTCAAATTGAGTCTGGAAATTAGTGTAAAATGTTAATCTCATTTTGCCTGCTAGACAATGCAAATGTTTGACTTAAAGGTTGGGACTTTTGGTCCACCTAAGTTTGATTCCTTTAAGATAGGAATATATAGGGAACCCTTATAGAATAATTTCTGTTTGTATTTGACAATGATATTAATGCTGGATTTTGTGTCTCCTCATTCCAAAGGACAGTCAGATGGAAAAATTATAACTAACAGGATAATTTTGATATTAAATCAATACAGAATACAATACTGTCTCCCTGCACTGCTAAGGAGAACATCTGATAATTTACCTAAGGAAAGGAGCTGAATACTTCCTCTCCAGATGTTTGCTGAT
Source organism: Furcifer pardalis (assembly GCA_030440675.1). Lineage (NCBI taxonomy): Eukaryota > Metazoa > Chordata > Lepidosauria > Squamata > Chamaeleonidae > Furcifer > Furcifer pardalis. The sequence continues at coordinate 11,259,845 of CP126900.1, read as the reverse complement.
CACCTGCTATTGTTGGATTAACGCAATTCTATGAGAACTCATCAAGAAAGGAATGCAGAGACCTGTGAATTCCAAAAGTTGTTTCTTTTGTGATTGTAAAACTGTAACATTTACTCTTTAATCTGTGTACTTATTTTAATTGAATAGTCATGATCTTCCTTTCTTTGTTTTATTGGAATTGTAAACATATACTGAAACATATAAAACAACTCTGCAGTCAGTAGGTTCTACCTATTCTCCTGGCTTTACCATCTGCCTAGAGCTAGGTCAAAAACTACAGGCTCTTTCCCAGTTTAAATCTGTACTAATTATTGTTGCTTTTTTATTTTAATTTGATTTTCAAGTAAACTTCTTTATTATGTATCAAACAATTGGTCTATGGCTCATTTTTAAAGTTTCCGCCTGTGAAAAGGTTCTTAATAAAATGATTTCAGACTTTCTGGCCTGCAGCAATAAGGCCTTGGAGTCTGAAATTCAGGTAACAAAGTACAGTAAAACCTCAGATAACACTAAAACCTGGTTCCACAAGTCTTGGTGTTATATGATTTTTAGTGTTATCTGATGCATGTTAAAATCCTATGGGATCCATAGAGATACATTGTAACCACACAGGCTTTAGCGGTTGTTATCTGAAGCATCCCATAGGATCTTAATGTTATCTGATGCAATTCTTCCCCCCAGATTCCTTAATGTTATGCGATTTTAGTGTTATTCGATACTAATGTTATATGAGGTATTACTGTACAGCTTTATTGGATGGAAAAACCAAAAGTTTACTTATAAGGCTTGAGTTCAAATAAAGTTGTCGGGTAGGCAGCAAAAACTATAATACACTAATTCACTTCATCTTGGTTGCAAAAAGCAGGGGAGAAATCTCTCAAGCAAATGATGGTTGCAAGAGGGTACCGAGTTGATAGCTTCCTGAGACTAACATATTTTGAATTTAAAAAAAAAGACTGACCTAGGCTGAATAAATTAACCACTCAGAATAAATATACTGTGTGAATGACAAGCACTTCAGACTTTCTTCCACAAAGTGGAGGGAAGCCCAGCAAGAGGAGCCGAAGCGGAAGCAGAAACTGCTATAAATTATTAGTAGGAGTGCACAGGGATCCATCCCGGGCAGCACAGGCCTGATTGCCTGTAGTAAACAACCCAAACAAATGCCCTGTTTCTTTTCCTGGAGATTCCTTCCTGCACGTTGGCATTCAGCTTCTCATACTGCTAAGCCAGGCATACTAACTCTGCAAGAGAAGCCAAGCAAGGATGGGAAAATGTTGGTGGAAGCACACTTTTAGAACTTGACGCCAGGGCTTTGAAGTTGAAAATGAAAGGAATATTATTTTAAAGAGTAACAGCTGTTCTGGGGAGGAGACACCTGCATTACCTTGAGAGCTGTGGTTAGTTTCCTTGGCTGAAGCTACAAACGACCATGTCAAATAGCTAGGTTGATCTCCAGGAAGAATTAATTAGGGCTCTTTTTTTTAAAAAAAAAATCACTATTCCAGTCTTGCAAGAACAAAAACAAACAACAAAACTCAGTGGGTTTCACAGCTCAATATGTTGCTAGATCAGCAGCACCTCATTCCATGAAATAAGAGGGCCAGAACCATAGACCTTGAGGGTACCTCTTTGACACATCACAAAGGAGATCCTTGTGATGTTACTGAGGCAACAGCTGGTAGAGAAACAAGCAGCACACCAATGCTTTGAGCCAATGAGTCATGGTATCCTCTGGGAATAAAAGGAGAAATGTATTTGGGCTGCAAGGGTTCCTAATTCTCTAGAAAGATCCCATTTCTATAAATGCGGAAACACAAGCAGCAAAGACAGGTCATAGACCAGTACGGTGAACCTTGGCACTCCAGGTGTTCTTGAACTTCAATTCCCAGAAGACTTGATCAGCAGAAATGCTGACTTGGACTACTGGGAATTGAAGTCCAAGAACACCTGGAGTGCCAAGGTTTGCCATGAAGGTGACATAGACTGAATTCTGACACCCAGACATAGGTTTATGTAAGGCTTGAAGCGTATTCAGAGCTGGGCCTTCTTCATATTTATTTCTTTTTCTGTATATTTTTCCTTCTTTTTTTCAACCATAGGTAAAGGTCTCCCATGATTGAAAGCCAGTCGTATCCAACTCTAGGGTGCGGTACTCATCTCCATTTATAGCTGAAGAACCACCACTGTCTTCATCTGCAGACATTTCCATGGTCATGTGGAAGGCATGAATAGCTGGTCGAACACATGGAATGCTGTTTATTTATTTTTATTTATTTAATAGATTTATATACCACCCTGGACTCTGGGCGGTGTACATAGGCCAGCGAGCACCTCACTGACCATACAATGAAACATTAAAACCAATATAAAAACAATTAAAAACCCTTAAGGAACATTTGGTAATATTGCCATAATACCTTTCCAGCTGAGGTGGTACCTATTTATCTACTTGCACTGTCTTGCTTTCGAACTGCTAGGTTGCCAGGAGCTGGGACAGTCGAAGCAAGCTCACTTCATTGTGCCCTCAGGTCTTGAGCTGCCAACATGCCGACCTTCCAGCTGTCATGTTCAGCATCTTAACCACTAAGCCCACCACAGTCCTTTGAGATTTCATGTACGTCCATGTAAACATTATAAAGCTTTTTGTGTGTGTGTGTGGAAGGCTTACAAGCCTACCTAGTTCTAAAGCACTTAAGGCAGTGTTTCCCAAAGTGGGGCCCATGCCCCACAGGGGGACATCAATTCCCAGAAGCCTAAGTCAGTATATTGGCTGACCCATGCTTTGGGGCATTGACTTAGGCTTCTATGAATTGAACCAAAAACTAAAGGTTAGGAAACACTGACTTAAGTGAATAGGATTAAGACATACTACTTTCGAATAGGAATCCATTCAAAACTCCACCTTGGGTCTCCATATCTGATGAATATATACATTCCTATTGTACGTTGTTTTGTGAAACAACCTCCTAGAAATAGGTCTCCTGATCTCTGTCTTATCTCTCCAGCTTCCCAGTTTTGTATATAATAGGCTTATCTCATCCGTATTCTTGTTCCACATTTTCTTGCTTGCTTGGCATGCTCTTGGGTCAGCTGCCGTGCTACTCATGGGGAAATGTAGCATGAATACTTCATTATCTTCTGCCACCCGAGACATATTTTTCACGTCTTTTCCGTGAGCACCACACCTGTGTTTTGCTAGCAAGCCAGTTGGCCAGGCCGTGGGAAGTCAGGTGGTGAAAGGGGGCAGATGGGCAAAGGAAGGGGAAAGTAAGGCAGCTTGAATGGAAAGGTTGTGAAAGATTAGGTGCTACTCACAGTGGACTGTGGTGGCTCAAGTGGTTAAGACACTGAACCCACTGACTGGAAGGTTGGAGTTTGATTCCCAGGTACTGCTGTCCCCTTCTCCACTTCTGAGTACCTAACAAAACCCTTTAAAAAGGTTGCCATAAGTTTCAGCCGACCTGAGATACATTATTATCACCTTTGAAGAATTTGGGCTGCAGTGGCTCAGTGGTTAAGAAGCTTGCCTTGTTAGCTGGAAGGCCAGCAAGTTGGCAGTTCGAGACCCAAGTACTGCATGACAGATTGAGTGACTATCCCAGCCCTTGGAAACATGAAAGAAGCCTCATTTGGGCGTCCCCTGAGAGGAGTTTCTCCAGCAAAAATCCTTTCAACCCAGAATAATTTCTGACACTAAATTATTAATGTTGAAAAACTAGGGGATAAAAATCCTCTCCAGTCGAATACACCAAAATGTTTGAATCTAGGCTACTGGACTCTGATGATATTTTTTATTATGCATTTTTAAAAAATGGGTTGCAGAAGTCTCTCTGATCTGACACAGCCTTTCTACCGTGCTCCAAAACTTTTGTAAAAAAGCTTTGATCCAGACAATAACTTTTAATGCTGATGGATGATATATCCTCAAAAACCGAAGGAAATTACACCATGCTCCAGGAGCAAGCCTGTACATGATCACCACAGGGTCATTTATATCATTAGTCATCCAGGGACCCAAAGTAGTTATTGAATTAGAAGCTTCTTTTTTTCTCTCTCCCTCACCGTAGTCATCATTTAATATGATGAGATAATGGAATCAAGATTTTTAAGTGGGGAGCTGTGTGTGGTTTCAAAGAAACAAGTCATAACAGGATTTTAAAAAAAGATATTGAGATAACTACTGATGGAGTTTGTATCATCTTCGGGGGGGGGGGGATATCAGAAAATAAATTATATCCAGTCTGACCGAAGATGTTTGAGGTGAAGGGGAAAATTGTGTCCGCATTTCAATCATTGGACTGTTTCAGAATCCAAGACCCCAAAAAGCTCCCTCCAAGAATCTATGTTAAATGCTGGGGCTTATGATGCAAAAATGTAACTTTTCTAAGCTCTAGTTTAGAGCTTCCCAACCTTTTCAAGCCAGGTTGCCAGGTCACGCTCTCTCAGTCAGCTTCGAGGACTGGACAGCCTTTTTGCCCTGCCTGCACGATGGGGGTGGCCATTTTTGTCCCAACTACTTCAAAGGGGTGGCCATTTTGTTTCTCTTGGATGGGATGGGGCACATGAAATGGAGCCATTGGCCAAATCTGGCCCACAGGCCTTAGGTTAGGAACCCCTGCTCTAATGGGAGTTGCATACTGTCCAGGTGCTTCTAACGTACACCGCACGTGGTAGCTTTTTCAAGGTCTATGAGATGTTGATGTTTACCTTGGACAACCGCCCATGACTGAGCAGGGATTTAGTCTCTCCCTACCCACTATGCGGTTCTGTGTTTTAAGCTGTTTTTGTGTACACAGAAGTGCTGACTTGGGCTTCTGGGAATTGAAGTCCAAAAACACATGGAGTTCCAAGGTTAGCCATCATGGGAGGAGACCATACTGCCAGTGACCCAAAATCGATCATCAGGCAATGATTAACTAACCATAAAACCCTGAGGACTAGCAGCCTTGGATGGCAAAGTCCACAGGAAAGGGTGATAGTCTCCAAGTGGATTAAATCCCATTTGAATCCATCTTGATGGCGGGCAGCAGCTTCATCCATCCTGGCCTGGGGCTGAGGAGGACTTTGTGTGCCAAAAGGGCCCAGGAACAGAAAGTGAATTGTGGACCTGGACCATGGCACTGATGTCATGCTGCAATATGGAAGGCAAATGGAAGGCCAGTACATTATATTGTTCACAAAATAATCTTCATGGCTGATTGCCATGATGATCTTCAATATTCGGAATTGGATATGACACTTGAAGAAGGAGGAGGGATCAGATCCAAAATATAGTGATTTTTCAAGGTATGTGAGATATATTAAGGGGTGGCTTCAGTGGTTACAACCCTTATCAGTTTCCATGACCCAGCACAAATTTGAACCCAGGACTCTTAAGTCCTCTTCTGTCATTAGAATGCTGCCGAGGAGATAAATTATCTAGGTAGTTCCATGGCAATATTTTCATCTTCACAATGAGATCTTCTGGGTACCCTTGCAAACCCTTTGAGTTGACATGTACTTAATCAATGTCTACTCTTATGAAAAGAGAAGATATCTCCCTTAAGATATGAATGTGCTGAGCATTCACAGCTCTCTTGCAGAACAGAGGAAGAAAAGATTTGCTGAATCAGACAGATATCTTCCTGTAACGCACCCACAAGTCGATGTGACCTAAGAGATTTTAGTTCATGGGTTCCCAAACTTTTTGGACCTTGGAACTAACAACACCCCCTGGACAGCTGAATAGGCCATTTATGTGGTTCCTCCTGCCGCAAACGCTGCCATAAAACATGTCCACAGTTGTCAGAAACACATTTGTGACAGCCGCGAGTGGATTTACAGCAATGTTTACAGCAGACACAGGCACGTTTACACATGTGCAGGTGCATTTTATGGCTGTCGTAAACACGCCCACTTCTGTTTCTGGGAGTGGCAAGGGCATCGCGGGGCACATGAAAAGATTGGCCACCCCTGTTTTAGCTGGAGAAAAACTTATGGCACAGATGGGAACTTTGGTTTTCTAGAACTTTTGCCCTCTAGATGTTTCAGCACTGCCTCTGCCATCTGTCAAAATGGCTAATGGGAAGGCTTCATGGGAGAGGAAGTTCAAAACATACAGAAGAGCAAAGGTTTCCTTCCCTTAGATCAGGGGTTCTCAACCTTTTTAAACCAGGGATCGGATCACTGCTTTTGGGCAGGACTTGCTGGGGGCAGCAGGACCACACCCAAAATAGCCCCCCCCCCTTCCCCACACCATTCCCATGCTTACCAGCCTAGAGGAGCTGCATAGTGTTGATGAAGGAAAGCTCCCCACGACTGCCAGGAATGCCTTTGCAGCCACTGGGAATGCACTAGTGGCCACCGGAAAAAAACGCACAGCCACTGGGAATGTACCCGTGGCCGCTGGAGTGAGGGTGTCAGCTGGATGATTTGGTGCTGCGGGCTGGATCCACCCCACAGGCCATAGGTTGAGAATCCCTGCCTTAGATAGATATCTATTAATTTATTAGTCTAACAACCTTATCAATGAAATGTGATAAAATTTACATTTAGTCCCAAGGACATCTGTCCGTCCCACCAGAATAGACTGGAAAGGCTCTCTGGTTGTGCCATTGGTCAGAGAGGCATACCTCTCTGGCAATAGAAGAAGGGCCTTCTCTGTATCCGCCCCGGCCCAATGGAACCTCCTACCAATAGATTTATGCATGGAGACGGGGCTGCTGTCCTTTAGGAAAGGAGTGAAAACGTGGCTGGCAGGTCAGATCTGGGGAATGGATGGATCAATATCCCCACCCGGCTGGATGATTTGACCCCCAGTGCCTCTTAGCTGTAACGCCTAGTTTTAATTTGTTTTAAGAGTCTTCTATTTTTTTAATATTTTAATTGGTTTTAAATTGTTGTTATTGATATGTTGTGGATCGCCCTGGGTCCCTTCGGGGAGGAGGGCAATAAACAAGTATGAACAAATAAATACATAAATAAATAAATGTTATAAACATGGAGGGGCATTTTAATGGTTTTTAGTGCTTTTATGATTTTAATTGCAATTCAAGGTGCTGGTTATTACCTTTAAAGCCCTATATGGTAGTGGGCCAGGATACCTAAGAGACCGCGTCATCCCAAGAACTTCTGTCCGTCCCACCAGGGCGGATCGGAGAGGCTCCCTTGTTATCCCTTTGGCAAGAGAGGCGCCCCTCGCCTGCACTAGGAGGAGAGCCTTCTCCGTGTCCGCCCCGACCCTCTGGAACCTCCTGCCCACCGAACTGCGCCTTCAGACGGAGCTCTTACCATTCTGGAAAGGCGTGAAAACCTGGCTGGCAGGACAGGTTTGGGGACCTGGGAACGTGGGTTCCCACACCAAGTGGCTTACATAAGAACTGCCTCCCTGGGTTGGAATATGGGAATACTGATGTGTAGTCCTGCATTGTCTTAATTCTGTGATGATTTTTTAATTCTGATGTTTTTTAATTCTGATGGTTTTAGTGATATTGAGTTGGGTTTTATTTCTGTTTTTATTGGGATGTAAGCCGCCCAGAGTCGGGTCCCCCCGATTGGGGCGGGGTATTAAATTTAATAAATAATAATAATAATAATTGTGGGGATGCTTTTATATTTTAGTATCCTTATTGGTTAGACTGTAAGCCACCTGGATTGGCCTTGGTGAGGAGGTGGTGATAAAAGTCGAACAAAATAAATAAATAAACCCAATGCAACACAACACAACACAACGCAACACAATGCATATGCTGGTACCAAAACATAATATAAACAGGGAAAAAATGCAGTAATAAAATCCCTAGCCTATAATACATATACGATGATTTTGAGAGAGTTCTGATTGTTGACTACTTCCATACATCTATGTTGAAAGTTTAAGCTCTTGCAAGTGCTCTATGGAAATGTACCCAGGCTAACGAGTGCACAGATTTGTAAATATAGTCCTCTACGCAACCGTGACTGCAGCTATCTCATCTCCTGTAGGAATTTATGGCCATCTGGAGTGACAAGCTGAATTGGAGCAAAGGTCCTGGAGAGGATGCCAAGTTCCTGTAAGCCAGAAAACATGTTGAGGAATGAGGTCATGAATCATTGAAGAGCAAAACTTTTAAAAGAAATGAATAAGCACTAAGTCATGCTCAAAAGGAATCAAGGGTCGGGAGATTCTGCATCAGTGGGTTGGAACTAATTAAAGATCACAGTCTAGGTGGAGACTGAAAAATGTGTGTGTGTGTGTGTGTGTCTGTCTGTCTGTCTGTCTGTGTCTCTGTCTGTCTTCTTTCTTTTCCTCCAAAGCTCTGAAGTCTGATACTGCCGCTGTTACATGCCATCAGGTTGCTTTCATCTCATGAGGACCTAGTAGACGTCCCAATGTTATTCAGCCCTAGTTAGTGGCATATCTAGAGTACTATGTCCAATTCTGGCCACCGCAGTTTAAGAAATGTGCACTGAAATCTTTCATTTAGCAATAGCAATTACACTTTATTTGCCACCCCGTAGCACTTAGTGCACTCCCTGGGTGATTCACAAGGTAATTGACATGCTGGGTACACATTTCATGTATCTTGGAAGGATGGAAAGCTGAGTCCATGTTGAGCTCCATCAGGATCGAACTCAGATCGTGTGTACAGTTTTGGCTGCAATGCAACAGTTTAACTATTACACCATGAGGGCTCTCAAGGAAAAGGGCACATAAAATGTGGGGATATTATCATTAAGAGCACATTATATGAGGTGGGGAAACATTTGCCAAAGTTTACACCCTGGGACATTTTCAGATCCTGTTGACCGTAGCTCCCATTTCCACAAACATTATGTGCAGTGATGAAGGTAATAGAATGGCAGTCTGGTAATGTAGACTGCCATTCTATTATCCTATCCTATTATCCATTCTATTGCCCAAAACCATTTTGTGCAAATTGCAAAAAAATAATAATATCAACAACAATCTGAGAAAACACTCGTTGTCCCATTTTCTCAGTATAAGCAACAGTAAGGTAGATGCAACTCGCTGCCCATGAATTTCTAGAGGACCTCTCATTTCTGACCATGGCTGTCTTGGAAATTGATTATTGACTGTTGGGCGTTATGATATGTGTGTTCCCTCAGAACTCAATGGAGAAAGGTTCTGGACTAATTCTTATATTGTCAGTGTCGGTCTTTAATTGGACTTTGATTTGACTGCAATTGGCAATCCTAGTGTATAAACCAAATTGAGACCACTGCTGCCCAGCAGAAAGCACATGGATTTTGGATTCCGTTTGTCTGGCCATAAAAGGAAGCTAAATGCTTCAGAGGGGGCCTTGTGGAGAGTAACAAATTCCAGACTTCCGGTGGGAGTGACAAAACCAAGAAGCCTTTACTGTTGCATTTCTAAGATGTGGACCTGGCCAGACATCCCACTATGGTAATGGAGTAGACCATACAGCCAGCGACTCAACACTGAGTGTTGGGTGGCAGTTAACTTACCTGACTCCCTAAAGGGGCCAGTGGCTATGAGCAAATGAGCGGCTTTAGGTGGGGTGATGGTCCCCTCGGTGGAGGAAATGCCACTGGAAGCCATCAGATTAAGCCCAACAGCAAAATGAGCGGAGGAGGAACTTCAATTCCCAATTGTCTTGGAGGCAGAAGAGGCCACGCCAAACGGACTGGCTGTGAAGGCACACCTTATCCATATCCTCAAGGCTGCGGCAGTCCATTGCAGTCCTGGCGTTATGTCTCATTTCATATGTGCCACAGGAGATGGCGTGGGTCACTTCATGGAAAGCCGGGATCCACCTGAAACAAATTCACACCAATGACACTTTTTCTGCTTCAGGGAAAAGTGCATTTGAGTTGAAGTCGACCTGGCACGCCTGATGAAGAAATCTTGGATTTTGAAAGCTAGCGAAACACTTTATGTTTTTTATTATTTGAGTGATCCAATAAAAGGTATTGCCTTCCTCCTGCATTTGCTGCATTTTTAGTAACTTGAATATGGATCACACTGCTAAGTCTCTTTGTTTGCCTTTGTTCTGTGCGGACCTTTTCCAGGGGTGTATTTTCTTACTTTTCTGTTTTTGCAAATGTTTCTCTATCTAATAAAATGTACTTTTCCCTTACCTGGGCTCTCAAAAAGCATGCGTAAAAACACAATAAAATCAATAATCATTTTATGATTTGCATACACTTTTGTTGCAATAGGCATTTCTGCAAGAATTCCCACTAAACAAAATGCGTTTTTCTATGTTCGTACCACTAATAGGTTCCCCACCACAGGCTGTCAAGAAGAAGAGTGGGGTATAAATATCAGAGAGTAAACAAAAGAAAACAGCCATTTGCAACTCAATTGGGCCAGGCAAATTTGAATAACAACTGGGGATTTTCCATTATTGCCAGTTGTAAAAAGCTATAATGTTACTTTTGGGTTAGTCTGCCCAACCACTGTGTGCCCTCTGTACCTTATAATTTAGGCCATGAGGTCTCATGCTTATGTTTGACAAAGTGGACTTGATCTACGAAAGTTCACATTTAAATACAGGACTTTGTCTTTAAGGCGACCCACATCCTTTAAGGTCCCCCATTGGTAGAAGACAAAGGATGTTTAGTTAGGAGAATGTGGGGGAAACTCAACCGTGCCTGTTCAAAATGATCTTATACTCCTTGAACGACAACTGTGCTTCCGCTGTTTTCTTTGCCTGTCCTGCCTGTTACATGGTGATGCTACGACCATAATTCAATTCCACTTCAAAAAGTAAGACGCAGATAACATATCTTAAAATCTGTATACATTCTTTGGCACCCTGTATATAGTGCTCATGCAATAGAAATGGCCATGATCTCATTTAGGACCATGAGCCAATAAAGAGCTTCTGAACTGAATGGTGCTCAGTTCATAATACACCCAGTTATTATGAGCTGAGCAAGCATGGAGCTCAAAGGTCTTTGGCAGCCACAGCATCTGTCTGCCCCCCATGGACTTCTGTGTTCCCTCTGAGCTTATTCAGAATCCTCACACTGGGAAGACACATCTTTCCAGCCACAATAAAATGAAATGAGTTGTGCTCATCTCTGTTTATAGTCAAAGACCCAGCGCTGCCTGCATCTGCAGACGTTTCTGTGGACATGTGGCAGGCATACCTAGACAGTGGAGTGCACGGAATGCTTTTTACTTCTCACCAAAGTGATCCCTATTTATCTACTTGCAATTTCTTGCTTTCACACTGCTAGGTTGGCAAGAGCTGGGACAGAGACAGGTGCTCACTCCATCCTCCAGTACCCGGGAATCAAACTCTGACCTTCCAGTCATCGAGTTCAGTGTCTTAACCACTTGAGCTACTGCAGTGGCACGGTGATGAGAGTAGCTGCCTATAAAAAGTGGCTCAGTGATCAGTGTAGCTGCCTATAATTTTTGGGTGTTTTGGGGGGTGTAACTCAGGGGGCCATCATGGTGATAATTTGTTTTTGCACGTGTGACGGGAAAATACACTTATGTGTCACTATTGTCAGGAAAAGCAGGCAATCTAAATTATCCAATACAGTTGGTGTTTTGCTCAAAAGAAAACCCCAGAAAAAAGAGAGAGAGGGTTTTTTCCCCCACGTCAGCAAAATTCCATGAGAACACTCAACTTTTCTGCTGATTACACTATAAAAGCTCTACTTTTCTGCTGCTCCCTGAAGTAATTAGCCAACAGACTAGTGATTTTTAAATATATCTTTCTGCCTGGCTGACGAGAGGACACTCTCTCGGCTCAGAGAAAGAGGGACTCAGAGGAGGCGCTCATAAAAGTAGTTCACACAGCAGCTGTTGCTAATGTTAAGTGAACAGGAAAAAAATATCATCCCACAGAGGCAAGCAGGGGAAAATGTCTTCAGCAGTTTCCTTTCAATTGGATTCACCTCTTCTGAGAAAGATCCTCAGCTAATGGAAATTGACAAGGAACCCACTACTATCCAGCCACTGACAAACTCTATAAGTGCAGGAAGAGAATCTAAGCACCTCCTTCATTAATTTGCAGAGACAGGAAGAAATGTTGTTAAATTACTTACTCAAGAGCCCATTGAGACTTCCGTAATCCCACTGAGAAAGAGACAGCTACAACTCATGAAAGGGTCTAACAATGACGATGACGATGACGATGACGACGAAGACAATGACAATGATATAATGGCGGCAGCGGTGGAGGTAGCAGTATTAGTATTAGTATTAGTATTAGTATTAGTATTAGTATTAGTATTAGTATTAGTATTAGTATTAGTATTAGTAATAGTAATAGTAATAGTAATAGTAATAGTAATAGTAATAGTAATAGTAATAGTGGTGTGAACTGTTAATTTTATCCCAGTCCTCAACTGTGAACCAAATGGTTGATTTGTATTCAATAATAATATACTCAGGCAGTACCTTAACAGCTCTTAGGTCCTTGGTTAGGGCTTGAACTGTTAATTTTATCCCAGTCCTCGACTGTGAACCAAATGATTGATTTGTATTCAATAATAATATACTCAGGCAGTACCTTAACAGCTCTTAGGTCCTTGGTTAGGGCTTGAACTGTTAATTTTATTCCAGTCCTCAACTGTGAATCAAATGGTTGATTCGATACGAATACGAATACAAATTACCGACCAAAAGCATCCAAAATGGAAAATTTTCAGATAACAAAAGAAGTCATACAAGAACAGGCAAAGAAGATCAAAAACTGGAGTGCTCCTGGATTAGATGAACTCCATGGATTCTGGCTAAAAACGGAGAGAGAAAAAACACCTACATGCAAGATTGACAAACCAAACGAATCAGGCTTTGGAAACACCAGCAGGTGGACATTTGCTGCAAAAACTCCAGAGGAACCAAAGACCAGCTATTAATTGACACATTGGTTTGGAAGAATTCAAAGAAAAGGAGAACAAAATTGTTTATTGTTTGGATTGACTATAATTTTTCTTAAGTCCTTGGTTAGGTCTTAAGCTGTTAATTTTCTGCCCGTCTTTGACTGTGAATCTAATGGTAGATTTTCATAATGATGATAATTGGTGCCAACCATGTGACAGGTATATAACTGAATGAGTATTCTGGCCATTAAAATATGAGCTGAGGACATGTTTACCGGCCATGAAATGAAAAGAGAAGAATTTGGAAGATTAAAATTTTCCAGGCTGTTATTTATTGCTTCCATCATAACAAAAAATTAGTAATAAAATTTAATGCCATCCAATCACTTCATTTTTCTGTGTTTTGATCTGCTTCTTACGTGCCAGCTTTCGCTGGCTGACGGAAGAGGAAATCATTGGAATTAATGTTATGAATCAAAGCAAGGCTGCAGGTTGGATAAGCAGACACGCAGCTCGTTTAAGTTAATGCATCGATTAGTTACACCAGTAACATATTTTTACCCATTCCTGAAAGGCCTGACCACAGCAATATTAGCTGCCCTACATAGTCTCACTTGCAAGTAAACTGGATTGTCAAACACACGTTCTTCAATTAGAAATCAAAACTTTGGACTCTTGAATAAAGTTGCTTCTTATGCATTTGTTTCATGCATCATCATCGGCTGCAACTCGTATCCAAGAATACATCTTTTTTTCCTGGAGCAGGATGTCCAAAGTACTTTAGCTTCATCTTTACTATTTGACCTTCTAAGGAGCAGTCAGGGTTGATTTTTTCTAAGATTGACCTATTTGTTCTCCTCACTGTCCAGGGGCCTGGAATGAAGGCTTCCAATGGCATTTCCTCCATTGATGTGGCCATCACCACACCCAAAGGGGCTCATCTGTCTATTGCCGTTGGTCCCTTTGGGGAGTCAGGTTACTGACTGCCACCCAACACTCGGCATTAGGTCTACTCTATTGAATCGGGATGTCCAGCCGGTCAATTACTTATTATTTATTTATTTATTATTTATTTATTGCATTTGTTACCCCGCCCCAATCGGGAGAACCCGACTCAGAGCGGCTTACAACAAGACAAAAAGTAAAAACATAAAACACTCTACATCAATAAAAACATTAAGAGTTTAAAAAATCATTAAAAGTTAAAAACAATACACAAATCCCACATTCAGATCCAGGGGTGGCAATCCATTAAATGAGCCACCTAGTATGAGAACCCACATTCCCGGGTCCCCAGACTTGTCCTGCCAGCCAGGTTTTTAAGACCTTCCGGAAGGGCAGGAGCTCTGTCTGAAGGCGCAGTTCGGTGGGCAGGAGGTTCCAGAGGGTTGGGGCGGACACGGAGAAGGCTCTCCTCCTAGTGCAGGCGAGATGCGCTTTCCTCGCTGAAGGAATAACAAGAGAGCCTCTCCGATCCGCCCTGGTGGGACGGACAGATGTTCTTGGGGTGACGCGGACTCTAAGGTAACCTGACCCACTACCATATAGGGCTTTAAAGGTAATAACCAGCACCTTGAATTGCACCCGGAGACATACTGGCAACCAATGCAGCTCCCGGAGCAGCAGTGAAGCACGAGCATACCGCCCACACCCCACCACTACCCGGGCCACCGCATTTTGGACCAGCTGGAGTCTCCGGATGGTCATCAGGGGCAGCCCCATGTAGAGCGCGTTACAGTAATCAAGTCTGGAGGTGACCAACGCATGTGTGACCATAAGCAGAGCGTCCTGGTCTAGGAGTGGGCGCAACTGGCGTATTACACGAAGTTGTGCAAAAGCCCTCCTGGCCACGGCTGCCACCTGCTCTTCGAACAGTAGCCGTGAGTCCAGGAGGACCCCCAGATTACGCACCGGGTCTGTTTGGGGCAAGATTGCCCCATCCAGAACCAAAGGTGGCAGCTCCTGAGTTAACACAGGACCCCTTACCCACAGCCACTCAGACTTGCCGGGATTCAGCTGTAGCCCGTTGTCTCCCATCCAGACCTTAACAGCCTCCAGACACCTGGAAAGGACTTCCACTGCACCGCTTGGGTCCCCACGGGCGGAGATGTATAACTGGGTATCATCTGCATATTGATGATACCTTACCCCGTGGGAACGGATGATCTCACCCAGCGGCTTCATATAGATGTTAAATAGGAGAGGAGAAAGTACCGAGCCCTGAGGCACCCCGTATTGCAGGGGCCTAGGGCTGGACTTCTCCTTCTCCAGGCACACCGACTGGGTTCTGTCCCTCAGGAATGAGGAAAACCAGGACAACACCGTGCCCTGGATCCCCAGGCCCCGGAGCCTTCCCAGAAGGATGCCATGATCAACAGTATCAAAAGCCTCTGAGAGGTCGAGAAGAGCAAGGACAGACGGCTCCCCTCCGTCCCGCTCTCTCCAGAGATCATCCACCAATGCAACTAGTGCAGTTTCAGTACCATATCCGGGCCTGAATCCTGATTGAAACGGGTCCAGATAATCCGCTTCATCCAGGACTGCCTGTAACTGCTGTGCCACAGCCTTTTCCAAAACCTTACCTAAAAAAGGTAGGTTGGACACTGGACGGTAGTTGGAAATTACCATGGGGGCAAGGGATGGCTTTTTTAAGAGGGGAAGCACCAAAGCGTGTTTAAAAGGTGCAGGAAAATGCCCCTCCCTTAATGAAGCGTTAATGATCGCCTCGACCCAGCCACCTGCCACAGACTTGGAAGCTTTTATTAACCAGGCAGGGCATGGGTCCAGTGCACAGGTTGTGGCGCGAACAGATACAAGAAGCCTGTCCACTTCATCAGGGCCAACAGGATCAAACCGATCCCAGATAACATGGCTAGACTGTGCTATGGTCAACCCCAGCTCTGTACAATCCACGCCGGGAGTTAGCTTCGAGCGGATCTGAGCGATTTTCTCCACCAGATAATCAGCAAAATCCTCAGCCGATCCCTGCCACCCAGGGTCCGGCCCCACTCTACCGAGGAGGGACCTGGTCACCCGGAACAAGGCCGCTGGGCGATTATCTGCGGAGGCAATGAGGGTGGTGAAGTATTGATGCTTCACCACCCTCATCGCCACTAGGTAGTCTTTAATAGCTGCTCTAACCAGTGTTCGGTCAGACTCGCTCCGAGTCTTCACCCAGCGGCGCTCTCGGCGTCTCTTAGCCCATTTAAGCTCCCTTAGTTCCTCTGAAAACCAAGGGGCAGATCGATCCCCACGGACTCGGAGAGGCCGTAGTGCCGCGATTACATCCAAGGCTGCCGTCGCTTTCTTGTCCCAAGCGTCGACAAGGGCCTCAGATGAATCGCTTTGCAGGTCAAGAGGACAATCCCCCAGTTCCCTCTGGAATCCTTCTGGATCCATTAGTCGCCAGGGGCGGGGCCATTTAATCGGCCCTGCCTCCCTGCGGCGGAGTCCAGCCCCTAGGAAGTCTAGAGTCACCAGATAGTGATCCGACCATGGCACTGGGGTGATATCTAATTTTTGTAAATTCAGATCACTCTGCCACAGCTCCAATAAAAAGATTAAGTCTGGGGTGTAGCCACTGCTCCTGGTAGGACCCTGAATTACCTGAGTCAGGCCCACGGTTGCCATGGAAGCCATGAACTCCCGAGCCACCTCTGAGCCGGTCCCCAATGATGGCAAATTGAAGTCCCCCAGGACCATCAGTCTGGGGGGCTCCAACGCCAACATGGAGACCGCCTCGAGGAGCTCAGGCAGGGAATATGCTACTCTGCAGGGAGCAAGATTCCCAACTGACCCTTAGGGCCCACACGCAAGAACAAGGCCTCACAGCCCGGAATTTGTGGAGCCGTGGCCCTGGCGACTCCCAATGACTCCCTAGCTATCACGGCGACTCCACCGCCCCTTCCCCTCTCCCTAGGCTGGTGCCAAATACCAAACCCGGCCGGGCATAGTTCAGATAGAGGAACCCCATCCTCCGGCGCCAGCCAGGTTTCGGTGATGCATGCCAGATCAGCCCGCTCCCCTGAAGTGGTATCTGCAAGCAGAGAAGCCTTATTGCAGACTGATCTGGCATTCACCAGCAGCAGTCTAAGGGAGGGGTCACTCTTGACCGTCTGCTCAGGGCCCAGAGGTGTAGCCGGGGAGCCAGAACAAGGGACACCAACCAAACGTCTGACCCGCGTTCTCCGAGTGCGGCCCGCCCCTCGGCTCCCGTCGTAACGCCCCATGCCCATCACCACACCAATTTGGGCCCCATGGGAACCCCCAATCCCAACAGACAGAGTCCAATCCCCACCCTCTGGCTGGTAGACACTCGGGGGAGCTGGGCAGGCGGCGTGGCCAGACCATCCGGTGCAGGGCTTTTCAAAGTTCCTGCCGCCGGTGGGAAGGCTGGCCCTCGGTGTCTTCTCCGTCCCACCGCAGGTGACTCTCGGGGCGGCTGGGCAGGCGGGGCGGCCAGACCATCCAGCGCGGGGCTTTTCAAAGTTCCCACCGCTGGTGGGAAGGCCGGCCCTCGGTGTCTTCTCCGCCCCACCGCAGGTGACTCTCGGGGCGGCTGGGCAGGCGGCGCGGCCAGACCATCCGGCGCGGGGCTTTTTAAAGTTCCCGCTGCCGGTGGGAGGGCCGGCCCTCGGCGTCTTCTCCGCCCCACCGCAGGTGACTCTCGGGGCGGCCATGTAAACCTTATTTCTAAATGAAGTATGGATAGGATGTTGTCCAGAATCTGAAATGTTATTTTTTTGGATAGAAATAGGGGATCCTGGAAGTTGTAACCCAAAGAAAGTATCCTTTCCAATGGTTGTTGAACCAGTTGCTAAAAGCCTAGCTGCAAAGCTTTGGATGGTTGCATAGGTTCACAGACAACAAATTAAAAAAGCTGACAGGTTGAGACTGAAAAGGGTCATAAAAAGCTCACATTTTATTGGGATCCATTTAAGTCTGGGAAGGAAATATATTAAGGAGCCTGAAAGCAGGACAACCTTCAAAAGGACCAGAAAGAGTTCCATTCCAGTATCATAGCCTTGATGGAAGTTCAAAGGCTTATTTGGTTTCAAATTTCTCTCTTCTTGGATAAGTCAGGGGAGGTAAAAAGTTCCTTTGTAGGTCGCTTGATGTTTCTACAGAACTGCCTAGTGGGTTCTTGCTGAAATGACAGCTGGGAGATAGACTATAGGGAAGCTGGAATCGTCTGTTCATGCTGAGAATCCAAAATATGTAGAGCTATGATGGTGAATCTTGGCACTCCAGATGTTCTTGGACTTCAGTTCCCAGAAGCCCAAGCCCCCTGTGAAACCACACGAATGGGTTTACTGCGATTCATCCAGCCCGCGCCACCCTCGTCACTTCCAGAAGCAGAAGTAAAACATGCCCATAAATATAAATTTAATTATAATTATATTTATAATTTTATAATTTTATGCTTATGTTGCTGGTTTATAGGCAAACAGAGGAGATTTAGCCTGAGTGACCCATATTCAAAAAATACAATAATTGCAGGAGGAAGACGATATCTTTACTGGATCACTAAAAATTAAAACGTTGCGAGCTTTCAAAATCAAAGATTTCTTCTTCTGGCACGGCACGATGTCTTCTTGCCATGCTTGAAGAAGAAATCTTTTATTTCGAAAGCTCGTAATGTTTTATTTTTTAGTGCTCTAATAAAGGTATCACCTTCCTCCTGCAATTTTTACTGCTTCTTCTTTTTTTGTAATTTGAATATGGGTCACACAACTAAACCTCCCCTGTTTGCCTATGGAACTACTGGATACCATGAATACAGTGGTGGGATGTCAAAAAATTTACTACCCCACCGTGATGTCATCACAGTGTGGGTGGAGCTAATATCATGATGTTATGGGCGGGGCCAAAGAAAAAAATACAAAAATTTACAAAAAAAATAAAAATAAGCACATATGCACACATGCGCGCGTGCACACACGCACACACACACACACACACCCCTCAACCCACCCACAACACAAACCTGTAAGCAAATTAAATAAATAAATAAATAAATAATACATTAAAATACAGCCAGCCACCCACTCCAAACACAAATCAACCAGAGCTTTAAAACCAGAGCTTAAAGCTTATTCTGGCTAATCTTTCTCACACTAGGTCAGATGGAAGGAACTACAGAATGAACTCACCACAAGATGGCTTCATTTTGGCACTTTTCAACAGTTAAAGAAGTTAGGTACTAAGTCTTTGCCTAACCAGTTCTCTAGGATAATATGCCTTAATGTAAATGTAAAACAGCTGTACCTCCTTAAGGGTTCTCCAATTGGAACAGCACTTGGAACAGCACAGGTGTAGCTTATTGATGAGGTAACTCCAAGACTTTGCTTAAAAACCCCAAACCAGGCCACCAGGCCTTTTTAGGAACTGTGGTAGTACGTCAATATGGGTAAAGGTATTAAATACACACTAAAATACACACAGACCCACCACATCCAAAGCTGAGTCACTTACCTTGGGGAGCTTCAGGCTATAGGGAGCTTCAGGCTAGCAGCTTCTCTTCCTCCTTCCCATTTGGGAGGACAGCAAGGAGGCCGTGCATATGCGCCAAGCACTGTAGGCGTGCATGCACACCAAGTGCTTGGCACACATGCACAGTGGGGGAACCAGCTCAAAAGTAAGCCCTGAAGGTGGTTCCCCCAAAAAACTGCTACCGGTTCTCCAGGACACTGTGAAAAGTTACTAGCGGTTCTGGCGAACCGGTGAGAACCTGTTACATCCCATCACTGCATGAATAGCTGCCGGGCATGGACTTGTTAAGCTCGGAACACCATAAATTCAAGAAACACAGGACCACTAGGTAATATTGTAATTGACTTTATTTGGACTTTGATTTGACGTAGTTGGCATACTTAGTGTGTAAACCAAATTGAGACCATTGCTCCCCAATGGAGGGACATGGAGTTTTGTGTCTCCTGCGTTTGGCCACAAAGAAAACTGATGCTTCATAAAGGGCCACATGGGAGGATCAAACCCATGGTTTCCTGGGGGGCGTTGATACAGCAAAAAGCTTTTTCTATTGTTCTACATGCATTTCTAAGTTTTGTACCTGGCAAGAAGAAATCTTTGATTTCAAAAGCTTGCAGTATTTTAATTTTTAGTGATCCAATAAAGGTATCACCTTCCTCCTGCAATTTTTTGCATTATTATTTTTGCTGGTTTATGTTAGACTAAAGCATGTTGAAATGTGTCTTGCCCAGATTTGAAAGCAAAGTGTTCTTAGCTAATTGACCAATCTTTTCTTGTTATCTCGTCCTCTCTTTTTCTATAACTGATTTTATTTTATTTTTTCATATATATATATATATATTATTGAACACAATTATCATACACTCATAATTTTAACTGATTAAAAAAAACGGATGAAAAAAAAATCATTTTAGAATCCGGTTTAGATCATTGGTGAATATATAGAAAGTCAAGACCCAGCCTTCCTGCTTTCATCACCCATCAGCAATGTACCTTCATGTCAATCCATGACCTTGGTTAAATTAAAAATAAAGAATGTTGTCAGGTCCGGAAATACAGTTATTTCACTTGTCATTTCTTGTTAGCAAGGCCTTTCACCCGTGTTCAGTGAGTGGATAAAATATTTAAAAGAATGTGGAGTGTTCAATCGGATGCAATTGAGATGAGCAACAGAGGATGTCAGCTGGAGAAGTCATCAGGCAATTTTACCCATCGCTTTTTCAAAAGGCAGTTCATGGCCCAGTGTGATGAAAAGCAGGCTGATGACAGTAGACAACCCATGATTGGCTTGGCTGGGGAGCATGGTAACTTGAATAAGAGACATTGGCCTTGGTTGTAGAGATCATGGCACCATATTTATGAAGAATTCAGGTTTGCTCAAACATGGTATGACATCAAACTCTGCTTAGTTTTGCTTCACTGTTTTGTATCTTAGGCCCATAAAATTGTAGCCAAGAGTTAGAGCAGTGGTTCCCAAACTTCAGCGTTGAATCATTGGCAGTATGGTCTTCTCTAGTGTTTCCCAAACTTTGGTTCTTGGACTTCAATTACCAGAATCCTATGTCAGTACATTGGCTGATCAGTGCTTTGGGGAATTGACTAAGGGTTCTGGGAATTGAAGTCCAAAAACCAAAGGTTAAAAAACACTGGCTTAGAGAGACCTATCAAGTTCCACCCTTCTGTGTTATGTTCTTCAAATGTCCAGTACCATGCTGGAAGAAGAGAAGTTCCTGCTTGTATGAGGACTCTACGTGTGAGCAAGGATGAGATTTTCCCAAGGGATTTGCTTCCACATGGAGCTTATGCATGTGCAGAAACCTCACCACCTTAGGCTTATGGCTACCACCATGAACACTACAACAAACAACAATGGAAGAAGCCAGTGTTGTGTAGTCTACTGTCTTTATGGAGACTGCGAGGATGTTTTTGAAACTTTATGAGGAATATTACTGGTAGTCTGTGGTCCAAGCAGTGGAAATGCCTCATCCTGCCTCTGTGGCTGACCCAAAATGTGTGTGTGTGTGTGTGTGTGTGTGTGTGTGTGTGTGTGTGTGTGTGTGTGTGTGTGTGTGTGTGTGTGTGTGTGTGTGTGTGTGTGTGTGTGTGTGAGAGAGAGAGAGAGAGAGAGAGAGAGAGAGAGAGAGAGAGAGAGAGAGAGAGTAGAGACTGACACAGACTTTTTGGGTCAGCTATGGCTATGAACTACAGTAGATATATGACTATAAACAGGTGCAGAGTACATAGCACCCTAATTGTGTGATCCACTTAATAATTGACCCCCAAAGGCAAACCATCAAAAATATATTTAAATGGCAAAATCCACTCACAGGGAACTACACATTATAACTTGTCCATTAATTCATAATGTGTCAGGATTTGAGCGAGAAGGTACAGCCTCCCACGATCTAAAGGGTGGTGGTGTGGCCTGTAATTCTGCAGAATTTCAGAATTTTGTAGGTCTGATGGATGTGATAAAAACTATCCCTTTCTTTGCTCATTTGTCCCAGATGTCTAAATGTCTGCATCCATTATTTTAAGCTTACACAATATTTCCCCTGACTAATGCATGTTTAAGCAATGCTTTATGAATACTTCAAATCTACATATTTCCTATGTGTTTCCCCAATATCTTTCCTGGATCTCTTGTTATTTGTCCCCGGTGTGTCCAGAAAGCACATTCCTCTAGCCATGCAGTCACAAAGTATTTGACTGGGCCTACTGTGTTGAGGTTATTGCCAGAGATATTGTGTTATTAGGTGAAATCATATTGTATAACTTATGTTTGTACAAGTAGGGAGATTTTTTATTATTATTAAAAACTTCCTACTTATATCCCACAGCTTTTCTGACTCCCATGCAATCCATTACATCACGTCAAAGCTGTGGGAGCATGGGACCAAAAGAGGAAGGTTTTTTTCTTGTGAAATCTCTCCCTTTGCCAGTAACAGTAATTTTAATAATTGGAATCAGAAAATAGTGGAACATAAATTTAATTGTCAAAACTTGCTCCTGGCTTCTGACATAGTCACTGTTCCAACAGGATAAGATCTACACTAAGAATTCATCTAGGGTATCCAAATTAGTGTCCAACACCAAGAATGGCCTATGTGAAATTTCCCAACATTTGAAAATTGTAGGCAATTTAAAGTGTTAATGTTAACATATTTGTGTGTTAAATATGGGACCAAGTCAACTGCTGTGTTTATAGAGAAGCATTTTAAACATAACATTTTAAATATTGTAATATTAACGTTTAAATGATGGTTTTCTTAAGATCAGATGCTGCATTCTTATTTAATGTCAAAATAATGATTCTAACATAGACTTGTGAAAAAGAAGGCATAATTTCCAAGCTTTTTCTGTTACCAACTGGTGTGCTTCTCTGAACAGTGACATTGGATGGATTTAGCCCAGTGATGGCCAAACGTGGCCCTCCAGGTGTTCTTGGACTTCAATTGCCAGAAGCCCAAGTCAGCACTCCTGCTGATCAGGCCTTCTGGGAATTGAAGTTCAAGAACACCTGGAGTGCCAAGGTTAGCCATCACTGGTCTAGCCCACCCTCACCCCCTGTCTAGAGGCAATATATGACAGCCATTTCCAGAACTATAAATGATGTCTTTCTTTGGTGCCCTTTTAGGTTGATAGATCTTGGGCTGAATATCAACTTTGTGCTTCCAATTCCAAAAATTAAATAATGAATGTATGTTCCCCAGAACATTGACAGTTTGACTCCATTCCTTTTACCCTTCTGTCATTCCCTAGCTTTTCTGCATCTGAGGTGCAAAGCGAGCAGTCTCAATTGTCTGCATCACCCAACGCTTGGGCTGAAGTTCAAGGAGAGCACAAGGAATGTCATAACTCACAGGCAACTCTCACCAGCCATTTGTTTCGTGGCTTGAAATTTTGACAGATGTGAATTGACAGGACTGTATAAATGGACAGCCTGGGGAATTTAGAAGCCAGCATAGGGAAATCTCAGAGGGTACTTGCCAAGAGACACAATTTAGAACTCTTGGCTTTTTTCTGAAACGTAATTCCTCTTCCAAAAGCACGTTGTTCGTTCGATGCAGTTATATGCATCCCAGCTTAAAGCTGCCTTTTTGGAAATATTTACATGGGGCTTTGAGTTCATCTTAAACTATAAAAGAGTAACAGGAGTTTGAGTCATGGGCTTCCATTTGAGCCAACAAAACATGCTTCACCATCCCAAACTTTCAGGGCAATAGCATGCCCTGAAATGTTTCCATTTGCCTTCAGTCTCTTTTTCTCCAAGGTCAAATTAGCAGTCTACACAAACTGAGAATTATAATGTCCCCCTTCCATTGATGATAGTATGAGATATTTTGCAGCACTTCCTAATTTCACATTGGCTTTTTGCAAGAGTTCTCAGAATTGTTCAAATTGCAAGAGTAGACAGAATTTTAGAAGTTTCTGCCTTGCTTTTTTAACCCTTGCATGGATTAGTTGACAAAATGCAGGAGGAAAAAAAGCCATTTGTCATCTTGTCTTTTGATGACTTCTCCTCCTCCTCCTTTTTCTTTTTCTTCTATTGTTCAATATATGCTGTATTTTTGTCTTCATGCAATTTGTTGGAAAAACTTGTTCCTGAGCTGCCAAGATAAATCCTTCCACCTCCTCCTCCTCCTCCTCCTCCTCCTCCTCCTCCTCCTCCTACTCCTACTACTACTACTACTACTACTACTCTTTTACCCCATCAGGTGTCAAGGGAGATACAAGGTTCTTGTTTTGACACTTCTAACCACCTCCACCAGTGTTACTATTATTATTTTGTTATGATATTGTTATATTTTTCATATTGGGTATGAACCGTATTGTGAATATATTGTTTACTGTCCATTTGTTCTGAATATTGTTACGGACTGTATTTTGATTATATTATGTTTATATTTATTTTGTTGCGCTGTATTTTGGGATGCTGTGATTTTGTACTGTTGATCTGTTATATTGTATTGTATTTGATTTTATGTTGTAAGCCGCCCTGAGTTGGTTTTTTCCAAGTAGGGCGGCATATAAATCTAAATAATAATAATAATAATTATTATTATTATTGGGTGTTCTTGTACTATTTGTCTGCTGTTATCCCTCCACCGTCCTCTGGGTCTGCCTCGTGGTCTTTGTCCTTCTCCTCTTTCCATATAAGCCTTGTATTGTATGGAATTCCAAGACACTCTCTCCAAATGGCAAACCACTTTATATGTTGTCTCTGTATGTAGTGCAAGAGTGGTTCTATTCCAGTTCTTTCCCTTATAACCTCATTCCTGATTTGAGTTATAATTCTTGGGGGGCCCCAGAGATTTCTATGCAGGTTGTCTTGATGTACGAGGACAGTGAATTGTACAGAAAAGTCCCCCACCCCTGAGTATATCCCTAAAGTTTCTCTGACTTTATTTGGCATTATTAAGCATGAAGCCAAGAAAGAAATGGCAGAGAACTGTTTCATCAAGATGTGATACCACATGGTCCTCAGTGCTTGCTGTGTATAAGCATTTGTTTCACTTCTCAAAGGGAAAAGACATTCATTTTGCCAAGAAACATTGTGTAAATCTTGAGAGATGTTGACGAGGAAAAGAAAAGGACCATAGGATGAAACAAGGAAAATCTTGCTGAGCTTGTAAATGTCCCGTTATGGTGTCTTGTCATATCAACACAGCCTAAATTGATACGAAGAAGGAATTTAGTAAGCATTATTGAGTTTGTATCTTTTCCTACCACAATTCCCTAGGGCGATCCCCCTCTTTTGCCATTGCAATAACAAAGGAATGAGTGATTCAGCTAATGGAGGGTGAAAATGTTCTATCTGCTTTGGAGGTGGAATAAAACCAAGACATTTTCCGTACAGTTGCCTGGCCCAGATGCGGTGATTTTTTTTCTTTTGTGATTATGTCTTTGGCAACTATTAAGGTAAAGGTAAAGGTCACCATTGCTCAAAAGCCAGTCATATCTGACTCTAGGGTTCAGTGTTCATCTCCATTGATAGCCACAGAGCCAGCACTGTCTGTGTCTGCAGATGTTTCTGTGGACATGTGGAAGACATGACTAAATACCGAAGTGCATGAAACGCTGTTTACCTTCCCCCTATTTACCTACTTGCTTTCGAACTGCTAGGTTGGCAGGAGCTGAGACGGGAGCTCACTCCCTCGTGCTCTACTTGCTTCTCAAAGTGCTGACCTGCCAACCTTCCAGTCGTCAAGTTTAGCATCTTAACCACTAAGCCACTGCAGTCCCCATAGGGCAGTGATGGTGAACCTTGGCACTCCAGGTGTTCTTCAACTTCAATTCCCAGAAGCCCTGATCAGCAGGAGTGCTGACTTAGGCTTCTTGGAATTGAAGTCCAAGATCACCTGGAGGGCCAAGTTTGGCCATCATGGCCATAGGGAACTGCAGGCAACTGTGTAGGCATACTCAAACTCAACTACTTCTTTCCAAAATGAAATGTTAGTTTAGCAAGCTCTTACTTTTAGAAGGCCTGTAAATGCCATCCAAGCAGTTGAGTTTGGTTTCTTGCTTTCCGTCCTCTATCACCACCTTGTATTATCTGGGACAGTCAACTGACCCATGACCCCTGGACAGCTTTATTGCCCTCTCCCACTTTAGCATCAGTTTATTCATCAACAGCTGGTAGGCTGGAAATCGTGCTTCATTTTATTAGCTCTGAAATGGATGGCTAATGCAGCTTTAATGGGGCAGTAACAACCAATTAAGCCAAATTCCCCATCTCCATATTAGGAAAAAACATTCGTGACAGAAAGGTGTACTGGGGAGTTTAATGCAGAAAAGTTGTATTGCTATCCAATTGTAAGGTTTGTATGGGATCTGACCCACCTGCCCCTCAGGAAAGTACTCATAGCAGTGTGTTGGAAGAAGATCAATTAAGCTTCTTCTAGAAACTTTAAGACATAAATCTTTTATTGGCCATGAACTTTAATGAACCTAGCATGGAACACAATATTCAAGTGATGGTTTTATACAAACACTGGTTGTAGCTAGGGGACAGGCAAAAGAAAATGATACTGTTAGCACTGGAGTGATGGGAGGGGGAATGCTCAAGCTATACACAATTAAATAGTAATATACACACCAGCCTGTATGTAACTGTAAACTGTATTAATGTATATAGGTAACGGGCTCCCTTGTACAAAAGACAGTCATATCTGACTCTAGTGTGGGTGTGCTCATCTTCATAGACAGACAGTGCTGTCTGCATCCGCAGATGTCTCTGTAGCCATGTGGCAGGCATGACTAGACAACCGAGTGCATGGAACACTGTTACCTTTCTTATCGAAGTGGTACCTGTTTATCTACTTGCAATTTCTTGCTTTCGAACTGCTAGGTTGATCAGAGCTGGGATAGACGATGGGCACTCACTCCACCACAAAGTCCTCAGGGTCTTGAACTGCTGACCTGCATCAAGCTCAGCATCTTAGCCGCCAAGCCACTTCAGCAGGAACGGTGACAGCGTTCTGTGTGTTTTGGCATCTTGTCCTCGCTTGATCCTGAAGAGGATGAAACAAAATATATGATTACGTGATTAGGATTATATGATTAACAAGCATGAAGAGCTTAAAAGTCCCTACCTTTATTTAAGCCAAGGGAAAGAGAATTGAATGTTGGTGCTCAAACTATTACGATTATTCTGTCCCCGTATATACGAGAGTCTCAAGCAGCATGAAAAAGCCTGGTTTTGTCAATTCTGGTTTCATTTAGTTTCCATTTTCCAGTCTTAAGGGCAGTCTGTCCCAAACATCGAGAATGTTCCATTTTACCTTCGTTCCAGTTTACCTTTGGAGTCTGGATGATGTTATTGAAAGAATCATTTGCATACATTTCCATGCTTTTTCCTTGTACTCCTTGCATTGTATACAGCTCTATGAGCGACTACCTTTATTTAAATTACCCCGATCTAATGTACTTCAGTGTTATTTTCATTGATGCTATTTCATTTGATTGGGCAATTTTGTTGCAGAATTTGGAATGTAGATTTCACTGGATAATGGAGTGTCAGTTTGGGAATTTGCTTAGAAGGGGCAAATTTGGAAAGTTTTACATTATTGTGCCAAAAGATGGGGTGGTTTGTGATTGGGATTTGGAAACCGATCACCCTCTTTTCTAGTCATTTCCTAACCTAGTTCCCCACTGAGGGGAAGCACTCCCCCCTTTTCAAAGCAATGGCCACATCAGCTGAAGACAGGACCAGAGGTGATGAGGGCAGAAGCAAAGCACATGAAACACTGTTACCTTTCCTGCCAAAACGGTACCTATTTGTCTACTTGTAATGCCTTGCTTTTGATCTGCTAGGTGGGCAGGAGCTGGGAGAGAGGATCAGTGTTCATTCCATCGTATATTACTTGGGTCTTGAACTGTTAATCTTCCAGTCATCAATGTCAGCACTTAACCATAAAGCCCCTGTCGCCCCCATTAATGTAAATAATATACCCAACTTTGTGGGATGGTGCTCGTCTCTATTTACATCCAAAGAGGACAGTGCTGTCTCCATCTGCAGACTTTTTCATGGTCATGGGACAGGCAGGATAAGAACCACATGGAACATTGTGACCTTCCCCATTGAAGCGGTACCTATTTATCTACTTGCAATCTCTTGCTTTCAGCTACATTGGCAGGAGCTGGGACAGATGACGGGAAGCTAATCCATTGTGTGGCACTTGGGGTCTTTAGTTGTTGACTTTCCAAACTTCTGGTCATCAAACTCTGTGTTTTAATCACTAAGACACCACAGCCCCCTTGTTACAACTGTAGTACAGGTGAGTTAATTGTGTTGCATCAATTCTGCCCTGATAGTGACTGTTTCCAGGTTTTTCTAAGTAAAGAGTAGTAAGGACGGGTTTACCTTCCCTTTCCTCTCAGAAGCACCCTGGGACTATGCCGTTTGCCCAAAGCTGCATAGGCTGGCTGTTCTTCCAGGAGGAACACTGAAGAACTGAACTCTCAACTTCTTCTGCATTGAGCTGTCCGTTATAGGTTAGCCATTTGTATATTTTGGTGGGGAGGGGAGGGAAAAAGAGGACTAATTACAAGCCCCCTAATGATGTAGCGCTAGTATTTCCAAGCTCTGCATTCTAATCAGTACAAGGTAAAATAAAGGACATGAGAAACTGGTCTACCTGTCAAAATGGGGCAAGTCCAGTAGGAAAGGACTGGCTACCCTCCAATTCTAATATCAGCAGTTTTTCTGACTTAGGACAGATGTCCGATTATTCTTTTTTTTCCCCCTTGCCTAATGTGGATTCTTGTTAAACTGCATAATTCTGACCTTCCGTTGTCAGACAAGTAGGGACCCTGCCAAGTAATGGCTCAGATTAATTAAATGGGCCATTTATTTATTTATTTAAGGCCCAGATTCAATCACGATTCCCCTCACACTTCTTCCTTAGCCTTCTGGGTTTTAGTTTGAATCGTATCTGAAAATATTAGATTGCTAGGTTTTAGGTTGAATTGAACTTATCCAATTTAGCGTTCTTTCTTGTTCATGTTGAAAATTGCCTCCATTTACATATTCTTCTTTTTTTATCTTCTTCTTCCGGAAAATACTTCTTCAAATGTCATATCTGTTCTGAATATTGGCTATCATCATGGCAATAGTCTTGAGAATAGTTCTTCTGAAGACATTCCACACTACCATGAAGTCCATCTATCTCCAGGGTCTCTCTTCCTGAGGATCCTTTCTTGCATAAGTTGGAGTATTCCTTAGGATATGCCCAAGATATTGGCGCTTTCATTGTTTAATGGTCTTAAACCAGAGGTTCACAACCTATGGCCTCCAGGCCAGATCTGGCCCATGATGCCAAATAATCTGGCCTCCAACCTTGCTCCAGCCAACTCCACCACAGCCACAGGAATCAGCCACAGACTCATTTACAGCTGCGTAAATGCATTTACTACAGATATAAATGTGTCCGCAGCTATCATAAATGCATTTACTACAGCCGTAAATGAATCTGCAGCCATCATAAATGCATTTACAACAGCTATGGATGTCTTTTACAGCACCAGTCCAAACCGCTCAGCTGCCTGTTGGGGCATGGTCCAACCTACGGCTGAAAAACATTGAGAATCCCTGTCTTAAACAGTTCTTGTTCTTTATCCATCCATGCAATAAGTAAAGGTAAAGGTCTCCCTTGCTCAATAGCCAGTCGGATCCGACTGTAAGGGTTCAGTGCTCATCTCTGTTTCATAGCCGAAGAGCCAGCGCTATTTGCTTCTGCAGATGTTTCCATGGTCACGTGGCAGGCATGAGTAGACACCGGAGTGCACAGAACGCTGTTTACCTTCCCACAATACTATATAAAACATTTACTTCAGAAAGTTTCCAAAAAAAATTCTTTCATTCATTTTTGGAATTTTGCCCCCTCAACTATTGTTTATTATTCTTTTGGTCTTCTGACAATGGATTCTTTTCCAATAAGCAGCTGTACAAAAAATGGTATCTGACATAATTGTCTTACAGGCAGTGAGAAGAAGTTAAGGGCAGTGAGGACAACAAGGAAAATAACAATAGCAATTATACTTATATACCACTCCATAGCGCCTAGTGCTCTCTCTCGGCGATTCACAAGTTATTTAATATTTTGCCCCCAGCATGTTGTGTCCTCATTTTACTGACCTTGACATTTTACTTTTGGCTGCAGTACAGCAGTTTACCCACTGCGCCACAAGCAAGAAATAGCACCGCGAGGAACTAGCAAAGGGAAAGGATGAACAGTTAAGAACCAACCACTGTGCCAAATTTTTGCTATTCCCACCATGCTAATTTCAAAAGGAATATCACCATCACAGTATTATCTTCAGAGCCTTAGCTTTGGGTTATGCAGACAGCGAGGGAATCTCTGCGGTGGGATTTATCATCTTGTATGTCCCCTATAGCTAGCTCCAGCTACAACTGTAACTAATGTAGTTCTGGTCTATTATTTCTCGGTTTTTTAAAAAAACCAAATTAATTGTAAACTGTGCCATTCCAGAATGGCTCCCAGCAAGTCATAGCGGTAAGCTGTTTTAAAACGGGGAGCCTAGCAAAAACTGTTATTATCCCATTTTCGTAGGTATCTTTCTCAAGCTGGCAGGCATTATGCTTAACTTTATAAAGCGTGCCATTTTTCATTGTGGTGTAATGTAAAATTCCTCTTGCTGGCTTGGTAGGGCACCTCGTGGAAATTTAAAAAAAATGTAAATTTAGAAGCAGAACAGAAGAGAGACAGAGCTGAGGGAGAATTTTCCATGAGAAAAAATGTTCAAAAAGAGAAAGGGAAAAAGAATATATATATATCTCCAAGGACAAAAATATTGTTCTGGGAATATAACTATCACATGCAGGGTGACACTCAAGTGACAAAAATGTCTTCATCTTAAGCAGGATTGAAATAGCAACCCAGCGATCAGTAACATTCAGATTTTGAAAGCCATTGGTCACAGTGATGGTGAACCTTGGCACTCCAGGTGTTCTTGGACTTCAATTCCCAGAAGCCTAAGTCAGCACTCCTGCTGATCAAGGCTTCTGGGAATTGAAGTTCAAAAACACCTGGAGTGCCAAGGTTTGCCATCACGGCCTTAGTATAAGCTTTATGTTTTCTTTGTGATGGGTTAGAGCAGTGATGGTGGACCTTGGCACTCTAGGTGTTCTTGAACTTCAATTCTCAGAAGCCCTGCTCAACAGGACTGCTGACTTGGACTTCTGGGAATTGAAGTCCAAGAACACTTGATGTGCCAAGGTTTGCCATCATTGGGTTAGAGTCAAAGTTGAGTAGCCATCTCATTTTGGGCTGCCCCCTTCTTCTTTTGCCTTCCACCCTTCCCAGCATCAAGGCTTTCTCAAGCGAATCCTCTCTTCTCATTTGATGTCCAAAGCACTTTAGCTTAATCTTTACTATTTGACCTTCTAAGGAGCAGTCAGGTTTGATTTCTTCTAAGATTGACCTATTTGTTCTCCTCACTGTCTAGGGGACTCTCAAAACTCTCCTCCAACACCACATCTCAAAGGCATCTATTCTTCTGCGCTCAAGCTTTCCTTATGGTCCAGCTCTCACAACCATACATTGCCACAGGGAATACCATTTCTTTGATTATACGAATTTTTGTTTGCAATTTGATGTCTCTACTTTTCACTATGTTCCCACAGTTCTAAGAGCTACAAAACATGCTGCATTCCACTTTTCCTTGGCAACTTGCACCTTTGCTGTCATCATCTACCAGCATCTCCAATGGCTTCTGATATCACATGAGTGGTGAACCAGTCTGGATTTTTAAGGAGGTGTCCAAGGTCCTGAATCAATTTAGGGGAGAGCGTTGAGCATGTTAGTCAAGACCAGGGGTCTGGAAACTTGGCTCTCCAAGTATTCTTGGACTTCAATTCCCAGAAGCTCAAGTCAGCACTCCTGCTGATCAGGGCTTCTGGGAACTGAAGTCCAAGAACATCTGGAGAGCCAAATTTACTGACTCCTGGTTAAGACTAAAATTGAATGTGGATTCATTTCCTCCCACAACCTTGACATTCCAGCATCTGCCCCCATATTTGGAGAAAAGACACTGGTATCAAATGTAGGACACCAGTGCTTTATGTAAAACATTGACAATCCAGTCCTGAAGTAACTGCTTTTGCTAGAGTAAAGTGGCCTTTTTATGCATTGTCTGTGGTGTGTAATAGTCTTGCATCTCAATTTACAACTTTCAAACAATGAACAGATGTGATAGGTCAACATGGGTGAGACAAATTAGGCTTTCTCCTGCTCTCTTGTTCTGGTCAACGTCTCTCTCAGATCTTAACAATAGCTTCTCTCAGTCATCCACAATAATTAAGAATCCCTCCAGGATTCATATAATGGGCTTAGCCACTGAGGAAAGGAAGAATTTTTGCCAACAGCTTTCAGAAAGAGTGACACCCCAACTGATATAAAGTTTTTTTTTTGTTGTTGTTCAGTTGCACAGTCGATTCCGACCCTTTGTGACCCCATGGACCACTGTCCGCCAGGCACTCCTGTCCTCCACCATCTTCCTCAACTCACTCAGTTCTGTGCCCATTGTCTCTACAATACCATCTAGCCATCTCATCTTGGGCCGTCCCCTTCTTCTTTTGCCCTCGACCCTTCCAAGCATCAAGGCTTTCTCAAGTGAATCCTCTCTTCTCATTTGATGTCCAAAGTACTTTAGCTTCATCTTTATTATTTGACCTTCTAAGGAGCAGTCAGGGTTGATTTCTTCTAGGATTGACCTATTTGTTCTCCTTGCTGTCCAGGGGACTCTCAAAACTCTCCTCCAACACCACATCTCAAAGGCGTCTATTCTTCTGCGCTCTGCTTTCCTAATGGTCCAGCTCTCACAACCATACATTGCCACAGGGAATACCATTGCTTTGACTATGCGAATTTTTGTTTGCAATGTGATATCTCTACTTTTCACTATGCTCCCCAGGTTTCTCATTGCTTGCCTCCCAAGAATCAATCGCCTTTTTATTTCATGGCTGCAATCTCCATCTGCAGTGTGCTTTGATCCTAGGAAAGTAAAATCTGTCACTGCTTCTACTTCTTCTCCATCTATTTTCCAGGGACTAATAGGGCCTGTTGCCATTATCCTGGTTTTCTTGATATTGAGTCTCAAGCCAGCTTTTTCACTTTCTTCTTTCAACCTAATCAGGAGCTTCTTTAGGTCCTCCTTACTTTCTGCCATGAGGGTGGTATCATCTGCATATCTCAAATTGTTGATGTTTCTCCCAGCAACTTTGATCCCAAATTGTGATTCCTCCATCCCTGCATTGCGCATTATGTGTTCTGTGTATAAGTTGAATAAGCAGGGTGACAAAATGCAGCCTTGTCTTACTCCTTTTCCTATTCCAAACCACTCCGTCATTCCATTTTCTGTCCTAACTCTTGCCTCTTGATTCATGTACAGATTTCTCATGAGGCCTATAAGGTGTTCCAGTATTCCCATCTATTTAATTACTTGCCACATTTTGTTGTGGTCGACACAGTCAAAAGCCTTAGTGTAATCAATGAAACAGAAGTAGACTTGTTTCTGATATTCCTTTGTCTTTTCCATGATCCATCTTATGTTGGCGATGTGGTCTCTAGTCCCCCTGCCTCTTCTGAAACCCGCCTGCACTTCTGGTAATTCTCTCTCCACATACTGTTGCAGTCTATCCTGTATTATCTTGACCATCACCTTGCTAGGAAA
Source organism: Furcifer pardalis (assembly GCA_030440675.1). Taxonomy (NCBI): domain Eukaryota; kingdom Metazoa; phylum Chordata; class Lepidosauria; order Squamata; family Chamaeleonidae; genus Furcifer; species Furcifer pardalis. The sequence goes on along the minus strand of CP126900.1, from coordinate 11,226,371 downwards.
TGATAATAATAAATGTCATGAAGTGAGGAAAAAGGGGAAAGAGAAAGTAATTCATAAATGAGAAAAGTGACTACATCAATTACTTCAAATGGACCGATCTCTAGATTTCCCTTTGAAGAGTAAAAGTCCAATGAAGATTTAAGCATTTCCTAAGCAACTAGACTTAAGGAGAGTAGATTTGGACTCAGCAATCATTGTCTTAATTACATTATAATTTGACTTGTGCAGTTCTGTTGGCAGGACATAGTAACTTTCCACTCCAAGAACTACAGCCTCTCATATGCAAAAATACTGAACAATTTTAAAAGTGGAAGCACTCCAATTTCTGTTGATTTCAGTGGAAATCATGAGATATGGGATGTCCTAGAAGCAATTTTTTTGGGGACAAATGCCAATTATGGAGTCTTCCAGAAGTAGACAAGAATATTTTCCTGCTATGTTTTGAGCAGGAGAAAGGAAAGGTCAACAGTCTAGGGCAGGGATGCCCAAACTATGTCTTGGGGCCTGATCTGGCCCCCAATGACAATTCATCTGGCCCACACCACCCTCGTCACTCCCAGAAATGGAAGTAAAGCACGCCATTATATGACTAGCAGATACAACACACTTGGCTCCACAAGGACACAACCTATCACCATATGGGACTTTCTTGAATCTCCCAAATAAGAGTTCAGAGGGCAAAATGTTAAATCTTGCTAGTACAGTTCTCACTGTACCATGGTGGGAACTGGGTTGCATTCTTCTTCTTGTGGGTGAGAAAGAGAGAGAGAGAAATGTTGCGATCAAAAGAGAAGAGGAAGAAAGGTAATGCATTGCTTGCGACTGGCTCTCCCCAACCTGAAGCTCATTCATCAAAAGGTCCATCTCCAGTGAATAATTCATCTGCTACAAGATATGCAGATTGGATGGACTCTCACTAGTCTGCACTGCATTGCCCCAGGCAGCCTAGACAAGCAATCATTCATGTTAACTATGTTCTTGCTGCTCACAGTACTCTGGCCTCTTCTAGAAACTCATCATTCATGTTTTCCTTGGTGAACTTTTGTCCACCACAAGGGAGTCTTGTCTAATCAAGACGATACAGATGAGCTCGTATTTAGCTAAATATTTGCTTTAAAGTAGGAGTAATAAAAGTCAGTGGAAGACTGAGCTATCCTCCCTTGGCCTCCTCTGTTGAGGCTGGAAATTCTGGTTTCACAAAGAGGAATTGAATTTACTGTATTATTGTTTCTATGCTGAACCTCTTCTTTAGGCACTCTGACCCTCAGCCCATTCAGATGGGATGGACTCTCACTAGTCAGCACTGCATTGCCCCAGGCTGCCTAGACAAGTGACACAAGGAGGTCAATTTCCTTAGCCATATCCTCCTTTAATGTTATTCCTTGTCCAATGAGCTCCTTCCTCCATATTCTAATTTACTTTTGCTCTTGCACACCCATAAGAATGTTTGTTCTTGCCATAAAGCTCTTCCTGTATCTGAGTCAGCAGTTTTGAGGTACATATCTATTTAGAGGATGTCCCTCAATATTTATTGAAATCATTGTTAAGGTTGTTCTTGACAAAGACCTTTTTTGATTAATTCATTTCTTAGTTCCTTTGGCTTGACCTAGTGTGAGGAAGATTGGCTGGCAAAACAAGGTTGCCATTGTCCAGGGTATGCTGTATTGTGGTTCAAAAATGTAATATATACCCACAATCTACAAGGAGGCTTCTTCTTCTTTCTTCTTCTTCTTCTTCTTCTTCTTCTTCTTCTTCTTCTTCTTCTTCTTCTTCTTCTTCTTCTTCTTCTTCTTCTTCTTCTTCTTCTTCTTCTTCTTCTTCTTCTTCTTCTTCCTCTTACAGAAAGAAATTTGGGAATAACTTAGAATGTTAAAAGTTAAGTTTCATGTAAACGACAGTATAATTGTAAATATCGTTGTTCTTTTGGTATTGTATATAATGTATATTTCTTTCCACAATCACTATGTATGTAACTATGTTTACTGAGCTAAGTATTTGAAAGTGATGACAAGTTTATGTAGTTCACCTCGACAGATGGCTCTGTAGTAAGAATTTTATCAATAAAAAATTTCCTTCTAAAAAAAATTTTTTCTTCTTCTTCTTCTTCTTCTTCTTCCTCCTCCTCCTCCTCTTCTTCTTATTCTTCCTCTTCTTATTATTATTCTTCCGTATCCAAATCCAAATATAGGCAATCATCATGGTGATCAGCCATGAAGACTGTCCTGAGAATATTATGCAGTGGCCTTCCATCTGCCTTCCACATTGCAGCATGCCCATCCATACCACTAATCCAATTCTGCGAACCACTTTCTGGTCCTGAGCCCTTTTGCCACGCAAAGTCCTCCTCAACCCCAGGCCAGGACTGATAAAGCTCCTGCCCTCCATCAAGATGGATTCAAGTGGGATTTAATACACTTGGGGACCATCGCCCTTCCCTGTAGACTTCAGTACGTAAAAGCTGTTCATCCTCAGGGTGGTCAGGTTAGTTAACTGCAGCGGGCAGATGGACATCACCTGCTGCAAGGAGGCTCCCAGGTGGGAGACCTTAAAACCGCGAGGCTGCCGGTCTGCTTTCCTCCACCACCACCACCACCGGCAGGGAACCCCGCAGCCGTGTGGAGAGACCGCCGTGGCTACCGCTGCCTGCAGCGGGAAGATGGACATCACCTGCCGCGAGGAGGCTCCCAGGCAGGAGACTTGAATAGCGGACTATGGCAGAATGGGGGTTGGGGGAACAAGGATAAAGGGGGGGGGAGAAGAGCCTGCCAGCCAGAAAGTAGGGATGGGGCTCTGCCTGATGGTTTTGGTGGGGTTCCTGGGGCCCAAATTGGTGTATTGACGGGCATGGGGTGTTATTGCGGGAGCTGAGGGGCGGGCCGCTTTCGGAGAACACGGGTCAGATGTTTAGTTGCTGTCCCCTGTTCTGGCCCCTCGGCTACACCTCTGGGTCCTGAGCAGCCGGTCAAGAGTGACCCCTCCCTTAGGCTGCTGCTGGTGAATGCCAGATCAGTCTGCAATAAGGCTCCCCTGCTCGCAGACGCCATTCTAGGGGAGCGGGCTGATCTGGCATGCATCACCGAGACCTGGCTAGCACCTGAGGACGGTGTGCCTCTATCCAAACTATGTCCGGCCGGGTTCGGTATTTGGCACCAGCCTAGGGAGAGGGGAAGAGGCAGTGGGTTCGCCGTAGTAGCCAGGAAATCACTTGGAGTCGCCAGGGCCACGGCTCCACAAATTCCGGGTTGTGAGGCCCTGTTCTTGCGTGTGGGCCCTAAGGGTCAGTTGGGAGTCTTGCTCATGTACCTGCCTCCCTGCAGTGTAGCAGACTCCCTGCCTGAGCTCCTTGAGGCAGTCTCCATGCTGGCGTTGGAGACCCCCAGGCTTATGGTCCTGAGTGACTTCAATCTGCCATCATTGGGGATGGGCTCAGAGGTGGCTCGGGAGTTCATGGCTTCCATGGCAGCCGTGGGCCCGATCCAGGTAATTCAGGGTCCTACGAGGAACAGTGGCCACACCCCTGATTTAATCTTTTTATCGGAGTTGTGGCAGAGTGATCTGAAATCACAGAATTTAGACATCACTCCTGTGCCATGGTTAGATCACTATCTGGTGACTCTGGACTTCCTGGGGGCGAGGCTTCACCGCAGGGAGGTAGGGCCTGTTAAATTGGCCCGCCCCAGCGACTAATGGATCCGGAAGGATTCCAGAGGGAACTGGGGTGCTCTCCTCTTGACCTGCAATGTGATTCGTCTGTGAGAGAGAAATTTTGACTCATATTATTTACAAGAAAGTGCAGCCATTTTACAAGCAAGTGCAGCCATTTTAGTTGAAAGTAGAATCAAAATGTCACTGTGACCTATAGTAACCTCAACAGGTGGCTCAAGACAGAGTTAACGTTACTCATACTGACCACGTGTCTCACGTGTATCTTGCTAACCACAAAACGTGACATGACCTAGTACTAGAAGGTATATAAGGGAGGAGAAAAGACAGGAAGGTGGGCATTGCAAACATGGGATCCTAGGGAAACCTGTCTTTGCTTTGTTCCAAATTTCTATATTATTGGCCAATCTTAATATTACTTGCATCTCTTTATTGTTAAGGTATTGTACTTTATAGAATGTGTTCTGATTTTATTTGGCTTATGCATGCAATAAATTAATTAATAATATTTTAAGATATTGTGCCTAGAGTCCTTTTGTGTGTTGCAGCTGGGGAAAATAGAAATAAATTTTCCTCGACAAAAATGGGGGCTCGTCCGGGATTCCAGATATCGACTAAGGGAACCATCTGGGACATTCTCTGGTTTGCAGTTTGCCGGGTGGCACTTGGATGCATACATGCGCCTTCTGGTTTTATTTCTGCCTGCCATGAGCTCCCTTGTGGTTAAAGCCGGTATCCTGGAATTCAAAGGTTTTTAGCTGCTACAGGACTGTCGCTTGTGGTTAAGTTTCATTTTATGGTTAAGTTCTCATTTATAGCTTTTATTCTGAGGTTAAGTTTTATTTATTGTGTTGACAGTTCATGGGTGTGAACTGGGTTGTGATCTGATCAATCACGCTTGAGGCAGGTAGCCTCGGAAGGGTGGGAAAATGCCCTAAAGGAATTTGTATTTTGTGTTTAAAGTGTGTTTAAGTTTAAAGTTTATAGTAAGAAAAGATAGGTAAGTTTTAATATGTCTTCGTATGAGTGATGTTCTGCCTTTTCTTTCTTCATAAACAGTTGTCTAACGGTCTTCTATTACTTCTCGTTTTTCGTTTCCTTCTCTCCGTGGCCACAATACTTTTCTTTCCTTTTTTTACTTTCCCTTGTTACGTGTCTCTGTCTAGCACCCAAGTCTGCACAAACAAAATATTATTAATTTACCTAGGCTGAACCCGTAAATAAGGGCTGGCGACCTCCTTCTGTTTTTGCCAGAGAAGCCGTGGTAAAACAATTTTATCAAACTGCTCATGCCAGAACCTCTGGGTTGAGATTTCCGTAGATAAGGACTGGCCAAATGTTGTCAGCCAACCTCAGAGAGATTTTGTAACTTCCCAAAAATAGTTTAGGAAGAAAATGTAATGGCTGGTTTTCTGTAGATAAAGAACGACCGATCGTTGTCGCAGCCTCGGAAAGAAGAATTTTACAATTTCCTCAAAACAATTTTGCTTGCTTGTAGATAAAAGCAAGTGTCCTGTATTTTAGAAAGTTAGAAATCAACAAACAAAATAAAAGTAAATATTTAACTACAAGTCCCACACATAAGGGTGCTGAAGACTGTCTTGTGTGATTGAATTAACAACCTAATTCTTTAAAGTGATCTGTTTGAAGTGAGAAGTATCCGACCAGAATCTGTATCTTTGATGTATAAGCATTTTAAGTATGTGTTCATTTTATGAATATGGTAGAACTGGTGTGGTTTGTGAGGAATCTAATAGTGGCTCTGAACTGTGGGTACCTTATTAGACACTTGACTTTCCCTTTTAAAAAGTTCTACATCTGTTTCCTTTTCCTTCCCTTTCTTTGAAAAGTTGAGCTGTAGATTGTCCGTGGTCACACACGCACCCATTCTATTCCAATCCTATCACTGTCACACCTCGGATCTGGATACTATAACTAAAACTGTTGCATGAGAATGTTGATTGACCCACTTTCCTTTGTTTTCTTCCCTATTTATGTTATTGGAAAAATTATGTGTGAAAAATTATCTCCAAGGACTGGGGATCCAGGGCACTGTGTTGGCTTGGTTTTCCTCATTTCTGAGGGGTAGGACCCAGTCGGTGTGGCTGGAGAACGAGAAGTCTAGCCCTAGGCCCCTTCAATATGGTGCCTCAGGGCTTGGTACTCTCACCTCTCCTTTTCAACATCTACATGAAGCCACTGGGGGAGATCATCCGTTCCCATGGGGTGAGTTATCACCAATATGCAGATGATACCCAGCTGTACATCTCGGCCCGTGGGGACCCAAGCGGTGCAGTGGAAGTCCTTTCCAGGTGTCTGGAGGCTGTTAGGGTCTGGATGGGGGGAAATGGGCTACAGCTGAATCCTGGCAAGACTGAGTGCCTATGGTTAAGGGGTCCTGTGCTATCACGGGAGTTGCCATCTTTGTCTCTGGATGGGGTAGTTCAAACAGACCCGGTGCATAATCTGGGGGTCCTCTTGGACTCATGACTACTGTTCGAAGAGCAGGTGGCAGTTGTGGCCAGGAGGGCTTTTGCACAACTTCGTGTAATACGCCAGTTACACCCACTCCTAGATCGGGATGCCCTGCTCATGGTCACACATGCTCTGGTCACCTCCAGACTTGATTATTGTAATGCGCTCTACATGGGGCTGCCCTTGATGACCATTCGGAGGCTGCAGCTGGTACAGAATGCGGCAGCCCGGGTTGTGATGGGCTGCGGGCGTTATGCTTGTGTCTCACCACTCCTTCAGCAGATGCACTGGTTGCCAGTATGTCTCTGGGTGCAATTCAAGGTGCTGGTCATTACCTTTAAAGCCTTATATGGTAGTGGACCAGGATACTTAAGAGACCGCGTCACCCCAAGAACATCAGTCTGTCCCACCAGGGCGGATTGGAGAGGCTCTCTTGTTATACCATCTGCTAGAGAGGCGCGCCTCTAGCACCAGGAGGAGAGCCTTCTCCGTGTCCGCCCCGGCCCTTTGGAACCTCCTCCCAATTGAATTACGCCTACAGACAGAGCTCCTGCCCTTTCGGAAGGGCCTAAAAACCTGGCTGGCAGGGCAGGTGTGGGGGCTCCAGGAATATGGGGTCCCATGTTGGGTGGCTGATCTGATGGGACAGCCACCCTTTCGGTTTCTTACCTCACTGTTTTAATTTTTTAAATATTTAAATGTTTTACATTTTTTAGTATGTTATTTAGTATTTAGTATTTGATCAACTACAGCCTCCACCATTGATGATGGGACTGTCGAGTCGGTTATACTTAACGGAAATTGACTGTTTTAACCATGTTATGTGTTTATCTGATGTATTAACCATGGTTTATGTGTTTATCTGGTGTATAAATATGGGAAGAAATAAAATGGTGGGCAAAGAAGCTGCCCAAGCATAACAGAGAATAAGAAAGTCGAAGTACATATGTTCATTATATATATTTTTTTGGGGGGGACAATCCAAATGTTTGAATATGAGCTTTTAATTAGAGTCTAGCTCGCCCTGAAATGTGCAAAGAGAGTGTGAAAATTACTGAATTAAAAGAATGGGAATGGGGAAACAGCTTTATTTAGAGAGCTGGATTGCATCCCATAATTGTCTCTTTCAGTCTCAGCCATTCTGTCTTAAGAACAAACTACTGAAGAGCTTTTCAAAGAAATTGTAATAAATGCTCTTGGCTGGGAGAAAAGATATGTTTTAACGCTGGTAATTCATAGACCAACAACAAAAACTCTACCTAGACAAAGATAGGGCCTACATTTATTACAATAGCGAAAGAGATACCAATAGTTGAAGAAGAATATTTTTCCCAACGCATTGGGAATGGTAAATGTGTCTGGTACTTTTTCCTCTGTGGTACAGGGCTGTTAGCATTCTTCTTTTGGTGATTCCAAAAAGTACAGAAAAGACTGATGCTCACAATGGAATCAGAAAGTAAGTGTTTGTCAATGTTTATATCACTCAAGTGTAGACCGTACAGCCAGAGACTCAATGCCAAGTGTTGGGCAGTGGTAAATAACCTGATTCCCTACTGGGGCCAATGGCTATGGGCGGATGAGCCCCCTTTAGGTGGCGTAATGGAGGAAATGCTACTGGAAACCATCCTATTGGGCCCAATGGCAAAATGAGAGCAGGAGGAATCACTTCACCATTCTGCTTCCCAATGGTCATGGAGGCAGAAGAGGCCATGCCAGATGGACTAGCTATGAAGGTGAACCTTGATAATATCCTCAAGGCTGTGGCAGTCCATTGCAGCCCCAGTGTTAAATCCTGCATGTCTCATTTCATACATGACACAGGAGATCATATTGTGTGTGGGGTCACTTCATGGCAAGCTGGGATCCATCTTAAACAAATTCACACCAATGGCATTTTTCCTGAAAATGATTTGTTTTTTGGGTGAGCGGGATGTGTACTGGGAAACAAGTAGCAGCCAATGATGACTCTATCACTCCTGTCCATTCCCAACTCAATCTTGGGACTCGTTCACAGTTTCATAGATAAAATATTAATTTATTCAAATACTGGTACTGATAAGTATAAGAAAAAATTGACTGTATTATGGTAACAACTATGAGATGACTAATAGCAAAGAACTGGAAAATGTACATGCATCAACTGAAGATCTGGAAGGATTGTGGCCAGCAGATGCTGGTACTAAATGTATCAAAATGTCACATCAGATAAACGTTTGGTTGCTTAGAAAAACGCTGTGACCACTGATCCCTTCCACAAAGCAAATTCTGTGATAGGCGAAATCACACGCAAACAGTTGACTTGCCACCTATGTCTTGTCTCATGAAGCTGGCAAGCTAGTCTTTTCATTATTTAGTATCCCCAAACTGTCTCTTCTCATATGTCCATATTCTGTCTGGTGGATCTTTAACTTCTCCCCCTTAAAAACATGAACAGTTGCCCCCAAACCACCCTTATCACATTTTCCTAAAAACAGCATTACTCATATGTTTACATTTGCAAGTAGCCCATGTTTTGCCACATTGCGACTCACAGACACCAGCTCAACAGATGGTAAAAGAATATTTTATTTAATATAAAGCATATGCCAGACACAGGAAGAAAAAAAATAGATTAAAGCTCCTCAAAAGATGTGGGTTTTTTATATTTGCAGCTCAAGGTCAGAAGAATGTGTATGGAAGGGATGTCAGAAGGAGTTGCTTTCCAGATCTTTTTTTTTTTTTTTGGGTAGGAGAAAAGAAACAACAGGAATCTTAGCAGATGGCTGCTTCCCGTTGCAAACAATTCACTAGACCACACATTCAATCACTTGCCTTCTGCACACGGAAGCCTCCTTCACATGACTTGTCTGGCAAAGCAAGAGTGCAGGGTGCATAATAGTGGGCTGAAATGACAGGAAGCCAGATCTAGGCTGAATATCAGGGGAAACGTCTTAACTGTTAGAGTAGTACAACAGTGGGACCAACTGGTTTGAGAACTGGTGAGCGCTCCAACACTGGAAACATTCAAGAGAGAACTGAGCCACCATCTGTCAGATACGCTTTGATTCAGATTCCTGCATTGAACAGGGACTTAGACTCGATGGCCTAAAAGGACCCTTCCAACTTAGAGATCCTGTGATTCTATCCTATGACTCAGAAATCCTATGATACTACGGAATAACTGGGATTTCTGAGTTGGGTGAGGAAAGAATCCAGTCTGAAACTTTGCCATTTTGCTGCCAAACAGAACAGTAGTGTTCAGAAGAGTCCAATAGGTCACCCTTGGTTGGAAACCAGTTGTATCTGACTCTAGGGTTCAGTGCTCACCTCCATTTATAGCCAAAGAGCAAACACTGTCTGTATCTGCAGACGTTTCATGTGGCAGGCATGACTCGATACTGGAGTGCAAAGAATGCTGTTTCCCTTCCCGCTGAAGTGGTCCCTATTTATCTACTTGCTATTTCTTGCTTTCAAACTGCTAGGTTGGCAGGAGCTGGGACAGAGATGGGAGCTCATTCTGTCAGGCATCATCCATGCAGCACTTGGGCCTCGAACAGCTGACCTTCCAACCTTCTAGTCAGCATCCTAACGCAAAGCTCTGACTTAGTCCAAAGCAGTTTCTGACATTGGATAAAATGAAGGAATTGAAACCAGACCTATAAGGTAAAGGTAAAGGTAAAGGTAAAGGTAAAGGTAAAGGTAAAGGTAAAGGTAAAGGTAAAGGTAAAGGTAAAGGTAAAGGTAAAGGTAAAGGTAAAGGTAAAGGTAAAGGTAAAGGTAAAGGTAAAGGTAAAGGTTTCCCTTGCTCGAAAGCCAGTCGTATCCGACTCTAGGGGTCAGTGTTCATCTCTGTTTCAAAGCTGAAGAGCCAGCGTTGTCTGCTTCTGCAGACGTTTCCGTGGTCATGTGGCAGGTATGACTAGACACTAGAGCGCACAGAACGCTGTTTACCTTCCCAACACAGTGGTCCCTATTTATCTACTTGCAATTTCTTGCTTTCAAAGTGCTAGGTTGGCAGGAGCTGGGACAAAGACATGAGCTCATTCCATCCTGCAGTACTCGGGAATCGAACTGCTGACCTTCCGCCTCCCAGTCATCGTCTTAGCCACTTGAGCCACTGTAGTCTATAATTGCATGAATTTGGAGTTTATTTATTGGAGCTGAATGAGACAATACTGTACAAATATCTAGTCTACTTCAATGGAGGAACTCTTTTCTGGTGTAGAAATTGTTCCCATGGTATTCCATTTCCCCAACTGTACCCAATATTCCTTGACTGTGCCTCAGCTCAAACTATCTATAGCTCTTACAGTCTTTGCCTTATTGTGCTGTGTCTCAATTATCATGTCCCAGCTCTAGGGGAAAAAAGCATAAATATCTTCAAATGTCACAATAACGCCGCAATCACACTTTCTCATGGCTTCAGCTATGATTCCATTGTGTCTTCCCCTATTCAGCCTGGAAAATAGCTAGCATTTCTGCTTTTATTTTCAGCCTTCAACCACAGCTAAAGTTACCCATAATGCAGGGCTATTTGCAATATGAATCTCAACTAAAAATCACTCTAGGAAGAAAGAGGGTGTTTTGGAGAGAAAGAGAAAATGTCATTAGAGGCCCAGAAAGCTTTGAAAAAAGGAGTAAGGAAAAGGAAGGCAATGGCAGAAAGTTTCTTTCTCATCCTGAAGGGCACGGTTTCGAAGCTCAAGCAATTTAGCTATTGTGAAGTGGAGTGACATGAATGATTGAATCTAAAGGACTTCTGAAGCCAGCCAGTGTTCAGCCAAATCAATCAAAGGAGCAGATATTTTACAAACACAAAATTGTACAGTTTCAGCATCCTATGAATAAGTCTGGCCTGGACTGGTTATCCTGCTATGGTAATAGAGGAGACCCTACTGCCAGCGACTGAACGCCGAGCATCAGGAGGCAGTTAAGTAACATGACAACCCTGACGACTAGCGACCTTGGCAAAGTCCACAGGGACGGGATGAGGGCTTAAATCCCACTTGAATCCATCTTGATGGGGGGCAGCAGCTTCATCCATCCTGGCCTGGAGCCGATGAAGACGTTGCGTGCCAAAAGGGCTCAGGACCAGAAAGTGACTCACGAAACTGGATCAGTGGTACTGGGGTGATGCTGTGAAGCGGAAGGCAGATGAAAAGCCACTGTATTATATTCTCAGGGCAGTCTTCATAGCTGATCGTTGTGATGATTGCCTATATTTGGATTTGGATATGGCACAACAAGAAGAACAAATAAGTAAAATTAATTGGGTCTCGAACTGCTGACCTGCCAACCTTCTAGTTGTCAAGCACAGTGTCTTAATCACTAAGCAATCACCGCTTTCAGTTGCGTCCTACAAAGCTCTATATGACTTAGGACCAAGCTATTGGAAATATTTTTCTCATTTCAAATGAGCTTCCACAAGAGAAGGCTTTTCATCTATCTCACCATTTATTTTTAACTGGGTTTAAAAAAATTGTTAGAAAGGCTACTGATTATTTGGTGAGGGACCTTGATAAGGTGGGAGCTGTAATTCTTTTTTGTCAGATATACCGTATTTATAAAAGAGTGGCTCTGTTGTGATAGAACTGGTAAAGGTAAAGGTCACCCTTGCTCAAAAGCCAGTCATATCCAACTCTAGGGTTTGGTGCTCTTCTATGTTTATAGCCAAAGCGCCAGCACTGTCTACGTCTGCAGACATTCTCATGAACATGTGGCAGACATGACTAGATGCACTGCAAGCTGTTTACCTTCCCACCAAAGTGGAACCTATTGATCCACTTGCAATTTCTTCCTTTCGAACTGCTAGGTTGGCAGGAGCTGGGACAGAAACGGGAGCTCACTCCATCGTGCAGCATTTGGGTCTCAAACTGCTGACCTGCCAAACTTCCAGTCCTCAAGTTCACTGTCTTAACCACTAAGCCACCACAGTCCCTTGTGATAGAATACTTGTGTGTTATTATTCTCACTGTTTGCATCGTTGAGAACTTTTTTAAAATAATGTTTTTTAGATACAGTATCTTGGGTTTTGCTGGGGAGACAGGCAGGAAACCAAACCAAGCAAGTGTGGTCAAACATAGCCTACGTATCATTAAAGATGCAGACAATCCCCATGAGAGACTCAGTGGTTCTAAAATAGGACTTAATGGAGAGAATATAGTGCATCTGAATTATGGCATGGATGGATGGTTTTATGTATTTATTGTTTTTGCTGAGATGGAGGCTTCATAATTGAAACAACCATTACACACATTTCACAGACATTACACCCAATGATTGAAATTAAACTTTAAGAACTCTCTCAGCCTCTCCCTCACATTCTCTTCACCCAGCGTGTGAAGACACCAATAAATTGGAGCACAAACAGTAAACTGCAAATGAAAATTAATTCGGCCTGAAAAGTGCTTCTCAGCAGGCATTTAAAGCAAATGAAGACAAACAATTCAAAGGTCATTTTTATAGAGAGTGCAAAAGGCAATGGCACTTGGCTTAGAGGAGAAGTTTGAGGCTTATTCAAGGAACCTACGGATTTACTCTCCAATTATTTATTTGTTTTGCGCATGTTCTGTGTGTGCTAAACAACAATCAGTTTCCAACCTTCCTTCTCAACTAGCACACCTGCTTTTCTATGACTTTTAAGTCCCAAGACTTGGGGAATTTGTGCAACCAGCTGGACCATTAGGAAAGCTGAGCGCAGAAGAATAGATGCCTTTGAGATGTGGTGTTGGAGGAGAGTTTTGAGAGTCCTCTGGACAGCGAGGAGAACAAATAGGTCAATCTTAGAAGAAATCAAACCTGACTGCTCCTTAGAAGGTCAAATAGTAAAGATGAAGCTAAAGAGCTTTGGACATCAAATGAGAAGAGAGGATTCGCTTGAGAAAGCCTTGATGCTGGGAAGGGAGGAGGGCAAAAGAAGAAGGGAGTGGCCAAAAATGAGATGGTTAGATGGTATTGTAGACACAATGGGCACAAAGCTGAGTGAGTTGAGGAGGAGGGTGGAGGACAAAAGTGCCTGGTAGACAGTGGTCCATGGGGTCGCAAAGGGTCGGAATCGACTGTGTGAGTGAACAACAACAAAAAAAATCCCTGTTCTGAAAATATATGCAAGTGGGACCTTGGTGGGACGTTTCTTACAGCAAAAATTACTTTAACCAAATTTCCTAAAGGAATGCATTGAATGAAATTTCCCATAGGAATGCATTAAAAACAATTAATCCATTCTGGGGGAAAATATGTAAGCCGAGCCACTGTTTTCTATAGATTTCCTCTTGTTACGCGATTTGTATGTTAACCAAACTGTTTGTTAACTGAGGTTCCACTGTACAGTATATATAATGCATACAGTGCAAATTATATTTCACTAGAGTTACATCTCACTCGATGTGAAATTAAGGACCCCAATGGCTTAGTGCTTAATACAATGAACGATGGTTGGCAGGCTGGCAGTTCGAGACCTGAGTGCTCCATGATGGAGTGAGTTCCCATCATCTGTCCCAGTTGCTGCCAACCTAGCAGTTCTAAAGTAAGACATTGCAAGCAAATAAATACCAAGTGTGGTGTAGTGGATAGAGCGATGGGCTAGAATTCAAGAGACCTCCGTTCAAAACCCTAGCTCTGACACTGAAACTTACTGGGGGCAATGGCATTTGAAATATCACTCTTTAAATATCTCACTTACCTTGAAAGCTTAGTAACGTTGCTAAATAAATGGTGCTGACTTGACAGTACATACATAATAGCAACAACCCTTCAATTGAAACTCATGACCAATAGGCTTTCACTGGACTTCAAATTGTGGAAAGCATTACTGAGCTATGCTCTGCCTTATAGGTCAAAACAAAACTTCTTTTAAAATGCTATTTTCACAATTGATGGTGGTGGTGGGGATATGGATAGTTATGAAAGAAGTCACAGAACTAAGCAAGACATTGTGCAGATGTCAGGGAAACTACAGATTAAATCTGTGGAAAATCTGGCCTTTTTACAAGAATAAATGCTATGCCTCGATAACTTCTTCCTTTCCGAAATAGGTCACCCTTGCTCAAAAGCCATTCCTATCCATCTCTAGGGTTTGGTGCTCATCTCTGTATATAGCCACTTTCTGCATCTGCAGATGTTTCCGTGGTCATGTGGCAGGGATGACTAGGCACCACAGAACACTGTTACCTTTCCCACCAAAGTGGTACCTATTTATCTACTTGCAATTTCTTGCTTTTTGAACTGTTAGGCTGCCAGGAGCCGGGACAGAGACGGGAGCTCACTCCGCCATGCAGCAATCGGGTCTTGAACTGTCGACCTGCCGACCTTCCAGTCATAAAGTTCAGCATCCTAACCACTAAGCCACCGCAGTCCACTTTCCTAAATAAACACACTTAAAGCTAAATGAAATTAAATTAAGTCAGGTGTTTCTCCTCCTCAATGACCAGTTTGGAAATCGCAAGTCTAAAGTGGCTCACAGAAGAGCAGAAAGTCCTGTCACTTCAGCTGTCTTACAATTTTCTCCAAACCTCCTTACTACACCTTTCCCTTAAGATCTCATTTGACCTACTAAAAGAAAGCCATACTAAATGAAAGGATACGTGACAGACCGTGTAAGGCACAGAATGAAATGATAAGGCACAGAATGAAATGATGAAAAGATATCTGGTCAAAGCAGGACAGCAGAGAAACAGATACAACTATTAATGCCTTTCCTATCCCTGTCTGCCAGATGTGCCGTGGCTTGCTGTGGGTAGATTTCGCCACAGCTGGGAAGGACCCCATGACAGCTGAGTCACTTGTCACGCATGAAATTACCCAAGCATTTAATCCCTAGCTTAAAGATGCTCATGATCAAAAGTGCCTTTTCTTTTTGCTAGCTCTCTTGCAATAAACCCATAGCTCAACTTCAGACTGAGAATGGGAAGCATGGGTTTTAGATGGAATGGGCTTTTCAGCCTGTCACGCTAATGAGTTTAATTAATTCACTGAGAAGACAGAAAGTAGAAGTAGCCTTGAAAAATGGTCAGCGTTTAAGTTCCCCTTTCCATAACCTCCCAAATGAACCGATGGTGCCTCGAAGTCCAACTTATTTATACATTCTTTGTGTGCCATGGACATAGAGAGGTCATTAGCAGCTGTATACTTAACTGCACAGCCTTTTTGAAAAATGGATCTGGTAATTTTTGAGCGACTTTATGGATTTTTAAGGGTTCGAGAGAAGAGTGTTTACAGAAAGTGAATAGAAAATCAATTCTCTTTCGATTTGATTTGACAGCAATGAGAACTCAGTAAACTCGCCCTCTGTCAAAGCACTGGATGGTACTACAAAGATTGTTTGTATTGTAACAGGTTAAAATAACGAGGACTACGAGGACGACGAGGACGACGACAACGATGACGACAACAACAATGACGATGATAATGATGTAAACAAAAAGTTTTCAACTAGCTCAATCCAGATTCAAGTAGCTTTGAATCCATTTCAGGATTTACTCTGCATTTTATAGTAAAGGTCATGGTAAAAGTCTCCTTTGCTCAAAAGCCAGTCGTATCCAACTCTAGGGTTCAGTGCTCTTCCTTTTTATAGCCAAAGAGCCAGCACTGTCTGTGTCTGCAGACATTTCTGTGGACATGTGGCAGGCATGATTAGACACCGGAGGGCACAGAACACTGTTTACCTTCCCACCAAAGTGGTCCCTATTTATCTCCTTGCAATTTCTTGCTTTTGAACTGCTAAGGTTGGCAGGAGCTGGGACGAAGATGGGAGCTCATTCCGTCCTGCAGTATTCAGGTATCGAACTGCTGACCTGCTGCCTTCCAGTCAGCTTCTTAGCCACTTGAGCCAAGGAAAAGGTCACCCTTACTCAAAAGCTAGTCGTATCCAACTCTAGAGTTCAGTGCTCTTCCTGTTTATAGCCAAAGAGCCAGCACTGTCTGTGTCTGCAGACATTTCTGCGAACATGTGGCAGGCACGATTAGACCCCTGAGTGCAAGGAATGCTGTTTACCTTCCCACCGAAGTGGTCCCTATTTATCTCCTTGCAATTTCTTGCTTTCGAACTGCTAGGTTGGCAGGAGATGGGAGAAAGATGAGAACTCACTCCATCGTCCAGCACTCTGGTCTCGGAACTGCTGACCTGTCGACTTTCCAGTTGTCAAGTTCAGCGTCTTAACCACTAAGCACCACAGTCCCAATTTTATGAGAGGTGTCAAAATTGTTGCATTTATTTTGGTGCCAAATTCCAGTGTTCCAAAGTGCAGTCAAAACCTGCAGGGGATCCACAGAACCCCTGGAGCTGGAGTCACCACGTCTCCAACGCTGGGTGAGGAATTCTGTCCGTTGCTGTGATGTAGTTTTGCTAAGTTTTATAGATTAGCACTCATGCTTCATGTTAAGTTTTATATGGGGGAATGCACTGATGTGTCAGCCTAAATAATAATTGTTTTGTTTCTCCATAAAACTGGCACTCTCTGAACATTGGAATGAACAAAAGGGATTGGGTCAGCACTGTGGCGTAGGTTCCTAAAGGATTTTCTCCTGAATTACTTTCTTTTACAATTACAAAAATCACATTGCAACCAAAAATGGAGGGGGGGGAGTGCATTAAACCGACCTTGCTCTACCAGGTTTGGCTGCAAATCACACCAAGTACCTGTCATAATGTTAGCAATTCAGGCCTACCTCCGCAGTGAAACAGCTTGAAAGTAGTTTTATATGTTTTATATGTACTGTAATGGGGCTAGGAGGGAGGAATATGACAGTTTAGCTTGAGCTGGCCCGAGCTACAGATAAGAACCCAGATATGATAGATCTACAGTTTCTTTCAGAGGACCAATCCTTCCTTGGAATGGGAATTGCCAAGCCAGGTTTACAGTGCTGTATTTCTTTCACTTATCCTGTTTGCCAGGCCACCTCTTAGAGCAGGGGTTCTCAACCTGTGGCCCGTGGTCCAGAAGTGGCCTGTGGTGCCATTTCATATGGCCTCCCACCACCTCCACCACACCAGGAAGTGCCATGTGGTGGAGGAAGGGCAGAATGGCCATCCAGCCCCTGAAGCTGTCAGAGGGAGCGTGACCCAGCCCCCGACTTTAAAAGGTTGAGAAGACTTTTCTTAGAGCAAGAGCCCAATATCTTAGAATTCCATTAACAACATAAAAATGCAAATATATCAGACAAGTCATTAAAAAAAAAACAGACCGGGGGAAAATTCAGTTACTCTCACCTTCTACATCAAATCATTGAATCACTGAATCACTGAATTGGAAAGGGCCCTTTAAGCCATCGAGTCCAAACCCCTGCTCAATGCAAGAATCCAAACCAAAGCTAATCTGATAGATGGTTGTCCACTTCTCTCTTGAATGCTTCCAGAGTTGGAGCATTCACCACCTCTTGAGGCAGCTGGTTCCATTGTCGTATTGCTCCAACATTTAAGACGTTTTTTTCTGATATCCACCAAATCAGTTGCAGAACATGAAGTTGAAACATACATTAATCCAGTTGAATCCATGAATCTACTCTAATTGAGACTAGAAGTAGGTTCTGAACCATAGAGACAAGAACATACAGCAACCCAAAATAGCATTTGTCCCAAAGTAACCAGTTGAATAACCAAATAATTCAGTCCTTTTTAAAAAAAAAAATCCCTCTGATTTACTAATGTGAGATATTGCTTCTGTATCCACAATTCAAAATGCTGGGAAATGACTGCAACATTGTTTACACAATAAAGGTTTCCCTTGCTCGAAAGCCAGTCATATCTGACTCTAGGGTTTAGTGCTCATCTCTGTTTCAAAGCCAAACAGCCAGCACTGTCTGCTTCTGCAGATGTTTCCATGGTTGTGGGGCAGCCATGACTAGATACTGGAGTGAATGGACCTAAGTGGTCCCTATTTATCTACTTGGAATTTCTTGCTTTCAAACTGCTAGGTTGGCAGGAGCTGGGACAGAGATACGTAGCTCACTCCATTGTGCAGTACTCAGGTCTCGAACTGTCGACATGTCAACCTTTCAGTCAGGAAGTTCAGCATCTTAACCACTAAGCCACTACAGTCCTGTTTACATAATACCAGCAAGAAAAAGGATGTCAAGCTCTATGTAGGAAACTAGGTCTTAATGTTGGTGACACCAAGACAGTCTATAGCCGTGTTTCTCAACCTTTGGTTTTTGGACTTCAATTCCCAGAAGCCTAAGTCAATTCCCCAAAGCACTGATCAACCAATGTACTGACTTAGTCTTCTGGGAATGGAAGTTCCCCTGTGGGGTGTGGGCCCTGCATTGGGAACCAATGATCTAGACAGAGCCATTGTTTGAGAAAGGTCTAATTAACACTCATTTTTGACCAGCATTGACTTTCTTGTAGGGTGTTACAATAAATCAGGGATTCTCAACCTGTCGCCTGAGGGCCATATGTGGCCCATGGCACCATTTCATGTGGCCCCACACCACCTCCACCACACCAGGAAGTGCCATGTGGTGGAGGAAGGGCAGAATGGCTATCCAGCCCCTGAAGCTGTCTGAGGGAGCGTGACCAGGCCCCCGGCTTAAAAAGGTTGAGAACTCCCGCATTAAATGTCTCCCTCCCCCCTTTGTAATGCCTCTTTCATAGCTATCATCCTTTTTCAAAACAGTTTTTAAGCCAAGCTTCTTAGCCGGCGATTGCCTTTCCTAACACACTGTTTCTATTCCCCCCCCCCCCAAAAAAAAAGGTTATTTTTATTATTATCTTCAAATGGCTGACTTCAAAATAAAGGCCAGGCCATTCTGTCAATCTCCAGAAGACCCAAGGCAGAAAAGCAAAGCAGTTGAGTATTCAAGGAGGCTATTTCAGGGTATCAAGCATGTGGTTGATCTTCCTGGCCTTGTTGACTTATTATCCCTCTCTGCCACCCGTTAATGTGCTGCGTCGCTATGGCAACGAGGCTGTGACATCCTTCAACCTTCATTGAGAATAGGAACCCGCTTCGGCTTTTTGTTTTCGGTTACCTGCTCTTCCCCTGAGGGCATAACAGATTGGATCTCTGCGCCTTTCACCTACCTAAGGAGTCCCCGCTGGAAATAGGAAGGCTTTAACAGAAGCCTATAAAATAATAATTTCATGTCAGAAATTATTCTGGGTTGAAAGGGGACGCCTGAATAAAGCTCATTTCATGTCCCCAGGTCAAGGTCACCCTTGCTCGAAAGCGGGTCATATCTGACTTTAGGATTCTGTGCTCATCTCCTTTTACAGCCAAAGAGCCACCTCTGTCTGCATCTGCAGATGGTTCCATTGACATGTGGTAGACATGACTAGATATGGAATGCTGTTTACCTTCTCACTGAAGTGGTACTTATTTATCTATTTGCAATTTCTTGCTTACGAGCTGCTAGGTTGGCAGGAGCTGGGACAGGGGTGGGAGCTCTATCCCAGCCTAGAGTTGATCCCTCCCTTTTCTGCCAAAAGAAGGGACCAACGTTGTCCTAGATAACTTCCCAGGTCCCACAGAGCTGCAGCAAAAAGGGGCAAAATAAAAATAGAATCCCATAAATGGCATTATGTGTTATGTTGGCACACCAAGAATGGAGCTGTAAGTTTTTGCTTTGATTTGGGGGCACATATCTCCATCCCATTGCAAACAAGCTTTGAAATCAAAGCAAGAATGATTTAATTAAAAGTAACCTATTGGAGGGGACTGTGGTGGCTTAGTGGTTAAGATGCTTAACTTGACAACTACAGTTTGAGACCTGAGTACTGCACAACAGAGTGAGCTCCGGTCATCTGTCCCAGCATCTGCCAACCTAGCAGTTCAAAAGCAAGAAATTGCAGGTCCAGTGGTACTTCGAGTTACAAATGGTTTGAGTTACAAATTTTCACAATACCAATGAGAATCAATTGAAAATAATAATTATGAATTTTTCCGGGACCGATTATTGGTTTTCAATGCATTCCTATGGGAAATTGTGTTTCAAGTTATGAACTTTGGTTTTCAATGCATTCCTATGGGAAATTCAAGTTGCAAAGTTTTCATAACATGAAAAATGCCTCGGAATGCATTACATTTGTAGCTCGAGGTACCACTGTTGATAAATAGGGACCACTTCAGTGGGAAGGTAAAGAGTGTTCCATGCACTCCAGTGTCTAGTCATGACTGCCACACGTCCACTGAAATGTCTGCAGACACAGACAGCACTGGCTCTTTGGCAACAGAGAAGAGCACTAAACCCCAGAGTCAGATACTACTGGCTTTTGACCAGGGGCGACCTTTACCTTAACCTATTGGAGGTGGTGATGTCACTCTTGCTTTTCTAGTGAATCTCCACAATAGAGTACTGGCCACCGAAGCTATTCAAAGGAGTAACTGTTGTCATAATACCATGGTGCTTTCTTGTCACTCATGATCCTGTATTATGAAACACAATCAATTTCCAATTGTCTTTCTTCTCTTCCTTTGGGTAGTTCACTTACAGTTTTTGCAAAGAGACAATATGCAAATGGCAACAATAATCATGAGTCAGCTCCGCATAACTGTGTGCAAAACCTAAACTACAGAGAGAGACTCTAATATGCATAGCATAGGAGACAGGGGTAGAAAACGTCCATTCTCTTACTGTGTCCACCAACAGTTCTCCGATCATGCAATGGTACTTTTCCAACAGTCCTACGGTTTGTCACAATCTGTCACACGCCAATGTTCACATTCGGAAGCAATGATCATATGGCGCTAATAGCTCCATTAGCCTATTACAGTTAAAAAGCTCATTCATCTCAATAGCTTGGAGGATGGCCAAAATATGCAGATAATCAGGAAATAGGATAATGAGGGTGTTTATTGCATGAGTGCCAGAAGGAAGAGATGCACAACACATTTAGAAAAATAGAGTTAGGGGAGAGAAAAAAGAAAGTAAGATCACAAACAGGCCCGTCCATTCATTCATTTTATTTCCCTTGTCCAGGGTTTGAGTGCCTTTGATTATGAAACTGAATTAGACCTATAAATCCTTGCTTCTCCCATCTCTGCAAGGACAAAGAATGGCAAAATAAGTCTCCTTGCTATCCAAGAGGCCAGACTATTTTGTGGCATTCTCAAGAAGCAAAAGAGGGCAGGAATGGGGATGAATGCAACCTTACATTTTTGTGAGGAAAAAATTTCTCACAATTACTACCTCCTCGCAGGCTTTTAAGAATCAGAAGCATCAGACGTGGAGTATTTCTTGATGCAGTGGATGGGGTAGTTTCATCTTTTAAAAAAGAAAATTAGTCAGGCAGTTTTGAACTTGCCATATTATATGCTTTTTGTGTCTTCTTCTTTCATGTCTAGGTCAAACTGTTCTTCTTCTTCTTGTGCCGTATCCGATTCCAAATATTGGCCATCCTTAAGTGATCAGCCATGAAGACTGTCCTTGGACTATAATACAGTAACCTTTCATTTGCCTTCCACATCACAGCATGACACCCATTCCACTGATCCAGTTCCATGAGTCACTTTCTGGTCCTGAGCCCTTTTGGCATGCAAAGTCCTCATCAGCCCCAGGCCAGGATGGATGAAGCTGCTTCCCTCTATCTTGATGGATTCAAGTAGGGTTTAATCTACTTGGGAACTATCACCCTTCCCTGATGACTTTACTACCCAAGGCCGTTAGTCCTCAGGGTGGTCAAGTTAGTTAACCACTGCCAGACAATCGGTGTTGTCTCTCTGGCAGTTGGGTCTAATCTACTACCATAGCCATATAACCTGGCCAGACTGGCAGTTCAAAGTGTAAACTGCCAAAATGAAGCCACCCTTGCAAATTGAGGACCAGTGACATACATTTGTCTAGAGAACTTCTAATCCTTAAGCAGCAAGCGAGAGAAGTTCCTTCTAGTTCTGAGCCATTATATATTACCTCACCACTTTAATTGGGGGGGGGGGGGAATAATCTGTCTTCCCCTATTCAGCTTCACATTTCACTTGTCAGATATGACACACCTATGCCAAGGATGTAATTTTCATAATCCTCTTGAAAGGGTATAAAATATTAACAGCTGCTGAAATCACTGGAGAGAGCCTTTCTCCATCAGAATAGTGAAGGAATTCACTTTGGCCATTAAAGGCATTTGCACTCCTAGTTATTCAAGAGCACTTTGGAAACACAGAGCTATAGTTCTTAGTGGTGGAATCACTGAGCAATGGCATAATCATCAGTGGAAGATCCACCTTGATTAAAGGCAAATCGCCAACAATTAAAGCAATCCTAGGGTCATGTGACTTATACCCAATGAAATGGAAATCCACAAACACCCCATAAGGAAGCCATTATTCAGTAGCACTTTGCCACTGCTGATGATGACATCATCTGCTATTTTGCATGACAAGTTTGACATGTAGGCAGAGGCGTAGCTACCGCCGTATCAGCCGTATCAATTATACAGGGCCCCCGGGCTACGGGGGCCCCCAACAGCAAAAAAAGAAAAAAAGAGCAAAAATTTACTGCGCATGCGCAGAAACTCAATCTGACGCATTGCGCATGCATCAGATTGAGTTTCTGTGCATGCACACTTTATTGGAGCCATTTTTGGCTCCAATTTTAAAAAATAAAATTTCGGAGTCGGAGCCGCAGCTTCTCAGAGCGGCTCCGATGGTGGCCCTCAGAGGAGGGCACCTCCCCTGGGGCTGCCCAGCTCCCACAGGCAGGTTGAGGCCTGCCCGGGCTGTCCGCTGCTGCCGAACCCCCATGGCCTGGGGACGCCTGGCAGAGTGCGCCACTGCCTCCTCCGGGTCCGGCGGTGGTGACGGCGGCGGCAACAGTTGCGCCTGCCTGCCTGCCTGCCTGCCCCCGCCCCCGCCAGGCTGACGTCTGAGACTTGCAGGAGCGCGCTGTGGAGGGCGCACGGGGGGTGGGGGGTGGTGCGGGGCAAGCAGCTCTGGAAGAGGAGGAGGAGGCTGGAGTCGGGGGCAGCGCGCCTTGCCATGCAGCCCCAGGAGGGTAAGTGAGGGTTTTGTGTTTCGGGTGGGTGGGTGGTTTATGTGTGTGTTGGGTGGGTGGGTGGATTTTTATTAAATTTTTATTTTATTTCTTTATTTATTTTAATTATTTAAGTTATTTACGGGTTTGTGTTGTGGTTGTTTGGGTGGGTGGGTGGGTTGAGGTGTGTGTGTGTTTGTTTGTTTATTTTAATTCTATTCTATTTTATTTATTTATTTATTTAATTTTTATTTTTGGCCCCGCCCACGACATCATGATGTCATGATGTTGGCTCCCCCCACGACGTCATGATGTCATGACGTTAGCTCCGCCCCGCATATAAAGGGCCCCCAAACAATTTTTATACGGCGCCCCGCCAAGGTAAGCTACGCTTCTGCATGTAGGGATACCTTGATGGGGAGTAGGGGTGAACTATTAATGTTTCATGCCACCAATGTTGTCTAAAACAAGGTTCTTCAAACTTGACTCTCCAGATGTTCTCAGACTTCAGTTCTCAGATCAGCAGGTGTGCTGACTTGGGCTTCTGGTAATTGAAGTCCAAGAGCATTTTGTGGGACATATTGGATTTCATCCTATCAACTATTGGGATAGAGTAATAATAAGAAAGAATTAGCAGGCTTCCTCTTCTTATTTTATAGGAAAACACTATCTCTGTTTTTTAAAAAATGAAGATTTATAGGGAACAGGCAGGAACAGACTTTACTTTCTTGGGATCTAAGATTACTGAAGCTAGTGATTGCAGCCACGAAATAAAAAGATACTTACTCCTTGGGAGGCAAGCTATGGCAAACCTAGGCAGTATAATAAAAAGTAGAGACATCACCCTGTCAACAAAAGTCAGCCTAGTGATAGCAATGGTCTACTTGTAGTAATGTATGGCTGTGAGGGCTGGGCCATAAAAAAGGCTGAGCACAGAAGAATAGATGCCTTCAAACTATGTTGCTAGAGAAGACTTTTGAGAGTCCCCTGGACTGCAAGAAGATCAATTCCATCCTGAAGGAAATCAACCCTGACTGCTCCTTGGAAGGACAAATACTGAAGCTGAAGCTCAAGTACTTTGAGAAGAGAGGACTCACTGGAGAAGGCCCTTATGCTAGGAAAGATTGAAGGCAAATAGAGAAGGGGGTGGCAGAGGATGAGATGACTACACAGCATTGTTGATGTGGTGGGCATAGATCTGGGCAGACTCCGGAGGAAGACGGATCAGAGGAGCCTGGTGTGCAGTGGTTCATTGGGTCACAAAAGGGTCAGACTTGACTGTGCAACTGAACAACAACAAAAGGCAGAAACATACTTCAGAATGAACGCTTATAAAACTTACGGCCACTTAAATAAACTCACCCTAAGACCGCATCCCCAATGATCAGCTCCTAGGCCTTGGAAAATTTACTTTTAAAATATAGACATTGAAAATCCATATGAGTGTAACAAATAAGAGTTATTTAAGAACAAAACACATTGGGTTCTTCTATCCGGTTCCCTCTTTTAACATGACAACCTTGGCTCATGTCTATCACCATATCATTAATCTTGTTTGTAATTTGATTATGCAGGATCAGTGAGTTTTACTTTATTAACTGGCTTAGCTGTGAGGTGCATATTTCACTTTCTGAGAAGAAACCAGTGCATGAACCGCATCATATACATCTCACGGGTGCTTGTAATACTTACTCTGATTTAATGCCCACCAAAGCGATAACCATGGCAATGCTTCCAGGAAATGGCTGAAACTCAAGTTACTAATGTTCCAAGCAAATCTTAATTACATTAGTCTCTCTGATGTTCATATTTACTCTTTTTACATAAATATGTCAATTCACAAACCATTGGCAGATTTGGCCCTGAGCGTCTCTGCAGCAAAGTATTCTGCTCCAGTATGGAATGCATCCACACATGCAAAAGAAGTTGACATTGCTATTAATGAAGCCATGCAGATAGTGACAGGATGCCTTAAACTGACGCCAGTTGAGAAGTTATACCCCCTTGTTGGTATTGCTCCACCTAAGATCAGAAGTAGCTGCAGATGCTGAGTGAACTAGGCAAGAGAATGGCCCTCAATACCTTCTGAATGGACATTCTTGAAGGTACACCAGAGCAAAACCAAATTAGAAGATGGAGGAAGCAGCTCACTGGGAAAGGTACATCATTAAATGTGAATATAGTTGAAGATCTCAGTCTCCCCTACGTCACTTGGAGAACTCTGAATAGGCTGAGGGTTGGAGTCCCTAAATGCAAGACCAACATGCTCAGGTGTGGGACTGCTGGTAGACAACAACACATGGTGTGAATGTAGAGAGATACAGAATCTGGTCTGCTGATTGCTGCCAGAGACATGCACCGATGAGGACTTGGGTTTCGGCAATGACAAAGCCAAAAAAGTGGCTTCATTTTGGCAGTCCTGGGTATAATCAGGACATGGAAGAAGAAGAAGAAGAAGAAGAAGAAGAAGAAGAAGAAGAAGAAGAAGAAGAAGAAGAAGAAGAAGAAGAAGAAGAAGAAGAAGAAGAAGAAGAAGAAGAAGAAGAAGAAGAAGAAGAAGAAGAAGAAGAAGAAGAAGAAGAAGAAGAATTTCATCATTAAGTATGAAAGGTGGGGCAGAAATGAAATGAAGAAATAAGGATTTATATTAAATAAATAGAATGACACAGGTGTAAAGAACATTTCTCCCTTATGAAATGAAAGGGGGAAAAGATACAGGCAAAGCAAATGTACCAGAAAACATTCTTCCTTTTGTGAATTTCTAACCTGGTCAATGTCTTCTAGACAGCCTGTGTGGGTCGAGGCTGATAAGCGTTTTAGTTGAACAACATCCGAAAATGATGGAGCCCAGGGGTGCTTATTCAGTGCCCCTGCTTCGGGTTTTTGTTTGATTATTACAAGCATTCTGCAAAATGCTGAATGTATTTTGAAGACAATCTTCAGACCTTGAGATGCTCCTGCCAAGTTGAGGCTAACCTCCAGAGTGTAATTAAAGTTACTGACTTTCATTAACTTGAAGGACATCAAATCATTCTGGGTTACAATCGGTAGTAGGATAAGCATTCATTTCATTGTTGAGTATAGACAGAAATCTTATATAATTTTCTCCAAGCCAAGTTGTTATCGTTGTCATCGTTATCATTGTCATCATTGTCATCGTTGTCAGCCACAACTCGATCCAAGTATATGTTTTTTCCTCCCCCAGGGCACCAGGAGGCCTGGTCATGGAGCCCAGATGGTTCTCGGCTGCTTTTGCCCTCCAATGCAATCAGGAAAAATGCCACTGGCATGAATTTGTTTAAGATGGATCCCAGCATGCCGTGAAGTGATCCACACACTGTATCTCAGAGCCATCTCCTGTTCTGTATGAAATAAGACATGTAGGATTTAACACTGGGACTGCTATGGACTGTCACAGCCTTGAGGATATGGACAAGGTGCGCCTTCACAGCCAGTCCATCTGGCATGGCCTCTTCCACCTCCATGACGATTGGTAATCAGAGTTCTTCCTCCACGCATTTTGCTGTTGGGCCCAATCTGATGGTTTCCAGTGGCATTTCCTCCACTGAGGGGACCATCACCCAACCTAAAGGGGCTCATCCACCCATACCCATTGGCCCCTTTATTTACCACTGCTCCACACTCGATGTTGAGTCACTGGCTGTACGGTCTACTCCATTATCATACCAGGATTTCCAGGCAGACATTTTATTTTACAGATACTAATTATAAAAGGAAAATGACTGATGCATCTATGAAAATGTAGTTCATCACTACCAAAGGCACTGACCTTCCTTTTTTCACTCAGAAACTTTTACAACTTGCCAGGCAGGTGAATTCCATAGCCTAAACTCTTAAAAATGTATCTCTCTCTTTTTTTAATTTGGTTGCATGGCAACATATGATCCCTTTGTTCTGTTTTGACAAAGCAGCTGCTGAGAGCTCCATCTTGTCATTATAACTAAGAGCAATGCCCTCGGGTTTTCTTTAAAAAGAAAATGCTACGCGATATAAAGTACTATAGAGTAATGAGAGAGTTCAGTCCTTCTCTAATTCTCTTTCACAGCAATGAGGGAGTTTCTGGAACTGATAACATCTCTGCAGTTTGCTGGATCTCCTTCAAATCGGATTCATAGGTTTGGCTTAGTGGTTAAGATGCTGAGCTTGGTAACCAGAAGGTTGGCAGATCACAAGTTCAAGACCGAAGGTCTGCATGATGGAGTGAGCTCCCATCTCTGTCCCAGCTTCTGCCAACTTTACCCTCCTCCTTCAGGTGCTGTAACCATTCTGGATATTGGCTATCATCATTGTGATAGTCTTCCTGTTCTTAACGCCTCCGAGGACATGCCACACTAGTCTCTCAGGTTCTTCAACCATGAAGTCCATCTATGTACTGGGCCTCTCTCCCCAGGAATCTTTCCTTGCAGAGCAAGTTGACGTATTCTATATTTTATGTTGATCCTCATGATATGGCCAAGGTATTGGAGCTTTCTTTGCTTAATGCTCTTAAAGAGTTCTTGTTATTTATCCATTCAGTGCAATACTTCTACATTAGTTACATGGTCAATCCATGATATCCTGTCTGTAGATCCACATTTCAAAAGCTTCTATTCTCTTCTCAGAATCTTTAGCCAATGTCCAAGCTTTGACTCCATATATTAACACTGGGAATATGTAACATCTCACTATTTGGATCTTTGTAGCAAGGGTTAGATCTCTACTGCATAAAAATGACGCATTTTTTATGAAGGTGGATCTTGCTTTATCTATTCATATTTTAACCTCTGCCTCAGGATTCCAATTTTCCTTTAACATTGTCCCCAAACAGACAATTTTATCCACCCTTTCGATTCCTTGTGTTCCTGTCATTTGCTTGCCGTGAGTTGGTGTTCGGCTTAGAACTACCCCAACATTTTGCATTGTAATGTAATGTATTGTCTGTAAGCCACCCTGAGTCGCCACGGCGAGTGGGCGGCAATATAAATTTGAACTAATAAATATATAAATAATAAACTAGGTTAGCTCCTGCCAACCTAGCCATTCGAAAGCAAGAGATTGCAAGTCTATAAATAGGTACCTCTTCAGCGGGAAAGGTAACAGCATTCTGTGAGCCCCACCATCTAGTGCTGCCTGCCACATGACCATGAAGACATCTGCAGATACAGACTGTAAATGCAGATAAGCACCACTCCTTAGAGTCAGACATGACTGGCTTTCAAGCAAGGGAGGCGTTGACCTTTACTACTCCAAACCAGAGGTTGAACAAGTTACTTTTTTGGAATCCAGCTCACAGCTCATGACAGGAAGCACAATCTCACGTACTGATCTCACCATTTCTAGTTTGCACTGTGCCAGAACAGAAGGATAGAAACCTAACATTAAGCTTCTGCTATAAATCCAGACCTTTTCCCCATAAGCTTTAATGGGCTATAATCTCCCACAATGTGACATTTTATGCCTGGAGATAAACATAAAGTATGAGTGGCAGGAAGAAACTGTGGACCTGATCCTTATCTTCCTTACTCCGAGACAAGGGTATGAATTTTAGTAGCGCTGCAACAGATTTCTACCACTGCAGGAAAGAGATATAATAACTGCCTGGTGTGTGTGGACCATTCCATCTAGAGACAACCATGGAGATAGTGTGGACTGTTGAGAAGGAGTAAGATTTACAGGCTAGATGTGGCCCGTGGCACCATTTCATGTGGCCCACCACCACCTCCACCACACCAGGAAGTGCCATGTGGTGGAGGAAGGGCAAAATGGGTGTCCAGCCCCTGAAGCTGTCTGAGGGAGCATGACCTGGCTTTAAAAGGTTGAGAACGCCTGGTTTAGAAGCTCATAAATGGAGGGAAGGAACTGGATCAAGAAGCCATTATTTATTTCCCTGAAAATAAACAGGCCAAGATGGCCCAGTGGAATGACTACGTGTCCGATTAAACAAGAAGAGATATTCTAGTCTCCTATGGCTGGGTTTTTTTTCCAGAACATCCAACAATGGCAGTTGGATGCCTACTCAACAGTTATGGCATCATCTTGTGGAATTCTGGGGGTTGTAGTTTGGTGAGATTTCAAATCTCCCAGAGAGCACTAGTGTTGTAGTTCAGGAGAGTGGATTAGATCAAGCTCTTTAGCAGATAATTCTACAAAAGAATAGGATTTTGCATTTCTTGGAATATAAACCATTTAATTACCCGTATATACTCAACTATAAGTTGTCCCGAATATAAGTTGAGGTACCTAATTTGGACCTCTAAAACTAGGAAAATAGATTGACCTGAGCATACAGTATGTCACGGTTGGAAAATGCAGCAGCTGCTAGTGAGTTTCAATAATTAAAATACATGAAAATACGGTAAAATTAATTAATTTAGACAATTGTGTGGGTATGATTTTGAGTTTTTATGGTATTGTTAGTGCATTTCCTCCCTGTATGTTGAATTTGCACCACTGTGGTTTTGGGACCCTCGGGGTCATTAACTTGGTCCTCTAGATGTTCACGGACTTCAATTCTCAGAAGCCTTGATCAGCAGGTGTGCTGACTTCAGCTTCTGGCAATTGAAGTCTAAGAAAACCTGGAAAACCAAGTTTGAGAACCCCTGGGATAGAAGAAAGAGGGTTAGAATAGTCTAGACCAGTGATGGCCAACCTGGGAACTCCAGATGTTATTGAACTACAATTCTCATAAGTCCTGATCAGCAGGTGTACTACTTGGGCTTCTGGGAGTTGAAGTCCAAGAACACCTGGAGTGCCAAGGTTGACCAGTACTGGTCTAGACTCCAGAAAGTGCTTTAGGTCAAGAGTAGCTGTGCTAGAGTCCTGGCAATCTACTCATTCCTCAACATTCTTTCCCATCTATCCTGAGAAACTATAATCATCATCATCATGTTAGAACTGCAGAACTGGATAGGATCCTATGGATCACACTGTTAAGGAAGCACAGCATGGAACTAAACTCCCAGTATTTGATTCACAAGAATTTTGCCATCCATTTTTTGACTGTAGGTTCAAACATTCTCCAGCTTATCCTACATGTTTCCAACAGTGTGGGGTGTATTTGTTCCTCATTTGGAGAATGTGTCATTCAGATTTCATAAGTATCTGAATATGCCTAGGGAAATCTATGATCTTAAAACACACACATGTTCAAAAGATAGTTTCTTCCAACAATGACAGGCACCTCTGGGGTCTCTGTTATTGCCTGTGATGGCAAACATGCAGAGATCAAAGAAGGACGGGTTTAGTCATTTTGGGGAATGAATTTAATTAATGCACTGACTTGGTGCAGACATTTTGAGTTTGGCTTGTGATCTTCGCAAACTACACCTAGAGTTGGAATGTTTTTGAAAATGATCATATGAATCAGTTCAGGCAAGGAAGGGAAAAAAGTCTTGCTCCATCTACCTCTATGAACTGTCTTTTCTTTTCCTTTTAAAAAATGTTCCATATAGACCCAGGAAACAAGGCACTTTAGACAAAAGATTGATCTGAGTAAAAACCAACACTCGCTTTTAAAGCGGCAACAAGTTTTGGATGGCAGCTGGAGGAGCACCAGGGAATTTTCATTAAGACATTCATATTCCAAACATCAGGGAAGATGCGTGCGTCTCTTTGTGGAAAACAGCATTGATTCTTCACATCCGAGTGGGGGGAAAGGCCATCATTCCAAAATACCTTCATTTTTATTTTGGCTCCAGGCAATCAGCACTGTTTAATTTATGGTTTAACATAAGGATGTTCGTTAGCAGTTGATGCCGAGAATATTTAGCTAGTTGGATGCAATACAACTTCTCTCTCCCTTCCTCCCATTTTCTGCATATATGTAAAGAAGGAGAAGAAGGGGAGGGAAAAACACAAGAGAAGATTCATTGCCATATATTTAATTCTGGGCTCATCTATTTATCTATCTAGCGATCTATTGATCTATCAATCGATCTGTTGATTGATCTATCGATCGCTCTAGTGATATAGCGATCTAGCAATTGATTTAACAATCGCTCTAGCGATCAATCTAGCAATTGCTCTAGAGATCGCTCTAGCAATCGCTCTAGCAATTGATCTAGTGATCGATCTGGCAATCAAATTGGCATGCAATTTGATTTATTTTTAAATGCCACCATGGTGGCAGAAATTGCATGGGAAGTTTTAGTCTGAACTTTTCCAGCAGCTATAAAACCCAGACCAAAACTATTCCCCTGATTGTCTCCCTGATGTAACTTCCCCCATATAGGTTCAGCTGCCTAGATAGATCTGTTTAAGTTCTGAGTAGATTCTATACCCCCTCACTGTGCTTATGAGGAACTGCACCAGTCCAAGAAAGTGTGGCAGACTTTGTCTGCTCACTCCTCCCCAAATGCTGTTTAGAGGCCATTTCTGCACAGCTTCACACAATAATTTATTTTATCTGTACATAGTGTTTTGTGCAAATCAGTTTAGTTTCAGGAGAAGTTTTCTACACAGGTAGCTGTTCCAATGAAATCAGTCTGAAAATAATTCTATTAAAAACTGGCCCAATCAAATCTAAAGTCTAAAAAAACCATAGCAGCTACGCCAGCATGCAATTACAATTCAATTCAATTAATCAGCTGACCATATCAAGTTAAAATTCAATAAGTTGGGTTGAATAAAATAGAATTACATAGAATGAGGTAATAATAGAGTAGGACCATGGAATCATAGAATCACCAAGTTGGAAAAGGCTATTTATTTATTTATTTATTATTTATTTATTCACGTTTGCTATCCCGCCCCTGGTGACCATTCGGAGACTACAGCTGGTCCAAAATGCGGCGGCCCGGGTAGTGATGGGGCACGGGCGATATGCTCGTGCTTCACCACTGCTCCGGGAGCTGCACTGGTTGCCAGTATGTCTCCGGGTGCAATTCAAGGTGCTGGTTATTACCTTTAAAGCCCTATATGGTAGTGGGCCAGGATACCTAAGAGACCGCGTCACCCTAAGAACGTCTGTCCGTCCCACCAGGGCGGACCGGAGGGGCTCGCCTCACTAGCACTAGGAAGAGGGCTTTCTCTGTGTTCGCCCCAGCCCTCTGGAACCTTCTCCCAATGGGAGAAAAAGGCTTCAAAAAGGCTTAAATACCTGGCTGGCGGAGCATGTGTGGGTACCCAGTAACACGGGATCCCATACAGGCTGGTTGATTTGAGGGACAGCCACCCCCCCTGCCCCGGGTTTTATCCGTTACGCTGTTTTAATCTTTTCTTATGAATTCTTGAGGTTTTAAACATTATTATTTTTATTGGATTTGGTCTGTGTTTTTAGCTACGCTGTAAGCCCCCCAGAGTCAGGTTTACCCGATTGGGGCGGGATAGCAAACGTGAATAAATAATAAATAAATATTTATTTATTTATTTATTTATTTGATCAAACTTTTATGCCGCCCTCCTCACAAGGGCTCAGGGTGGCTAACAGACTTTAAAAACACTTAAAACACAATAAAAACACAGTATAAAAATCAAGATTAAAAATTACAGAGATTAAAAAGATTTAAAAACACACACACACAGAGAGAGGGAGGGGTCATTGAGTCCAACCTCCTGCTCAATGCAGGAATCCAAACCAAAGCAGAGATGACACATGGTGATTCAATTCCCTCTTCAATATTTCCAGCATTGGAGATTAAATGTGGGGTGGTATAATATCAATAAAATGAGATGCATAAGAAAAATAATACAATAAATTCATTGTTTAAAATTCAGAAGTATTCAATTAAATTCATCACCTTTCCACACAGTCCCTGTCTGATCAATAACATGCAACGGAAGAAAACTAAATTGAAATAAACACTTGTGAAATGATGGACAGTGAAGGAAATGCTACTGGAATCTATCAGATTGGGCCCACCTGGGAAATGAGTGGAGGAGGAACTCTGATTCCCAATGGCCATGGAGACAGAAGAGGCCGTGCCAGGTGGACTGGCTGTGAAGGTGCACCTTGTCCATATCTTCAAGGCTGCAGCAGTTCATTGCAGTCCTGGTGTTAAATCCTGCATGTCTCATTCCATGTGTGCCGCAGGAGATGGCTCCATGATCATAGTGTGTGGGTCACTTCATGGCAAGCTGGGATCCACCTTAAGAAAGTTCATGCCCATGACATTTTCCCTCCTTCAGGGAAAAAAAACCCTGCATTCTTGAATACTAGTTGCAGTCAACGATTGTGTACCATCAAATCAATTCCAATTTACATCGACCCTTTCCAGGGTTTTTTTTTGATAGAACAGGGTTCCTCAAACTTGGCTCCTCAAATGTTCTTGGACTACAATTACCAGAAGCCTAAGTCAGCTCTCCTGCTAATCAGGGCTTCTTGTCTAGAAAATACACAGGAAATATACCTTAAGGCTGTGCAGCTTTCCCATAACTGCACTGGCTAGCTCTTCTCCCAGAAGGCAGAGCAGGGAATCAAACTCTTAATCTCTAGTCCAACATTCAACCCTCTGAGCTCCCCAGAGAACAAGAAGTCTTACCATGTTAGAATACAATGGCCAGCTCTGAGAAGGCTGACGACTATGATTTTTATTTCTTGGTCAAATAGGCTTCAGAACCCTGGAGAGCTCCTATATAGAATGTACATTAAATCTTGGAACATTTCTGCTTCTTGTGCTAAATTAGAACCACCAGCCTTCCCTAGGCTGCTGTTTTGGGGAGACTAGTCAAGAAATGAAAAAATAATGTATTATCTTGCTTTTAAAACTTCCTTATCATCTGTCTTTTCAAGAAGGAGCGGTCAAGAGCATGTGATGCTGTTATAAGCTCTTCTACATTGTCTAATTCAGGGGTTCTCAATCTTCCTTCTAGAGTCTGCTATGACTGGGTTTCAAGCAACGAAGACCTTTACCTTTATCTGCATCTCATTGACTCCCCCGTTGGCTTAGTGGTTAAGACACTGAACTTGGAGACTGGAAGGTCGGATTTTGATATCTGAGGGCTTCACGGGGACATGAAAGGACCCTCATTTGGGCATCCCCTGAGCAGAGATTCTCCAGCAAAAATCCTTTCAACCCAGAGCAATCTCAGACACAAAATTATTATTATCAAATAATAATAATTTTGTGTCAGATATTGCTCTGGGTGGAAAGGATTTTTGCTGGAGGAAAAAACATAGCCATTTGAGTTTCAACTTCTGGCTTCCAGATAGGGAAGTGGTTCCCCATTTCCTTCTTCCACAGCCATCCTGGGTCCATGCAGTTTGCCCAAAGCTTCACAGGTTGGATTTTGTCCCAGTGGGGAATCGAACGCCCAATCTCTGGCTCTGCAGCCAGGCATCCAGCTCGTGATTTCTAGTGAAATGTTACCCTTGCTGCTTATGGTCTGAACAGAAAGAGGATAACAAAATCCATCACCTAAGAAAATGACAGGTTTCCAAGTTGCTGTACTGAGTTTTCCAATTGATGCTCTTTGTCTACAATGGTTAAGCTATTAGTTCCATATGGATAGTTTGAATTCCTCTGCTTCCTGTAAGAATTCTCCATCCTATAAGCTCAGCAGTCAGACTGGGAATGGTTGATGTTGAGAGGTTGCTGCGGAGCAAATGCTGGAAATATTTAACTGGATTTAATTCAAACACCTGTCCTTTTGGAGGTGTTTCAAAGCTTTCCATCAATTTATTAGTGCATAATTCTTGTCTTGTGCCTGAGAGTTAAAGTGGTTGGAGGTTTTTTTTTCCTGGCAAGCTCTAGGCCATTTCTGGACGACAGACTGCTGAGAGGCAGTGTGGAAATGAGACAGAATAAGTTTTCACACTGTGGTTTTAGAAGCTTCTTCTTTATTTGTGACACAGGCACCACAAGCACATAATAGCCTACAAAGCTAAAATTAAGATATATAAAACAAGCAGGAACTAGATGACATCCGCCCAATATCGAGCCACATCAACAGCATCTCCACATTCATAGAATATGTTGTTATCTGTCAGGAGCCCCTACTTGAGCATAATGGCCTAACATTTAGGGACTCAACCCTCAGCCTATTCAAGATCCTCCAGGTGACATAGGCAAGATCAAGATCTTCAGCTATATCCTCCTTTAATTATGTTCCTTCTCCAGCAAGCTCTTCTTCCATCTTCTAATTTCATTTTGATCTTGTGAACCCTCAAGAATGTTTGCTCTTGCCATAAAGCTTTTCCTGGATCTGAGTTGGTGGACTTGAGGCTCATATCCATTTAGTGGATGTTGAGGGTCCTTCTCTTGCTTAGTTCTCTTGGCATCCACTGCTACTTCTCTCCTGATCTTAGCTGGAGCGATCCCAACAAGAGGACAAATTCTCAAGTGGTGTAGGTTTGAGGTACCCTGTCACTATGTAGATTGATGTCAACTTGTTCTATGTGTGTGAATGCATTCTATACTGAAGCAGCATAAAGCTATTCCTGGATCTGAGTTGATGGACTTGAGGCTCATATCCATTCAGAGGGTGTCAAGAGTAATTCTTTTGCTACTTCTCTCAATATCCACTGCTACTTCTCTCCTGATCTTAAGGGTATATTTTCTCAACTGGTGTAGATTCGAGGCATCCTGTCACTATTTGCATGGCTTCATTAACAGCAGTGTCAACTAGTTTCACATATGTTGATGTGCTCCATACTGGAACAGCATACTCTGCCATAGAGGTCCTTAAGGCCAAAGCTGATGTATGCAGAATACTGCCTATTTAAAGGATCAATAAAGGAGACATTGCAACAATGTCATAATATAAATCCTGGATATGTTTAAAGATGTATAGGCAGACCTTAATTCTACACATGGTGTGGCTTCCGTAAAATCAACACCAGCCTTTCTTGGCCTGGGATCCTCCAGAAGAAGAAGAAGAACTTCTACCATCTCCAGACATTACGGTCCCTGCAGTGTCGCCCTGAATGCTGTAACCATTGTACCTTACAGCTGTTCAAGGTCTACAGTTTTACCTTGGATTCAGCTGTCAACTTGAAACTACAGAGAGGTAATAGGTTCATTTCATTACACTACACAACATTGATTTTTCTACTGGGAATAACACATGTGATTTACATGATATCGAGTGTGCTGATTCCAAATCTGAACTCAGAATTTGCCTATCACATACATGAATCAAGAAGCAACAGTTAGAACAGAATACGGAATGACAGAGTGGTTTGGAATAGGAAAAGGAGTAAGACAAGGGTGCATTTTGTCACCCTGCTTATTCAACTTATACACAGAGCACATAATGTGCAATGCAGGCATGGAGGAATCACAACTTGGGATCAAAATTGCTGGGAGAAACATTAACAATTTTAGTTATGCAGATGATACCACCCTAATGGCAGAAATTGAGGAGGACTTTAAAAAGCTCCTGATTAGGTTGAAAGAAGAAAGTGCAAAAGCTGGTTTGAGACTCAATATAAAGAAAACCAAGATAATGGCAACAGGCCCTATCAGTCCCTACTGCCACCTCAGCTGAATCACGTCCCTTGGTGGCATGCATGTTCCAGCAGCGGCCGGGTATGTCTGGGCAAGTGAGTGAGCTGATGTCAGAAATAGGTATACAGTATAAGGTGAAATGGACCAAGGGCTCATTTCTAGTGTGGAACCATCTTATTGGATAGTACAGCTAGGCCATAGTGAGTCTGTTTTGAGCTAAAGATGAGTAGGTGCAGCTGTGTTAATAAACTGAACAATCACATCTATATGCAATTGACTTAAGATCCTGACATCCTAGGCAGAATCGGACTTCAGATTTGGATTCAGCGCACTTGATTTAGTATAGGACACATGGATAAGACCAAGTAGCAGACAATATTTTTTTGTGTGATGCTGTGTTAGCAACACAACTGGCTTCCCCCCTGAAACACATGTTAATGGACCTGTGTTAGGTTGTTAGGTGTGTGTGTTTGCATATGTATCCTATGCAACTAAGTGCTTGTAAGCCAAACAGAATGGGGGATTCATTGGCATTTTGCTCACAGCATCTCATGGGAGAGGTAATTAAAAGAAACGTCTTTTCCCTAGTCGCCAATGTTGCAGTGTTTCTCCTGCTAATTAGCAGCTTAATATAGCTTAGAATGCACAATCACAGCTGGTGGTCGGCTGCAGAAGATATTTACACCTTTCATCAAAGTTCAAAGCTTAATTGACCCAACAACTGGGGCTGAAGAGCAGGCATCCAGAATCCTGACCAACTAGAAATGAGGTGGTGGTGATGATGGATGGGTGTTCATCATTCAAATAGATCATAGTGTGTGGGTCACTTCATGGCAAGCTAGGATCCACCTTAAACAAATGCACATCAGTGGCATTTTTCCTGATTGCCTCGGAGGGTGAAGGTGGCCTAGAACCAGCTGCCTCCAAGATGAGGCCTCCCAGTGCCCTGGGACAGGGGAAAAAAAACATATGCTCAGACTGAGTTGCGGCCGAAGAAGAAGACGACATAACTTTGAAATAGTTTGGTTTTCCACTCATGATTATAAAAGAAAAAGGGAGGATAGCTCTGCTTTAAAATTGCACCATACAGTTTTTGCATAACCTGTGGGCAAGCTTGATAAATATGGTACTAACCTTTGCCTGACTTTTTCACAAATGCAAGATCAATATTATGAACCTAAAGAAGAAATGAGATTTAGATTTTTGGAAGGATTTGAAGATAATCTTCCATGGATAATTGATGTTATTCTTCCCCCCCCCTTTTAATATCCGAGCCTTCTGATTTGATAGTGAAAGAGAAACAGATGATCAGCTAAATTTATCCCCTCTTTTCACCAAGAGGTAATTTTTTTGGGAGGGGGGGCAGTTTGAATCCTATGTGACCCTATTTAAATGTCTTCACACACAGCACCAGGCTACTTAAAGACATTGTGTTTACTTTTGTGGGCTCGTAAATGTCTCTATCTGTGCATGGCTGGCTCTTCTTTACAGACTGAAGTGGTCGTTTTGTTTTATTTGACGCCTATTGTGGATTTGTGTTGGTTTAAAATAAAACCTTCGCAGCCGAGATCATCGGATTTGAAGCATTGCAGAACAGCAAAGTGGGAGGTCAGCGAATAAAAATCTTTAAATCAAACGATACTTTTCTCGCAGCGGTTTGAAACGTCCTCAAGAATCTTACTCCAAATTGCTATAGACCAGCAAAGTGTGATCCAGCAAAAAGTGGAAATGAACAGTTGTTTTCATCGTCATCGTCATCATAATCATCGCCACCCAACTCACCAAAAATAAAACTAATATCACATTTTAAAACCAACAAAACCCCATTAAAACATTTAGTCCAACAATGCAAACTATTACGTAGCTGTGGTATAGATTTTTTTAAGGGGGGGGGGAGAATAGATTACTGTATATACTTGAGTATAAGCCTAGTTTTCAATCCCAAAAATGAGCCCCAAAAAGGGAAAATGGCTTATATTTTTAATTTTTAATCTTTTTATCTTTGCTTAGTTTTTAATATTTAAATATTAATTTTAAATTGGATTTTATATTGTATTTTATGTCTTTTT
Source organism: Furcifer pardalis (assembly GCA_030440675.1). Lineage (NCBI taxonomy): Eukaryota > Metazoa > Chordata > Lepidosauria > Squamata > Chamaeleonidae > Furcifer > Furcifer pardalis. The sequence goes on along the minus strand of CP126900.1, from coordinate 11,187,898 downwards.
AAACCTTTGTTAGCTTCCCTGGGTCTCTTTGAGGAGGGCGGCATATAAGTTATAATAAATAAATAAATAAATAAAATATTTGAGTCAATGACCACAAGGGTCCCAAGACTGTGTTGGATTGAGATGCACCAAAAATTTAATTAATTTTACCATATTTTCATTTATTTTGATTATTGAAACTCACTAGCAGCTGCTGCATTTCCCATCCTCAGCTTACACTATTTTTCCTCAATCTATTTTCCTGGGTTTTCAGGTCAAAATTAGGTACCTCAGCTTATATTCGGGTCAGCTTATACTTGAGTATATTCAGTACTTTGCTAAGATGATAAAGGTTATGTGATAAAATTTTCCAGTTTCTGTAGGGTAAGGTAGAATAGGGACTATGGTTAATTAGTGGTTAAGATGCTGAGCTTGACAAACAGAAGGTTGGCAGGTCAGCAGTTCCAGTCTGGAGTGCTGCATGACAGAGTGAGTGCCTGTTGTCCGTTCCAGCTCCTTCCAACTGAGCAGCTTGAAAGCATGAAATTGCAAGTAGATAAGTAGGTACCACGTTGATGGGAAAGGCAACAGTGTTATGTGCGCTCAGGCATGTAGTCATGTCTGTCACATGACCACAGAAACATCTGCAGATGCATACAGCTCTGGCTCTGTGGTTGTAAATAGAGATGACCCCAACCCCTTGAGTCAGACATGACTGTCCTTTGAGCAAGGGAAACCTATACCTATTTGCCACAATAAGAACCCAGTATCTACAGACATGACTGGATAAAATGAAATAGTGGGACTCTAATAAAAGACTAATGTACTTCCTCAGGGCACAAATAAATATGTAAATCTTAGGGCTGTCAAGTTTATAGTTGGGCCCATGCAAAAGAGAAGATGTTTTAATGATTAGATAGGGGTTGCATGTAAAGGTGACAGAGTGTATTAATAAAATATCTTGAGTAAATTTTATATCTCATTTTATTGTGATTGTACCATCCTACATTTTAACTGTGTTTTATCCTGTTTTATGTAACCATATTTTATCTAACACATTTATTTTATTTTCACCTGATATGGTCAGTTGACTAACCAGTTTAAAAAGGATAGATAGATGGATGGAAAAAGGAATTGATTTCTGATAACTAATCATTTGTAACAAATTCTTCTTCCTCTTCCTCTTCCTCTTCCTCCTTCTCGTCGTCATCATCATATTCTTCTTCTTCTTCTGTGTCTAGGCGAGACGTGAAACTGCCTAAATGAAGGCACCTTTGGTGAGTTCATTCTGCAGTTTCTTTCATCTGACCTAGTGTGGGAAAGATTAGCCGGCAACACAAGGTGGCCATTACCAGAGTATGCCTGATTGTGGTTCAAAAGTACCACAATCTTTGAGGAGGCTCTTTCTGTGTAACAAATTATTTCTGTATTGCTTGAGTGACTGGTTCAGGACACATTTAGTTTGGTTTCTTTTGTCTTTTTTCCTTATTAAAGGGAAAAGGGGCGACAGTGGCTCAGTGGTTAAGAAGCTCACTTTGTTAGATGGAAGGCCAGCAAGTTGGCAGTTCGAGACCCAGGTACTGTATGATAGACTGAGCACCCGTCTCTGTCCCAGCTCCTGCCAACCTGGTAGATTGAAAGCAAGAAATTGCAAGTAAATAAATAGGGACCACTTTGGTGGGGAAAGATCTTAGGGACACGAAAGGGTGTTCGGGTGTCCCCTGAGCAGAGTTTCTCCAGCAAAAATCCTTTTCAACCCAGAATAATTTCTGACCTGGAATTATTATTAAAGGAAAGACTGACGCTGCTTCATCATGATGCACAAAAAAAGAAAATTATGCATGGTCAAGCTTGCTTGTTAGAGACAAAGAGAAAAGGAATATTTTGGCGTGAGCATCTAACTGGAACCGTCCGCCCTGAGTCTTGATATATGCAGAGACTCGGAAACAAATTCTCTGTGACCTTCTGTCATTTCATCTGGTCCCAACCCACCCACCCGCATCTCCGGAACTACCCAAGAAACCTGGGATAGAGGCCAGGAAGTTTGGAGAGAGTGAAACGATAGCCCTTAATTGTCCATGAATTATTATTTTTTTGACAACTGCAGGTGTACTCAATTAACATCTCATTTGAAGAAGGAATAAACCTTGTGAACTTCAAGTAAGCTGTCAGTCTTGTATAGTGTAATGAAGGGTATAATTGATGGCCACAGCCGTGCTAAGGTGTAAAGTGCTTTAATAACATTCGGGTTCTTGGGCGGACAGCGGCTCTGGTTCGTCGATAGAATAAGAATCTGTGCCAAAGAAGTTTCAGAGCTTAAATGAGTTTTCCGCAGCTGCAGCCTGGAATTGGGAGAAAGGCAAATTTGAAAACCAGGAGGAAGGAGGGGAGCGACTGGATTTGACAGTAACTGAGGATGGTTCACGGAAAAACAGATCAAAACAAAGCCACTGTTCTCCTGACATTCTGTGTCAAGAGCAATGGAATCCTCCAATCAGTTCAGTATGCATCCAATCGATATATATAAAAATTGAAATCATTTCTCTTTCAAGAGGCTTTTAAAGAGATCCTTCCCATCACCAAACCATAGGTTTAATTAACTTGATATTTTACCATCACCAATGTGTGTTGGTTTGGGTGTTTTATATATTATATTATATTATATTATATTATATTATATTATATTATATTATATTATATTATATTATATTATATTATATTATATAGCTTTATTTGCAATGAAATATTTTAATCTGTGTACACTGCCTTGAGTGGGAGAATATCCCTGATGGACAGGATATGAATGAATAAATGAATGGCTAGACAGACAGACAGGTAGACAGACAGACAGAGAGAGAGTAGTAGAGAATATAGAGAAGTGGTTTAGCATTCCCTTCTTCTGGGGGGTGTCCTGGTGTGCATCTTGCCCACGGCTATGTCAGCTGTTTCTTCTCCATGGAGATACAGTGGGGAATCAAACTCCCACCCTCTGACTTCGCAGCCAGATACCTAAGCTGGCTTCAGCCTTGACTTAGAGGGGTGAAAAAAAAGATGGAGCAGCTCTGTAGAAGAACCTCCTCTTTGAAACCTCAACGAGAACAATGTGAAAAATCACATGTACCCAAATCAGGCCAAATATCTGCACTTTAATTATAATAGAGAATGAATGCAGTTTGGGTTCTGCTCCAGAAGTGAGCTAACAATTGATTTTGTCAAGTTTCTCCATGAATAGAGGTCATCAGCAAGGTTGTCTTTTCCTTATCAGCCTGCCAGAGTATCTCTTTTTCCAGACTGTAATTAGTAGAGACAATATGTAATATACTACCAATTCAGGTTCACCCCAGAGAGAGAGAGAGAGAGAGAGAGACCCAATCAGAGAGGTGTGTTTTTGCCTTTTATAATCTTCAAAAGGATCATAGGTGCTGATTCCTTTCATGATCTCTACATATTTCAGGGCACAGACTTGGGACCTGCTAAATGGGGAACTGGAAGGTCACTTGCATTTGAGATGTTGTTCACGAAATAAATCTAGTGTTAATTAGACCAAACATGTCTCGTTGCAAAAGATTATATCCTAACACCAACGCTGATGTATGCAGCATGGATGGTTGAGTTCCTCACTTATAGTTTGTGAGCTTCCTGATCATGTTGTTCCATGGCTTTGGCTTTGGTATTCAGGCTGTCAAGCATCATGGTGAGGTATTTTGGTGCTGAACAATGCTGTCATTCAGGCTTTTGTAACATTTTCCAGCCACAGGTCAGACACGCCCTGTAACATGCCACTCTGGGGCCTAGAAGGGGCTTCAAAGAGGGGGCCATTTTGTTTCTTGAATGCCCTTGGAGGGGGTGAGGGCACATAAAATGGCATCACAGGCCAGATTTGGCCTATGGGCCTTAGATTGGGAACCCCTGGCTTACCCCACTCCTGCAAAAAAACAAAAACAAAAAACCCAACAACAATGACAACGGCACTTCACCAGAGATTGGCAAAACTTTTCTACAAAACACCACAACTACCCCATGACAGAAAGCCATACATGCCCATCTAACCTGCTACTACGAAAGCAGCAAATGGGCAGATGGCAGACCTCCATTCAGCTTTAAATTTAACTGGCAGCAGATATAGATATAGATATACATATACACACACACTATATATAGTGTGTGTGTGTGCATAAAACCCTCATAAATATGCCTCACTGTCTCCATTTAGGGTACTGCAGGACATTCTAAAAGAGGGATTCTCAACCTGTGTCTTGTGGGCCGGATGCAGCCTGTGACACCATTTCAGGTAGCCCTCCCCCACCGCCTCCATCACACCAGGGAGTGTCATTGGCCATTCGGCCCCCAAATTGGCCATTCGGCCCCCAAAGCTCTCTGAGGGAGCATAACCCAGCCCCCGGCTTTAAAAGGTTGAGAAATTCTGTTCTAAAACATCGCCCAAAATAAAATAGCCCACGTCAACAAGCAGGCAAATAAACGGCACAAGCATCGCCGACACACCAAAAGCAGCCTGGGATTCTTGCATAAACAGTCACTTGAATGCTCCAAGGAGCACCAAGAGTAATTATAGCCTCCAAAAAGGCACATGGCAAAGGAAGACGCCTGAGAAGAGGAAATGGAGAGATGGAAGGAATAACTCCCACCCTTATTGTCATTTTGGAAATCTCCCTTGGGGATTTCATCGGACAGGGATGATTAGGGAGGAGAAGAATATCTATATAAAACAATAACATGTAAAGTTGTTGTGATCCATCTGGGAATAAATAATGAGACTGTATCAGTGGTGGGAAGGCGAGAAGTTACATATGTTTTCCCAGTGTCTTTCAGTGAAAAGGTTTTGGAATGTGTATTTGGGATTTTCTCCCCATGACTAATAGGGACTGTGGTGGCTTAGTGGTTAAGATGCGGAACTTGACAACTAGAAGTTCAGCAGGTCAGCAGTTCTAGACCCAAGTGCTGCATGGCAAGTGAGCTTCCATCTCTGTCCAAGCTCCTGCTGACCTAGCAGTTTGAAAGCAAGAAATCTCAAGTAGATAAATCGGTACTGGGATTGCGGTGGCTTAGTGGTTAAGATGCAGAACTTGACAACTGGAAGGTCGGAAGGTCAGCAGTTTGAGAACCAAGTGATGCTTGATGGAGTGAGCTCCCGCCTCTGTCCCAGCTCCTACCAACCTAGCAGTTCGAAAGCAAGACATTGGAAATAGATAAATAGGGACCACTTTGGTGGGAAGGTAAACAGCATTCCGTGCATGTCTAGTCATGCCTGCCACATGTCCACGGAAATGTCTGCAAATGCAGACAGCGCTGGCTCTTTGGCTGTAAACAGAGAAGAGCACTGAACCCTAGAGTCGAATACGACTGGCATTTGAGCAAAAGCAACCTTTTACCCCCATGACCAATCCCACAATTCTTCTTTCTGCAAGTCTCATTTGCAGGACTCAGGTCTTGGCTAGATATTTATGTGCTTATACCAAGGTAAATGAGACATTTAAGGAATAGTTTTACCAGTTCCATTCTTCCAGTGAGCTTTCAGGAATGTTAACCCTGATCTCCAGAGTCCGAGTCTATCACTCTATCCACTACACCACACTGGCTACCACCATATCTTAGGTAAAGGTAAAGGTCTCCCTTGCTCAAAAGCCAGTTGTATCCGACTCTAATGGGTGGTGCTCATCTCGTTTACAGCCAATCTATCAGTTCAAAAGCAAGAAATTGCAAGTAGATAAATAGGTACCACTTCAGTGGGAAAAGTAACAGTGTTTTGTGTGCTCCGACATCTAGTCATGTCTGCCACATGACCACAGAAATGTCTGCAGCTGCAGACAGTAGTGGTTCTTTGGTTGTAAATGTAGATGAGCACTGTCCCCTAGAGTCAGATACAATTGACTTTCAAGCAAGGGAGACCTTTACCTTCTAATGACATCCTTTCACAGGGTACATAATTTGTCTTGGATCAGGACCCAAAATCTGTACTTATTTATTCAGTTGCTTCTGTTGGCATCGATATTTGTTTTAATGCTGGGGTTTCCCAACCTTTTCAAGCAGGAGTCCAGGTCATGACCTCTCAGTCAGCTTTGAGGGCCGGGTGGCCATTTTGCTCTGCCTGCATGATGGGTGGTGGTGGTGGTCATTTTGTCCCAACACTTCAATGGAGCGGCCATTTTGTTTCTCAAACTCCATTGGAGGGGTGGGGCTGCATGAAACGGTGCAGGGGGCCGGATCCAGCCCACGGTCCTTAGGTCAGGAACCCCTGTTTTAATGTATCATTGTGTTTTCTATTGTGAACCACCCAGAGTGAGGAATTTTGGTTCTCCAGAGGAGTGATAAGTAAAGGTAAAGATTTCCCTTGCTCGAAAGCCAGTCGTATCCGACTCTAGGCATCAGTGCTCATCTCTGTTTCTAAGCCGAAGAGCCAGCGTTGTCTGCTTCTGCAGAGTTTCCATGGTCATGTGGCAGGCATGACTAGACACCGGAGCGCATGGAACGCTGTTACCTTCCCACTAAAGTGGTCCCTATTTATCTACTTGCAATTTCTTGCTTTCGAGCTGCTAGGTTGGCAGGAGCTGGGACAGAGACGGGAGCTCACTCCGTCCTGCAGTACTCGGGACTCGAACTGCTGACCTTCCGCCTACCAGTCAGCATCTTAGTGACTTGAGCCACTGCAGTCCCTAGAGGAGTGATATATAACTGTATTAAATAAATAAAATAAAGAAACTACATTATAACTTGTGTTCACATTTCACTGTTCCAACCCTCTAATGCTCTAATGTGCTTACGACAATCAAGCTTGGTCACCTCCATACTTTCCTTCTAACACCATGGCAAGGGCAGTCAAGTTTACAAAATTACTAAGCTCTAACCACAATACCAGGAGTTCTCAACCTTTTTAGGCTGGGGGCCAGGTCATGCTCCCTCAGACAGCTTCAGGGGCCGTATGGCCATTTTGCCCGTCCTTCACCACATGGCACTTCCTGGTATGGTGGAGGTGGTGGGGAGCCCACAGGCCGCAGGTTGAGAATCCCTGCACTTTACCAGACTTCCACCACTGCCCAACAAAACCATTTGCATGATCACAAGCACTAAGGTTTGCAAGTAGGTTATTCTTTGCATGTGACCTGCAGAATAGAAACATCAGCAGATGGGAATGCGTAAACTGAGCATTAGAATGCAAAAATAGGTATGACTAATGCCTTTGAACTGAGTTGTTGTTACTGTTTCCCTTTAATGATGCCGTTATGGTTCAAAAACAAAGCAAACTATTCTCTAGCTGGGAATAATATTTTGAGATAATTTCTCAGTTCCAGTGCAGCAGTCCGGCTTCATTGCTCATTAATTCTCCCTGCACAGACTGTTTTGGGAAGACTTCACCATAATTCCATTCACTGTCCCAAAAGAGGGCATGGTAGTTATGATTATATCGAAATGACTTACTCAGAGATATCTTTTTTCACAAAATGGACGTTATTTCTCAGTCCCCACCCCCCATTACAGTCTTCTAAGAATGTCCAATTAACACTGCACAACAACAATTTTGCTACTGGGAATAACACATTTGATTTACATGCTATCAAGTGTGCTGATTCCAAATCTGAACTCAGAATTTGCCTATCATGTACAGATTTATAGCTGTCCTGGTGGTCAGTTATTGGGTAATGTATTTCTACATGGGAACATTATAACAGTTGCAGCTACCAGTATGCCTGCTGTCACCTCAGCTCAATCATGTCCCCTGGTGGCATGCATGTTCCAGCAGTGGCGGGGCATGTCTGGGCAAGTGAGCTGACTGGGCATGTCTGGGCAGGGAGCTGACATCAGAAATAGGTGTATAAGGTGAGATGGACCAAGGGCTTGTCTCTAGTGAGACACCATCTTATTGGATAGTACAGCTAGGCCACAGTGAGTCTGTTTGGGCAGGACTCAGTCGGTGTGGCTGGAGAATGAGAAGTCCAGCCCTAGACCCCTGCAATACGGGGTGCTTCAGGGCTCGGTACTTTCCCCTCTCCTTTTTAACATCTACATGAAGCCACTGGGCGAGATCATCCGTTCCCACGGGGTGAGGTATCATCAATATGCAGATGATACCCAGTTGTACATCTCAGCCCGTGGGGACCCAAGCGGTGTGGTGGAAGTCCTTTCCAGGTGCCTGGAGGCTGTCAAGGTCTGGATGGGGGAAAATGGGCTACAGCTGAATCCCGGCAAGACTGAGTGGCTATGGGTAAGGGGCCCTGTGTTACTTCGGGAGTTACCAGCTTTGCTTCTGGATGGGACAGTTCTGCCCCAAACAGACCCGGTGCGTAATCTGGAGGTCCTCCTGGACTCACGACTACTGTTCGAAGAGCAGGTGGCAGCCGTGGCCAGGAGGGCTTTTGCACAACTTTGTGTAATACGCCAGTTACGCCCACTCCTGGACCGGGACACCTTGCTCATGGTCACTCATGCTTTGGTCACCTCCAGACTTGACTACTGTAATGCGCTCTACATGGGGCTGCCCTTGGTGACCATTCGGAGACTGCAGCTGGTACAAAATGCGGCGGCCCGGGTAGTGATGAGGCGAGGGCGATATGCTCGTGCCGCACCACTGCTCCGGGAGCTGCACTGGCTGCCAGTATGTCTCCGGGTGCAATTCAAGGTGCTGGTCATTACCTTTAAAGCCCTATATGGTAGTGGGCCAGGATACCTAAGAGACCGCATCACCCTAAGTCAAGAACGTCTGTCCGTCCCACTAGGGCGGACCGGAGGGGCTCTCTTGTTATTCCATCGGCTAGGGAGGCTCATCTCACTAGCACTAGGAGGAGGGCCTTCTCTGTGTTCGCCCCGGCCCTCTGGAACCTCCTTCCAACTGAGCTGCGCCTACAGGCAGAGCTCCTGCCTTTCCGAAGAGGCTTAAAGACCTGGCTGGCGGAGCAAGTGTGGGGATCTAGGAATGTGGGATCCCATGCAGGTTGGCTGATTTAAGGGATTTAAGGGACAGCCACCCCTTTCTGCCCTTGTTTTTATCTGTTGCGTTGTTGTAATTTTTCTTATGAATTTTTAAGGTTTTAACCTGTGATTTTAATCTATGATGTAAGCCGCCCAGAGTCGGGTCTACCCGATTGGGGCAGTATAGTAAATATGAGTAAATAAATAAAAAATAAAATAAATAAAGATGAGTAGGTGCGGCTGTGTTAATAAACCAGTCAATATTTTGCTACATTTGTAGCAAATATACCCCATGTGATCAACGCTAGAACCTAACCAAGAGGGTGAGATTTGCAAACTTAAGATCCTGACATCGTAGACAGAATCAGACTTCAGATTTGGATTCAGCACACTTGATTTAGTATAGGACCAGTGATGGGATGTCCCCGGTTCCAGACGGTTCCCTGGAACCGGTAGGACCAATTCCGGAGGGTTCTCAGGGAGGGGACTCCACTTTTGGGGCATCCGGTTCCGGACGCCTCACCGAAAGAAATTTTTTTAAAAAAATCGGAGCTAAAATGGCTCCAATTGACTGCGCATGCGCAGAAACTCAATCTGACACATTGCGCATGCGTCAGATTGAGTTTCTGCACATGCGCAGTCAATTGGAGCCATTTTAGCTCCAATTTTTTAAAAAAATTGTTTAGAGCTTTCAGGACGGCGGCGGCGGAGGCGGCACCAGCCCTCTGAGGAGGGCACCTCCCCCGCGGCACGTTGAGGGCTGCCTGGGCCGTCCGCTGCCGACAAGCCCCATGCCCTGGGGATGCCCGGCGCGGCGCACCGCTGACGCCTCCTCCTCCGCCGGGTGCCGGCCTGTGGGCTGGGTGCCTGCAACTGCCGCCTGCCGCCGCCGGAGCTGCCGTTGGCTGCATTCCTGTGGCCTCCTCCTTGGGCCGGTCCCTTTTTAGCCTGGCTGTGGCGCCTGGCGGAGGAGGAATGCAGGCGGCGGTGGTGCGGCATGGGGACGACCCAGGGAGGCTCGGCAGCCACGGCTGGAGCCACTGCTGCCCGCCGCCCCTGGCCATGGCCGGAGCAGGGCTAAAAAGGTACCGGCGGCCCGAGGAGGAGGCCACAGGGGTGCAGGCAGCTCCGGCAGCGGCGGCGGCTGTGGACGCAGTCGGGGTGCCGGGTCCCAAGAAAGGTAAGCAAGGGGTAATTTATTTGTGTTTTGGGTGGGTGGTTGTTTTTATTTTATTTATTTATTTATTTGTGTCTGGGTGGGTGGGCTGAGAGGGAGGGGTGTGTGTGTGTATGTTTATTTTTATTTTTTATTTATTTTTATTTTTGGCCCCGCCCACAACGTCATGACGTCATGACGTCGGCTTCGGCCATGACGTCATGACGTCATGACATTGGCCACGCCCATGACGTCCGTGATGTCATGGCGTGGTAGTAGAATTTTTGTCATCCCATCACTGTATAGGACACATGGACTAGACCAAGTAGCAGACAATATTTATTTTTTGTGATGCAATGTAATCATTGACTGTACTTCCTCTTAGTCTGCACTGCTCTCAGACAAGCTAGTTTTCAGCATAAAGTTTTGGCACACCGGAACAAGAGTAGAAGGTGATGGATCCAACCAGTAGAGTCCAATATCTGGGTCAAGAGACAAGGCAGAAGTCTAGCAAAAAAGTCTTTACTGATAGTCAAGTAGACCAGGGAAATCCAAAGATACAGAAAAATTCAAAATCAAGTTAGAGTAGTAGGAACAGTAGTCAAAGTCTGGATCTAGGTCAATAGTTCCCAACCTTGAATTAAAACTCCCAGAAATCTTAATCATTTGTCTGTGCTGGTCTTCTGAGAACTATAGTCCAAGAACATCTGCAACTACAAAGTTGGGAATTACTTGTCCAGAATACAAATTATCCCCCACAAAAACTCCTCTTTCAAATACTTCCTAGGTGAAAAGAGTAGGAACTCTCCAATGGCTAAAACGAAAGCTACTGTACTTTAGTTCTGCCTCTGTCATCGTTGTCATCATCATCATCATCATCATCATCATCATCATCATCATCATCATCATCATCTTCTTCTTCTTCTTCTTCTTCTTCTTCTTCTTCTTCTTCTTCAGGTGCCATATCCTTTCCATATATTAGCTGTTACCATGGCAATAGTCTTCCTGTTCTTAACTCCTCAGAACAGTTCTTCCGAAGACATTCCACACCAGTCTCTCAGGTTCTTCAGCCATGAAGTCCATCTACATCCAAGGCCTCTCTTCCCAGTGATCTTCCCTTGCATAACAAGTTGAAGTATTTTGTACTTTATGTTGTTCCTCATGATATGCTCAAGGTACTGGAGCTTTCTTTGCTTAATGGTCTTAAACAGTTCTCGCTCTTTATCCATCCGGTGCAACATGTCTACGTATCTATTTAAGCATAACTCATAGTCTTCAGGCTTGTGAGTCATCAAATGGCAGAGTTTCTAATAGAGGGAAATTACCTTCTATGCCTTTAAAACACTATCGAGGGGTTCAAAACAACTCCAAGTGAAAAGCAATGGAACAGAATCTCGTGTTTCTAGCAGTCCCACACCTGTAGGGCATACAGTGTTGTAAAGTTGTGTTGATATTTACAAGGGTGTACTTTGAAAATATAAAGCTACTTACATGTGTTCGTCAGTTCAAAAGCCCAAGGCAGAGAACAGTAGTTTCACCATGTTGAGCTAGAAATATATATCTATATTGCAAGGTTGAAACTCCAAAGATATATAAAAGAGAGTGGAAGAACTGCAGCTTGTGAATGACAATATTTTTTTTCCTGCTCAACAACCAGGGTGGATAATGGACACTCCAAAGCAGCAGGACTGACGACACTTTTAGTGGTCAAGAAAGATCATTTCCAGATCACAGGCTGGCAGAAATGCCCTGTCGGTTCTTCAGATGTGCGTGCAGCAAGGCGAATCACCCCCTGGTTGCAGATGTGCAATGCTCTTGCATTGTGACAGAGCTGTCATCGCCCTTATGAAACCAAAGCTGTTTGTAGTGTCAACTGAAAAGTAAAACAATGACCCGCTTGAAGAAATGTCTCGCTTTGGCTACACTTGAAACACGACCGGATTCTGAGGGAACCATAAATGCTCTTGACGGGCACTTTCGTTCGCCCTCGCTGGGTTGCCAGGCTGCAGATTTGGCCCTGGAAGAGATGGTTTGGGGTCCATTCTCCAGGTCTTCACTTTGGATCTGAAATAGGAGGAAACTGGGTCAAATCAAATCTATCTCTACTATGGTCCAGTACAAGGACAGTACAGTAAAGAGAGAAGATAAGATTAGGGTACTTAATAAGGGACTGTGGTGAGCTTAACAATCAGGTCAGCAGTATAAGACCTGAATACTATGAGACTTAATCTGTTTCCAACTTCTGCCAAGCTAGCAGTTGTGTGTTTTTGTGCCAGAGATTACCCTGAGTTGAAAGATATTTTCCCCAGGGGACACCCGAATAAGGCTCCTTTCATGTCCCCTGTCATGCAGCCCTCAGGGAATCAAACCCCGTACTTTCTGTCTCCAAGCACAGTACTTTTACCCACTGAGCCACCAGGGAGCTGCAGCTAGCAGTTCAAAAGCAAGAAATTGCAAGTAGAGAAACAGGTACCACTTGGGCAGGAAAGGTAACAACGTTCATGTGCCTGCCACATGACCATAGGAAAGTCTGTAGGAGCAGACAGCATTGGGCAAAGAAGCCCATGGACTACAGATGCAAAAATCTTATCTCCATTTCATTACATTTCTCATTTTCCCCCACCTTTGGTTTGCACCTAGCCAGTTTTTTAAAAGACAATTTAAATTCTACACAATTTTCCTAATATGTGTATTCTATCACTGCATTTTCCCTAATGCATACGTTTGTGTTACACATTTAATTTGCTTTATGCATTTCTCTCCATTGAGAAAAGCATGTCGATGTATGCTTTTAGTATGCATTTTGCCTGTTTCCATTATAAAGCGTGTACATAGTTTTCTTAATTTTACTAATTAATCCCCCACAGTACATGTCTTCTCATAAAGAGTCTTGAAAAGTGTGCAAAACAATTTCTGACAAACCTGTCTTAGTCATCTTAGTCAGGAGTTTTCTACCATTTAAAGCTGGGGGCCGGGTCAGGTTCCTTCAGACAGCTTCAGGGGCCAGACGGCCATTTTGCCCTTCCTCTACCACATGGCACTTCCGGGTATGGTGGAGGTGGTGAGTGGCCCACATAAAATGGTGCCACGGGTGGCATCTGGCCACAGGCTGAGAATCCCTGATCTAAGTTCTTTTTCAGCCCTTTCCTGAGCTTGTGGCCCCTAAGAACCAAATTGTTTTCCCACAAGAGGCCCCAGACGTCTATTTCTTGATAAGATTCTCAGGAGAATATCAACAACCTGAGATATGCAGATGACAGTACCCTAATGGAAGAAAGTGAAGAAGATCTAAAGAGCCTCTTGATGAGGTTGAAAAAGGAGAGTGCAAAAGTTGGCTTGAAACTGAGCAACAAAAACAAAATTTAGTCCCATCACTCCACTGGTAAATAGAAGAGTAAGAGATGGAAGCAGTGACAGACTTTACTTTCTTGGGATCTAAGATCACTGCAGATGGTGAATGCAGACATGAAATAAAAAGACACTTACTCCTTGGGAGGCAAGCTATGGCAAACCTAGACAGCATAATAGTAAAAGTCAAAGCAATGGCCCTCCCAATAGTAATGTATGGCTGTGAGAGCTGGACCATAAGGGAGGCTGAGTGCAGAAGAATAGATGCCTTCAAACTGTGGTGCTGGAGGAGACTCTTGAGAGTCTCTTGTACTACAAGGAGATCAATTCAGACCATCCTAAACAAAATCAACCCTGACAGCTCCTTGGAAGGACAGAAACTGAAGCTCAGCTACTTTGGACACTAAATGAGAAGAGAGGACTCACTAAAGAAGGCCCTGATGCTTGGAAAGATTGAAGGCCAAGGGAGAAGGGGACGGCAGAGAATGAGTTCGTTAGACTGCATAGTTGATGCAGTGGGTGTAGATATGGGCAGAGGATGGAGGGTGGCAGCTGACAAAGGAGCTTGGCAGCCTGTGGTCCATGCACTCACAAAGAGACTTGACTGTGTGACAGGACAACGAAAAGGATTTTAGATTTTTTTAGATTCAAGCTTCTGTCATTTTAAGATTTTTAGATTTTAGAGATTTTAGTGTTTTTATTGGAATAGTAGCCTTGCTAGTCTGTGGTTCAGGCATATCAAAAAAACAAAAACAAAAAAGTAATAAAACAAAAAGACTGTAGCACTTTAAAGCCTAACTGCTATATTTTTACTGTTAGATTTTGTGGATCAAGTCCACTTCTTCAGACAGGGAGTAAAACTTCCAGGCATGGTTTATACACACACACCAAATGCAGGGGTCTAGATGTTAAAGGGAGACGGATTTACTCAAACAGAATGGCAGACAAGCAAGCATAACAATACAGCTTCCTACAGCTATCAGTAACAATAGATTATTCTGATTAATTTTAAATGTCTCCCTTTCAATCTCAAAGGTGTGGAGTAAAGGCCTTTCTGGTTCCTGATTTAACCTCTTACTTGTTGACTGTTACTTGGTTACTTCCTGTTCCGCTCAAGTTGTAAAAGAGAATGGGCAGGAAGGTTGTATAATACACCAAAATATAATATATAAAATATCTAGCAGCATATCGCAATCTGTGTATCAAATTTGAGCCGCCCGGAGTAGCCCCGGCATGGGGGACGCTAGACAAGTCAAACTAACAAATAAACAAACTTGAAATCCCCTGTGACAACTTTCCAGGTGGTCCCTATCTTGACATTCATCTTCTTACCTGCAAACCACAGGGAAACACAACTGTGTTTTTGAGACCCCCCAGTCCTGGCTACCCACCTTAGAAAAGTTACTTTTGGGGGACTTTGACAAGAGGACAAAGACCTTCAAAACCATATCTTTTTTTTCCAGCCAATAACATCTGGTTCCACCTATCCGATAGAGGAGAAGAAGACATAGGGAGGAGGATGAAAAGAAAGCCACGTATCTTGCCAGCGACTTCTCCTTCCCGCTCTGCTCCCCTCCTATCCCACATCCTGCTCCTTTGGTTACTGTTCTGAAAGATTACCACATGGTCCTTCAACTCCCCGGAACTGAGTTTCATCAAGGAGACAAGTCCTCAGTTTTGGGTACTTCCAAGACTGTGTTTGTGACAAAGGAATGAATATGTTTTTGCTTCTGCAGGCAGCTCAGTGCAAACAGAAAAACTCTTTGTGACAGCGTTTTCTCTCACACAGGCCCGAGGGACCGTCAGACAAACCTACGTGTCTGCGACAATACAGAAAGCCAAGCGTTGCCTTCAATTATGTGTAATTCCGTTGCGACTTATTTATTTATTTATTTATTTATTTACTTCTATTTTCAAGAAGTGCCGTTCTCCTCCACATTGATCATGGAACTGCCGTTTGTTTGATTTCCTCTCCCTCCCTCCTTTTGCTCCCTCGATTCTACTTATGTAACACCGTGAAGGTGCCATTTTGGAGAGCTGCTTTAGATGGGTTTTGGATTTCCCCTCAGCATTCTTTCAACCAATGTACAGCCTCCAATGTGGGATCCACTGACTGACAAGAGAAACGGGACTGTATAGCCTGCTTTGACCCTTTGGGAAATGCCACATCGAATATGCATCAGGGAAATAAAAATTGACCCAATAAATAGCTTGGGGGAGAGCCTCCCTATCGTCTTGCTGTTGCTTCTCTGAGCAGGAATACCTACTTGTAGGTGAGGATGGCAAAGAAATTCACCAGGTTCTCGCATTTCCCCATGAAAATATCCACTGTGCACCCATGTGTCTTTCAAAAGGCACCTTTTGTTAGAAAAATGCTCCTTCCTAAGGCGGCAGGAAATTTTGTCAAGGAAAGTGGACCACGGAATATCAGGTCCGGACTTCCAAAATGTGCCTTTGCATCAAGAACATTCCCTGCTGCTTGCTTGAGCCCCCAAATAGATGACTGGAAGGTTGGCAGGTCAACAATTCAAGACCTGAGTGATGCGTGACAAAATTTGTTCCCGTTGTCTGTCCCAGGTCCTGCCAACGTAGCAATTCAAAAACAATAAATTGCCCATGGGGGTTTCTTGGCAAGTATTATGAAGTGGACTGCCAGTTTCTTCTCTAGCACAGGAGTTGTCAACCTTTTCAAGTCGGGGGCTGGGGCATGCTCTCTCAGTCAACTTCAAGGGCCAGATGGCCATTTTGCCCTGCCTGCATGAAATAGTTTTACCAGTTCCATTCTTCCAGTGAGCTTTCAGGAATGTGAACCCTGGTCTCCAGAGTCCGAGTCTATCACTCTATCCACTACACCACACTGGCTACCACCATATCTTAGGTAAAGGTAAAGGTCTCCCTTGCTCAAAAGCCAGTTATATCCGACTCTAATGGGTGGTGCTCATCTCATTTACAGCCAATCTATCAGTTCAAAAGCAAGAAATTGCAAGTAGATAAATAGGTACCACTTCAGTGGGAAAAGTAACAGTGTTTTGTGTGTTCTGGCATCTAGTCATGTCTGCCACATGACCACAGAAATGTCTGCAGACTCAGACAGTACTGATTCTTTGGCTGTAAAAGGAGATGAGCACTGTCCCCTAGAGTCAGATACAACTGACTTTCAAGCAAGGGAAACCTTTACCTTCTAATGACATCCTTTCTCAGGGTACATAATTTGTCTTGGATCAGGACCCAAAATCTGTACTTATTTATTCAGTTGCTTCTGTTGGCATCGATATTTGTTTTAATGCTAGGGTTCCCATCCAGGTCATGACCTCTCAATCAGCTTTGAGGGCCGGGCAGCCATTTGCTCCCTGCATGTAGGGAGTGGCCATTTTGTCCCAACAGCTTCAAAAGGTGGCCATTTTGTTTCTTAATGTCCTTGGAGGTTTGGGGGCTACATGAAATAGCACCACGGGGCAGATTTGGCCCACGGACCTTAGGTGGGGAACCCCCTGCTGTAGTGGATCATGTTTACTCTCAATTCTCCACTATGGTTTCTCCATCTTGGGTAGCCCTATACAGCATAGACTATAGCCATGATGGCAAACCTTGGCACTCCAGATGTTCTTGGACTTCAATTCCCAGAAGCCCCCATGAATCCACATGAATGGGTTTACTATGATTCATCTAGCCTGCACCGCCCTTGTCACTCCTGGAAGCGGAAGTAAAACACACCCTAATTCCGCTTCCAGGAGCGACGAGGGAGGCGTGGGCCAGATGAATTGCAGTAAACCCATTTGCGTGGATTCACAGGGGCTTCTGGGAATTGAAGTCCAAGAACATCTGGACTGCCAAGGTTCGCCATCATGGGCCTATCATCTCATTGAACCACACAAGCCCTCTCACCACCGCAAGACAACAATCCTTGGGAGGGGAGCTTTACCTTTACTAACAGCCGGAATTTTATTTTGCTTTAACAATTGCACAAGGGAGTCATCACTCATTCCTCTGCTTCCAGCAGGTTTTCTCTCGCAGACCAGATCTAGCTTCAGTTGAGAATTCAGCGGAGTGTCTGGTGATACAGCCGATTGGACAACATTGAGCCTGAAAGGAGGGAGAATATGTCCGCCCAATTCCCTGTTGTCCATGTCTGTGTTCTTTGAATTGGATTTTGCCCATTGATTCAATAGGATTTTCTTAAGGGTTGATTCTTTCTTCTGGAACACCAACTGGATTTAGACTTTTGTGTGAGTTTCAAAAAAAAAAGAAAGAAAAGAAAAGAAAAATATCCCAAACCTGCTTCACTCAGTAGGATCCATGTGTAAAATGTACACATTATGGAAGGAGCATTAAAAATGTATGCACAGACTTTAATGCCAGAAAAAAAAACCACAATTCACTGCCTCGAATGGATCTGGGACAGAATACGAATTGCATGAGGGATACAGAACTTAGAAACATTAGTGTTTACTCAAATGTATTGAAAGTAACAGTAAATAAAAACCTTGATTCATTATGTATGACTATAATATCGGCAACAACTATATAAACTAGTTCATTGCATTAATGACATATTACTAAAACATTAGGTTGTTTTCCTTTAAAATTAAAATAATGAAAAATGGCCAGCAATTGCCCCTAACCTATGAATGACTGAATCTGAAAAGTAACAAGTTGACCTAATATGAAACTTTAATAGGTTCTCAATACAGCTGCCACTTAACAACTGAAAGAATGGGTTTCTAAATAATTGCTGAAAGTGGAAACAATTTTTTTTTTTTTGCTAATTTTCAGGAATTATTTCCAAGCCCCCAAATGTGAGGAATGTAGTAGAAATGTAGCTGATAAATGTTAACAGGGAAAGGGGGATAGCATCATATTGCAATTTCAATTCAAGATTGTTTGGACTGAGCTAAAAGGAGTTGCTTCCAGATGCATTCGTGTTGGTAATGACCTATAAAGCCCTACATGGTAGTGGACCAAGGGACATAAGAGACCACGTCACCCCAAGGACATCTGCCCGTTCCACCAGAGCAGACCGGAGGGGCTCTCTAATGGTCCCATCAGCCAGAGAGGCTCATCTCTCTGGCACTAGAAGGAGAGCTTCCTCAGTAACTGCTCTGGCTCTGTGGAACGAACGAACGAACGAACGAACGAACGAACGAACGAACGAACGAACGAACGAACGAACGAACGAACGAACGAACGAACGAACGAACGAACGAACGAACTAACTAACGAACGAACGAACGAACGAACTAACGAACTAACTAACTAACTAACTAACTAACTAACTAACTAACTAACTAACTAACTAACGAACTAACGAACTAACGAACTAACGAACTAACGAACTAACGAACTAACGAACAAACAGGTCAGTATCCTGTTATTGTATATAAGCATGTTGACCTCCAATTACATATACATATTGGCCATGATGCTGACTGGTATGTTGTCCCTTGTCAGGACATTTAGAATACTTTACCCACCAGCTCTGAGCCCGATCAGACTTAGACAATCATGGATCTATGTAGATATTGATAGACAGCAAATGGTCAATGTATGACTCTATAAAGAGAAATTTCTGCAGAAAAAAACAAGAACTCTTGTCATTCTAACAGCTGCATAAGCTCTTTTGGTCAATATTACAAATAAAAGAACTGCATTCAAAAAGACAACTGCAGGACTCGGCAACTATTTTAATTGGTCCCACCACACCTGGGAGCCCATTTTCACTCCAACCTGCTGGCACATTTTCCATTTAACGGTTGTCATGGTTAAACATTCCAGACAACTGGTCTAGCCAAATGGCTCACCAAGCTTTTCACATAATGAAGTACATTCAATGGAGATTTGTCTTTGTCATCCTAAAGATCCTTGGTTAAACAGAGAGGACACATCAGTTGAAAAGGAAAGTTAAGGAGAAGAACTATAGAAGTTTAGGGCTGGGAGGGATCTTGGGGGTCAACCATGGCTGTGTATAATGTGTGATCTAGACAGGTGTAGAATGCCAAAAAGATGGTCCTCCAGCTTTTGCAGGAGAAGGTGGAGAGGCCACCATCTCCTGAGGCAGGCTGTTCCGAGGCCAAATAGAGCTTCTCTTCACAAAATATCCCCTAGCACAGGGTTTCTCAACCTTGGTGCCCCAGATGTTCCTGGACTTCAATTCCCAGATTTCTTGATCAGCAGGAGTGCTGACTGGGCCTTCTGGGAATTGAAGTCCAAGAACATCTGGGGTACCAAGGTTGAGAAACCCTGCCCTAGCATCTTTCCCCATGTACATATTTTAGTGTGTTTTTATCAGATACACTTCTTTTTGACACCTTTCTTCCTCCTGTTTTGACAAGCACCTTATGAGCTCTGCAACATATAGATTTTTCATTGCAAAGGACATTTGGATGTGGCTTTTCAGCTATAAAGATGCAAAGTTCAGAATATCTAATTAAAAATATAATCCCAGTATTTTTTATCCTCCTGTTTCCTGCCCAAGACATCCATGTGGTTGACCTGTGACTGAGCCCTGTGAAAGTGCATTAATTTGCAGTGGTTCAGTGTTAAGAAGCTCACCTGGTTAGCTGGTAGGCTGGCAAGTCAGCAAATCAAGACCCGGGTACTGCATGACAGATTGAGTGCCCGTCTCTGTCCCAGCTCTTGGGGACATGAAAGAAGCCTCATTTGGGCATTCCCTGAGTGGAGTTTCTTCCACAAAAATCCTTTCAACCCAAAATAATTTGTAACAAATCCTTATTATAATAGAGTAGACCCTACTGGCAGTGACTCAACGGGGAGTGTCAGGCAGCAGTTAACTAACCTGAGAGCCCTAAGGACTAAGGGCCTTGGGTGGCAAAGTCCACAGGGAAGGGTGATGGTCCCCAAGTGGATTAAAATCCCACTTGAATCCATTTTAATGGAAGGCAGTAGCTTCATCGATCCTGGCCTGGAGCTGATGAGGACTTTGCATGGCCACAGGACCAGAAAGTGGCTCATGGAATTGGAACAGTGGTACTGGTGTCACGCTACGATGCGGAAGGCAAATGAACGGCCACTGCATTGTATTTTCAATTTAATTTACCTATTCCTTTTCCTTGAATTCAACTGCTTTACTATCTCTAAAGGAATGGAAGGTGGCCTATAGCATAATGAAGTGTTTTTCTTAGTTGTGGTTTTAAAAAGATGGTCTTTGTTGTTTCCTCTCCTTCGGCAATCACCTAGCCCAGAATTTTATTTGCTTTTAAAACAACCATTTGAGACAAACACACCAAGATGCCATTCCCCTCTTTTACAGAGTTTGTAAAGAAGGTTGATATTCTAATGGGGGAATAGATAAATAGGTCCCTTAAGGAAAGATTTGCAAGTTCGAAGGAGCTACAAAAGAAATGATGCCCCACAAAGCAGTCGGTTTCTGCTAGGTCTAGAAAAATGGAAGGCTCCCTCCCTTCATCATGGAAAAAAAAAGAAATCACTTCTATCAAAGAATGCATTTTGGATTGCATACATGCCTATGTTTCATAGACAAAACCCTGCTGGAATGGCTTAAATCAAAGATATAGGACAATTATCTACAGTGGCGATTTCCCTAACTATGAACCATCTGCATTTGTAACAATCCCTTCCGCCTGACAAGAAGGTGTTATTCTGCTTCCGTGTTCACTTTGTCAGAGTTTTTTAAAAATGTATTTCAGGGAAGAGACACAAACCAATAAGCAGTCTAGAAGACAAGGCACCTCATGATAAAGCAGGGGTTGCCATCCTTTTTAAATCAGGGGCAGGGTCAAGCTCTCTCAGACAGTTGAGGGACCCGGACTGGTCCCCATCCCCTGTTTACAACAGCTGTAAATGAGTCCATGACCAATTCCGGCAGCAGCTGGAGTGAGGTCAGGGGCTGGATTATTTGGCCTCATGGGCCAAATCTGGCCTACAGGTTGCCTACTCCTGCAATAAAGCATTCAGGGACTTCATCTGCTCCACATTTTAATGGAAACCAAACTGCTCTGATTAAACTCTTAAAATCCTTATCCTTTGGGGAATATTTTTTAAAAAATCCTACCATGACTTTCTCACCATGAGGCACCTTTGAGAACAAAATGCATTGATAGTGTCCTTCCAGCTTCCCTGTCGCATAAGTGACCCTCGGTGGATATTGCCGCCTCAAAAAAAAAAAAAGGCAACTTTTTGAAGCTTTAGTTTAAATGAATGTTGTGCCCAAAAAATGTAAGCTCACAAAGAAAACCATTTCACAGGCTTGTGGGGCAGTGCATATGTCGGCTCTCTCAGCACACAGGAGACATCATTAGAGAAATTTCAGACCCCAGAAGGGAGCTTGCTTTCAGTAATAATAGGAGAATCAAATTCTCTCCATTTGGTCTTCCAAAAAACAAATTCTGCTCCTGATTACAGAATAGCAAACTTGTCCCTTGGAAGGGCATCATTTCCCAGAATGCTGAGGGAAAGCAGAGGCCTACCTTAGGTGGCCGCTTAGTCATAATCGAAAAGAGGACAAAAAGAGAATGCTAATTTTCATGAACCAACTGTCCCACATTTACATGTCCGTATGCAAAATGATAAATGATTTTGATCATTTAAAGAAGTATAATACACCTTGCTGAGGTGGGGTGAAGAGTACTTTCTGAGTCTACCATCCAGTGGTTTCTAATTGTTGATGTTCAGTTGCACAGTTGAGTCCGACTCTTTGCGACCCCATGGATCACCAAATACCAGGCTCCTCCATCCTCCATAGCCCACCCAGATCTATGTCCACTGCATCAATGATGCCAATTAGCCATCTCATCCTCTGCTGCGTTTTTTCTTTTTGCCTTCAATCTTTCCTAGCATCAGGGCCTTCTCCAGTGAGTCCTCTCTTCTCATTTGGTGGCCAAAATACTCAAGCTTCAGAGTATTTGTCCTTCCAAGGAGCAGGCAGGATTGATTCCTTTCGTGATTGACTGATCAGATCTCCTTGCAGCCCAGGGGACTCTTAAGAGTCTCCTCCAGCACCACAGTTCGAAGGCATCTATTCTTCTCTACTCAGCCTTCCTTATGGTTCAGTAATCACAGCCATACATTACTACTGGTTTCTAATTACAGACCAACAACTTAGAATCATAGAATCACTGAGCTGGAAGGGGCCTTTTAGACCATTGAGTCCAACTCCCTGCTTAATGCAGGAGCCCAAATCAAAGCAAATATGACAGATGGTTGCCCAATTCTTTCTTGACTGCGTCTAGTGCTGGAGCGCTCACCACTTCTCAAGGCCATTGGTTCCACTGTATTACTGCTCTGGTAAAACCATTTTTCTTGATGTTCAGCCTATACCTGGCTTCCTGTAGTTTCAGCCCATTATAATGTGTCCTACACTTTGGGATGACCGAGAACAGACTCTGCCCTTCCCCTTTATGACCATCTTTCCAGTATTTGAAGAGTGTTATCATATCCTCGCTAGCTCTCATTTTCACCCCAAGGCCAGTTTCTTCTTTCTTTCCTCTTATGGATTGGTTTCCAGTTTTTTGATCATCCTTGTTGCCCTTCTCTGTATCTAATCTAATTTGTTTGCAAGTTGAAGGTCATTGTGGTGTTTTTTTTTTTTTTTTTTGCCAAATCACATTGTCTTACATGATCATGTTAGGGTAACTGGAGATGTGATTCTTCCTATTCAGTCAGCTGGCCATCATGCTTTGGGTCATCCCCCAGTTGTGCAATTAAATACATGACACTCAGGAAGCAAAAGAGATTAGAAACGCTTACCCTTATGGGAGCTGGCTTTGTTAAATAAGAGTTTGGCCTTAAATCTTTAAATCAGTTTTGTACTGATGAGCCCTTCAGATGAGGATTGTTCCTTGGTAGATTTCCAAGTCAAGGACTGAACTCCCTAAATTAGAACATGCAGACTCTTTACTACTACCTTGTAGGGCCTGCAGTGGCTCAGTGGTTAAGAAGCTTGCTTTGTTACCTGGAAGGCTGGCAAATTGGCAGCTCAAGACCCGGGTACCGCATGATGGATTAAGCACCAGTCTCTGTTCAGCTCTTGGGGACATGAAAGGAGCCTCATCTGGACGTTCCCCTGAGCAGAGTTTCTTCCGCAAAAATCCTTACATTAGCCAGCCTGAATTGCTCTGCGAGTAGGGAGGCATACAAGTGTGAACAAATCAATAAATAAATAAATAAATATGTTTCTCGCCAAGCTTTAGTCTAGGCAATGGGTGTTTACCCTACCCTTCTCACCCATGGTCTACAAATGTGATCTTAGAAACATCCTATTTGGGGTGAAATAGATTATCATTTCAAAGATATCAAAAAGGAATTGTTGGGAAAATAGCAATC
Source organism: Furcifer pardalis (assembly GCA_030440675.1). Classification (NCBI taxonomy): domain Eukaryota; kingdom Metazoa; phylum Chordata; class Lepidosauria; order Squamata; family Chamaeleonidae; genus Furcifer; species Furcifer pardalis. The sequence continues at coordinate 11,164,194 of CP126900.1, read as the reverse complement.
TTGCATGCACCAACACTGGGTATCAGTAGGATACAGTCTAATGTAGTTGTTCCTTGCTAATAAATTGATGGGTAAAGTTTTTCTCTTCTCTGGTCTCTGTCCCTCTTCATGTTTTTGTTCTCATTTTTGGTAGCTCTATTTTCTTCCTCTACAAGTATCAAACTCAGTTCCCCCCCCTCTGACTCTTAACTCCAGATGGTTACTGTAAGTAGACACTTTTTTCTACTTTAAATATTTTTAGTGGGATTTTTAACACACACAGTGTGTTGGCTTTGTGCACAAATTAGGGAGCTTGTTTAGTTTGACTGTTGAATCACTCCTCATTTCTGGGTGTGTTTTCTTTTCTGCCTTAACTAAAGTCATAATCAAATTTCTAGAACCCTCCCCTTTTAAGCAAAAAAAGGGAAAAAAAGAAAGCCCCAATTAAATATATATGCCGCAATTAAAATTCCTCCTAATATAAAGATTGTGATATAAACATTATCAGAAATTCTAGCCATCTGGGAAGGGTTTCAAGCTAAATTGAGAGCAATGTTAACATAACATCTCATTGTGGGCTGAGAGACTGTTTTGTTTAAAAAAGAAAAACTACCCAATTTCTGAAAGTACAAGTACAGTTTGCTGAGGAGCCACTGGTTGATAATTATCCACAGAAATTAAGAGGTCAAGGCGTTATGAATAATCAATGGATCCCAGAAAGTCACCATCTGTTTGCAAACAATCCATGCGCAGATAAAAGGGAGCAAAATTCATTGAATGAATTATAATTTACACCAGATAATATTTCTCTGTTTGGGTAATTAGCTTCCCGTTATTAAGAGATACTTCTTTTCATTTCTTCCTTTCCTCTTTATACCTCTTCTACTTACAGATCTTTTGACATTTTCTGGCTTTCCCAATTAACAGTCGCCTCCCAATGTCTATGCTGGAAACAATGGCAGAATAACCTTTTCCATAAGAGCCCCACACATTCCCTTATCAAAGTGCTGCACAATAGAGGCCAAATATACTTCTTTATCAGGATACAACAGGCCCTTATTCCAGGCTCACAGTCCATTACAACTGGTGACAGACAGCGCATAGGCTGCCAAGATGAAATAGGCCTGTGCCATAAATCTTTCCCATTTGAATACTGCAAGCACTCTAATACTAGAGGTGGGTTGCGGGATGGAGAGATTTCTGTCCAGCTGGACACCATGCAGAGAATGAATGAATGAAGGATGGATGGATGGATGGATGGATGGATGGATGGATAGATAGATAGATAGATAGATAGATAGATAGATAGATAGATAGATAGATAGATAGATAGATAGATAGATAGATAGATAGATAGATAGATAGATAGGCAGGCAGGCAGGCAGGCAGGCAGGCAGGCAGATCACTTGCTATAAGAAAGAAAGAAAGAAAGAAAGAAAGAAAGAAAGAAAGAAAGAAAGAAAGAAAGAAAGAAAGAAAGAAAGAAAGAAAGAAAGAAAGAAAGAAAGAAAGAAAGAAAGAAAGAAAGAAAGAAAGAAAGAAAGAAAGAAAGAAAGAAGTTTATAGTTTCAATCACAATAGATTTGTTATGTTTCTGTACTGACCATGTGTTTCTGTCCTAAGCCCACATCTTTCATTCCCAGACTTCTAATGCTCCAGGATCACATGAGTAGACACAAACAAACAACTGACAAACATCTCTGATTTGAGCTATTGAGCATTGGTTGGGCTATATGGTAACTAAGGTTGGCCAACTTGGCCCTTGCCCTGTAATACACAAATGCAGAAGGTATTTACTTATTTATTTACTTATTTATTTATTGGTCACATTTGTATTGCTGCCCAATCGGCAAGCAACTCTGGGCGGCGTACAACACTTCCATCATAAAATGTATAAAAACACCCACCTTAAAACTATAAGAACCTTTTAAAAACCCTTAAAAACACTAAACTTACTCCCCAGCCCCCACCGATTGAAAAGCTAATTAAAATGAGATCAGTCCCTTTATATAAGCCAGCTTGGGAGGGGGGGTTACCTTACCACCACTTCCCCACACCTGCTTTGCCAGCCAGGTTTTGAGCTCTTTCCTGAATCACAGCAACTCTGTCTGGAAACCCACAGGGGTTCCACAGGGCCAGAGCAGAAGCTGAAAAGGCTCTCCTTCTGATGCTAGAGAGATGGGCCTCTGTAGCTGATGGTGTTTTTATGGAGCTCCTCTGGTCTGTTCTAGTGGGATGGACAGACTTTGGGGTGATGTGGTCTCTTAAGTATCCTGGACCACTACCATGTATGAAACTTCTCTTTCTCTTTATTTCAATGAGCACCACATTCTGATTTCTTCTTGGGATTTAATGCCCATCTCTCAAGGTGTAGTGGGTGGGACATGGTGCCACTTGCCTCAAGAGGCAAGACTTCTAGTTATGGGTCTGGACCTTGGTGCTGACAAGGCTGGACAAAGCTTTAGAGACACTTCCTGGTGTGGGGGAGGCGGTGGGGGAGGCACATGAAATGGTGGCACAGGCCGCATCCAGCCCACAGACCGCAGGTTGAGAATCCCTGCCATATTGGATTGTTTCCTCCATCAAAGTGAGGAGAAATCTTAGTTTAGAAAAGACCGTGAGAAAGAAAATTTACAAATTCTCTCCTTTATCCTCTCTACTCATGAATCCAGAAGGTCTTTGGATTTGGTAGAGACAGAACACAGGAGAGTATTGCAGCTGTTGTTTTTTCAGTTACACCTCCCAGAATCTACCAGCCAGTATTTTGTGGAATCCTCTGAGGTGATTCTTGTTAGTGGCTCAGCGATTAAGAAGCTCGCCTTGTTAGCTGGAAGGCTAGGAAGTCGGGAATTCTAGACCTGGGTACTGCATGATGGTTTGAGCACCTGTCTCTGTCCCAGCTCCTGCCAACCTAGCAGTTTGAAAGCAAGACATTGCAAGTAGATAAATAGGGACTACTTTGGTGGGAAAAGATCTTGGGGACATGAAAGGAGCCTCATTCAGGCATCCCCTAAACTGAGTTCCTCCAGCAAAAATCATTTCAAACTAAAATTATTTCTGACACGAAATTATTATTATAGTAAAAAACCCAGGTTATGACGGAGGTCCATTCCAATGGCATCTGTTGTAACCTGAAAAATTGTAAACCAAAACATCCATAGGGATGCATTGAAAAATTAGAAAATGGTCATGAATTGATCATTGTAAACTGGGAAAAAAATATATTAAAAATTTGTAAACCGGGATGTTTCCATAGGATTTGCCATTGTAAACTGCAGCAAACTTAAACCAAGGCAGTTGTAACCCAGGGGGTTTACTGTATTATTATAGGAACTTTACCAAATGTTCACTGCACTGTGGATTCTCTCTTAATCAAGAAGGCACTTCGGTGTTTTCCATGTAAATGGAAATATCTTTCCCTCTTGTCCCAATGAAGTTCCGCTCCTTTTGTTTCCGTCTGCTCAAAACCTCCAATTTTCCACTCTTCCCATAGCTTCGTCTCAATGGCTCATTTAGGACGTTCTCACCAGAACAGTGGAGCATCATTTGAGTTAATTTAGCCTCCTCTTGGGTGCAAAACAATGGAAGCACAAAATCCCAAGCCTACTTTCCACATCTGCTCCGTTGCACATCATTTAGCTGAGCTTCTTCTTCAGACAAGCGGTCTCAGGAGAGAGGCCTTCAACATTATTCCAGCCCTATGGGAGTCTTCCCCAGGGTTAGCTGGCTGTACATATGTGTCTGTGTGCCTGGCTTTGTCTGTGAGCCTATATCTGTATTCTCAAGAAAAGCACTTGTGGTAACACGTATATCTCTATTGCAATTTATCCTCTTCTGTCTTTGCTTGTCCTGCCTTGACAAGAAATGCAACACTTCCTTGAGACTTCAGCTGACACTCTGAAGCTACCCTATAACTAAGCCTAACGAGGAGCCTTGGAACTATCATTGTCAACAATTACGAGTAGTCTAGAACATTTAGAACTTTTTTTGAAGTTGCTACATTCAAAAGTAGCTAGAGATAAGTCCCCGTTTCTTTCACTGTAGCAAACCACATGAACCCATACGTTGAAAACAAGCCACATGAAGAAAGGACCTGAGGATGCTTAGCCTTGAGAAAAGGAGAGTTAGAGGGGATATCAGAGAGTAAATAGAACAAAAAACAACCAACCAACCACCGCTGTGGCACCTTAAAGACGAACTCCTGTATTTTAATGTTAGCTTTTGTTTATCAAGTCCACTTTGTCAGACATAAGAGTAGATATCATGGTATACTTATATATATATATGGTATAGAGGCCCAGAGTAGCTGGGCAGAGTTGGTTGGTTCAAGAGATAGATATGCAAAATGAGTTATTTACAATCAGTAACAGCATGCAATCAGTTTGTCTATTTACTCCAATGGGAGTAAATTTGAAACAGGTTTCAATGTGTTGGCATGATATCTACAGCGTTTTTGTCCTTTTTTTTGTTTACTCTCTGATATGCTTGCACAGACTAACACAGCTACCACTTCACAAATTTCTTAGTGGGGATAGAATAGTACTCTTCAAATACCTGAAAGATGGTCATAAAGAGGAATGGTGGGATCTGTTCTCACTCCTTCCAGAGTGCAGAACGGAATGGGGTAAAATGACAGGAAACCAGATATAGGCTGAATATTAGGAGAAACTTGTTAATCCTTAGAGCAGTATGACAGTGGAACTATCTCCCTTGAGTGGTAGTGAGTGCTCCAATACTGGAAACATTCAAGAGAAAACTGGGTAACCACTGCCAGATCTGCTTTGATTTGGATTCCTGCATTGAGCAGGGGTTTAGACCTGCCTAAAAGACCCTTTCCAACTCAGGGATTCTATGATTCTATGTAACTGAGTCATTGAAAGTAACTTTTCAAGCACTGTATATGTCCATGAGTCGAAGATCTAAAGTTACAAAGGACCAGTCATGTGGTTGAGTGGGCCAGGCATGTGGCTGAGTGGGCTGGTAACCTGATTCCTCCCACAGGAAGCAGAACGTACCCGCACATGCACAAAATGCTGCCGTAAATTCAGCTGCAGTTGTATTTACCACAGCCATGAGTGCTTTACGGCAGCATTTTGCACATGCATGGGTGCATTTTACTTCTGCTTCCAGGAGTGGAGCAGGTTGGATTATTAGGTGCCATAGGCTGGATCTGGCCCATGGGCCATAGTTTCGGCACCCTGATGTAGATGCTCATTCATCATTCTCAGCCTAACTTTCCCCTTCATTAGCTGCCAAGAGTTACTGTATATACTCAAATATAAACCAACCCGAATATAAGCCGAGGTACCAAATTTTGACCCGAAAACCTAGGAAAATAGATTGACCCAAGTATAAGCCGAGGATAGAAAATGTAGCAGATGCTAGTGAGTTTCAATAATCAAAATACATGAAAATATGGTACAATTAATTAAATTGTTGGCACATCTTAATCTGGCACAGTCCTGGAACCCTCGTTGTCGTTGACCTGAGTATAAGTTGAGTCCCCTTTTGGGGGCTTAAAAACTCAGCTTATACTTGAGTATATATGGTATTCATATTATAGAGGAAACCAGACTTTTAAACTTCACAAACTTCTTTACAACTGTTTACCAAAAAAAAAATTCACAGCACAGATGTAGGCTGTAGGGTATGTTCTGATTTGTTCAGATTTCACAGGTCTTCTGTCCATTCATTTCTTTTCATCAAAGTTCATAAATGTCTCCCACATCTGCCTCTGGAAACCATTTCTTTTTTTCTTTTAAGAAAAACCCATCCTTCATAATGGCTTCAAGTTTGTGCTTGAAAAATTGTAAACTGGAGTCAAAATTAATGACTGCACATCAGATCAAAAATGACAGCCCCAGGACTGATCACGAAATGAAAGAGTATATCGTTCAATAGTGAACGTTATAAATTAGGAAAAGTACAAAAAGGAAGGGAACATTGGGGGATTGTGTGAAGAGGTGGATGGATTTATTGGCTTTTCCCTTGGAGTCTGTTAGTCTGTTGGGCTAATCTGCTGGTGAGAGTTCGGACCATGCTTTCGACTTGAAAGAAGAGCAAAATTTGTTTCCAGAAGACCAATGCTCATGTCATTTTTGTAGACTAATACGACAATCTGCAGGACTGCGGTGGCTCAAGAGGTTAAGACACTAAGCTTAAAGACTAGAAGGTCAGAGTTCGATACCAGAGTATTGCATGACGGAGTGAGTCCCTATCTCTGTCCCAGCTCTTGCCAACCCAGCAGTTTGAAAGCAAGACATTGCAAGTACGGTAGATAAATAAGTACCAATTTTTTGATGGGAAGGCAAACAGCTTTCTGTGCACTCCAGTGTCTAGGCATTCATGTCACGTGTCCACGGAAATATCTGCAAAACAGACAGTGCTGGCTCTTTGGCTATAAACAGAGATGAGCGTCAGATACAACTGGTTTTTGAGCAATGGTGACTTTACCTTACCTATGATAATCTGCACATCCTTCCACAAGACACAGCAAGAACATGCAGCAGCTCAGAAGGCACCAGGAAAAAGATGGAATTCTCAGGGCTTATATGTTCACAAAGCAAAATACTGTTTTCTGAGCAATACAACCAAATAATCTCCAAGATGTGGCCGATAAGGCCAAACTATGTTCAAGTACCTGGAACTTTTAAACCTGATTTGGACTGAGACATCTCCTCTCCTTTTAATACTCAGTCCAAGAGTTGGAGACTAATTGATAACAATTTTAACAATAATTACGTGCTGCCAGGTCATTCCTAGGGCAATGGTGGCTTAGTGATTAAAACTGCAAGCTTGATGACTCGAAGGTCAGCAGGTCAGCAGTTTGAGACCCAAGTGCTGTGCGACAGAATGAGCTCCCATCTCTGCCCCAGCTCCTGCCAACCTAGCAGTTCAATAGCAATAAATTCCAAGTACAGTAATACCTCGGATAACGTTTACCTCGGATAACGCTAAAATCGCATAACATTAAGTAATCTGGGGAGGAGAATTGGATCGAATAACGTTAAGGTCCTATGGGATGGATCGAATAACAACCGCTGAAACCTGTGCAGTTACAATGTATTTAATGTTATTCGATCCATCCCATAGGATTTTAATATGGATCGAATAACACTAAAAATTGGATAACACCGAGTCTTGTGGAACCAAGTCGTAGCATTATCCGAGGTATTACTGATGAATAGGTACCGATTTGGCAGGAAAGGTTGTGTCTAGTCATGCCTGCCACATGAAGCTGTTACCTTTCCCACCAAAGTGGTACCTATTAATCTACTTGCAATTTCTTGCTTTCAAATTGCTAGGTTGGCAGGAGCTGGGTAAGATGACAGGCGCTCACTCTGTCAAGCTGCGTTCGGGTCTCGAATGGCTGACCCACCAACTTTCCAGTCGTCAAACTGAACATCTTAACCTCTAAGCCACTGCAGCTCTTGTACAGACCTAGCAATGGTTAAATATAAAGGAGGAAGGGGGGAAGCCCAAAAACCTGACTCTTGATTAAAAAGACGAATAAAAGGATAAGGAATGAATGCTTTTGAAGATTCACTTGTCATGTCTGTTATTGATTTTCATAAACAGCTTGCTAACCAGCCTCCCTTTTCTTCCCTGATCATGTTCCTCAGCTTGTGCACAGAGGGATCGTGACAGCTTCCCAAATTAATTTTTTGCCGGAGAGAAAATCCCTCTCTCACACACACAAAAAACGCTGAGGCAGTAGTAGCACTGGTGGTCTTATCTGATCGTGCTTGACAGACAGAAGAATAAGCAGCAGAGGTTGTTGAAAAACCTGATATGACTATGAATGCGTGAGAGCTTCCTGCCGTCACAGTTTGCACAACGGTGCATGGAGAGAAATAGAATAAGCTCTTCCTGACAAATAATATGCCACATTTCATTGCAAAGAACATTATGGGGAGCGGGAGGGATGAAATGTCTTGTTACCGCAGCATTGCAGCGTCCATTTTGAAGCACAATCTCCAGGGCTAGTTTTGACCTATAATGCCCTCGACAACGTGTACTCAATCTGAAGGGTTGCCTCTCCACTTCTGAGGCTCCCTGGGTTTGAAGAGTTTCAGGTGAAGCCATTTTCTGTCCCACCGTGCTTTGGAAAGCAAAGAGCAGGGAAGGAAGAATAATTTCTACGGCATGAACTCCATGCTGTGGCAAATTCATCTTTGCAAAAAGACACAGCCAAGTTTTCATCGTAATTAGGCCACACCGATAGGCCGAACTGGAGGAGGAATGTGGAACAAATGAAAACCTACAACTTGTTTACCATCCTTTTGACACGCACAGATCTATAGGTACACATGTACAAACACACTCAGCTTCTCTTCAAGCCTTCTAGAAGCTAAAATCTCACAAGTTTCATCCTGTACAGCTCAGTCTACTTTAAAAAAACTTTCAGAGTTTCTGGCCATAGCAAGTATAGTAGGAAGAAGAGGAAATATCTAAGTAGACTTTTAGGAACTCACAAGAAGAGGACATTGTTGTTGTTGTTCAGTTGAGTCTGAACCTTGGCAACCTCATGGACCATAGCACGTCAGGCTTCCCTGCCCACATAGGTCAACGCCAGTGGTGTGTTGGCCCACAGGGATACAGGGACTCATCCCGGTGTGCCCCAGCGACAAGCGCCCCCCAGAGCCAGGTAGAGGTAATGGGAATGTATGGGATTTCTCCCTCCCAACCGTCCCCCCCCCAATAGGCACCCCATCACTTCCTGTCCACCAACCTCCCAAGAAGCACCCAGCACACCTACTCATTCCGTCCTGCAGTATTCGGGAATCGAAATACTGTACATACAAGGAAATAATAAAAGTGCCTTCATTTTTGAAGGAAGCCATGAAATGTTAATGGCTAAAGAAGAAAGTTTAGGTGGTGTCTTGGTGTGGCAGGACTCAGAAAATCATCTAGAATGAGAATTGTATCTGTTGTCATGTGTTACAACTAGAAAGTGAGGGTTACTATGTTTTATTAAGTATTTTCTGCACCTGGCAGAAAGCAACATTTGGACCAGTTGGTTTCTAGGGGATGCTAAGCGATGTTCTGAGCGATTAGCTTCTGAAAGCCCCGTATCTCCTGATGCATAATGCATTTCCCAGGACCTCTTTGTGCGGACTTCAAAGGGACATCATCCGCACTGAAGCCTGCCAGCAATCATGTCAAGAATCAATGTCCGCAGGCTAAAAAGCACCAGCGGCATCGGCTTGCCTCTCGGAATTTATCACACTTTCCAGCATCTTGGTAGCCACAAGGAAAGTGTTTTCCTTGGTGAATCAGAAAGAAAAACTACACTTTTCACAACAATGCAGTTGTGTGGCAATGTAAATAATAAACAAATCCTGTAATTCCCACCTTAGGAGTTCCACCTTTTTTTGTGTGTACTCTAAAGACACAAAATTATTGCTCACATCAGGGAGAATAGGCTTAACCTGAAAGGCTTTAAGACTTAAGGTCAAAGTTAAGGTCTACCTTTCTTGCAAGTTAGTCATGTCTAACTCTAGTTGACTCATTTCCATTTAACAGCCCCAAAGCCACGCTGTCTGCATCTGCAGACAATTCCATGGTCCTGTGACATGACTAGATGCTGGAGCCCATGGAACACTGTTACCTTTCCTGCCAAAGTGGTACCTATTCATCTACTTACGATTTCTTGCTTTGGAACGGCTAGGTCGGCAGGAGCTGGGACAGACAACAGAAACTCACTTCATCACACTGCACTCGGGTCTCGAACCGCTGGCCTGCCAACCTTCTGGTTGTCAAGCTCAGCATCTTAAACAGCCCTGCTTTGAGACTTAGCTAGGAATCAAAGTGGAGTTAAGTCTAGGCCAGTTATAAGCCTTTTTTTCTGGTGAACTCTACTGAGGTGCCTAAAAGGTATGCATAAGACAGGTAGAACTCAGGATGGGGGATGATAGAATGTGTAGTCCAGGAAATCTGAAAATCACATAGATACCAGTCATTGTCTCCAACCCTAATTTGTTGTTGTTCAATTGCACAGTCGATTCCAACCCTTTGCGACTCATTGGACCACTATCCACCATGCACTTCTGTCCTCCACCATCCTCGTCAACTCGCTCAGTTCTGTGCCCATTGTCTCTACAATACCATTTAGCCATCTCATTTTTGGCCGCCACCTTTTTCTTTTGCCCTCCACCTTTCCCAGAATCAAGGCTTTCTCAAGTGAATCCTCTCTTCTCATTTGATGTCCAAAGTACTTTAGCTTCATCTTTACTATTTGACCTTCAAGGGAGCAGTCAGGGTTGATTTCTTCTAAGATTGACCTATTTGTTCTCCTCGCTGTCCAGAGGACTCTCAAAACTCTCCTCCAGCACCACATCTCAAAGGCATTTAGATATATCATTACAGGGGTAGAGCAGAGAGGAGGAGAGCAATATGTTCCAAAGAACTGCAAGGTCCATCTCAGGAGTGAATTGAATAGATTTACAGGAAAGATAACATCTCTTAGATGAACTTAAACTTTACTTTATTATGAACCTAGCTCAGCTTCTTCAAAACAAAATTAGGTTTTTCAGGTAACCAGTGTCAGCATCTTCACCTGCATTTAGTCCAACCACTATGAGTTGTAGAGTTCTGATTGTCAAGTGGGGAAAATGTGCTCTTTGATGACTTCTCAACCTGAGGCTTACAGTCAATCCTGTTATCAGATCACTTCTCAGAACAAGCCATGTATTCATTGTCGTGCTCCTCTACAAAACAAGATGGTTTCACAGGCCTGCCAATGTAAGAATCCTACAGCTAAAGGATTCCTTGCATCTGACCATCCAGCCTCCATTTAGAAAAGACTCCAATGAGGGGGAGTCCATCATCCTTCAAGGAGGTCTATTCCATGACTGTTATCTTCTCTCCAACACTGATTTCAATGGAGACTGAAAAGGATGACTATGATCCAGATGTTATCACTCTGCATTTCCTGGAATGCTTAGGAGATGCTTGAAGATAAATGACTGAACAACAACTAATTTCCTCCAAACCAAGTTCTCTTGGTAGATTTGCCATCCATCAGCAGCACTCGAGATGTTTATGATTTGTCTTTGGGATTCTCTTAGGATCAGAGTGCATTGACTGCCTCAGAAGATATGTAGCAATAACTCTGGTAACTACTCATCCATTTCCTGCTTAAGGCTATTTATGTCCAATGCTGTTTTTATGGTGTCCATAAAGGTCCCATGTCCTAGTAGTTTGGCTTGATGTTGCATTTTCATTATCAAACAAAAAGAAGAGGGACAGAACTGCTGATACCCACCAATGAGAGTTTTTATAATAATAATTATGTGCTTGGGCCATGATGGCGAACCTTGGCACTCCAGATGTTCTTGGACTTCAATTCCCAGAAGCCCAAGCCCCTGTGAATCCACACAAATGGGTTTGCTGAGGTTCATCCAGCCTGCGCCACCCTCGTCACTCCTGGAAGTGGAAGGCGTGATCAGTAGGTGTGCTGACTTGAGCTTCTGGTAACTGAAGTCCAATAACACCTGTAGAGCCAAGTTTGCTTACTCCTATTGTAGTCCATAGGTCCTGAAATGTGGCTCTCCAGACGTTCTTGGACTTCAATTCCCAGAAGCCCTGATCTGCAGGTGTACTGACTTGGGCTTCTGGGAACTGAAGTCCAATAATACCTAGAGAGCCAAGTTTGAGGACCTATGTCTGTGATGGCAGACCTTGGCACTCCAAGTGTTCTTGGACTTCAATTACCACTGTCCTATGGATTGGAGATTCATAATGGTGAGGGTACAATGAAGTAGTCACTGCAGATATTAAGCAACAGTTCAATTATTCTTCAGATCAAATGAATTAAGTTTTTCAGTATCTCCCACTACTGAATCTGTGAAAATGTTAAGAACTGAGAGTTGAAAGCAAAAGAGCTGGGGTGCTGTGTAGTTTTGCTCCCCATCAGCAACAAAAATAGGTCCAAGACAAAGGAAAAGTTCCTTCATCCCAGAGTGCAAGACACATAACAATAGGCTGAAGCTACAAGAAGCCTGATATAGGCTGAATAGCAGGAAAGACGTCTTGACGGTTAGAGCAGTACGAGAGTGGAACCAAGGGCTGTAGGTTGGGGACCTTTGGCCTAAAGGGCCTGTTCCAACTCAGTGAGTCTATGATTCTATGGATTTAGGGATACTCATGTTAGATAGAGGCAGTATTGTAGCAAGGATTCTAGATTTGGGGGTGCAAAAAAAATGTCAGGAGGGGCAACAATGTCGCACTCACATATATAACATTGGCACCGGAGGGGGGGGGTGCTGTTATCTCAGGAGGGTTTTCACACACACACCCTGTCCCCTCTGACTATGGCTAGAGGACCCATGATAGAGGACCAATGAGGACCATTTCTGACTGAAGTGCCATTGATTTCACTGGCCTTTCCTGGTAGGAGACCATTGACTCTTTCACACGTTGCATGGGAAAGCACAACATGGACGACTAATTCAGGCATACTGTACAAAGGATGGTTAATTTATTTACTCATCGATTTTCACGTCTGTTTATTTATACCCAGTATTTATACCCCTGCTTTGTATATAAACAATTGAGGTGGCTCACAGACCAACGAATCAATGCATGTAGCCACAAAATGAGACTGAAAACAACATCAATCAGAATAATCAAAGACTGTCAAGTCCAGAACCCAAAAAGAGAAAACAAAACTGAAGGAGTTTGAAACCCAATTAAAAACCAGAATTTAAAGGACAAAAAAGAACAGAGGAAAACTGTATTCTCTCTTTCTCTCTCTACTGCTGCCTAGTTTATGGAATTAAGAGCAAGAACACTAGATATGGTTGCCAAATAGGATGTGATTGATTTTTAAGCTGATATAATATCACTGTTTGATCTTTTGCTTTAGAGAAACAGATCCTGCTGTCTTGCTCCCCATTTTTCTATTCTCAATCTTCAAAGAGTTCTGTTTGTCTCACCAGGCAAGAGATAAACCTAGAGCTGTGATGGTGAACCTTGGCTCTCCAGGTGTTCTTGGACTTCAATTCCCAGAAGCCCAAGTCAACACTCCTGTTGATCAGGGCTTCTGGGAATTGAAGTCCAAGAATAGCTGGAGTGTCAAGGTTGGCCATCACTGTGGTGGCAAACCTTGGCACTCCAGGTGTTCTGGAACTCCAACTCCCAGAAGTCCTGATGAACAAGAATGCTGACTTTGGCTTCTGGGAATTGAAGTTCAAGAACAGCTGGAGTGTCAAGGTTGGCCATCATTGTGGTGATGAACCTTGGCACTCCAGGTGTTCTGGAACTTCAATTCCCAGAAGTCCTGATCAGCAGGAATGCTGACTTGGATTTATGCGAATTGAAGTCCAAGAACACCTGGAGTGCCAAGGTTAGCCATCACTGTCCTAGAGGGATCAATCCAGGCTTTTCTCTGCAGAAGAAGGAGAGACACGACAGATAGATTTGACACATTGTCTGTTTTCAAGTACTCTGTTTTCAAGAACAAGTGACTGTGGTACCTCAAGTGGTTAAGATGCTGAACTCGCTGACTGGAAGGTCGAAGTTCAATTCCTGGGTCCTGCATGAAGGAGTGAGCTCCCGTCTCTGTCCCAGCTCCTGCCAACCCAGCAATTCAAAAACAAGGAATTGCAAGTAGATAAATAGAGACCACTTTAGTGGGAAGGTAAACAGCGTTCCGGGCACTGCCACATGTCCATGGAACCGTCTGCAGGTGAAGACAGCACTGGCTCTTTGGCTAAATGAAAAAATGAAATTTGTATGTAAATTGAAGCAAACCCATAGGAAATTGTGTAAATTGGGACATGGTTTTAGCACAAAATCATTATGTAAGTCGAATATTATGTAACTCAACGCATATGTAAGTCAGGGTTTTACTGTATTGTGTATTTGTGTAAAAACAAATTTGAGGAAAAACACATTTTCGCACAAGAACACTTCCAAAATGTTTGGCAAAAATAATGCCAAAATACAAAATACATACAGAGGCGTTCAAAATGTCACCCAATTTTATTTTTTATTTTGTTTATTTATTTACTTTTGGTGGCGGTGGTGGGGAGACTTTTGAAGTTTTTATTCTCAAAGGTTAAAATAAAAATAAGTAAAGATTTATATACCTAATCTACCGTTGTGTCTCTCTGTGGTTTTATTTCCATTCTTCCATCAAAACTCAGCCAAATGCAGAATGGTTATCTTTTAATAAGTATATGCAGGGGAAAGAGGGAAAGGCTATTCCCCCTCACATCCACACAACCACCAGTTTCACGAAGGCCTGTTGGATTCCTCCTCGCTGCTATAATTTACAATCACTTATCACATTAGTTACTTAATTGTCTTTTCAGAGTGTACTCAATTACAAAATTAGAATCCTTATCTCAGGGTGGCAGCCAACTCCTTCACAGAACCCATAAAATGGGGAAATTAGCTGCTGAAGAATATTTCCTCCGCTCTCTTTACCATCCATTGACTTTAAATCAAAGCTGAAGAAGAAAACTGGGGTTGGAACTGGGGGTAAGAAACTGCTTTACAAGTTACAGAATTAAAGCAGCTTGGGGCGTGGATTAACTCTTCCCACTACTGAAGAAGGGCTTAACTTGGATTTTGGTTTGCAAAACACTTAAAACACTACACCAGGGGTTCTCAACATAAGCCCTGTGGGCCATATCTGGCCTGTGGGCCCCCACCCCACCCCTCCAAGAGCATTTGAGAAACAAAATGGCCACCCATTTTTGTCCCAACAGATTCAAAATGGGGTGGCCATTTTGTTTCTCAAAATTTTGAAGCTGTTGGGACCTGCTGTCCTTCAGGAAAGGATTGAAAACCTGGCTGGCAGGTCAGGTCTGGGGAATGGATGGATCAATTTCCCCAGCCAGTTGGATGGTTTGACCCCCAGTGCCTCCTAGCTACAATGCCTAGCTATAATGCCTAGTTTTTAATGCTAAGTTTTTGAGCTTCTTTTAAAACTTTTAAAACTTTTAATTTCTGAACTGGTTTTAAATTGTTGTCAAGATGCTGTTGTGTTGGGAATCGCCCTGGGTCCCTTCGGGGAGGAGGGCGATAAATAAATTTTAATAAATAAAATAAATAAAAAGAAACATCTCTCCATCCCACCAGAGTGGACCGGAGAGGCTCCCTAGTTGTTCCATCGGCCAGAGAGGCACATCTCTCTGGCACTAGAAGGAGGGCCTTCTCTGTGTCTGCTCCAGCCCTATGGAACCTCCTACCAACTGAGCTACGTCTACAGATGGAGTTGCTGTCTTTTAGGAAGAACTTAAAAACATGGCTGGCGGGACAGGTATGGGGGCCTGGCGGTACCATGACCCCAGCTTGCTGGTTAGTTTGAGCTCCCTCTCTCCCCTGGTCTTTTAATCTTTTAATATTTTATCTTTAAGTTGGTTTTAACTTTTTAATTATTATTGAAATTTGCTGACTTTTATACATTTTTAACACTTTTTAAATTTTTATAATTGTAACTTTGAAGTTTTTGATATTGGGTTCGGGGTTGTATTATGTTATGTTTTTATGATGTTGTAAACCGCCCTGGGTCGCCCCGGTGAGAAGGGCGGTATAAAAATGTAAATAAATAAATAAAATGGTCACCCCATCATGCAGGCAGGGCAAAATGGCCATCCGGCCCTCGAAGCTGACTGAGAGAGCTTGACCCGGTCCCCAGTCTGAAAAGGTTGAAAAGGTCTCTAAATTAGACCAACAGGATGTAAACAGACTATTACTTTGTGGTTTCCTTCCATAAAGAAAACATTGGACTTTGTGTAGAATTCCACCTTGAGATTGTGTACTCAGATTTTTTTCTCTTATTTATGTTATCCTGGCGAATTACATTACTATGATTGAGTAGCATTTGTGTGGAGATGCCACCATCTACCAGCCCCACGCCATCCCAAGCTGCATGTGTTCATGCAAATGGGGGTTTTCCCCAGAGATTACATAGCATGCAAATTCCAGCATGGAAATAAAGAGATCAGGTTGGTGTTATCTGCAATCTGGGTGACTTTATTTTGGGCACAGAGCAGTTGGGGAAGCTAGAGCACAATCCAATTTGTTACCCCCAATACTTGCCAAGCTGTGGAATTAATTTAATTTCTGTCTCCTTGTGCCAAAAAATATGAATGCTAGAGTTTGTTCTACGAGTCTCCCATTTGCACACTGGAAAAGGTAAAGCCGTTAGGGAAATCAATTCCTTCCTTGTCAGAAGAATTGCATATAGCGCTAGTTTACCGTATCGCAAACTGCAAATTGGCCTTCTCCTTTGAGAGGTTCAGGATTGTTGGCCTGGGATATTCCAGCTCTTTGCTGCCATCGTCTCCAAAATATGCCCGCATGGAACCAGAAGTCACATCTTAAACGGAATGTGAAGCCACATCAGAGAAATATTTCTAAATGATCCCAGGGAATATTTCTGGTTCAGCCAAGCCATATTCCAGCTGATAAGTCACTTAAATTTTCTCCAGCATTTTTGTGTTCCATTATGTTGTGTTACATAACATAACACAACAAGCAATGGAGAGATTAATCCTCGGAATCTCACTTCGCAATAAAGTAAAAAAAATAGTTGAAGATCACTTGCTAATAGACATAGTAACAGAATACCTGACAAACAAATTAAGGTGCTCTGGCCATGTTTGCATGTACAAGTGACAATAGATGGAAAACCAGAGGGCAAAATTCATTCACCATTGTGTGTGTTAATTCTCTGTGAAATGTTCAGTAAAAGCTGTGCTGGAGAGAGAGGCCTAGAACTGGAGAGTTTAGGATCCCTTATCTCCAGACACTGCATGCAAAGAAACATGTGTCCTCCATTTCTTGCTGGTTCAAGAATCCCAGGTTTCCACCACAAATCCCCAGAAGCCTAAATCAATTTCTCTGTTTAAATTCTTTATTTATAAATTTTCAATAAAAGAAAACAATAAGAAAAACAAACATACAATACAAAAAAATTTTTTTCCACAGGAATACTACATTTGATATATAGTAATAGAAAAAAGAAGTAATAATACATTTTTCTACTTTTATGTCACACTGTTGAGTCAATGATTCTAATACCTCTATTATCTCTACTGCACATATTCTTCATTGCTTAATTCACCTTTGTGCTATATACAATGTCCAGGAGGGTTATAACCATTTACATTTTCCAAAAATTAATTTGTTCTGGTACAGGGTTGACTCCTTTCTTTTCCACAATCACATATTCCACAAATTTCCTCCAGATTCCCCAGAATCCATTGAACTATGCCTTTCTTAACATTTAATTCCCATGTCAATTTATCATTAAGAGCTAAATCCCACAGTTCCTTATACCAATCTTGTATATTCAATGACACATTGCTTTTCCAATTTTTTGCTATACATTGTCTTGCTGCAGACAGCATCACAGCCATCAGCTCTTTGCCATCCTTGCTCATTTTATATTTATCCACATTTGTTAATAGTGCTGTATCTGGTCCCAATTCTAACCACATATCCATTACACTTTCAATTTCCTTTTCAACCTTACCCCAGAATTCTGACACCTCGTTACAATTCTACCACATGTGTACATATGTCCCAGTAAAATGCTTACATCTCCAGCATTTATTGCTTATTTCCTTATTTATTTGATGCAGTCTAATTGGGGTCAGATACCATCTCCAAAGCATCTTGAAATTATGTTCTTTTACTCTTACAGACATAGTTCTCATAATTCTTTTTTTCCATTTTCTATGCCAACTCTCTTCCGAAATTGTCATATTCAAATCTTGTTCCCAAATATTCTTTAAAACTTCCTGTGTTTTCCCTCGTTTATTCATTATCTTATATATTTTACTAACTATCCCTTTAATACCCATATCTCCTTTTCTTATTTTAACCAAAAGTTCTTGAAAGGTTGTGAGTTGCCTATCTAAACTGTTATAGGATAAGAATCTCTTATTCCAATTATTTATCTGGAGAATCTGAAACCAATTTAATTTCAATTGTATAAAAAGTGCCTTTCTTTTCTCCAAATCTTTGCAAATCTTCAGCCAATCTTTTAACAGTGAAACCCCATTTTCTAATAATATTGCCTTGATATCGCTATCTATTTTAATTGGGAAGTTATTAAAATCTTCTAGTTCTACAATTGGTGAAATCCCTGGAATAAGATCTTTTCTTACTCCACTCCATTCTTCTATAGTTGTTTTTATCATCCTATTCTGTATCTCTTTATGTTTTTTACCATCAATTTTACTTAAAAATATCGCTTTACCCACTTGCAAGAAGTCTCTCTTTTCAATTTTTTCCCATATCGATTCTTCCCTCATTAAATTTTTACATTTCTTACTTGAAAAGCTCTATAATAATTATGTATATTTGGGATTCCCAATCCCCCTTCTTTTTGAGGTATGTACCACAGTTGTTTAGATATTCTTGCTTTTCGCTTCCCGTTACAGAACTTGTTTATATTTTTTTGATATTCTTCCAGTTCTTTATTACTATGTTTTATTGGTAAGACGTCGAATAAAAAATTTAATTTGGGTAATAGCATCATTTTACTTAAGGCTACCCGGCCGAACCATGATAAATTCAATTTATTATATTGTATTATTTTCCCTTCAATATCCTTCTTTTGCTTTAAATAATTTAACTTTTTAAGTTCCCCAGTTTTGCCTGAGATCGTTACTCCCAAATATTTTAGATTAGATTTGACTTGTATCTTATATTTTTCTTTAATATTTTCTCGCTCCACTTTTTCCCCATTACAATATATCATTTCCGATTTTTCCCAATTTACCCTCAGACCAGTTGTTTCTTCAAATGTTTTTAAATGCAAATATATTCTTTCTAATGCCTTCTTTGGATGCTTTACAATTATAAGTGTATCGTCTGCATATAAATTTATTTTATTATCTTCTATTCCGCTTATTTCCTCATCTTGGCGTATAGCATTGGCTAAGAACTCCATTGCCATTATAAACAAAACTGGGGATAAAGGGCACCCCTGACGGGTGCCTGCTTCCAATTTTATATCCTCTGTATATATGTCATTGACTTTAACTCTAGCTGTTCCTTGTTGGTATAATTTTGCTATTACTCCCTGAAATTTATTACCAAATCCATATAGACCGATCATTCCATGAATTGTAGCCTATTGT
The DNA here is from genome assembly GCA_030440675.1 of Furcifer pardalis. Taxonomy (NCBI): domain Eukaryota; kingdom Metazoa; phylum Chordata; class Lepidosauria; order Squamata; family Chamaeleonidae; genus Furcifer; species Furcifer pardalis. Next base: position 11,145,109 of record CP126900.1, on the reverse strand, counting down.
AACGAATCAAATGCTTTAAATATATCTAGAGATAAGAATCCTACCTTCTCTTTTTTCCTTTCTGTAGAATCCAACAGGTCCAACACTCTTCTTACCAAATCTGACATATATCTGTTTTTCACAAATCCTGCTTGATCTTTATTAATGTATTCATTTATAAAGCTACCCAATCGTTTAGTCAGTATTGTAGTAAAATTTTTTGCATGTTCATTAATTAATGAGATTGGCCTGTATGATTCTATTTTCTCTAAATCTTTTCCTGGTTTAGGAATTAAAGTAATGATTGATCTATTCCATGAGTTTGGAATTGATTCACCTTCCAATATTTTATTGAATAATTTACATAGCTTTGGGACTATCAGTTCTTTAAATTCCTTATAGAATTCAGCCGGTAACCCGTCTTCTCCCGGCGCCTTATCTGGTTTTAATTTTCCAATAACTTCCCTAATTTCATTTTGTGTAATTTTCTCCTCCATTTTGTTTCTATGTTCTTCTAAAATCTTATTTATTTGTTGTTTATCAAAATATTCTTTAAGTTTTGACATGGTTACATCCTTTTTAGAATATAGATCTCGATAAAAACTTTCAACTATTTTAACTTTTTCTACACTCTTGTTACACCTTTTCCCTTTTTTATCTATCAGTACACCAATCTGGCTCTTAATCTTCTTTTCTTTTGCTGCTCTTGCCAATAATTTTGAATTTTTATTACCAAATTCAAAATATTCCCTTTTTAGAAAAATTAGATCTTTCTTAACTTTTTCTATATCTTTTCCTTCTAATTCCTTTCTTACTTTTTGAATTTTTCCAAATATATCTTGCCTTTTAGTTCTTGCATGCTCCAATTGATATTCTTTTAATTGTTTTTCCAATTCTTGATATTTGCTTCTATTTTGTTTGTTTCTTGTGCTTGTAATTTTTATGGATTCGCCCCTAAAAACTGCTTTCATAGTGTCCCACACTGTACTATAGCTAACCTCGTTATTATCGTTCCATTTCCAGCTTTCTTCCCATTTTTCTGTTATATAATTCTTGGTGGCTTGCTCCTTAAAAATTTTCGAATTATATCTCCAACTATACATTTTCCTTCCAGGACCTTCTAGTTTTATATCCATTAATATTTTTGCATGGTCTGATTCTTTAATTGTTCCTATCTCTATATCTTCCACCAGTCTATTCAGACTAAGTCAATTTCTCAAAGCACTGATCAGCCAATGTATTGACTTAAGCTTCTGGGAATTGATGCCCAGGTCCCATTTTGGAAAACTCTAGTTTAGCCACATTAGCCCTGAGCATCTCTGCAGCACAGTATTCCAGTATGGAGTGCATCCACACATGCAAAACAAGTTGCTATGGCTGTTAATAAAACAGTGCACATAGTGGCAGGGTGCTTCAAATCTATACTGGTTGAGAAAATATATCCTCTTGTTGGTATCGCTCCACCAAAGATAAGGAGTGAAATAGCAGTGGACACCAAGAGAAGAAGAAGAAGAAGAAGAAGAAGAAGAAGAAGAAGAAGAAGAAGAAGAAGAAGAAGAAGAAGAAGAAGAAGAAGAAGAAGAAGAAGAAGAAGAAGAAGAAGAAGAAGAAGAAGAAGAAGAAGAAGAAGAAGAAGAAGAAGAAGAAGAAGAAGAAGAAGAAGAAGAAGAAGAAACCTAGAGGAACATCACTGTCCCCACTGGATCTGAGGGCATCTGAGGGCGGCAGAATCCCACCCAATTTCCCTGCAGACTCTTGGAAAAGCCAGCATCTTTCAAATCCAAAAGGTAATAGACTGTGTAAAAAGGAAATTAAATATTAATGCTTATACAAATGACAAGGCTCATACATTTTCAGCAAGCTTTATTTGCTTTCCCCTCTGTCTCATTTCCGTCTCCACCTCCTCCACCCCCACCCCCAATTTTCCTCCCCTTTTGCTATTTGCATTCTCTTCTCGGGAAACGCTCAAATAAGGTTTACCTTCTTGTTCAAAAATACAATGATAATAGAATCATCGTTTTATTTCCATGCTTGTCTGCTGGGGTGGCATGATGTTTATTTATTTCATCTTCCTTTTTCAGGAGAGAGAGAGAAAATTAAGCCAACTGCTGCTACATGACAACATGAATTTAAATAGAGAATTGAAATTGAACACTGGAAGACTAACCATTTTGGTAGGTGAATACATAAAGGAGCTGTGTGGTTTGGAACCCTTGCAGAACCATGGCTTCCTATTCTCTTCCTAGACAAGCTTAAGGAACAAGTAGCAACTTCTTCCAATGGCTCCTTATCATTGATTAAGTACCAGTGTCTCAAGCCTACACCAGTGCCTCAAAATCTACACCAGTCAAGAAAATATACCCTCTTGTTGGTATCCCTCCACCTAAGATCAGGAGAGAAGTAAGCAAGAGAATGACCCTCAACATCCTCTGAATGGATATGAGCCTCATGTCTGCCGACTCAGATCCAGGAAGAGCTTTATGGCAAGAACAAACATTCTTGAGGGTACGCAAGAGCAAAACCAAATTAAGTAAGGAGCTCACTGCATAAGGAGTAACATTAAAGGAGGATATGACTGAGGAACTCAACCTCCTCTATATCACCTGCTCAAGTGGAGGTTGCTGGCAGAATACAACATGCTATGTGAACATAAAGTGATACAGAATCTGGCTCATTTACTGGTCTGCCAATAAGTGCCAGAAACATGCACCAATGAGGGCTTAAGGTTGGCCAACTACAGTGTGGCCTGTAAGTCCCTACCTGTCCATATGTATTATAATTTTTTCCCCAGAGAAATATGGGCAATTTAAGCTCCTTTACACTTGAAGAGCGTATTGTGACAAGTACATGGGTACATGAGCGTAAGAATACTGGTGAAGCCCTGGATACAATAAGTGGCAAATTTAGAGAAAGATTCAACTTACAGGCCATCCTGTAGAAAGCCAAGAAAGTGGCTACATTTTGGCAGTCCAGGGTTTGATCAGGACACAAAAGAGGAAGAAGTACCAGTGGACTTCTCCTTCCTACATACCTCATTGTGCCCATGACAAAACAGGCACATCTGAATTCTAAAATTAATGTCAACATTAATGTATTTTGTTATGGACCATTTTCACATTATGAAGATCTTAAGGTTCAGGTTCAACTTGTCACCCATCCAAATGCAAACCAGTCTTGATCCCGCTTGGGTTCCTAAATCAAACAAAACTGGCTATGTTCAGGTCAGTGTGGCACCGTGTGATGCCCAGAGATAAGGAATAAATTGTGCCAGAAGACAAGATAATAGAGAACTCAACCATCACTGCTGATATTCCTAAGTTCTGGATGAAAGGTTGCTGAAACATTTGGTTACTGCTGTGCTGGTGCAGTTGTTAAATTGCTATAGTAAAGCTAAAGGTTTCTCTTGCTCGAAAGCCAGTCGTATCTGACTCTAGGGGTCAGTGCTCACCTCTGTTTCAAAGCCGAAGAGCCAGTGTTGTCTGCTTCTGCAGACGTTTCCGTGGTCATGTGGCAGGCATGACTAGACACTGGAGTGCACGGAACGCTGTTACCTTCCCACCGAAGTGGTCCCTATTTATCTACTTGCAATTTCTTGCTTTCAAACTGCTAGGTTGGCAGGAGCTAGGACAAAGACTGGAGCTCATTCCATCCTGCAGTACTTGGGAATCGAACTGCTGATCTTCCACTCCAGTCAGTGTCTTAGCCATTTGAGCCACTATACCACAGCCAAAATTTTATGAGCTCGATCTTGACTAGGAATCACGGTTGACTCAGCCTTCAATCCTTTTGAAGGTCAATCCTTTTGAGGTCAGTAAAATGGAGGCACTAAGCACTATGGGGCACTATATAAGAGTGACTGCTACTGTATGGACGAAGAGAATATACGTAGGTGGCATACTTCAACACCTAAAGACTGTTAAAACAAACATAGCGATACCATTTTGGTGCATTGACATCACAAATTAAAAACCTGATTCCAAACTGGAGCTCAAATAGAATGAGACGGGGGTGGGGGGGCAACCATTCTAGATTAAAGCAGAATAAATTCAGAAGCTTCATGTTGGCCTACAAACTAAAACGGAGAGAGAACTGTGCAATGGTGTAAATTCTGGCACATAATGTATAAGACTGGTCCGTCTCATCCATTTATTCATGATACGGTGAGACATAGTGCATCAAAGCATGCATGCTCACAGGAACTGATCTTCTTTTATGTTATGAATAAATGCATACACAGATTGATAGGAAAAGCCATAATTTCTGAGTATCTGCAAACATTCGGGCAGCTATTCAGGAATTCTCTTGGGTTTTACCCTTATTCCATGCAAGCTGTTAGAGAGCATAACCTAACTTAGAAATACTATGGATTCTTCCTCTCTCTCTTTCTTTTTAAACCTTGGGGTGGTAAGATGTAAAATCTGTAGCATTTCATGTGTAAATCAGTATTAGTCTGCGTGGGTTGCCTTGATGTTTAATTTTGCAATTTGCATGAATAGAAATTACATGAAAATTTAGAAGGCAGGTTTTCTCAGGGCATCATAGGAACCAATGTGATTCCTTTGCATCTATAAAATAATAGAGCTTCATAAAAGGGTAATTGCAATAATAAAACTGTCTTAACATATCTGCCTCCCCCAAAAGGACATAGGACAATTATATTCTGTTTAAAAAAAACATCTCTTAAGGATCTGGCTGCTTACCGTGCAAGTTACAGTGCTTTGGGAGAACTTCATTTTAAGGTAGGAAACCAGAGGCACTGAGAAATAATCCCTGCACATGAAATGGGGAAGTCCTGGAATGTGGTGGGAGATCAAAAAGGTTTGTTTGCCTCATTTGCTGCTCTGCTGTTATTTATTGGAAATATGTACTGATGAGGACTTAAGTTTGGTCAATGAGAAAGCCAAGAAGATGGCTTCATTTTGGGCAGCTCCAAATATGACCTAGACATGAAAGGAGAAGATGTAGCTGGAGAAGGAGGAGGAGAAAGAGGAAACTTGAAGGAGAAGGAGAAGGAAACTTTTTGAAGGAAACTTTTTTATTGATAAAATTCTTACTACAGTACCATCTGTTGAGGTGAACTACATAAACTTGTTATCACTTTGAAAAACTTGAAAAAATATACTTACATAGCTCAGTAAACATAGTTACATATATATTGCTTGGGGAGGGGAGAATATACAGTATATACAATACCAAACAAAGACTAATACAGTAATACCTCATATAACATTAGTATCGAATAACACTAAAATCGCATAACATTAAGGAATCTGGGGGGAAGAATTGCATCAGATAACATTAAGATCCTATGGGATGCTTCAGATAACAACCGCTAAAGCCTGTGTGGTTACAATGTATCTCTATGGATCCCATAGAGGATCAGATAACACTAAAAATCATATAACACCAAGACTTGTGGAACCAGGTTTTAGTGTTATATGAGGTTTTACTGTAATTACAATTATATTGTCATTTACATGAAACTTAACTTTTAATATTCTAAGACTAAGTTATTCCCAAATTTCTTTCTGTCAACCACTGCCACCATTTGTACCTTTCGGGTATGTGCAATTTCTTGCTTCCAAACTGCTAGGTTGGCAGGAGCTGGGACAGATGACAGGAGCTCACTCGGTCACACAGCATTCAGGTTTTGAACTGCTGATTTGCCGGCCTTCCAGTTGTCAAGATCAGCCTTTTAAGTCCTAAGCCACTATGGTTGTGTGGTTTATCGACTGTAGTAATGCCTTTGACTATATGGATCATGGGACAGTATGGCTTGTTCTGAAAGAAACGAGGAGTGCCTCAATACTTGGTGTTTGTGACACCGGTGGCTCAAAGAATGAGTTCGTCATTTTCTTTCTACGTGACAAATGGCAGAAATACCAAGCCATACACACACATTCGTCGTTTGAATTATAGACTAAATGCAGTATATTTCCGATCAGTGTTATGCATCTTCCATTCAAAATGCAGCAGCTGGAGATATAACATGCAGAGTTCTTTCAATTGAATCAATATAAAGGTTAATGTCTTCCTGAGGGAGTTTTAGACATATTATCCATGGGGTAAATGAATCTGAACTGGAGTATGACTTCCCCATATTAGTTTTCTGGCTGTTTTTAATTAGAGCAATGAAATGAATAGTTCAAAGTAGCTATGGGGATCACTTCAGGTAAAGTTATACAATATTTTATTCCTAATCAAATATAGGGTTGTTTTGATGGATTGTATTTTGCTTTACGTCATGCTCTCTCTTACCAGCGGAAACACCCAAAGCAAAGGTTTGGAATTGTCAGTTTGACTCACTCTGATTTCATTTCTTAATAATAAACATGTGCCGAATTAATTAGTAATAAACATGAGCTCCCAGATAGTCCCATTTGACTGGAGTTTTGAACAACCCACGGGGAGAAAAGAATGAGCCTGAGATGAAATTCTTGTCCATCTCAAGTCACCCAATTTTCCGTTATCTACTTGCAAGTGGCAAAATAGAAGACACAATTTTGTGTTTCACCTCCATATAGCCATGATGGAGAACTTTTGCACTCCCGATGTTCTTGGACTTCAATTCCCAGAAGCCCCTGTGAATCCACACGAATGGGCGTGTTTTACTTTTGCTTCCAGGAGCGACGAGGGTGGCGTGGGCCAGATGATTTGCAGTAAATCCATTCATGTGGATTCACAAGGACTTCTGGGAATTGAAGTCCAAGAACATCTGGAATGTCAAGGTTTGCCATCATGGCCATATAGCAACAAAAACATAACATCATAACATCACAACTATCCACCTCATGACCAAAAGTTGAGGGCTAGGATTTCCCCCTTTTCTGTATCAAGTGATCAGTTAATTTAGGGGTTCCCAGCCTTTTTATGCCATGGGCCTGACCACACATCACAGACAGGTGAGCATGCTGAACCACACCCCTTGGAAGCAGAAATGACAGCTGTGGGCACATTTATGGCTGACGTAACCATGTTTATGCACGCACAGGTGCATTTTATGGCTGTCATAAATCTGCCCACTTCCACTTCTGGGTGCAGCAGCAGCAGGCCACATGAAATGGTGCTGTGGGCCAGGGCCGGCCCACGGGCCATAGGTTGGGAACCCCTGAGTTAATCCATCAACTCTACTTGGATACTACTTTTCTATGTGCTGTAAGAAGCTTTAAATGAACATTAAATGAAACCTAACCCAATTCGTATCAAAGAATAATAGAGGCAATTTCTTCAAAACAACATAATTTCAAGATGTGATCACAAGGGATAATTGGTTGTATTTTGGATCACTCTTGTAGAGCGGTCACTGCAGTCTATTTCCTAGGGCCCAACTGACTCTGATCTGCACTTAAACTGGACCTTTTTAGGGCCAGACTGGAGCAATTCCCTGACAGATAAAGGGTCACTTTATGGAGGAGTAGCTGTCCAAATTCTCCCATCTGGATCTCCCTTTAAAAACGTCCATGCAGTGGCAGTACAGAGACTCCTTTCCCAAAAGAGATCTTTTGAAAGGGTGATGCGATTTTGTTACAAACTCTACAAGTCCACACTTTAAGTCCTTTATGGACTTTCAAATGGACACCATCCAAACCCAGTGATTTATTTTCAATTTATGATTGTAGTGTATGATGTTATCTCTTGCCACCACTGTTTCTGCAGCTCTTCGGACTCCTTTGCTGGCGCTATTAGTTCAAGCATGGGAATCCATCTTACATTTTCTCCAGGAAACACATTTATAAAGGATTTATTGGACTTCTCTGCAGTATCCTCCTTTAGTTCCTTTAAATCTCTTTAAGCAGTCCAGCTTCTCCCCTAGCTTATTGTCTGTTTCAGGGATGCCTAAGGATTTTTAAAGGGTTGGTATTAAATGTTTCAAGCATTATGCTCCAAAAATAATTATTTTTTGCACACTTTCCCCTCTATTTGCATTTTTTTAGCACACATTTCTGGGCTCTTTGGTTCTCTGCATTTGGGCTCGATTCGAGTTTTTCTGAAGTTTTTCTTAAGTTTTTCTGAGTTTTTCTGAGTTTTTCTTTTCTGAAGGAAGACATTTATAACCTTTATGCTGACAGAACAATTGGAAACTTAGAAGCCAAAATCCTCTAGACCAGTGTGGAGGTAATTACATCAACCACGGTGACGAATCACTACTAATTAATGGCCTGCTGTTCTCATTCTTGGTCACATGCAAGTCACACAACCTGGAATGTGAGCAGAGATGTGTGTGCAACTCATTAAATAGTGGAAATTCTTTGCTATGATTTACACAGCTAAGTGATGGCTTAGTGGTTAAGATGCTCAGCCTGACGACTGAAAGATTAGCTGGTCAGTAGTTCGCGATCCGAGTGCCGTATGATGGAGTGAGCACCCATCGTCCGTCCCAGCTCCTGTCAACTTAGCAGTTTGAAAGTAAGAAATTGCAAGTAGATAAATAAGTACTGCATCGGTGAGAAAGGTAACAGCATTCTGCGCACTCTGGTGTCTAGCCATGTCTTCCACATGAGCACAGAAACAGATGTTTGGCTGTAAACAGAGATGAGCACTGAACCCTAGAGTCAGATACATCTGGCATTCAAGCAATGAAGACCTTTACTTAACACTTTAGTGTACATGCTGAATAGGAGTCTGGCCAATGGTTTTTAAGACAGTGAGTTCAATGTCCCAGAAATATACTGCGAAACTGTACTTCTTATGCCTGTTTGTAAGCTATACAAATCAGCCCACATGGGTAATGGGAATGGGGGGGGGACATATTCAGCCCCACCCACCCCCATCTCAGGTGGCGTTACTGTCTTGAAACTGGCAAAGCCTAAACCATCACTAATGAAGCACCTACCTTAAGAGGGAGAACTTAAAACAAGAAAAGTGAGGTAGCATGCTTAATAATTTAGGTTTCTAATGCTTAATGTTAGCTGTTTTCTTTTTAAATGTCCTCTAAAATACCTGTGTTAATATGCCGCCCCTGCCGTGCTCCTTCATAAATATTTATGCCTAACCATATCAAAAATTAAAAATCTTAATTAAAACATCATTGATATTTTATGGCAATAAATGTATTCATTTAAATTAAACGGAAGCATTGGGCATAATGCATGTGGATCAGCTATTATGGGTACTATTTGTGAAACTAGCAACACCCGTGGGCTAATTGTGCAGGCACATACGATCCCTAAAAGCCATTCTCCTTCTGAAAAGTCAATATATGTGCACTTAGAGACCAATTTCTACAAGAGTAACATTGTTTTCTATATACTCAAAGACAATGGAGTTCTTATGGCTCTATCTAACTCAGTGGTTCCCAATGTGGGCACCATGCCCCACATGGGGGACCTCAAATCCCAGAAGCCTATGTCAGTAAATAGGCTGACCAGTGCTTCGGGGAATTGATTTAGGCTTCTGGTAATTGAAGTCTGAAAACCAAAAGTTGGGAAACAACGGTCTAAACTTATTTCATGACACCATAGCTACAGATCTAGAATAAATTCTCACTCTGAAGAGCAGTGGGTTCATCTCAGTCTACATCACGTAGACCAGGGTTCCTCAAACTGAGTCGGTTTTACTGAGTAGGGTGGTATATAAATTGAATACATGAATGAATGAATGAATGAATGAATGAATGAATGAATGAATGAATGAATGAATGAATGAACTTGGCTCTCCAGATGTTCCTTGACTTCAGTTCCCAGAAGACCAAGTCAACCCACCTACTGATCAGGGCATCTAGGAATTATAGTCCAAGAGCATCTGGAGAGCCAGGTTAGAGGACCTATGGAATAGCATATGAAGTAGAACTGAAGTAAGAGGAAACAATTATAGACAAAGAAAGAGAGAGGTGGTCATGTGAACATTCACATGTATTTACACACACACCTCCATAGGCTGACAGGCGAGCAGGAGTTCATTCAAATACTGTCTCTGTTGTGGTACTTAGTTGCCGAGGCCAACAAAAGCGAGACAATTATTAAGGTCTGAATTGAGGATTTCTTTCTCATTACAGCTGTGAGGCTGAAAAAATGGAGAGGGAATTCAAACTGGCTGCATCTCCTTCAAGAACAAAGAGCCAACCATTCCCAAACAAAAGGAGACAAGGAATAAGGTTTAGGCAAACAAATTTCACAAAGACAGGGACTTGTTCTGATTGGTTAGAAAACAAACCATGCAAACAAGTTAGTCCTGGTAACAGAAGCTCCCTCCTCCCAAGGATTATGTGTTAACTCCTTCTGTGCTGAATTGTCACATCCCACTAGCCTCTCCCTTCCATCTGTTCATTTTACAACCCACCTTCCCTCAAATTTGAAATGTTCATACATGCTGATTCACTTTCCTTCTCTCTCCAAGTTCGCAAAGCTGAGAATTCACCTGGAAGGTAACAGAGATGGTGTATCTTGGCAGCCTGGCTTTCCCAAATGGACCAGAAGTTGAACCCAACTTTTTCAAATGGACCAGCCATCACTGCCATCTCCCTGCCCCTAAAACCGACAGACCTGGAGTAGAGGCTGGGAAAGTTAATGACGGTAGGGTCCTAAAATTCCTAGACTCCCACCCCCACCCCAGCCAGCATCATGAAGGCCAAGTTTGCTAGAGATGTCTGGGAATCCCAAATAAGAAAAAGGGGGTCAAAGTTCATGACCTGTGCTGAACAAATGCAAACTGAGTCTTAGTATCCTTGCCTTTTAAAATACAGTATAGTCAAATGGGCAGATTTCTTTTGGGGCCTGAAATTGCTTTCAACATCAGAGAGCTCGAGCACTTTGAATGCTTCTCAGCAATATACTTGAGACTTCAAGAAGATTTTTGAAGCAACTTCTCAAAGGCTCGTGCGAGAGGTCTGTCTTTAAAGGAAATTATTATTCATCAAATGGGAGAATGATGCACCAAGTGACGTCAAATTTTGAATGCAGGTAATTCTCAAGAGCCAAATGGCATTTGTCCCCCATCTTATTCTTCCTCCTAGCATGAGATGAGGATGCTAAATTGGTGGCCAGATTGCCTTTCAAAAAATGGCGAGCTTGTCAGACAAAGTTCTATGCAAGAACATCAGGGGAGCTTCCTCTGTAGAAATCCAAAACCAGCTCTTTAGAAATAGAAGACGAAGAACACGATTTCTCTTTTATTTAAATGTGTTCTACTTTTGAAAGTTACATAAGAGAGAGCTTTTGAGAGTGCAATTGGCTCTGAATAATTTAACTTGGTAGATGATAACCTTAGCTAGAAGGGCTATGAGTATAGAGAGAAGTGAAACTGGAAAGACATGAAAAGGGAAAAGACCGTTGGCCTTCATTCATCCCCGTGAGTTCTGGACATTAATTCGGTCCTTGTGGCTGATGGACGGAGCTTGGCAAAGACTTTAGGAAGTCCAAAACAGAAACAGCTAGGACACTTGGAGTGAAAAAAATAAATAAAAACTAGCTACTGTATATACTTGAGTATAAGCCTAGTTTTTTAGTCCCAAAACAGAGCCCTAAAAATGGAAATGGCTTATACTCAGGTCAATGACCACGAGGGTCTCAAGACTGCGTCAGATTGAGATGCACCAAAAAATTAATTAATTTTACCATATTTTCATGTATTTTGATTATTGAAACTCACTAGCAGCTGCTGCATTTCCCATCCTCGGCTTATACTCAGCTCAATCTATTTTCCTGGGTTTTCAGGTCAAAATTAGGTACAGTTGTACCTCACTTAAAGAGCATAATGCATTCTACAGGATTGCTCTTTAAGTGAGTTTGTTCTTTACATGAAACACCATTGTAAGTGACCAATTGGGGGGGGGGGTTTGCGAACCCCGATTTATTTGTTAAGCAAATTTTTGGTTGGTTTTATTTGTTAAGCGAAGCGAATATTCAGAGAAAATTCTGCTCTTTAAGCGAGTTACTCTTTAAGTGAGGTGTTCTTTATGTGAGGTTTGACTGTTCTTCTGGTTATATTCAGGTCGGCTTATAGTCGAGTGTGTACAGTAGTCATTTTGGCATTAAATTGCCAAAAGGGGTAGAAATTCAGCATGGCTATGCTGAGCTACTTTGGGAGCCATGGCTCCAGAAAGTAACTTTTGCAAATTCTGAAGATAAAGTCCCTCCTCAATGTGGCAAAAGGCTCTCTATGGGTCTTCAGCTGTTCACAGTTTTGGAAGAGAGGAAGGCATCTAAAAGAGGAATGTAAACATCTCCTGCTGCTCCTTAGAAATAGCACGCATAAGATCTCAGCTGGGAACCACATGCTCTTTGAACCACACTCATCCTGTCTGCAGTGGGGTGTAAATTCTGCTTGCTTATTGCTTTAGAGGCTAACAGATTGTAACTAGGTGCAGTGTCCCACAAATTTCCAAGCAATGAAGATAATGATTGGTTTTCATGGTGAATGCAGATGTTTCTCTAAGGGGTTGCGCAGCAAACAATAAGTGGGGAACAGGTTGTAGAACATCTTTTTAATTGATTTCTAGGAGAAAACCTCATTGGGGGTCTGAGGAACACCAAGCTCAGATGGTCGGTCTGTTGTTGTTTTTACAGTCCTCTCTGTTCTCGGTATGAGATCAGAGTGAAGCAGGCAGAGAATAATTTTTAAAAGAGAAACTACAGACCCAAAATGACAATGATATCTCCAATATTTATAAACATCAATCAGCATTTGGGAAAGTTGCTTTCTAGAGTAGTGGACACCCTTGTAATGCCAACCAGCACAGAGAAACACCTGATGCAAACCATATTCATTCCCACCTTATGTTACCAGTATCAATGGTTCCCAATGTGGGGCCCAGGCCCCATTTATTGTTGACATACACTCAATTCTGACCCTTTGTGACCCTATGGACCACTGTCTGCCAGGCACTCCTGTCCTGCACCATCCTCCTCAACTCCCTCAGCTCTGTGCCCATTGCATCCACAATACCATCTAGCCATCTCATTTCTGGCCGCCCCCTTCTTCTTTTGCCCTCCACCTTTCCCAGCATCAAGGCTTTCTCAACTGAATCCTTTCTTCTCATTTGATGCCCAAAGTACTTTAGCTTCATCTTTACTATTTGACCTTCTAAGGAGCAGTCAGGGTTGATTTCTTCTAGGATCGACCTATTTGTTCTCCTCGCTGTCCAGGGGACTCTCAAACTCTCCTCCTTCAAAGGCATCTATTCTTCTGCACTCATGGTCCAGTTCTCACAACCATACATTACCACTGAGAATACCATTGCTTTGACTATGCAAATTTTTGTTTGCATAGTCTACTTTTCACTATGCTCCCCAGGTTTCTCATTGCTTGCCTCCCAAGCATCCCAAGCTCTAATCACCATCTGCAGTGATCCTTGAAACCTAAGTCAGTACATTGGCTGACCAGTGCTTTAGGGAATTGACTTAGGCTTCTGGGAATTGAAGTTCAACAAAACAAAGGTTGGCAAAGACTGCTCTAGATGCTGGAGTTGATTCAAAGTCACACCCGGCCTCTCCTCATCTGCTTCATGGTTGCTGAACAGAAGCTGAACTCAGCTGTTCCGTCATGGAGCTAGGATGAAGTTAGTGACTGCACAATCTACTGGGTTAACTTTATCAATTCTCTAGGTTTTTTTAAAGATCCATTTTCTTTTGTTTCTTTTCTCAACCCAAAGCTGAAACTTTAGAAAACATCCCACTGCTCCCTCTGTCACTCCCCACTGCCATCGGCAAATGCTTACATAAACAACTGTCCATCCTTCTTCAAATGTCATTTGAACCACTGGATACGCTGCTAACACCGGGCCCAAAGATGAGGGAGACAGAAGGTGAAGAAGGAAGACAGGGGTGCCCAAACTACAACCCATGGGCCAGATCCATGCTCCGATGCCAATTCATCCAGCCTGCATTTTACTTCCACTTCTGGGAGCGATGAGGGTGGCTTGGGCTGGATGAATTGGTGTCGGGGGCTGGATCTAGCCTATGGGCTGCAGTTTGGGCACCCCTATATTAAGCCGAGAAAATGGCAGCCTAAAATCTAGCTCATCCTGTTGTGAAACATATCTGTTGCTAAACAGATTGCAAGGTACATTTTACTTCCACTTCCAATGGGAGGAACCACATGGCCTGGAGAGTTTGGGCACCCCTGGACTGGGAGAATAGATACAAGCCAAAGGCAGAAGGCTAAGGCTGAGCTAATGGCTGCTAAGCAGGATACACGACTCTGGAAATCTAGAAAAAGTACACTCTTTGCTTGAAAATTTCCATTTGGTAACAGTGCAGAAATTCCCCCCAAAAAAAAACTTTCCTTAAGGTCAAAGTTGAAAGCCAGTCATGTCTGATTCTAGGGTTCAGTGCTCATCTCCGTCTACTGCTCAAGAGCCAGCGCTGACTGCATCTGCAGACGTTTCCATTGCCATGGGGCAGGCATGACTGGCCACCAGACCACTGGAATGCTGTTACCTTTCCTGCTAAAGTGGCACCTGTTCATCCGCTTGCAATGTCTTACTTTCGAACTGCTAGGTTGGGAGAAGCAGGGACAGACAACAGGACCCCTCTCTGTCATGTATGTGTCTTAAAGGAAGGAAGGAAGGAAGGAAGGAAGGAAGGAAGGAAGGAAGGAAGGAAGGAAGGAAGGAAGGAAGGAAGGAAGGAACCAACCAACCAACCAACCAACCAACCAACCAACCAACCAACCAACCAACCAACCAACCAATGAACGAACCAACAAATGAACCAATGAACAAATGGATGGATGGTCAGAATCAGATGGACAGATGGATGGATGGATGGACGGACAGACTGAAAGAAAGAAGGAACCAACCAACCAACAAGTGAACCAATGAACAAACCAATGAACGAACCAACAAAAGAACCAGTGAACAAATGGATGAACGGTCAGATGGACATACAGATGGACTGAAGGAAGGAAGGAAGGAACCTACACATACACAACATGGTGAGAAAAAAATCTTAAAGAATATAAGAGAATTAATAAGATCACTCCAGATGGGAAGAATGTGTGAAAAACAGAATCAAATACAAAATGTCTTTTAAAATGGTGTTCTTTCAAAACAAAACAAACAGGATAATTTAAGATATTTGATATTGGAAGGATATAAAACTGACTGAGGTGTTCTGGTCTTAGTTTTGAGAGAAAGAATCACATGGTGACCGCTTACTGTCATTATTTACATCAAACACAGTCTTTAAACAGTGTTTTGCTTGAAAGAGGAGAGAAGCTAATTACATACTTTGCATGTATGTTGGGAACCTTTTAAGAGCAATCTGCAGAACAGAAAAGGTTTGGGGGTTGATTGCCTCTTTAAGGCATTCTGCTTTGCATAACAATGACACATGGTGCCCCTCCAACCCACTCCATCCTTTGTGGAAATGGCCCTTTTACCATAATGCAAAATACTTCAATAGGTTCTTTTTAATATATATGATAATGAGCTTATAGGCAGGGCAAGGTGGGGGGGGGGCAATCGCAAGCCAAACAAACAGATGTCTTGTCAACAAGATTTAGAATTTGGAATCATTGGGGCCTTTTAAAGAAACAGACTTACTGTGACATAAAACTGAAGCGTATTATAATATTTCAAATTCCCACTGTTTGGTGTGACACTTTTTGCCTCATTAGAATGAAGAATGACACAGGCGGAGAGGCAGCCCCTCTGCCTGGTTTTGTTTCGGGAGCTCAAAGGCTGTCTCTGGCAAATTGCTCCAAAGAGACAAAGCGGAGCGCACCTTGGATGCCTGGGTGTAATTAATTATGTCCCTTTCCAAACGTTGCCAATGTGGCACAGCAGTGTCTGGTGAACTAGTAAAGGAGAAGATCCTTCTTCGACTCCTCCTTTGGCTATTTAATGGGCACAGTGCCATTTCTTCTCCCAGGGTATAACAGCCACCAATTTGTTGGAAATTGGTCCACACAGCAGTGATGGCAAACCTATTGAAGTATTTTGCATTATGCTAAAAGGGCCATTTCCACAAAGGGAAGGCCAGTCATATGTTCCCCTCGTCGTAAACAGTGCTGTAAAACACATCCATGGCTGTTGTAAATGTGTTTCCAACAGCCACAGGCACATTTGCGCAGACGCGTTTGCGGCTGTTGTAAAAGCCTCCACTTCTGGAGTGGCAACGGTGGAGGCAGTGGTGCGGTCCACATAAAAAGGTGCTGCGGGCCAGGGCCAGTCAACAGGCCATAGGTTGGCCATACCTGCTTTAGAGACTGAGTGTCCAAACAGAGGGGTGGGGTGAACTCTGTGCTGGGGGGAGGGAGGAAGCACTCCCATTGGGCTGCTGGTCAAAGGGCGGGGTAAGCTCTGTGCTGGGGGGAGGAAGTACTCCCATTGGCTGCTGGGCAGAGGGGTGGAGTGAACTCTCTGCTGCGGTGATGGCACACATGACCACAGAGAAGGCTGTGAGTGCCACCTCTGTCACGCATGCCATAGGTTTGCCACCACTGGTCTAGAGGCACTGGTTCCTAATGTGGGGCCCAGGCTCCGCCGTGGGACTTTAATTCCCAGAAGCCTAAGTCTGTACCTTGGCTGATCTGTGGTTCAGGGAGTTGACTTAGGCTTCTGGGAATTGAAGTCCAAAACCAAAAAGATGAGGAAACACTGGAATAGAGACACAGATTCTTCCTGGCTTTGTCAAAGGAAAACAGATACAGCAATAGCAATATACCATTCCATACTGCTTAGTGCACTCTCTGGGCAGTTCACAAGGTCGTTAACATTTTTTCCCCAAGATGATGGATATTCATTTACTGACTGTGCAGGAATGGAAAGCTGAGTCAACCCTGATCCCTGTCAGGATCAAACTTACAATGTCAGTAGTCTGGACTGTAATACAGCAGTTTAACCATTATGCCATCAGGGCTCTTGTTTTACATTACATACTTGTTTTACATTTGGGCAGGAATGGAGGTCCAATTCTATGTCTTGTGAAGACAGATGTCCCAGGGGAAAACGTGTGTTCTCTGTGAAGTCTGGATTGGCCAAACTGCTTGAACTAGATTTTATTAAGGTAGGGGAATGGGGGATAAAGTATTGATGGCTGGGAGTTGCACGCTGTTTCCCCAGTCCACTCAGAATCTGACTTTCCATCATGATTGTTTGGTTTGTTTGTTGGTTTGTTGGCTAGCTGGTTGGTTGACTGACTGGCTGGCTGGCTGGCTGGCTGGTTGGCTGGCTGGCTGGTTTCCATGCTGCCCAATGGATGGAATTGTCACCCTGGGCAAGGAACATGTATATATAAATCCAACTTAAAAAACAAACAAACCACAGCCATCCATCTATTTTATAATCTCACATATACCACCATATATTTTTAAAAAGACAAAATCATTGGCAAATCAATATTCAAATGCGGAGATAAGATCAATACAAACCACTAGGGAGCAGGTGCAATTTTGAACCATTTTGCTATAACTAATTTGCAAAGTATCGCAAAAGGGATCTGGCAGAATGTATCATAACAACAGCACCACTGTAGAAAACTGCAGGGATTCTGACCAGCAGAATGGGAGTGCTACCATGGGTACTTCGAAGAAACCCCCTTCTTCTCCTGGCAGCAGCTTGTATTTGCAGTTTATACACAGAATACAGCATACAAAGACATCAAAAGGAACCAGTATAATCAATCAGAACTGAGTATCCCTCACCCCCTCGGTACACTTGGCTTACTCAGGTAGACACAATCTAAGACAGACACAGATAGCGCTGGCTCTTTGGCTGTGAACGGAGATGAGCACCACACGCTAGAGTTGGATATGACTGAAAGGGAGACCTTTACCTATATAGATAAATAAATTGTTTCTAATGTTTGGCAGTGACCACATTGCTTAACACTAGCTCTAAGTTACATCAAACACCTGAGAAGGCTTTTTGTTTGAGAATATGAAAATGCCACCTTTTGTAAGGCACTTTATCCCTTCCTTTGCCTGCTACATCGCAGGCTGTAGGACGAAGCAGTCTGTTAAATTCCAAGGCTTCTGGAAAAGTTTTCCACATGTGTGTGTGTGTGTGTGTAGCCACAGTCGGATATCTCCTTTCTATTCTCAGAAAGCCATTGTGAAGAAAATCTCTTCGAGGAAGGATTGGTTTTTAACAAGGCACATAGCTTTAGGAAGGGCTCCATTCAGAAGTATCACACAGGAGGGGAAATCTCTCTATTCAGCAGGGTTTTAGATTCTTTCCTAAGATTTGTACAGCCAATTGTCCCAAGCGATACAAGCTACACAATCAAAAACGGTTCAGGGAAGATTGAATAAAACTTATCTACTCTTTCAAGAGGACAATGTTCACCCTGAACACCCTCTCACAAACATAGCCAGTTCCATCTTGGCAGCTCCGTGAGATTAATTTCTTGCTGCATTTATGGTCAGTGACCTTCAAGTAAAGTTTTTGATCTCAAAGCAATGCCAGGAGATTGTGGCTTTACACAGAACACATAGAAAAGCCAATGATCCACGCTGAATAATTTGACAGCATTTTTCATGTAAGTATTAAGCAGCACCAAGAGGTTGATCGATTTGCTGTCTGACCAATGGATTGTCAATTCACTGATCAATGGCTTGCTTTGGTGTCTAACCCATCAGATTGCTTCTGGGTGGCTTTGAGCTTATGGATATTAAATATGAGTAACGATTCTGGAATCCTGTGTTTAGGTAAAAATAGAAATCTGCCCTTTATTGCATCAGGAAATAATTTTAGGGATATTCCATGCAGGAGGGAAACCCATAAGCTTTCTTAGAGAATATCTTTAACTACTTTTTATGCATAAAACTATGCTTGAAAAGAGTCTTGAAACATCAGAAAATCAACTGATTTGAAAAGTCAAGGCATTTTCTTATTTCTCTTAATCCAGGAGTTCCCAACCTAAGGCCACCCCTTTGAAGCTGTTGGGACAAAATGGCCACCGCCATCGTGCAGGCGGGGCAAAATAACCGTCCAGCTCTCAAAGCTGACTGGGAGAGCATGACCCGGGCCCCAGTTTGAAAAGGTTGAGGACCCCTCTCCTAATCTTTATAGTTTAAAAGACATAACATAAAAGGGGGAAAGGATGGGAAAACAGTAACTCCAGGTTCTCAGGTTTTTATGAAGCTCTTCTGAGTCCTGCAATTGCCATAATACGACTGGAACTGCTCCAGCTTGGGATCACCCAATGACAGTCAACTAGGGTTGCCATGGTATAAAGAGATGGGTAGACAGCATAGTTGACACTGTGGGAGTAGATCACAGTCCATGATGGTGAACCTTGGCACTCCATCTCCAGGTGTTCTGTGACTTCAATTCCCAGAAGCCCAAGTCAGCACTCCTGCTGATCAGAGCTTCTAGGAACTGAAGTTCAAGAACAGCTGGAATGCCAAGGTTCGCCATCACTGATCTAGGTGGACTATGGAGGATGGTGGATGACAGAGGAGCCTAGTGTGCTGTGGTCCATGGGATGGACCTTTTGGCACACAAAGTCTTCCTCAACCCCAGGCCAGTATTGATGAAGCTGCTGCCCTCTATCAACATGGATTCAAGTAGGATTTAACCCAGTTATGGACCATCACCCTTCTCTGTGGACTTCACCACCCAAGGCTATTAGTTCTCATGGTTGTCTGGTTAGTTAACCGCTGCCTGACAATCTGCATTGAGTCACTGGCAGTATGGTCTACTCCAGTGTTTCCCAAATGCTGGTTTTTGGACCAATTCCCAGAAGCCTAAGTCATTTCCCCAAAGCACTGATCAGCCAATGTACTGACTTAGGCTTCTGGGAATTGAAGTCCACTAGTGGGCTGTGTACCCCTTGTTGGGAACCACTGGATTCTATTACCATAGCAGGATAACCTGGCCAGTCTGGTTCACTCCCCAGTCTTGCTTTATTCTGTTGTTTCTGTTTTTCCTTCATCAGCTCCCTACATAGACATTATACAGTGTTCTATATCTTTCTAACAGATTATTTTCTCTTCAAAAGAAAACATTATTTTTTTTCTCTCTCCCGTTCCCATTGTTGCCTTCTCATCTCAAGAGCAGAAAGTGGCCATTGATTACAAACCCTCTCCATCATCATGCCACGATGGCACACAGCATTTCTGTTGCTAAAGAGATCAAGAAGGGCAAAGCAAAGAGAGAGCTGTATTTGAACAATAAATCAAAGTGGTCTCACTTGAGGAGGGTGTCTTCCAATGCACAGGCAAACCAGCTGCTCTTGTGTCCTCAGCAAGCTAATAAAAGCTGCTGCTGGTTCCAGGAACTGGAATGAAATGGCAATTAAGGTCCCACACTCAAAGGCCAAGTAGGAAGCCACAGGCATTATCTATTCATCCAAAAGACTGGGGCGCCCTAATCCAAAGATGGAGCTGAAAAGTAGATTGAGGGAGATGTCATTGGTTTACCGTTGACATATAAAATCAAGATGTTTGCTACAAAAATTTAGAAGGACTACTGCAGTAGCTTAGTGGTTAAGACGCTGAACTTGATGACCGGAAGGTTGACAGGTCAGCAGTTCGAGACTCGTTGACGAGTGAGCTCTCGTCTCTGCCCCAGCAACTGCCAAACTAGCAGTTCGAAAGCAAGAAATTGCAAGTAGATAAATAGGGACCACTTCTGTGGGAAGGTAAACAGTGTTCCGAGCGTTCTGGTCTCTAGTCATGCTTGTCACATGTCCACAGAAATGTCTGCAGATGCAGACAGCGCGACCTCTGGCTGTAAACAGAGATGAGCACCGAACCCTAGAGTTGAATATTACTGGCTTTCTAGCAAGGGCGACCTTTACCTTTACAGATGGTGTCTTCTTTTTCCTTGTCTAGACCAGACGTGAAACTGCCAAAATGAAGCCGCCTTTTGGTGAATTCATTCTGTAGTTCTTGCCTGACCTAGTGTGAGAAAGATTGACGTAATGCTCCATCCTATCCTTTTGGCCATGCTGGGTGCTTGTTACAGAGCTCAGGTGCCTGTAACATTAATATTTCTTCACTGACCTCTGAATGTTTACTTTTGATCTAAATCATTAGGCTAATAATGCTGTTACATTTTGATTTGAAATATCACCTTTTTTGGCCAGTTAGTGCTCTAATACAGCCCCCGTGTCCTTGAAGGTTGGGGACCACAGGCCGGATCACGCTCTCTCGGACAGCTGAGTGGGCCGGACTGGTGGTTCCTCCGCTGTAAACGCTGCCATAAAACAAGTCCATGGCTGTCATAAATGCATTTATGACAGCCGTAAATGTGGACGCGTCTGTTTCCACTGCTTCCTCCACTTCTGG
Source organism: Furcifer pardalis (assembly GCA_030440675.1). Lineage (NCBI taxonomy): Eukaryota > Metazoa > Chordata > Lepidosauria > Squamata > Chamaeleonidae > Furcifer > Furcifer pardalis. Next base: position 11,123,956 of record CP126900.1, on the reverse strand, counting down.
AGGCAGAGGCGGTGGTGGCGGCAGCAGCAAGGGCAGCAGGTCACATGAAATGGTGTCGCAGGCCAGATTCAGCCCATGGGCCATGACTTGAGAATCCCTAGTGTACAGCATAAGTTAGCCCTGATCCATACGGCCTTTTTATCCGGTGCAGGGCTAGATGCCTTGGAAAGGCAGCAGACTTATAGATAACTAGATGCTTAATAAACCAATACTCAGAGAGAGAGAGAGAGAGAGATGACTTGTTTGGCCCAGAAATACAAGTATTCCCCCAGTTGGCATTGCTACTGGAATAAACATTTCCAAACTCTAATATAAACATTTCCCAAAGTGGCCAGACAGTCTATGAGAATTAACCTCCCCTCACCAGTTCAAATCCGTTTTCCAGAATGACCATAATAAGCCAATCGAGAAAATGAATACATGCCATCGGAGGAGGCAAACCTTCGTTCAGTGCACACCAACCTTCAAATTTACTCAGCGGGAAGCCAGGCTCCAGCTGGGATGCCATGTGGGTTTCCCGTCTCAACAGCTCTTCCATCAACACGAGGAGGAAGGGCAAACCAGGCGATGGAGCTGGAAAGCTTGCATCATTTCGGGAATAACAGTGGTCTGCTAAAATAGCCTAAAAACACACCAAATTCTCCAAAACATAGAGTGGTTTAGGCTGGAAATAAGCCATCTAGAATAGGGGTCCCCAACCTACGGCCCATGGGCCAGACACAGCGAACGGCACAATTTCATGTGGCCCATGCCACCGCACCTGGAAGTAGAAGGGGGATACATATACACATCCAAGGGTGCGTCTTATGTCAGCCATAAAATGCTCCTGCACATGTGTAAACATGCCCATGACTGTCATAAATGCGGAAGTGGGCACACTTCTGGCGGGATGTGGTCCAGTCCGCTCAGCTGTCCGGGGGCATGGTCAGGCCCATGGCAGGAAAAAGCTTGGGAACCCCTGGTCTAGAAGAAGGGACTTCTAAGCCACTGTTTAATATAATATAATATAATATAATATAATATAATATAATATAATATAATATAATATAATATAATATAATATAATATAATATAATATATATAATATAATATAATATAATATAATATAATAAAGCCAGATGGCATTAAAAAAATCTTTAAACCATAGCAGTATTCAAATTAAAACACTATGTGCAGTAAAAGGAGGCAATATCAATTTTAAAACTCCCAAGTCAACATTGCACCACTCTAATGATCTTATAGGCCTGTGATGGTCAACAAGAACAGCTGGAGTGCCAAGGTTCACCATCGCTGTTATACTCCTTAAAAGCTTTGCTGATATAAGTAGTTCTTATAAGTAGTTCTTAAGTGGTTTACAGAATGTTAACAAGGTTTGAGCTGTTCTATTTTCAACTGGCAAATCAATAGAGAGGGTGGGAGCTGTGGTGAAGAAAGCTCTCAATGTGGTGATTATAACTTTTTTTTTTTGCCTCTCTAGGTGTAACCACCTGGACTTTATATGCCTGGGTACTTCAGGTCTAACTCCTGAGGAAGAGGTGCTCCCTCAAATAGCTTGGTCTCAAAGCATACAAAGTTTTATTGGTCAGCACCAAAGCCTTGAACCTGGCATGGAACATCGCAGTCAGTCAGTGCGGACTAGTCAGAATTGGACTGATATGATCACACAATTAACAAAACTATGAGATGCCAGGTATATTTAAAGTTCTCCCTTCCTTGAAAGCTAGTCATATCCGACTCTAGGGATCCGTTGCTCATCCCCATTTACAGCCAAGAGCTGACAGGGTACCTATTTATCTACAGTAAAACACTGGATAATGCTAAAACTTGGTTCCACAAGTCTTGGTGTTATCCGATTTTTAGTGTTATCCGATCCATGTTAGAATCCTATGGGATGTATCGGATAACGTTAACCATTGTAACCACACAGGCTTTAGCGGTTGTTATCCGATCCATCCCATAGGACCTTAACGTTATTCGATCCAATTCTCCTCCCCAGATTACTTAACGTTATGCGATTTTAGCGTTATTCGATACAACCGTTATCTGGTGTTTTACTGTACTTGTAATTTCTTGCTTTTGAACTGCTAGGTTGGAAGATGCTGAGACAGATGACAGGCACTCACTTGATTGTGTAGCACTTGGGTCTTGAACTGTTGATCTGATGACCTTCTGCTCATGAAACTCAATGTCTTAGGACTAGGGTTACCTAGAAAAAAATTCTTGCTGCATTAGTGCTTTATCTATGTTTGGGCAAGAATGATATAGGAATAGAACTGGCACACTTCATGGCCTCACCACAATTGTTCCCCTGTGAGGATTAAATCCAAGGCCATCAAGTGAGCTTCAGAAGCCAATAAAGCAGGAGTTCTCAACCTTTTCAAACCGGGGGCCGAGTCACACCCTCTCAGTTAGCTTCGAGGGTCGGACGGCCATTTTGCCCTGCCTGCATGATGGGGGCCGGACATTTTGTCCCAACAGTTTCAAAGGTTGGCCATTTTGTTTCTCAAACGCCCTTGGAGGGGTGGGGGCCACGTGGAATGGCACCATGGGCCAGATCTAGCCTGCGGCCCTTAGGCTGGGAACCCATGCAATAAAGTTTTGAAGGTTTGGATCCTCTGGCAAAGGACCACACTGGCTTCCCCCTTGTTTCCTTTGGTCAACCTGAATAAAGAATGTAAGGGAAGGGGAGAAAAGTGAAAAATGAGAATAGGATTTCAGACTACCTCAGCATCGTGAACAAAATAGAAGGAGCCAAAGAAAAGTGAATGGGCTCGGATGTAATTCTTCTCAATGTGAACATTTCCCCCCAGCCAGGTGGCAAACATTTCCCCCCAGCCAGGTGGCAAAAAGGAAAGTAAATTCTATGCTTTTGTACTAAGATAATAAGTCTCAGTGGAACAGCTTTCATGTGTATAAAGTATTGTCTGTTTCTGTGCAAGTCTATTCAAAGTTATTCCTGGTAATCATCAGAACTGCACAGAATCAGTTAAAAGAACGGCTGCCTCCTTTGACCAAGCATGGTCTCTGTCAATGCCAAGTATAATTAAGAAATGAAGTTCAATTATTTCAGGCCCAAATCCTCCTCATCTAAATAATTCTGATTGGCTGCGGGGGGGGGGGGGATCTGATCTTGCTCTCAAAGCTGGCACAATGGAGCACCGCTTATGTTTCATTTGTTAATTATGAATGGAATACCCCAAACCCAACCATACATCTGCAGGAAGGTCTTGCAAATTACTTAATTTTCTTCAATTGATTCCCCTCCCAAGTGCCAGGGAATGGATAAATATTTCAGTTTCAAACAGCCTTTTTCTCAACTTCTTCAACAGTTTCTGTTAGCATTTCCAGTTCTTCTCCCCCCCCCAAGTCTGAACTTCACCAACTTTGCTATAAGTGACAAATGATTTATTTTCACCACCAACAACCTAGGAATTGCTCATTAACTGTTATTGATACTATACCACTTTCTGATACAATATAGTTAGACTTTCTTTCGAGTTATTATGAGGTTTTTCTGACTTTTCCCCCCTTCAGTGCCTCAGTGATCATTCCTTTTAATCAATACCTCTGTTAAATCAATTGAAATTATAATGAGGATTAAGAGGAGAAGGAGGATTTCATATTTTTAATCATAGTTTAGAAGTTATTAGTTGCAAAAGAACAAGTTTCACAAATGACAGAATTCTTGATGTTCTGGTTTCCTACTTAAGTTGTATACTTAATCAATGGCATTCGGTTTATACACACAATGACACTTGAGTTCAAAAACTAATTGTGAAAACCTGTTGTTGGTGCTGGAGCTGGTGCTGGTGATGTTGTTTGCTTGCTTGTTTGTTTGTTTGTTTTGCTGTTGGTATTTCCTTGCCACAAAATTGCCTCCAACTGAAGGCAACCCTGCCACCAAATGTCTCCCAAAATGTCCTATAGTCAGTGTTGGGCACCAGCAGGTTCGCCAGAAACGGTAGCAGAAATTCTGGCTGGCCCCACCTATCCAAGTTTTGAAATAAAGTAGTGCTAATTCAGGTGCAACGCAGGGTTTTTCCCCTGGCAAAACCCACCATACCACGCCCACAGTGTGGTAGTAAACAAATTTGAGCCCAGCACTGTCTATAGTTAACAGCCCTGCTCAGATCTTGCAAACACAAGGATTGTAGAATCGCTGATTCAGAAGAGGTTAAGATGCTGAACTCGCTGAGTTCAGAGTTCAATTCCCAGGCACTGCATAATGGAGCGAACTCCCATCTCTGTCCCAGCTCCTGACAACCTAACAGTTCAAAAGCAAGATATTGTAAGTAGATAAATAGGGACCACTTCGGTGGGAAGGTAAACAGCATTCCGTGCACTCCAGCATCTCAGTATGCCTGCCACATGTCCATGGAAATGTCTGCAGACACAGACAGTGCTGGTTCTTTAGCTATAAAAAGAGATGAGCACTGAACCCTAGACTGGCTTTTGAGCAAAAGCGACCTTTACCTTTACCTTTACTTTACCTAAAGTTTCAGCCCATTGTTATATTTGGTCTTCTTATTTGGGCCTTGAGATTTTCCCACCATCATTGTCTTTGCCAGCACCCCTTCTCTTATTTATTTATTTTATTTATTTTTCAAATTTATACCCCGCCTTGCTCAGGTGAACCTGACTCTAGGCGGCTTTACACAGTATTAAAAAAAACCACAACATCACAAAATTACAAACAAACTCCCACGAGACGAGGGCCTCTATCGCCGCCCGGGACCCACAGGTTTTTCTCCCTTTGGGGCCGGCTGGCTGAGGGAGAGTCCAGCAAAGTGGTGGTGGCGTCCTCGAGCCTCCCTCGGCCACGGTAGGTTCCTTTTATCCTCCCGGCCGGTAGCGGGGCTGGGAGGGGGCGTCGTTGTCGTCATCGTCGTCTTCAAGCCTCCCTCGGCCACGGGAGGCTCCTTTTTCCTCCTGACCGGTTTGACCAAATCACACTTTATGCCAGTAGCAATACGAAAAATACTGCTCTTCCGTCGAACCACAGGAACAGATAATATTAAAAGTGATCTTTAAAGTTAATGTATGAATCTCTGAGGTGTTGGACTGTTCCATGGCCCCTCAAGTATGTGTAAACAGCAGGTGATGCCCTCCATGTTGTTGGAATCGGAAGACATGACTCGGAGTTGACTTCCCCCTCTTTTTCCTTGTTCTTTCCTTGCTTGCTTCAGTCCTTATTTACCACACAAACTTAAAGGATTTGTAAACTGCCAAGATAGATTTTACAAGGCAAGCTGCTTTGACCCTGGAGACTCCCAATCCACAAGACTAATACATTCATTCCCCCAAAATGAGCTCTTGGTGGCAGGCTATGAAGCGAGGATATGCACATCTTTATAGCATGAAATACTGGCACTGGCTTGCAACCCAAGACTCAAACTTGGCTGTGGAACATGTGTATAACTTAAACCAGGGGTGCCCAAACTTTTTGGGCCATGGGCTGGTCACTATGGCCCAGGGGCCAGATCCAGCCTCCGACGCCAATTCATCCAGCCTGCGAAGCCCTTGTTGCTCCTGGAAGAGGAAGCAAAAGCAAGTAGATAAATAGGTACCTCATCAGCTCTTGGCTGTAAATGGAGATGAGCACTAGATTCCTAGAGTCAGATACGACTGGCTTTCTAGCAAGGGTGACCTTTACCTTTACTAGATGGATGAAGCTTAAACATGAGGACCTCTGGGAAATCCAGTCCCTTCTCTTAGAAAAATGAATAATTCTGCTTGTTCTCGATCCAATGCAAAGTTCAAGCTATTCATCGCTTCAAACAATAAAGAAAATAAACACTGAAAAGGTGGATTGTAGAGTGATTTCCCCCCCATGTATGCTTGATATTACACCTGTTTGACCACATATTTTTTACATACGTCTGCAAAATAATAAGTAGGCACTAACAAAATAGCATCTTTGATATATCACCAGTGCTTGAGACTCACCAAAGAGGTAGACAACAAACCTATATTTAAACATGCTGATACAATCTGAATTGCTAAGGCCTCAGGAAGATTAAATTATAGCCCTGGCACATGCTCCGAATAATTGTATCTATGCAACATGTGCTTTGGTGTTGGGACACAACGAATGGGAGAACAGAAAGATCTGGGTCAGGGTTTTAATCGAGCTCTGGGGTCTAGTGGTCCCTTGCCGGGCTCAGAAAGTGGACCTTATCACCAGCTAAAGTGTTAGTGTCTGTTCATATTGGGTTTTATAACAAAATTTTTGGACAGATTTATACCTGCTTGTTCTACCCAAAACACCTCGTGCATGTCTTAAATGTGAATTAAATGTTAGTTCTTTCTACAATGAAACCTTCTCACATCTTTCTCACAACCTGTCCTCTGTTATACAAAAAAGGTTTGGTAATTTGTTTGGTTACAGCAGTCGGATTTTACACAATGGGAAAGTTACTTTTTGGACTTCTGCTCCAGTACACTTCCCTAGACAATTTCTGCTGTGTGCCAAATTTCATGTCTTAATAACTGTGGAAATGCTGCAGGACACATCTGCAGTATTGATCAATAGAGGCAGAATGCTACAGTAATTTGCTAGATCAGTACTGCTATATTCTCTCTCTCTTCCCCCTTCCAAATGGAGGTCTAACATGCCACTTTTATTATAAACAACGTTGTTTGCTTTCTGGATTACACTGGGGATTTGGCTGGTCTTGCATGAAAAATCTGGTCCTGTCTAGCAAGTTGGCAGGAGGGGTGCAGTGTGTGTGTGTGTGTGCGCGCGCGTGTGTGCGCGTGTGTGCGCGCACGTATGTATGTTAATCAACAGCAAAGCTCAACAGATGATGTTCCTTCAGTTCAGTTTAACCTTGTAACCAGGTTTTCACATGCATCTATGTCAGGAGTTCTCAACCTTTTAAAGCCAGGGGGCGGGTCATGTTCCCTCAGACAGCTTCGGGGGCTGGATGGCCTTTTTGCCCTTCCTCAGCTACATGGCACTTCCTGGTGTGGTGGAGGGGGTGGAGGCCCCACATAAAATGGCATAAAATGATCTACGCCAGTGCTTCCCAATTAGTTTTTTATACATACCACTTCAGGAAAGACCTCAAACTTGCGTACCCCTTATTGCAGGAACGTTAAGTAAAAAATGAAATCAGGTGTATTTTATATTTATTATCATCAAAAGACATTCTAATGACAGAGAACACATGTTTCATTAATGTGACAAATGTGCACGTTGACAATGACGAGCAAATAGGCGGGAACGGGGCGGCCGCGATCGGGTGACGCGAGACGTGGGAGGCGCGGGAAAACCGCCGCCACGGGAGAAAGCGCTTGATGCATACGATTGACTTACCTACTGATCATCTAATTAAATTGAATATTTTTTTGGCAATTGTTATTGCATTATTGTTTTTTAAGGATTTAATATTTTAGTTAAGAGATTGCTGTGCATACCCCTTGATGCAATTTTGCGTACCCCTAGGGGTACGTGTACCACTAATTGGGAACCATTGATCTATGCCATTTTTCCTAAACAAAAGTATCACACACAGTGATATCTATCCAAATTTAAATCTGAGTGAGTTATTTACCCCATAAAGCATTGTGTATCCAAGTTTTTTGTTAATTGTATTGTTCCTATTTTTCAAGACAGGTTCATGAGAAACACTTGGAGTATTGTAATACAACAACATACCTCCTTTGAGATCTTTGACACTTTGGAGAACTAAGCAGAGTAATATCTGTGGATCAAAGATACCTTCTAGGGCAGTGGTTTCCAACATGGGGACCACGCCTAAGTCAGTCCATTGGCTGATTAGTGCTTTGGGGAATTGAGATAGATAGATAGATAGATAGACAGACAGACAGACAGACAGACAGACAGACAGACAGACAGACAGACAGACAGACAGACAGACAGACAGACAGACAGATAGATAGATAGATAGATAGATAGATAGATAGATAGATAGATGGGTGGACGGACAGACGGACGGACGGACGGACAGACAGACAGACAGACAGACAGACAGACGGATAGATAGACAGACAGACAGACAGACAGACAGACAGACAGACAGATGGATAGATAGATAGATAGATAGATAGATAGATAGACGGACGGACGGACAGACAGACAGACAGACAGACAGACAGACAGACAGATAGATAGGATAACATTAGATAGATAGATAGATGGGGATTTTCTGAAGAAAGTTATTTCAAAGCCTCTCGTTATTTCTCATTACAGCAAGAGAGCGGTTTTGTAAGGAAACCATTTGGGAGAGACTGGTGGTCCTTCATTAGAATAAAATGTCAATACATAAAAAACGTGCTAATGCCAAACAGCCAAAATCCTTTAGTTAGAACGATTGGGTAGCAAAAACAACAGCAACAACAACGTTCTGTTCTTTGAAGCCCTTTGCCTCATTTAATTTAGCCAGTCTGTTTAGTTCCAATTTGTGAAAGGAATAGTAATTGTGGAAACCAAGCATACTGGATTAAATGAACATATAATCCATAAACGGTTAACCCAAGCTATTCCATAACAACCGTTTCAGATAGACTTGTGAGAACTAAGATGGATTAGACCAATTTTTATCAATTTCCCTACTCTGTCCCCACTCCTCTGCCCAGCAGTCCAATGGGAGTGTTTCCTCCCCCCCAGCACAGAGTTTGCCCCCATCCCTCTGCCCAGCAGCCCAATGGGAGCATTTCCTCCCTCCCCTGTTGCTGTGTTGGCACTTTGTGATAAATAAGTGGGTTTGGGGTTGCAGTTTGGGCACTCGGTCCCTAAAAGGTTCGTCATCACTGACCTATGTCCATTCAACTGTTGTTGTTGTATACTATCAAGGCCTTCCCATTTACAAAATGTCTGAAGTGGCAACCATGTTAGTCTGTGCAAGCATATCTAAGAGTAAATAAAACAGAACAGCAAAAAAAAATGACAAAAATGTTGTGGCACCTTAAAGACTAACTCCTGTATTTAACTGTGATCTTTCATGGACCAAGTCCACTTCATCGTTTATGGTGACCCTATGAGTTATTCACCTCCCAAAGGTCCTGTCATTAACAGCCCTGCTCAGAATTTTGAATGATGCAACTATTGAAATACATATGTTAAGAGATGTCATCTATATCTTGCTTCTTGAAGTTGAATTGAATTACGGTAGAAAAGTGTAGTACAGTCAAACCTTGCATAAAGAGCGTTTCAATTAAAGAGTAACTCGCTTAAAGAGCAGAATTTTCTCTGAATGTTCGCCCCGCTTAACAAATAAAACCAACCAAAAACTCGCTTAACAAATAAACCGGGGTTCGCAATTCCCCCCACAATTGGTCACTTACAATGGTGTTTTGCTTAAAGAGCAAACTCGCTTAAAGAGCAATCCTGTGGAACGCATTATGCTCTTTAAGCGAGGTACCACTGTATAACAATCACTCAAAATAATAATAATAATAATAATAATAATAATATAATAATAATAATAATAATAATAATAATAATAATAATAATAATTAATACCTCAGATAACGTTTACCTCGGATAACGCTAAAATCGTATAAGGTTAAGTAATCTGGGGAGGAGAATTGGATCGAATAACGTTAAGGTCCTATGGGATGGATCGGATAACAACCGCTAAAGCCTGTGCGGTTACAATGTATCTCTATGGGGCTTTAACGTTATCCGATCCATCCCATAGGATTTTAACATGGATCGGATAACAGTAAAAATCGGATAACACCAAGACTTGTGGAACCAAGTCTTAGCGTTATCTGAGGTATTACTGTATCACCATTCGACAGGCAGGACAGTCAAAGAAGTAGGTGGAAGCATAGTTGTCATTTGAGGAGCACAAGACCATTCTGAAGTAGTATTTGAAATTCAAGAATGCAGTGAGGTACAACGATAATGGAGTTTTTTGGAATAGTAGCCATGTTAGTCTGTGGTTCAGGCATATCAGAAAACAAAACAAAACAAAACAAAACAAAATAAATAAAATAAAATAAAAATAAATAAAAACACTGTAGTACTTTAAAGACTAACTGCTATATTTTTATTGTTAGCTTTCGTGGATCAAGTCCACTTTATCAGAAGATAATGGAGGTGTAAGTATGCAATAGAACCTCCAACACTCCTAAAAATTGCACCCTGTCATGATATGTTTGAGACGCTCACTACTGTTTGTGATGTGTACAAGGGAAATCCAGGACACTTTGGTCAATGTATGTAAATTAAATTAAATTAAATTAAATTAAATGTTGCTGAAGCAGTAGTTTGTCATAATCAGAAGAGTCTGGACTCTAGACCAATGTTTCCCAACATTGGAGTTTGGGCCCAGAGTCTTCGGAGTTGGGCGGTGATACAAATTGAAAGCCCAAGTCAATTCCCCAAAGTACTGATCAGCCAATGTACTGACTGAGGCTTCTGGGCATTGGAGTCTCCCCATGGGACGTGCATCCCACATTGGGGACCGCTGGTCTGGACACTGATGATAACCACTTTGAACTCCTCTTGTAACTGCAGAAATCAAATGTGACTAGTATTGATCTTTTGTTATTACACCTTTAAAGCTCTACATGGTAGTGGGCCAGGATACTTAAGAGACTGCATCACCCCAAGAACATCTGACCATCCCACCAGAGCGGACCAGAGAGGCTCTCTGGTCGTACCAGCAGGTAGAGAGGCTCATCTCTCTAGCACGAGAAGGAGGGCCTTCTCTGTGTCTGCTCTGGCCCTTTGGATCCTCCTTCCAAGTGAATTGTGTCTCCCGACAGAGCGGCTGCCATTCAGAAAAGGAGTGAAGACCTGGCTAGTGGGGCATGTGTGGGGTGTGGGCCAGGGGGTGAGTTTGGTTGGCTGGCTCCTGTGAATAACTCCACCTCTCTCTCCCCATTGTGGTTTTTAACTTAATTTTTAACCTTTTAGTTTTTTAATCCTTGATTTTAAATCTTGTATTGTATGTGATGTGTTTTAACTCTTTTAGATTGTAAGCCACCCTGAGTCCTTGGAAAAGGGCAGGGTATAAATATAATTAAAAAAATAAAAGATAATTTGAGCATTACAATGTTAATACAGTTTTTTCCATTCGCAAAATGTGTATATATTTTGGTACTGTTTTTATATTCCATATTTAATACTTAATACTGTCAGTGCATGTGTGGGCGTGAACCTTCACAATGATCCCCTTATTTTTCAGTGTGACATTGCAGTAGTTCAGTGAATTTGTTCTGTTGCAAGCATATAGATCAGATGCCAAGATGTTTACATGGCTTATAACTCAAAAGAGACACGTTTCACCAGCTCATCATAACTACATTATTTTTAGATTACATCAACACAGAGGCTAAACAAATAGCTGCTAAATGAAATTAAGCAGCCGACGTCCTAGCGATATAATATTTGCACACTCCATATTTATCTTTATTTGTTTTTCATACTCCATTACGGTTCCCTCACGTACAAAAAGAGAAATAAAACCAAAAATCAGCCATCCCCACCCACCATTTAAAGGACTCAATCCAATTAAACCGTGTTGCGGGCAAAATAAGGAATGGTTTCCCACCGGTATGCCACAAGGTCAGACCAGGTTAGGTTATCTTACTACAATACTGCATTATTTTGGCATGATTCCACTTCACAAACTTGCACGCATTAGGGCTGCATACCAGGTCGAGATGAAGCCCAAGTTACAAATCAAAACAGCCATTTCATTTGTAGGAAGCCTACAGTAAAATCGAATGGCCTGGCCTAGTTTTGGGGCCAAGCCAATTTACAATTGCATTTGGATGGAGAGCCCAAATCAAAATCAAATGTGGCACAAAACACCCCAAGAGGTTTGTTCTACGTTTTCTTTTTAAAGCACAACTTGAAAAGTGCCTACTACACAGACCGCTTCAGCTAACTGTTCCAAGTTCGGCAAGCTTTCTCATTTATTTATGGTATATCACATCTTCAAATTTCAGATACATCACTGATTTCTTTTAGAAAAGTTATAATTATTTCTGTTTGGTTTTTTTCAGTCCAACTTCTTCAGTGGAATCTACTTCAGTGGAATTCTCATCCACATCCACATGGTTATTATTATTATTTATTATTATTATTATTTATTAGTTCAAATTTATATTGCCGCCCACTTGCCGTGGCGACTCAAGGCGGCTTACATACAATACATTACATTACATTACATTATAATACAATATGTTGGGGTGGGCACAGGGGGAGGGGCAGCAGGGTCCTCATCCTGCCCTGGCTTCTTCCTCTCAGAACCAAAGAAGAACCTGGTGCTTGGCCTGGGCCTCTCACACAATAGATGCCAGGCCTGAAGGCTAACTCATGAGCAAATGTGTAATGCCACAATGTTTGTCTTGCATCCATTTAGTAACCATTTGCAATTCAAAAGGGCCAAGCTTCACAACAAATCTAAAGAACAGATATTACCATTTACACATTAACTTATACAGTCATACCTCGCATAACGAATTTAATTCGTTCAGCGAGGTTGCTCGCTATGTGAAAATGTCACTATGCAAGTCTGACTCGCATAACAAATTTTTCGCTATGGAAGTCCGACTTTTCCCTATGGAAAAACTCGCATAATGAGCGTTTCAATGGGGAAAACTCGCATAGCAAAAGAAAATCGTTCTGCGAGTTTTCCCCATAGAAACGCTCGTTCTGCGAGTTTTTCCATAGGGAAAAGTCCAACTCGCTTAGCGAAAAACTTGCTTGTTATGCAAGTCAGACCACTTAGCGAAAAACTTGCTCGTTATGCGAGTTTTTCGCTAAGCGAAACGCTCGTTATGCGAGGTTTCACTGTATACTTATTTGTTGTGCTGGCCATTCTGTACCACTGTAGCTGATGATGTGTATAAATTGATGCCATGAGGTCTCCCTCTTGTGTCTGACAAAGTGGACTCGATCCACGGAAGCTCACATTAAAATACAGCAGTTAGTCTTTAAAGTGCCACAAAGTTTTTCAGCTTTTTGTTTTGTTTACTCCCTGATATGCTTGAAACACAGACTAACATGGCTACCATTCCCAAAATAGGGATGTTTATTACAATCGCAACACAAAATACAACTTTTCTGTCTCAAATCTCTTTCCTCCCTGAGAAGGCGCCATTACAGATCATCACATTTATTTAGTACACTGTTGTGGTCCCAAGGGGACCGCAGTGTTTCAAGTGGCTAAGATGCTGACTGGAAGACAGGAGGTCAACAGTTTGATTACCTCACATACAAATAGTACTGCAGGACAGAATGAGCTCCCGTCTCTGTCCCAGCTCCTGCCAACCTAGCAGTTTCAAAGCAAGAAATTGCAAGTAGATAAATAGGGACCACTTCGGTGGGAAAGGAAACAGTGATCCATGCACTCCGGTGTCTAACCATGCCTGCCGCATGGCCATGGAAACGTCTGCAGAAGCAAACAGCGCTGATTCTTCATCTTTGAAACAGAGATGAATCTAGTGTCAGATACAACTGGCTTTCGAGCAAAGGAAACCTTTACCTGTGGTCCCAACTGTCGACCCATCATCCCCAAAGAAGTCAACAATAACCATCTCCTGGTAAGACAGGAAATGAAAGGCTGATCCAATGGGAAACCACTTCTCAAGGAGAAACTGAAGAGATGAGCTTAAAGAACTTTGATGGAGGGGAAAACTTATTACTTCTGGTTACCGTCTCCTTTTCAGCAAATACGAAATAAGCTTACTCTCATTTTAGAACCTGACTGGAGTTTCATTTCCTTGGCCGCAGCTGCCTCCTTCTTCCTTTTAACAGAGAGAAACAGACTATGATTATTTTTAATGGTATCCTTCATGTTTTGACCCACTGGAATCCCACAGGCAATTTTCGGGTTGTCAAAAGTCTGTCGTTTCTCTGAGCGCCTGATCTTGCTTTGAAAGCGACTGCCTTTAAGATGCTTAAAGTACACTCTAGCATCTTCTGAGATAATGCTGAATTGCAGTTTTGCAAATAAAGTCTCAATCCTGCCAGGTTGATAGCAATATTAATCATAAAAAAGCTTCTTATTGACAAAAGCCAGGTCTGTTACTCAGGTGCCAGATGGCTGTGTGCTTTATAGGCAACTGAAGGGGAAAGATTCTGAATATTATATGTATATATGGATAATCCATTCTCATTATTCAGCTACTATATGTTGCTTCATCTACTCAAAAACAAGCTCCTAGAATGTTCCCACTGCAAAACATGGTTCAGAGACAGAGGGAATCTTCATGGTTAAAATAACTATATTTTGCTGATGTCTATATTTGTTGTTGACAATGCTTCCCAAAGGCTGAAACGTGATAGGCCTCAAAGGTTTGCCAGTGTCAGAATCCGTATCCTGCAAATAGAGTTTGCAATCATGGGGAAGAAAAATGAGGCGGAAACTCAGAAGATCACTCCAGCGTCTTTGACATCATGCAGCCACATTCCAAATCACAAAAAACACACATATATGAGACAAAAACAGGCTAAAAGAAACAACAAGCTAAAACTGTTCTGACTTTTCTTCTTCTTTCATGTCCAGATCAAATTTTAAAGTACCAGAATGAAACCACCCTCTTGAGTTTGTCACTGGCCTAAATTAAATCATCAGTACATGTTTGTGGTAATAATCGGCAGACCAGCAAATGAGCCAGATTCTGTATTGTTCCACATTCACACAGCGTGTTGTTGTCCACCAATAGTCCACACTTGAGCATGTTGGTCTTACATTATGGGACTGTAACCCTCAGCCTATTCAGCATCCTCCAAGTGACAGAGGGGGTATCGAGTCCTTCAGCCATCTCCTCCTTTAATGCTATTCCTTGTCCAAGAAGAGTCTTCCTCCATCTTCTAATTTGATTTTTCTGTCACATACCCTCAGGAATGTTTGTTCTTGCCATAAAGCTTTTCATGGATCTGAGTCGGTGGGCTTGAGGCAGATATCCGTTCCGAGGATGTTGAAGGTCATTCTCATGCTTAGTTCTCTCGGCATCTGATGCTAACTAATGCTGAGTGAAGAACTTCTAAGGATACATCTGCACAATTTCTGTTACGTGCCCTTGCATTTTTGTTTTAATCCACTTCAACAAGTCCTTAAACATATAGTTGGGCTGGATAACTCAATGGTTTAGGTATCTGGCTGTGGATACCTAATCCCCTACTGTACCTCCTGAGAGAAAGAGCCAACTTGGAGGGACAGACGGCTATTTTGCCCTGCCTACATGATGGGGGTGTGTGTTGCCATTTTGTCCCAACAGCTTCAAATGGGCAGTTATTTTCTTTCTCAAATGCCCTTGGAGGTGTGCAGGCAGTGGTGGGATTTAAAAAAATTTACTACCACAGAAACGTCTGCAGAAGCAGATAACGCTGGCTCTTCAGCTTTGAAACAGAGATGAGCACTGACCCCTAGAATCAGATATGACTGGCTTTCGAGCAAGGGAAACCTTTACCTGTGGGCATGGTGTGGTAGGCATGGCCAGGGGGAAAGCCCTGTGTTGCACCCGAATTAGGATACTTTATTTCAAAACTTGGATGGGCCAGCCAGAATTTCTGCTACTGGTTCTGGCAAAATGGGGTGAACCTGCTGAATCCCACCATTGTGTGAGGGCCACATGAAATTGCACCGTGGTCCAGATCCGGACCATGGGCCTTAAGTTGGGAACCGCTGGTTTATATTGTACAAATTTATGAGGAAAAATAAGCTGAGGATGGTTGAGAAAGGGAAATTGTGGCAAAGGAAATAAAGCCAGGTTTATCGCTTGTGAGCACCTAATTCTTTAAGCCAACTAAAGGGTTCCCAATGTGAAGCCAACGGCCCACAGGGAATCTTCAATTCCTAGAAGCATAAGTCAGTACATTGGCTGGTCAGTGCTTTAGGAAATTGACTTAGGCTTCTGGGAAAGGGAAAGGTCACCCTTGCTCAAAAGCCAGTCGTATCCGACCCTAGGGTTCAGTGCTCATCTCTGTTTCATAGCCGAAGAGCCAGCGCTGTCTGCTTCTGCAGACATCCACTTAGAAGGCATTCTCTCATGTTCACAGATGCCTGCAGATGTGTTAGAACCAGACTGGACACACTGCTGGGGTGGGGGGACAACGACACAGCCCTCAAGAACACCACAAAACTCTAGACCGCTTGTAGTCGCCATGTCGTTTTCTCCAAAATACTTCAACTTTTTAATACAAAGTTCAAAAAGATGGTGTAGTTTAGCTGCAGCTTCTCCACAGAACCAGATTTTGAAACTTTTGCAAGTGTATTTTAATCTATGTTTTACAGCTATAAGAGATAAATAGGAAGTTTTTGAGATTTGACTTCCTTTCCGTTGAAGGATTCCTCTCACCCTGCTATTCCTTCCTTGCTTTATAAGTTTGGCACTCTGACGCGGGAAATAAATATTTAGGCATAACTGCAAACACAAATCTTTTCCATTCTATTACTCCAAAAGAGACATAAACACGCATACCTTTCACAAACGGAAGGCAATGGCATGGATGGCAGCAATGAGCTGCGATCACCATGGAAACTCGCCACGCCATCTAAGAGCATCATGATTTCTCAAAGACAGTCTCTCTCTCCTTTATGACAACCAATGATTGATCTGGGTTTTTATTGAAACATGTAGACCTCTTTTCAGTATACGTCTGAGAGATGCCGAGGTGGAGGACATTAAATGAATTACAATATGCTTGGAGAACCATAGAAATTCCCTAGGACTTCAGACATGCTCAGACTGATTGTCACTTTTGGCTTTGTCTTAAAGGTCCATTAATATGATGCTGACTGGAAGGCAGGAGGTCAACAGTTCGATACTCGAATACTGCAGGACGGAATGAGTGCCCATCTCTGTCCCAGCTCTTGCCAACCTAGCAGTTCGAAAGCAAGAAATTGCAAGTACTGTACATACATTTGGTGGGAAGGTAAACAGCGTTCCATGCGCTCTGGTGTCTAGTCATGCCTGCCACATGTCCATGGAAACGTCTGCAGAAGCAGACAGCGCTGGCTCTTCGGCTATGAAACAGAGATGAGCACTGAACCCTAGAGTTGGATGCAACTGGATTTTGAGCAAGGGTGATCTTTACCTTAACCTTGAATATGATTTCAGTTTGGGGCCTGATAACTCACGGAGTGGTAATCTGCTAACCTGGCAATGGGAGAATGAGGGGATTCTGTATCTGTTTCTGTGGACATGTGGCAGGCATGAGTAGACACTGGAGAGCAAGGAACACTGTTACCTTTCCTGCCAAAGTGGCACCTGTTTACCTACTTGCAATTTCTTGCATTCAAACTGCTAGGTTGGCAGGAGCTTGGACAGATGGCGGGAGCTCACTCTGTTATGTGGTACATGGGTTCCGAACCGCTGACCCTCCTGATCTTCCAGTTGTCCAGCTATGTGTCTTAACCACTAAGCCACCACAGCCCAGGAGCAAAGGTTAACTTCCTCCAGTCCATAGGTTGGATGGACATTAATGTTAGGAAAAGTTGACAGCAATAGGAAAAAGGGAAGACCTAACAAAAATTAGAAAGACTCAACAATTCCTTCATATTCCTTTGTCTTTAAGACTTGAAAAGGACTGTAAAGAGAAGGAATTTTTGAAGTCATAAATCCATAAGACCACCATACATCGAAAGTAATTTGATGACCCATCACATACAGTAAGGAACTCAGTGAAGTCATCCAAAATAAGAGGCCATATTTTCAAACTGTTCTTAACTGAGGGTTAGTCTTTTTCTTTTCTTTTTTGCACTATTTGCCTGAGTTGATGAGATGTATTGATTTTATTCCTAGCTTACTAAAGGATAATCCAGTGGCACTTGGAATCTAGATAATTGCATGGAAGCAAGGTAAAAGATCTATATATTAAACCCTGCAAAAGAATGACAATGCAGCCTGGGGCTAAGCCAACTTCAGTCTTTTTACTGTCAGATGGAAAAATATTTTGGATAGAGGTATAGTACAAGATTTAGCATCTAGCAGAATCTGAGGACTTGCCAAAATGTTCACATTTTCAAATGCTTCAAAATGTAGATTAAGTACGTGAAAGATTGTTTTCATTGTGATTCTGCCGTTTCTTTGACATCAGATCTAGGGGAAGTGGAAGATCTGAAAGCCAGCATTGAAATAAATGTAAATCAGTGTAGAAAATGATGTATAAAACCTCCAAGCTGTCAACAGATTTCACTTCTATTTTCACTGCCAAATCAAGGAGGGGGACATGTGCTATGAACAACTCTCTGTCCGTAACTTAATTTAACTTCAGTGTTGCCATTTCTTTTCTCGGATCTGTTTTATCTTTGATAAAAATTGTATGAGGTACAGCAGGCCCTCGCTTAACAAATTTAATGCATTCTCCAGGACCTTCTGTACTGCAAACATTTGTAATGTGAATTTCCCATAGGAATGCATTGAAAACCAAAATGTGTTAACCAAAACACAGTTATCTATCTATCTATCTATCTATCTATCTATCTATCTATCTATCTATCTATCTATCTATCTATCTATCTATCTATCTGTCTGTCTGTCTGTCTGTCTGTCTGTCTGTCTGTCTGTCTGTCTATCTATCTATCTATCTATTGGGGTTATATTGCATTGAAAGCCAATTAATCTGTTACGGTGGGAAATTGTTAACCAAGCCTCTATTTTCAATGGATTTCCTTTTGTTTACAAATTTTGTGTTAAGCGAGCCATTTGTTAAGTGAGGGTCCACTGTATTAAAATAATTGATTCTAATTGATTTCTAATATACATTTGCATAAGTATCAGGTACAAAACAAGCATCAGCCTTGACTGAGTTTGCAAGACATTGGTGGGCCAGACATGTGAGCCACTTCAAAGATGGCAGGTGGATGAAAGCTATCACAGAATGGATACCACTTGACCACTAGGCAAGTCAGCAACCAGAAGGGAAGACCAATTCAGGGCAATGTTCCCGAGGCCCTGGATGAGATCGGCATGGGATTGGAAATAGTGGAAGATGATGCTTCAGTCTGCCACATCAACCTGACGTGTGAAACATGGATCAGCCAAGTAACCAAGTATTTGCATGTGTAGTTAAACATTTGGCTTTCACGTTTTGAGTTTGGTAAACTATCTCAAACATCTGTGATAGTTGCAAGCCAATATGAAAACAGGGGGAAATATGTAGCTGGATGAATGTAAGGTCAACAATGTAATTATTTCTTCTTCTTCTTCTTCTTCTTCTTCTTCTTCTTCTTCTTCTTCTTCTTCTTCTTCTTCTTCTTCTTCTTCTTCTTCTTCTTCTTCTTCTTCTTCTTCTTCTTCTTCTTCTTCTTCTTCTTCTTCTTCTTCTTCTTCTTCTTCTTCTTCTTCCATAAGACCACCATAAATTGAAAGTAATTTGATGACACATCACATACTGGGTTGTCTGGGAAATATCTAAAATTATCCCACCACTTTTCTGTAATACCTCATTATGGATCAGTTTGTGGGCACATAAAAAATCATCACTAAAATGAAACAAGAATATTTGCAAGAAGTCACAAAATTTTGGAGATGAGGAGATTAAGGACACACACATACACACAAAAAGAGCAAAAGCCAGGGGACAAGGTATAGTATTGCAATGGACTAATTAATTGCATGCCATTATGTCAATTCTGACTTATTCTGAATTATTCTGAGTGAGACCACTGGGCCATCTAGACCAGTATTGCTGATTAAGATCTCAAGGTGGATTCAATCTTAGCTCTACCTGGAGATCCTTGGTATTCTCCAGCAATCCTTTCTCTGTCTACTAGCCAGGCCCAGAAAGAACCTTCAAGAAGATTGTGGTATTTTTGAACCACAATCAGGCATACCCTGGTAACGGCAACCTTGTGTTGTTGGCTAATCTTTCTCACACTAGGTCAGGTGAAGGGAACTGCAGAATGAACCCACCAAATGGTGGCTTCATTTGCCCAATTTTACATCCAGCCTAGACATGGAAGAAGAGGAAACCAAGCCCAACCCTACTCAGCTTCCAAAAATATGCCTGGATAGGTGTCTTCAGGTGGCTTATAGGGAAAAACATGTAGATAGTCAGAAATACCAGTTATTTCACCTCTTAACTGCACAGGCTTTTAGGGTGAAAATATTTCAGACAAAATACACTGTTTTTGCAATTTTCTTCCTGAACAGCTCCTGGGCAGTGTGTATTTTGACAGAAATGTGGTGGACTCCCTGGAAATTGTGAGATGCCTGTGAAACCTATGAACTGAATCTGATGCAGTGGTTCCATCTCAGTGCTTTTAATGAATCCTGGGAAGGTTTCTCTCCCTCTTCCCCCTCCCCTCCTTCTTATAATGTGCAGCTGAATAACACAGCTGTGGAAAAACTGTGCTTGGACCAGAGGCAGAGGGAAGATAGAATTGGGTCAGAAAGTATTCTTTCTTCATTTTTTTTTGCTGTCAATCTTCCTCCTCTCCCTCGTTTTTACCAGTGGAAGGAATGGCACCAAATGAAGCAATCACAGACCAAGCCATGAACCAAAAAAGGCAACAGAAGATTTTCAAGCTGCTATAATGCTCACATAACCTTGCCTCACAACTTCTTCTTTTGTCTCCATATCAAACTTTGAACTGCCAAAATGAAGCCAGTGGTGAGCTGGCCCATTGGGCTACCGGGACTCAGCCTGGGGTACCTCCAGGCCCCCAATACCATGGTACCCCCCTTGGGTGCCAATCCAAAGAGTCGAGCTGAGCCGCTATGCTGAGAACAAGCAAGCAAATGAATGGGGCTCCGTGTTCCTCTACCTGCCTTTTCCTCATTTGCTTCTAAAGATAAGGCTAAAAAACAGCCCTGTTTGCAGTACATCCACTGTGGCTTGGAGGCTGCAATTTTGCTTTGCTTTGTCAGTTCGAATCCCCAGAGGGGAGTTGAAATTAGAAGGAAATTGGGAAGATATATATTTCATTAGGGTTAAACGCCCTCATCACTCCCTGTCCAGTGCCCTTTTAGTGGAGCCAGCACGCCCCGAATGAAGCCAAGTTATTGGTTCTGTCATTGGCCAAATCTAAGTCCTCATTGGTATGCGTTTCTGGTAGTAATCTGCAGACCAGTCTATGAGCCGGATTCTGTATCACTCCTCATTCACACAGCATGTTGTTGTCCACCAACAGCCCCCACTTGAGCATGTTGGTCTTACATTTAGACACTCCAACTCTAAGTTCAGGGTCCTCCAAATGACGTAAGGGAGGTTGAGCTCCTCAGCCATATCTTCCTTTAATATTATTCCTTGTCCAGGGAGCTCCTTCCCCCATCTTCTAATTTGATTTTGCTCTTGCATACCCTCAAGAATGTTTGCTCTTGCTATAAAGCTCTTCCTGGATCTTAATCAGAAGACTTGAGGTGTATATCCATTCAGAAGATGTTGAGGGTTGTTTTCTTGCTTAGTTATCTTGGCGTCCACTGCTACCTCTCTCCTTATCTTAGGTGGAAAGATACCATCACAACAGACTAATGAACAAGCAAGAAAGAAAAGGCAGGCCTCTCTGTTCCGTTTCCCCCATGTTCATTTTCTTTTTCCATCTCCAACTTTTTCTGTACTACGTCTGAAGAAATTAGTCAATTTTGGTGTATCCTTAGAAAATCAAAATAGCATTTTATGGTGGTCCATGGTTGTCTCCTTCGTAGGCGTGAAAATGAGAAATTGCAGTCTTCTCCTACAAGATGATGAGCCTGTTCATCTACAAGAACAATTTGGACAAAATTGCATAAACAACATGAAATTGTATAAATCCCACAAATTATTTAAATTGAGCAAAACTAGTGGAGATGATGCTTTATTGTCTTCTCTTCCTCTCCTACAAAATCAGAAGCATCAGGTGAAGGGCTACACATCTTCTCTATCTTTCAGCCAGTCTTTCTGCACTTTCTGTAGGCTTGTATGCACAAAAGCTGGATGGAGATCTCTGTGGTTCAGGTCTCTGGTTACAGGGCCAGTGGTTGGATGTTTAATTTCCTACTGTCCATCTCACAGGAGGCCTTGGGCAAGCTGCACATTCACAAGAGCTCCCCCTAGAGGAAGAAAATGGTGAACCACTTCTGAGGGAGCGCACTCTACCTTGAAAACCCTGACAGGGGCTGCCATAAGTCAAGATTGAGTTTACAGCACACAGTGATGACCATGACAACGACAATGATGATGATGGAGGAGGAGAATAAACATCACCCATGAGCCCAAACTATTTGCTACCCTGGCTAATGTTGATTGGAAGTATTGACCAAAACTCATGCCATCTCATATGACACTTTGATTAAAGTCTTCGGTCATTACTAAAGCACAAAAGACTTCCACAAGGAATGTAGACACATGGAGATGACGCCTCTCTTGGATTAGTTTTGGAAGTTATCTGTGTGTAAATGGGGCTTTCAGCCAACATAACTCCAAGGAGAGATGAGATTATATCTCTTACACCTTCTGAAGGGTGATTTTATGCTTCAAGTAAGTTTAGGTCTTGACAATATAAATGCAGATGTCTCACATAATGATTGACACCAGAGGTCACATAAGAGGAGCTTCAGTGTGGCTCCCAGTCAATCAGGCAGCCAGGCAAATTAACGGCTGCTTGAGAATTAGGAAGTCAAAGATTTGACATGTGTTGCTTTCCATCTTTTCTCATTCCAGAGGCTGGTTGTGGAATCGTGCAAGCAAGCAGCGTGAGGTTAGATCTCTTCCACCCAATTATGTCTTCTAATAGATAACATGAAAGCCAGTTGGCAATTTCAGGCACACAGAGATGTGCGCTAACTCATAATGCTGGCAAACAACAATAAATGACTGATGTGTACTGTGAGGAGCAAGGGTCACAGCAATAGAGGGATGATAATTTCTCAGATACATTGCAACCGTGTATGGGCCAATGAAAACTGGACATCATAGGATAAGAGTAGGGGCTGCAGTGGCTCAGTGGTTAAGAAGCTCATCTTGTTAGCTGGAAGGCCGACGAGTTGGCAGTTTGAGACCCGGTACTGCATGACAGATTGAGTGCCCATCTCTGTCCCAGCTCCTGCCAACCTAGCAGGTCGAAAGCAAGAAATTGCATGCAGATAAACAGGGACCACTTTGGTGGGAAAAGATCTTGGGGACATGAAAGGAGCCTCATTCAGCTTCTCCAGCAAAAATTCTTTCAACCCAAAATAATTTCTGACATGAAACAACAACAACAACAACAACAACAACAACAACAACAACAACAACAACAACAACAACAACAACAACAACAACAACAACAACAACAACAACAACAACAACAACAACATGAAACTCACAAACTATAAATGGGAAGCTCAACCATCCACACTGCACACATCATCTTTGGCCCTGAGCATCTCTGCAGTAGAGTATGCTGCTCCAGTATGGAATGCATCCACACATGCAAAAGAAGTTGACATTGCTATTAATGAAGCCATGCAGATAGTGACAGTTTGCCTTAAACCTACACCAGTTGAGAAAATATCCCCTCTTGTTGGTATTGCTCCACCTAAGATCAGGAGTGAAGCACTAGTGGATGTGAGAGAACTAAGCAAGAGAATGACTCTTAACCCCCTCTGAACAGATATGAGCATCAAGTCCACCGGCTCAGATCCAGGAAGAGCTTTATGGCGAGAACAAACATTCTTGAGGGGCCGCAAGAACAAAACCAAATTAGAAGATGGAGGAAGGAGTTCACTGGACAAGGAGGAGCATTAAAGGTGGATATAGCTGAAGATCTCAGTCTCCCCTACATCACCTAGAGGCCCCTGAATAGGCTGAGCGTTGGAGTCCATAAATACGAGACCAACATGCTCAAGTGGGGACTGCTGGCAGACAGCAACACATTGTGTGAATGTGGAGAGACACCGTGTCCAGCCCATTTGCTGGTCTGCTGATTTCTGCTAGAGACATGTACTGATGCGGACTTGCATTTGGGTAATGACAACGCAAAGAAAGTGGCTTCATTTTGGCAGTCCAGGGTTTGATCAGGACACGGAAGAAGAAGAAGAAGAAGAAGAAGAAGAAGAAGAAGAAGAAGAAGAAGAAGAAGAAGAAGAAGAAGAAGAAGAAGAAGAAGAAGAAGAAGAAGAAATGAAAAAATCCTGTTTATCCCCACCTCAGATAGGTATGTAGATGAGAACCACAGAATATTTCAGCGTCCATTTAAGGGAAGACATACGCTCCAGGTAGTTTTATAGAATATGTTCTTCTGGAACTCCATATTTACTGGTAACTATTTATTATTATTATTATTATTATTATTATTATTATTATTAACTCACATTTACTACCCCGCCCCAATCGGGTAACGATGCTTAACCAGTACCTTTGGGAGAGTTGTTAGGAGGGTGTAGAAATAATGAGAACTGTGGTGCTGGAGAAGACTTTTGAAAGACCCCTGAACTAAAAGGAGATCAAATCAGTCAATCCTAAAGGAAATCAACCCTGATTGCTCCATGGAAGGACAAATACTGAAGCTGAAATACTTTGACCATCAAATGAGAAGGAAGGATTCACTGATTCTAGGAAAGATCGAAGGCAGATTAACTACTACTACTACTACTACTACTACTACTACTACTACTACTACTACTACTACTACTACTACTACTACTACTACTACTACTACTACTACTACTACTACTCCAGGTGGCTAACAACATATAAAAAGTTAGTGTCTGTCTACCAGTATGAGGGGTTTTTACTACAGCGTCGTTGAAGCCTTGCGTTCTACGCAGCAAAGGAAAAAGAAAGAAAGAAAAAAGAAATTAAAGCTATTTGTTTCAAGAAAATCCCAGCACGTCTCCCTCAAATAATATCATGTCATTGTTTCCTGCATGCAAGAAAATCGTATCGACTGAGATGTAATTGTGTTATGGGCATAATAGATAAATGGCAGCCTTGGCAAACGTTTTTCTATAAGCCACCTGGGGATTGTTTGGAAGAGAGTCAATGAAAGACTCACCGATGCTGTTGGGGTTCTTTTCTTTTTTTCCAGGGGGGAGGGAAAGGGCGAGAGGAGATAAATAAAGTCTCCAGTTCCTTCGGGGGTCTTAGCACAATGCGATGTTTGCACTCAGTCTGCACAAGAGAGTGTTCAAAGCCTTCAAGGGCTTCATCTTCTTCATCATCATCCTCTACAGAGCTGGAAGGCAATGTTATTTGTAGCAGCAACACAGCAAAGCAGGGCGGGTTTTAGGTAATTTTATGTCCCAATGCAGGTCTCCCACTCCTCTCCTTTTTACGCCCAACTAGTAAACACATTTGGATTAGATACAGTAATACCTCGGATAATATTAGTATCGGATAACACTAAAATCGCATAACATTAAGCAATCTGGGGGGGAGAATTGCATCGGATAACATTAAGATCCTATGAGATGCATCGGATAACAACCACTAAAGCCTGTGTGGTTACAATGTATCTCTATGGATCCCATAGGATTTTAACATGCATCGGATAACACTAAAAATCGGATAACACCAAGACTTGTGGAACCAGGTTTTAACGTTATCCGAGGTTTTACTGTACCTGATAGGAAGAAAAATATCATTTTATCACAAAATGGGGTCGGAAGGTACGTGTACTAAGAAGTCTTGTTGAAGTTGGTTTAGAAAGAAGTCAAGTCAAGTCTTTCTTCCAGCCGTGTGGCCTGAAAGATAGAGGAGCTCAAAAGAACATCTTTCCTCTTCCAAGGCGGAAAAGCAAGAAAGAGAAAGCCTTAAGACATGCAAATAGGGTCAGGTCAGGTGATCTCTGAAGCAGGAGAGAACCTTTCTAATTGTAACTACTTGCAATGTCTTGCTTGCAAACTTCTAGGTTAGCAGGAGCTGGGACAGACAAAGGGGGGGTGTCACTCCATCACGCAACACTTGAATTTTGAACGTCTGACCTTGATGACCTTCTGATGATTAAAGTTCAGCTTCTTAACCTCTAAGCCCCCATGGCACTAATAAAGAACATTGTAGTCCCTTAAAGACTAACTGCTACATTTTAATGTGAGCTTTCATGGATCAAGTCTACTACTTCAGACTCAACAGAGAGACTTCATAGTAATAATTTATACATGGCCTCATGGCCAGATGAGACAGAAGTACATAATCATAGGGCCATGTATTTTTGTTTTCGTCTCCCTTTCTTTCCTTTGTTCTGTTTTATTTACTGTCTGATGTGCATGCCCGGACTAACACAGCTATCACTTCAAAAATGTTCCCTCCACATGGGTGACAACAAATTTTCCCGTCTGCATTCTCCTTTTAATCGTCTCTCCCTCTGGGTCTGCAAGACTTTTGCACTCCGTTTTTCTTTCTTCTTTTAATGTCTTTCTTTCAATGGCACTAAAAGACGAGAAAGAATATAAATACCGAGCTTCATCAATGACCTGACACGAAACTTCATCAAAAGAAGAAAGCACCGTCTTACATCTCAGTGCAGAGTTTTAATTAAAATCACCACTTCCCAACACGCCTTGGCTTGGCATCATATATAAATACAGTCAGAGGATTTTATTTGGAAGATGATGTGCAATTTTGCCTTTGCTACTCTGTAATCTTCCTTGATTGAAAGTCAGGATGAATACAGGTTTCAAACGTCCTTCCTCCCAAAGCAAAGGAAGGAAGATTGGAAATGTGTATAGCATTAGGACTAATAAATACTGGCAGATAACATGAATTAAAATGGTTTCCTCAGCCCTCTCATTTGCTTGCCAAGCGCAGACAGCTAGAGGTTTTCAGATCACTTGCAAACACCGGTTGAGAAATCGCAAAGTTTTGTTGGGTTCTCACATCACGCTGCCTTTGGCGGGGCTCAATGAACGCTTACAGGAGCCGTGGTACCTTAGTGGATAAGATGCTGGGGTTGACGACCACAAGTTTGGCAGATCAGCAGTTCGAGACCCAAGTGCTACGTGTGATAGAGCTCCCATCATCTGTCCCAGTTCCTGCGATGCTAGCAGTTCAAAAGCAAGAAATTGCAAGTAGATAAAGAGGTACCACTCCAACAGGAAAGGTAACAATTTTCCGTGTGAGCAGGCAACTAGTCGTGCCTGGCAGATGCAGCAGTGCTGTCACTTTGGCTTTAAACAGAAATGAGCACTGTACCATAAAGTCAGATATGACTGGCTTTCGAGCAAGAGAGACGTTAGATGACGACGACGACGACGACGACGACGACGACGACGACGACGACGACGACGACGACGACGACGACGACGACGACGACGACGACAACGACAACAACAACAACAACAACAACAACAACAACAACAACAACAACAACAACAACAACAACAACAACGTGTCAGAAATTATTTGGGGTTGAAAGGATTTTTGTGGGGGAAAACTCTGCTCAGGGAATGCCCAAATGAGGCTCCTTCCATGTCCCCAAGAGCTGGTACAGAGACTGGCACTCAATCCATCATGCAGTACTCGGCTCTTGAACTGCTGACCTGCCAGCCTTCCAGCTAACAAGGTGAGCTTCTTAACCACTGAGCCACCACAGCCCATAGAACACTTGCAGGAATTGTTAGATTGCAACGCCCATCCTTCCCAAATGGCATCCCAAGAATATCAGGAGATGTACCCCAGCAACATCTGGAATGGTGTACATTACTCAGCCTTCTGCCATGGCATCCATACGTGGGGGCCAGCCAGAGGAAAAGAAAAAGACTTCATTCTTTCCATATTCCTGTAGCAGATGCCTGTTCTGATGGCTACCACTGTCACTTCAAACGCAGACCTAGCAAGAAGACTTTACAGTTGGGTGGCTGGAGATAGCCATAGCTGAATGGCAAACCACAGGTCGCAAGTTGGGGAAGGATTGTAGTCTGAATGGCTGCTAAGAATGCCTATATCTCTTGAACAATGAGGACTTGACGAAACAATGGCCTGATTCTATCTTTTGCATCTCTTTTTCTTTCATTCATGGGAAGTTCTCTGTTCCCACATTTTACTTCTGAAACAAAAGAAGAAACACGAAGCTTTCTTCAGGCCCAAAATATGGGGGTTTTGCCCAGCCATATTCAGAGAAAACAAAGAGATAATTTTGTTTTAAAAAATGCATCACACTTAGTCGACCAAATTCCACAGAGGGGGAAACGACGGAGCCAGAGGCAATATAGTCATTTGAAGAGCACACTTTTTAATTTCCTCCTCCATGCTCAGAAACCTCTCTAACGTTTGAGAAAACAAATTAACCAAGCTAGCAGCAACATCTTACAACTTCCATATCAGTATTCTCTCAGCCTCGGATGGTTGGGAAGCCGAGCTTCACACCCTCAGAATTGGTACAGAAACCCATCTTGACCAATGTCATTCGAATTAAAGTAGCAATAGCAATTATACTTATCTACCACCCCACAGTGTTTAGAGCGTTCTCTGGGCACTTCACAAGGTAAGTAGAATT
Source organism: Furcifer pardalis (assembly GCA_030440675.1). Taxonomy (NCBI): domain Eukaryota; kingdom Metazoa; phylum Chordata; class Lepidosauria; order Squamata; family Chamaeleonidae; genus Furcifer; species Furcifer pardalis. Next base: position 11,095,631 of record CP126900.1, on the reverse strand, counting down.
TTGCCCCCAACCATCTGGGTACTCATTTTACTGGGTTTGGAAAGATTAGGGTTGCCATATGTCCCAGAAAACCAGGATTGTCCCGGATTCAAGGTAGGAAGAAATTACAAATCCTGAAAACAGGTATTTGGGGAGAATAGGTTTATTTTCAAATCCTGAAAATAGGTAATTGGGAAATGGATAACAACCACTAAACCCCTATAGTCACCAGACCAGTGTACTGTGATTGGGGTTGGATATAAGGCCATTTCCTTATAGCAGAAACATCTAGCCATGATTTGGCAGACATTTCCATTCCATCCCTGGCCTTGCAATGGCCAGCTCGACAAAGGCTTTGGAAAGGTCAAAAATCTGTATATGACTCTTTGATAGCCCTAATAAGGGCTTTCTAGTCTGGCCAGGTTATCATGCTATGGTAACAGAGTAAAGCCTACTGCCAGCAACTCAATGCCGATCATCAGGTGGTGGTTAACTAACCTGAGAACCCTGAGGACTAACAGCCTTGGTTGGCAAAGTCCACAGGGAAGGGTGATGGTCCTCAAGTGGATTAAATCCCACTTGAATCCATCTTGAGGGAGGGCAGCAGCTTCATCAATCCTGACCTGGGACTGATGAGGACTTTGTGTACTAATAGGTCTTATCACCAGAAAGTGACTTGCAGAACTGGATCAGTGGGTGTCATGCTATGATATGGAAGGCAAATGGAAGACCACTGCATTATATTGTTCCCAGGACAATCTTCATTGGTGATTGCCATGAGGATAGCCAATATTCTGAAATGGATATGGCACTAGGAGAAGGAGAAGGAGATGACGGAGGAAGAAAAGAAGAAGAAGACGAAGGAGAATAAGACCTTAGTACAGCTGAAAGACTCAACAGCTAGCCTCAGTACAAATACATTCAAGATGGTTGCATATATCTAGTGAACATTAAGTATCCAGCATTAAAATTAAGAGGGTTTCATGAGCCAACAGCAGTTCTTCCTCCCGACAGCTTCAACCATTTGTCTTTGCGACAAGACATTTCTGCTAACTCTCAAAATTGGCAGCTACACCCTTGTGATTTAACAGCAAACACAATTGCCTCGTCTCCTTGGGAAGAACGAGGGTGAGTTTATTGGTTTAGTTTTCTCATGTTTTCTTTTTGTGTTTTGAAATGACTGTTGTTGATTAACTGCATGAGGCTATTTCCAACGGTCCCAGTTGGAGTTTGATAAGTCATTTTCACATTATAACTGAGAAATCCCTCAGGAGGGTGGGGAATTATAGCCCCAAAATTAACACTATCACACTCTGCCCTTGACCCACTTCAGCAGGAGGCTATAAAGAGAACTAGCTGTTAGATAGATAGATAGATAGATAGATAGATAGATAGATAGATAGATAGATAGATAGACAGACAGACAGACAGACAGACAGACAGACAGACAGACAGACAGATAGATAGATAGATAGATAGATAGATAGATAGATAGATAGATAGATAGATAGATAGATAGATGAATGACTGGGTGGGTGGGTGGGTGGGTGGGTGGATGGATGGATGGATAGATAGATAGATAGATAGATAGATAGATAGATAGATAGATAGATAGATAGATGGATGACTGGGTGGGTGGGTGGATGGATGGATGGATGGATGGATAGATAGATAGATAGATAGATAGATAGATAGATAGATAGATAGATAGATAGATAGATAGATAGATAGATAGATAGATCTGTCTGCTCTCCACAAACCAATGGGGAGTTCAAAGTACATCTTGAAGCAGATGCCACAAATCATAGAATAACTGAGATGGAAGAGACCTATATTTTACACACTCGTAAGAATAGGATTTTTCCTTTTGCCTTTCATTTTGGATATACTGTATACAGAAAGCTTCACACCAAATGTTACAAGTGAAGTCAAACATTTCATTTGTGTGTGCTCTCGGGGATTACTTTCCTAACGTCTACATTTTTAGCTTGATTATATAAAATTGATTTATTTTCTTCCCATGGGTTGCTGGAGGATTTTTCACTCCTTATTCCAGAAACCAACAGGGCAAGTCCATTTGGAAAAGTAAATTTCATCTTCCTTCCCCCAACAAAGACTGAATATATAAGTAAGAAGAGCAGTTCGTATTTATTGATTCATACTCCAGTTAATAAATATTTGTTTTTATTTCTCTTAAAGAGCAGAACAGTGGCATGGAAAACAACGCCTGTTGTCCATCATGACAGCTATGCTTCCTCTAACTTTTAACCAAAGGATGACGTGTTCAAAGAAAAGAAAGCAACTTATAATTCCATGACACTTTGGGCCCATTGTGAAATGGTTTTAAAATGCTAAGGAGGAAAGGTGGTGAATTTCTGAAAGAAGAAAGTGCAAAAGCTGGCCTCAGACTCAACATACAAAAAGCCAATATAATCATAGCAGGCCCTATCAGTCCCTGGAAAATAGATGGGGAAGAAGTAGAAGCAGTGACAGACTTTACATTCTTAGGATCCAAGATTACCACAGATGATGACTACAGCCATGAAATAAGAAGGTGATTAATTATTGGGAGGCAAGCTATGAGAAACCTGGGGAACATAGCTAAAAGTAGATACATCACCCTGCCAAAAAAAGTGTGCATAGTCAAAGCAATGGTCTTCCCAGTATGGTTGTGAGAGATGGACCATAAAGAAGGCTGAGGACAGAAGAATAGACACCTTTGAAATGTGGTGCTGGAGGACAGTTTTGAGAGTCCCCTGGACAGCGAGGAGTCAGTCCTGAAATCAACCCTGACTGCTCCTTGGAAGGACAAATACTGAAGATGAAGTTAAAGTACTTTGGACACCAAATGAGAAGAGAGGAATCACTCAAGAAAGCCTTGATGCTGGGAAAGACTGAAGGTAAAAGGAGAAGCTGGTGACAGAGGATGAGATGGCTAGATGGTATTGTTGATGCAATGGGTGAAAAGATGACTGGGCTGCGGAGGATGGTGGAGGACAGGGGTGCCTGGTGTGCAATAGTCCATGGGGTCACATAGGGTCAGACTCGACTATGTGACTTAAGAAGAAGAAGAAGAAGAAGAAGAAGAAGAAGAAAAAGAGAAGGAGAAGTTGTAAGTTATGGAATTCCAAGACATTCTCTTGTCCAGTTTAGGGGCTGCAGTGGCTCAGTGGTTAAGAAGCTCGCCTTGTTAGCTGGAAGGCTGGCAAGTTGGCAGTTTGAGACCTGGGTACTGCATGAGGGATTGAGCTGACTGGGAGGTGGGAGGTCAGCAGCTTGATTCCTGAGTACTGTCCTTCCTCTTTATGACCTTCTTTCAGGTATTTGAAGAGTCCTGTCATCATTTCCAAAAGGGACTGCAGTGGCTCAAGTGGCTAAGACGCTGACTAGAAGGCGGGAGGTCAGCAGTTCGATTCCCGAGTGCTGCATGACGGAATGAGCTCCCGTCCTTGTCCAAGGTCCTGCCAACCTAGAACTGCGAAAGCAAGAAATTGCAAGTAGATAAATAGGGACCACTTTGGCGGGAAGGTAAATAGCATTCCATGCGCTCCGGTACATGACCATGGAAACGTCTGTAGAAGCAGACAGCGCTGGCTCTTTGGCTTAGAAACAGAGATGAGCACTGAACCCTAGAGTTGGATACAGTTGGCTTTTGATCAAGGGAAACCTTTACCCTTACTTTACAGGGCCCGCTTCAGTGGGAAAAGATCTTGGGGACATGAAAGGAGCCTCATTCGGATGTCCCCTGAGCGGAGTTTCTCCAGCAAACATCCTTTCAACCCAGAATAATTTCTGACACAAAATTATTATTATTATTCCTTGTCCAGGGATCTCCTTCCTCCACCTTCTAATTTGATTTTGCTCTCACCTACCCTCAAGAATGTTTGTTCTTGCCATAAAGCTCTTCGTGATCTGAGCCAGTGGACTTGAGGCTCATATCCGTTCAGAGGATGTTGAGGGTCCTTCCCTTGCTCAGTTCTCTCAGCGTCTGCTGCTACTTCTCTCCTTATCTTAGGTGGAGCAATACCAACAAGAAGATATAGTTTCTCAACTGGTGTAGGTTTGAGGCCTCTTGTCACTACACACATGGCTTCATTAACAGCCATGTCAACTTGTTTCACATGTATGGCTGTGTTCCATACTGGAGCAGCACACTCTGACGCAGACTCTCAGGGTCCAAACCTGATGTATACAGCGTGGATGGATGAGCTCCCCATTTATAGTTTGTTAACTTCCTGATGATCTTGTTCCTCATACTAACTTTAGCTTTGGTATTCAAGGCACTGCTGCCGAAAGAGTGCATCTGTCAAGTGCAATGCCAAGGTATTTCGGTGTTGAACAACGCCGGAATCGATTCCCTTGCCACATAACATCCAACTCAACACCGGTCTCTTTGTTGCGGAGGTAGGAAACAAACACTTAAGTCATACTTGGGTTGGGCTTCAAATGCTTGACGGTGTAATACTGCCCTAATTATTTTCATCAGCTAAGCACTGCGTGACATCTCGACAGCGGAGCTGCCGTGAAGTACAAAGAGCAAACGACACGGCAAGCTGTGTGTTTGCGCTCTGTGCTGTGGCAGAGCGTGGCGGTAAGTGTGAAGGAGGTTTTGTGTTTTGTGTGTGTTTCCCACCCCGCCCTCTTCCCTGCTTCTTTTCCTCTAGGTGATCTTGAAACGAAACAAGATTGATGTCACATACATTATGCAAAAGCAGATAGATTGATTTGGTAGGTCACGCGCTTCCGAAGAGCCATTACCGGGGCTTCCTTTAAATAATTAAGCACGCCACACGGCCTTACCACACCAGCGCTCATTAGCAGCAGTGCAAAATCTCTGCCCCCTCCCCACCACAAAGGCATGAGAGTGGGATGAAGCCACCCCTCAAAGTTCAGTTTCCTGCAAAGAAGGATTTGCCTGAAGCTCTACTTTCAGTACATGCTTCACTGTAAAAACACAGAAAAGCACTTTTATGACAGCCTATGGGACTGCGGTGGCTCATGTGGTTAAGACACTGAACTCTCTGACTAGAAGGTCAGAGTTCAATTCCTGGGCACTGGATGATGGAGTGAGTTCCCGTCTCTGTCCCAGCTCCTGTCAATAAACCAAGTCTTCATATTTTCCACAACATTATATCAGGTGTGTTGTGTCAGATGTCTTTTTGTTGTTGTTGTTCAGTTGCACAGTTGATTCCGACCCTTTGTGACCCCCATGGACCATTGCCCTTGACACCTCTGTTCTCCATCCTCCTCCTCAACCCGCCCAGCTCTGTGTTCATTGCATCTACAATACCATCTAGCCAACTCATTTTTGGCCGCCCCCTTTTTCTTTTGCCCTCCACCTTTCCCAGCATCAAGGCTTTCTCAAGTGAATCCTCTACTCTCATTTGATGTCCAAAGTACTTTAGCTTCATCTTTACTATTTGACCTTCTAAGGTCAGATAGTCAGATATCTATCTATTTGAATTCTAAAGTCCCACAGGATCTTGACTTGCTCATTTTCTAAAACTTTCTTTACCTTATGTTCCCAATTTTTTTTTAGTGAAGTCAGAACCCAAACCTCTGACAAGAGTTTCCAATGAATAATTTTTGCAACCTTGTCACAGCATTGCAAATACGGTAGTCTGTGAAATTTTACTGCATCTGCTGATCTACTGTTTCATCCTTTTCATTACAAAGCCGGCATTTGCTATTGTTGGGCATGTGTTGTATTTTTGTCTTCATGCAATTTGTTGCCCACACTTGTTCCTGAGCTGCCAAGATCAACCCTTCTGTTTATTTCTTCAAAACTCCTGCTTGTAACCATCCCCATATCAGCTTTTGGGCAGCCTTTCCTTCTATGTTTTTCAAGTATTGACCATGCGTAGGCTTGTTTTTCCATTTTGCAGCTAAATTTTCAATCCTCTCCTTTCTGTATTCAGTTTTCTTCTTCAATGTTTTCAAAAGTCCTCCTTTGCTGACTTCTTGAAGGCTCTTCACGTTTCTTAATGTAGTCATTCAAGCTATGCTTTGAGAGCAGCCAAGGTCACAAAGTGTCTTTCCTGACCAAGTCTGGTCTTGGACCCAGAATTATTCAATTACATTCTTGTCCCCAGGAAATCACAGAGCAGCTTCCATTCACCCCTAGCTCAGCTGCACCTCCATGTTTCCTTTACGTTTCCATCTCTTAAGATGCTGTGAGTCAGCTTGAGCTTGCGAACTGCTCAAACGGCTGCCATAATTATAATATTGCGAAGTCTTGGGGCTGGCACAGAGATGTCAGAATGAGCAGAAGCATTATGCTTGATGGTAATTAATAGCCATCAAGGGCCGTGTGTGTGTGTGTGTGTGTGTGTGTGTGTGTGTGTGTGTGTGTGTGTGTGTGTGCTATGCTTGATGGTAATTAATAGCCATCAAGGGCCGTGTGTGTGTGTGTGTGTGTGTGTGTGATTTCATCAAAAGCACAGCGCCCAGTGTCTTCATGATCTCATCTGTACCTCTCATTCAGTAGTGCTGCTTGCTGCCTCTTGAACTTGTGAGCTGTCTGATGGCTCTTACATGATACATTTCCTACTGGGAGCTCCGTATAAGATATACTGTTCTCCTCTTCCCCACAACAGCTCTGTAAGGTAGGCTACACAGAGACGACCCCCAACCTGAGGTCACCCATTGAGCATCAGGCCTCAGTAGGGATTAAAATTTATATTTCCTACATCCCATCCCACTGTTTAATCCCCTACAACAGTGATGGTGAACCTTTTAGAGGCCGAGTGCCCAAACTCTACATGTTGCTGCCCATGCTGCAGAGGGGCAGAGCGAACTCTGTGCTGGGGAAGGAGGAAGCGCTCCCATTGGGCTACTGGTCAGAGGGGTGGGGTGAACTCTGTGCTGGGCGATGGCGCGCATGCCCACCGAGAGGGCTATGAGTGTCCCCTCTGGGATGCATGCCATAGGTTCACCACCACTGCCCTACAACCATGTTTTCTCTCACAAGGTACTACTCAGCTGGATTATTTTTTTAATCAGGAAAACAGTGGAGAAATCAGTTAACCTAGAAGTGGTGGCTCATCAGCATTCCAGATATTTCTGACTAAAATGCCCAGAATTTCCAGGCTACGCTCTCAAAAACAAGGGACTGTGAGAACTGTTATCCAAAACATCTGGCATACCAAGGGTTCACAACCCCTGGTTTAATCTGTTTCTCCTGGACCACAGTCCACGTGAACATGTCCTAACAGCATGACAACCCTGAGATCTTTGGAAGCTGGCAACTCTTATGTACTGAGGGAAGTAAATCCATCTGGGTCTGGGTATGAACTTTACCGGGACCTACATGGGCCACTAAATTCTCTCTTCAAAACAGGTTCACGCCTTCGATAGCTTCTTTAAACTCTGGGTTAAACCTCCACACAAACTCACTGGCCTCCGTGACATCTGATCGTCTGTTAGCAATTTAAAAGAAACCACAGGATTTCTGGGGGTAATTATTATTATTTCGATTTCTATACCGCCCTACTCAGTGGGACTGACTCAGGGCGGTTCACAACATATACAAAGTTACAAGGTCATAAACACAACATATACATATCAAATAATCAGTATCAGTACCACAAAACATGTTGTAGAAATTAACATTCCTATTGTTGTTGTTGAAGTTATATTTAAATTTGTATGCTGCCCCCTCGACAATGCGACTCCGGGCGGCTCACAAAAGCAAAGCATCTTAAACACATATGCATCTTACAACACAATAAAATACCATAGAATAACAGTAAATAAATCACAGTATCATGTAAACCATAAAACACAGCATCATAAAACATTGCAAAGAAGGAAGAAAACTCGCATCAGGGTGGATTCTGGATCACGTCTAGCTCGGTCCTCAGCCACAAGAGGGAAAACATTAACAGGGGGGAAGCTTTCAAAGCCCGATTTCCATGCTGCTCTTTCACCTTTGCATCTTCCTTCCAATGCCAACTTTTAACAATGCAAAAATGTGTTTCCATGTCAGAGATTACTCTGACATGGATTTGCAAGGGATGCCTGAATGAGGCATCTTTCATGCCCCCTGTCGTGCTGCTCTCCGGGAATCGAACCCTGTCCTTCTGGCCTCCAAGCCCAGTGCCTTACACACTGAGCCACTGGGGGAGCTACTGATGCAAAAATAAACTGTATAGACAAAATGTACAAAGGTGACAACATTTAGCTTCCTGGAAAAATTGATCTCCCCTAACCCCAAGGTAGAATATATTTGATTCTTTGTAAAATTGGGAAAGTAGCCTTGTTAGTCTGTGCTTCAAGCGTATCAGAGAGCAAACCAAACAAAACACAAAACATTGTGGCACTTTAAAGACTAACTGCTTTACAAGTGGTACCTCGCTTAAAGAGCATAATGTATTTCACAGGATTGCTCTTTAAGCGAGTTTGCTCTTTAAGCGAAACACCATTGTAAGTGACCAATTGTGACTTCTGGTGGGGGGAGATTGTTAACCCCGATTTAGTTGTTGAGTGAGTTTTTGGCTGGTTTTAGTTGTTAAGCGAGGTGGTCATTCAGATAAATGTCTACTCTTTAAGTAAATTAGTCTCTAAGTGAGTCACTCTTTATGCAAGGTTTTAGTGTATTTTAATGGCATATCAGAAAACAAAACAAAATAAACAAAATAAAATAAAAATAAAAATAAAAAAATATTTTAATGTGAGCTTTTGTGGATCAAGTCCACTTGTCATATGTATGCATGAGACTTCATATCATCAATTTAAACACATCAGATACAGAGGCACACAAGAGTCAGTTGGTATAACAGATAAGTATGCAAAGCAATATGGGTTTTTACAACTGGTAATAGCAAAAGATATCTGGTTGTTATTGGGATTAGTAGTGACGTTTCACCCTGTTGAATTGCAAACAGTTAGTAGTAGGATACAAGACAAACACCTTGCATTAAACCAGAGGTTCTCAATCTACGGCCCACAGGCCGAATCCAGCCCATGGTACTAAAAAATCCAGCCCCTGCTGCAGCTGGAATTGGCCATCGTCATCTTCATCACCACCTTCTCCTCCTCCTCCTCCTCCTTCTGCTGCTGCTTCTTCTGCAGCTGCTGCTGCTGTAGTATCCAAATCCGAATATAGGTGATCATCATGGCGATCAGCCATGAAGACTGTCCTGCAAATATAATGCCGTGGCCATCCATCTGCCTTCCGCATTGCAGCATGACATGCATACCACTGATCCAGTTCCACAAGTCCTGAGCCCTTTTGGCATGTAAAGTCCTCCTCAGCCCCAGGTCATTATTGATGAAGCTGCTGAACCTCCATCCAGATGGATTTAAGCGGGATTTAATCCACTTGGGGACCATCACCCTTCCGGATGGACTTTGGCAACCAAGGCCTTTAAGTCCTCAGGGTGGTCAGGTTTGTTAACTGCCACCTGATACTCGGCATTAAGTCACTGGCAGTATGGTCTACTCTATTATCATATAGTAGGATAACCTGACCAGACTCTTGTATAGCACCAGAAATTAATTAGATTCCAAATTCTGCTCTGATTAGACATGATGGGCTAGATTCCAAAATGCTATGTTACCATTTTAGCCCTCTGTTTGCACAGAAACAGTGCACACTAATGGATGGAGACACGCACGCATACATCACGCTAGAGCAAAAGAGTTCTCCAACAGTCTCAATGAGGCTCCCTTCATTAAGGAAAGCAACTGTTCAAATCTCCCTGGGCATAACTAAAGACAAAACAAAGACAGATGGTTTTCCTCCAAGTGTTTGAACTGGGAATCAGCAGCTTTTGTTATCTTGATCTTTTTAAGACCCAAAAAGCAAAGCAAAGGAAGTAAAACAATCACACTTACATACCGCCCCATAGCGCTTAGTGCACTTCACAAGTTACAGTAACTAACATTTTCCCCCCAACATGCTGGGTACTCATTTTTCAGACCTTGGAAGGATGGAAGGCTGAGTCAACCTTTTTGGCCTGGTCAGGATCGAACTCACAGCCTTTTGGTTGCTGTGCAGAAATTTAACCAATGCACCACCATGGCTCTCTCCCTTAGCTGAGTGATGGAATAGCAAGAATGAGCTGGGACCCCTCCCCAAAAAAGGGGGGATACCCTATCCTTGAACATTGCCTCATTAAGTTCTCCATATCAAGTCAAGTCCCTGGAGGACACTTCTTGTTGATTTGGACTGAGACATCAGAGTTAGGGAACCTATTTGGAGGAGAAGGAAGAGAAGGAGGAGGAGAAGGAAGGAAGGAAGGAAGGCACAAATAAGGCTCCTTTCATGTCCCCAAGAGCTGGGACAGTGATGAGCACTCAATCCATTATGCAGTACCTGGGTTTCGAACTGCTGACTTGCCAGCCAGCCAGCTATCAAGGCAAGTTTCTTAACCACTGAGCCACCAATACTCTGATGAGGCTGAAAGAAATACATCTGTGAGGCTTTAGAATCACTGAGAAATCATCCCAGCCAGTTTCCACCAGTCTTTAGTGCTTCTCATATCAGTGGCAGAATGTAGGGCACGACAAAGTTACTTCATGCTGGTAGCATTAAGTAATCAGGTGGCAGAAGCCTTTCCAGTGCTCTTGTAGCATCTGCTCCTTATTTCTTGAATCTAGATCCTGTATTTTCCCCCCGAAACTGAGCTTCAGAAATGTATTTCTTTCAGCCTCGAGATCCAGAACCTTCCCTTGCTACCATGAGCAGCTCGGTTATCCTGGGACATGTTCAGGAATTCCAAAATGGCCACATTCTGGTGCTTTCTGAAAATGTCACCCAAGAAAGTTGTGCTGTCCAAGGTAGGACCGGAGCCATGCCACGAAGCAGGGAGCTGGTACAACTCAGTAGATTGGAGCAGTTGCCGAGCTAAAGGCCATGAGTTCAAATCTCACTGTGAAGCTGAGCGAGAGACCAGCCAACATCAGCTGGAACACACGTGGCTGTTGGAATCAATTGCCTTCTTACCTGTATGGTCTTGGGCATCATCAAAAGCCCACCTCAATATTTGATACGCAGATAACCCTGAGAAGATCTCCATACACTGGAATAAACAGCAAATAGTGGTGCCTTAATAATTAAGAAGCTGACCTTGATGACCGGAAGGTCGCCAGGTCAGTATTTTATGCCCCAAATACTGTGTGATAGAATGAGCTGCCGTTTTCTGCCCCAATTCCTGCCATCCTAGTAATTTGAAAGGAAGACATTGCAAGTAGATAAACAGGTACTGCTTCGGCAGGGAAGGTAACAGTGTTCTGTGTGCTCTGAAATCTAGTCATGTCTGTCACGTGACCGTGGAATTGTCTGCTGACTCAGACGGGGGCTGGCTCTTTTGGTTGTAAACAGAGATGAACACAACCGTCCTGATACGACTGGCTTTCAAACACGAGAGACCTTTGCTGTTACTAGATATCATAATTATTAGAAGAAATGAAGCAGGGAAGTTGAGTCTCTACTTTCCAAGCCGTGGTTCGACTGAGATACCTAAATCAAACTAAAGCTTCCTCTGTTTTCTTTTCTGTATGTGATTCCTGCTCGTTCAAAATCACCCCTCGAGTTCCTGCCAATGATAATAAGATTAAATGATTAATATATAAAGAGCATTGAGGCAGGCTTGAAAGAAATGAGGCTGCGGCGCTGCATTCCTCTTACAACTGTATAATGGTATTTTGATGTCCTTTTTCCGCAGCTTTGGTGCTGCTCAAAATTTATTTCATTTTTTTCTTTCTGAGAAGAGAAGAGATTAGTCAAGAGGGTAGCTTTCTTCTCCATTCACATTCCCCGTTTTCAGACACAATTTTAGCTACGCCAGTGGCTCATGTGGTTAAGACGCTGGCTGAGAGGCGGAAGGTCAGCAGTTCAAAACCCGAGTGCTGCACGACAGAATGAGCAACTACCTCTGTCCCAGCTCCTGCCAATCTAGCAGTGCGCAAGCAAGAAATTGCAAGTAGATAAATAGGGACCACTTCAGTGGGAAGGTAAACAGTGTTCCATGCACGTCAGTGTCTAGGTATGCCTGCCACATGTCCACGGAAATGCCTGCAAGTACAGACAGTGATGGTTCTTTGACTATAAACAGAGATGAGCACCGCACCCTAGAGTTGGATATGACTGGCTTTCGAACAAGGGTGACCTTTACCCCCACAAACCACAACCAACACTGCGAGTGTAGATAACTAGAAATCTCCAGGAAAGATATTTATCATCTGGAGGATTCTGGGAATTGTAGTCCATAACCATAACTTGTCCAAGCTTTCATGTGGAAATAAATCCTAGTATCCACTAATGGCTTCAAAGCCAACTGTTTTATCACCAATGACCCAGATATTCTTGGGCTTCCGAACCCTTTTAACCCCTTTGATTGTGAAGGGTGTAGCTTTTGGGCATTGTAATCCTAGAACAGTGGTGGCAAACCTATGGCACTCATGCCAGAGGGGGAACTCAGAGCCCTCTCTGTGGGCATGTGTGCTGTTGACCCAGCACAGAGTTGGCCCTCCCCTTCTGCCCAGCAAGCCAATGGGAGCACTTCCTCCTTCCCCCACCACAGAGTTCACCCCGCCCCTTTGTCCACCAACCCAATGGAAGCACTTCCTCCTTCCCCCAGCACAGAGTTCACCCTGCCCCTCTGCCCACCAACCCAATGGGAACACTTCCCCTCTCCCCCCAGCACAGAGTTCACATTGCATCACAGACACTCGGTCTCTAAAAGGTTCACCATCACTGTCCTAGAAAATCGGTAAACCTTCAGCTTGGGAAATGCTGTGTTACATATTCAGGAGTGGAAGCTGGTGTGGAAAAAAATGGAGATTTCCCTCTCCCGGCTCATTTCTTTCACAATCCTCTCTTTGCCTCTTCCAATCGTCAGATGCGATTTTTTTCTTGTGATACAGATATAGATCTTTCTCTGCAAATCGCATGCCTCATTTAACTTTAGAAGGTGTTTTTATTTTGAGAGGTGCCTGTACGTCAGGCCAGAAATGACCTACGGCAAATTGCAGGGACGGATCCGTGTCTGGAACATATCAGCTTGGCTGTGCTATGTTGAAAAGGAGCGATGATAATTTACCCAGTGAGAATCCGGGACCTAAGTAGCAATTTACAGCAAGAAAGTACTTTCGCTGGCTACAGAAAAGAAAGAAAATGGATTTCCTCTTTCGTATACCTGCTGCGTGAGCCACGGGCCGCTCAGAAGTGATTCTGGAAAGAGCTAGACGGACTATCATTTCCACTGAGCACACGGAGGTCTTTCCAAAGCCAAATGCATGGCCTCTCCCCATTATCCAAAACCTTTCCATTTTGGAAGCGGAGAACTTGCAGTGCCAGTTATATGCAACCAATTACTCTCTCAAACAAGCCTAACTGTGAAAAGTCCTCTATGTTCACCATCATCAGACAGTGTGTTCTATTTTTAAGAAGAAAACAAGCATGCGTACTGTATTCTAGTGCAAGCCCAGCATGCAGTAACCAGAGAGACAGGAAAAGACTAGCCTGACCTAAAGGAAGTTGTTTTGCATTGTTTGCCTCTAATTACAATTAGAAAGGTTCTTATCTGCCCCTATTTGCATGTGTTAAGGCCTTTGTTTTGTTCTGGTCTTCTCTCTCTTGCCTTCTGCCTTTAGAAGAGGCCATAGTGACTAGCTCCCAGAACCACATGACTAGCCCACAGCCCAAAAAGTTTGGGCACCCATTCTCTAGACCTAAGGTTTGGAGTTCAGTTTCCCACCACTGTACCTTCCGGGAGAAGAACCAACTTGTGCAGTCATGGGCCAGATCTTTATTTAGTCCTGCCTTTACAAGGTTATAACACACCTAGAAGGTAGGAGTCTGGCGGTGGGCCTAAAATATCTGCATCTAAGGCACTGGACCTAAAATATCCAGGAAATACTGCAAAAGGAATAAATGAAAAAATCATCCTTTGCTGAGGTCTCTATTTGCAGTTGTACAAACTCATGTCTCCTGCTTGTAAAAAGCAGCTTAGCTCCTTGGATTCAGTGTGACAATCCTCATTCATCATCCTTCTAATAAGAGCCTTCAGCTATTGTACAACTCATGAATTATCATGGCTAGAACAGCAGTCTAAGCAAAGTGAAGGACAATGAGTTCTTTGGCCAGTTTGCAGTTTGACCAAGCAACCAGTTTTTCTGAGATTCTCACACATTGAGGGCTAACCTTGGCACTCCAGATGTTCTTGAACTTCAATTCCCAGAAGCCCTGATCAGCAGGAGTGTTAATTTGGGCTTCTGGGAATTGGAGTCCAAGAACACATGGTTTGCCAAGGTTCGCCATCACTACTCTAGCACCTAATATTACCAAGAGATACTTTTCTATTTATAATGCAAAAAATCAAATACAGTATTCACAGGAAGTATGCAATGGGCAAGCTTTTCAGTTCTCCAGAATTCTTCATCAGTGACTTAGAAAACGCAAATGCTTGCACAATAAGGTATAGTCTGGACTTGATATTTAGAAAGGTCTTGCACACATTTGAATTTTACCTGTAGTACCGTCATTAGGTGGCAGATTTCTTGAACCTTCCCTAACTAGCAGAGACAGAAGTACAAACATGTGTGGTGGGATTGTGAAATCGTTTTGGCATAAAATTGAACAAGAAATAGCTAAAATTCTGGATATTAATTTAAAATCGATTGGGAAAATTGTATCATTGTCTGATCTGGAGGATTTGAATTTAGATTAAAAGAAACAGGATTTATTAACTATTTTATTCACACTAGCAAGTCAACAGGTTGACAAAAATTGGAAAGGTGGTTCGAATCTAGATTTGAGTAAGTGGTATAAAGATATTTGGGACATGGCACTTAACAAAAAACATACATTGTGACTTCTGAATACAGTAGTTCCTTATTTGCAATCAGAAAGATGAAATCACATTGCTTGACAATGAGAACTTAACCCTTTTAGCAATGGATTTCTCTCTTTGTGTACTACTGTGTCAGGGGCATAATGTTACTAAATGGTAGTTTGGATCAGAGGCAAAATGTTAAACAATTACCTGGAAATCTTAGGAAAAAACATGGTTTTTTTTAACCATTTAGCAACTTACCTCTTTCACAACCCGCTAGCAGAAAATCACTGGTCCCACACTGTATAATTAGGGCAATCTGTTATAAAAGTAGTTGAAAGTGTAATTAAGTGTCTGATTAATTTAATTCACACACACATTTTAAAAGTGAGTTTCCAACAATACATCCTGTTTGCCCTCTTTGCCCCCTTTGTGCAAGATTGTTAAGCTTAATTGGATTTCTCTGGACACAACTCATTTCTCAAAATTTCTCGCAATTATGCAATACCCATAGCTCTCTCTCTCTCTCTTTTTTTTGTTTCCTGGTGATTAACATTTAAGACACTCAAAAATGCTGTGTGTCTCTTTTTTGTCTCACCCCTAAGTATTTCTTTCTCCCATCCCTTACCCTTCTTTTCTTAGCAAGGAGTTTGAAAGCAAGAAATTGCAAGTAGATAAATAGGGACCACTTCAGTAGGAAGGTAGACAGCGTTCCATGGCCAACAGCGTTCCATGCACTCCGGTGTCTACTCAAGCCTGCCACATGACCACGGAAAAGTTTGCAGAAGCAAACCGTGCTGGCTTGTCGGCTATGAAGCAGAGATGAGCACAGAACCGTAGAGTCGGATGCGATTGACATTCGAGGAAGGGTGACCTAGTATCAGAAAGTTCAGTGGACATACAGCAGGAAAACAGGCATATATTACCTTGGTCCTCAGTGGCTGGATCCAACTGGGGTTTTCCAACTACAGTAGACCCATTGAACCAACAGGATATATATATATATATAGGTCCTAAACCATCTCCCCAAACTCTGTTTGCAAACAGCCCTACTCAGATCTTGCAAACATAAGAATCATATCAGAGAGCAAACAAAACAAAGACAAAACCAAAACCAAAAATGCCATGGCACCTTAAAGACTAACTCCTGTGTTTTAATGTTAGCTTTTGTGGATCAAGTCCACTTCATCAGACATAAGCGTGGATATCATGGTATACATTTATACATATCTGGTATAAAGACCCAGAGAGGCAGGGTGAATTTGATTGGTTCAAGAGCTAGGCATGTATATCTATGAGTTATTTACAACCTGTAATAAAATATAATCTGTTTATCAGGCAAATCTCTGATGGAAATCAGCTTGAGGAGCAGGGTTTGCAAGAGAAATAATCTGGCATATATATCTTAATGAATTGATTGAGGAAGCTCTATGGGATAAAGGCACAGGCAGAGATCAGCTGTCCTAAAAAACAAACCAACCCCCCTTCCCTTCTCCCTCCCCATACTTCTGAACCTGCTGGGCAAAATGAATGTAACCCCTTGTTTATGTCCTTTTCAAATTTGATAACGTCCCAGAAATCCCTGGTTAATATTCAGATCTTTTTAGTGTGTGTCTAGTATGTGTATATATTTTATCTCCACTGTCTCTCTCTCTGAATTCTTGTCTTATAATTTCCCTGTTCCAGAATCGCAACTGTTGGGTCCATTATACAATGTCCAGGGGAATTAAAATGTTTTGAAACTGGTTTCAGTGTGTTGCCATTTCTGATGTCTGATTTGTGTCCATCGACTACCATTTCAAACATTTCTAAGATGAATCATAGAATCATTGAGTTGGAAGGGGTCTTTTAAGCCAACCCCCTGCTCAATGCAGGAATCGAATCAAAGAAGTTCTAACGTAGGGTTGTCCAATTCTCTCTTGAATGCTTCCTTTAGAGGCGGTTGGTTCCACTGTAATACTCTATGTTTCTTTATGCCACAATCCTGCATAGTGCCCAAGCAGAAGAACAAGGTCACTCAGTGAGTTCTACACGGACCTGAACTTAGATTTCCCAAATCTGTGACCAAAGCTTTAACCACATCACGTTGGCCAGCTGATCTGAATGGATCCAGAATGTAGGCATGGCTTCTTGCATAGCAAATCAGAATCTATCCACTGAATTTCACCAATGCCGTGAAGCCAAAGAAATGTAAGGAAACAAGGAAGCCTTTAAAAAGAAATCCTGGCTCAATTTGTTTGGGAATTAGAATTACCTTTCTTTGCATTTGTTTCGGTAATATTTGCCAAAGGGATAATGACCACCAACGGCAAATCACATTGCCTAATAAAATTGCACTATCAAAATGACTAATAGCATGTATAATGACTTTTTTCTTTTCTGCAAAAAAAAAGGCTCTATTTAATAAGGGCTTTCTTTAATGCTCCTTCATCAATATATCAAATAAAAACGTGGGCTCATTTTAATTGGCTCAGTCCAATAAAATAACTGAGATACCTCCAATAGCTTAAGAAAAAATGCAAAATCTAAAAGGGAAAACCGGGTGCTTTGTTCTGCCGAAATATTCGGTGACTAGAGGCTTTAAATGTCTCTCAAAACTAGAACCAAAAATCAAAATATTAAGACAGGAGACTGTCGGTCAGAACTGAAGGATCATAATCAGTTGCTAAGCTTTCTGCAGTTTGGAGAAAAATCAGGTATTTCCCTTTGAATCTGTTCCCCCCCCCTTTTCTTTGCCTTTGGCTTGGCAAATTTATTTGACCTTCAAAACAACAGTTTAGCATCCTTGAAGTGTCCCCTTGGAGAGGAGATACTTGGCTCCCCCAGACAATTTGGTTCTTGTTTGTATAGACAAAGTCTATTGCAGAAAAGATCAAGAAGTCCCTACGCTCTAACTACGCATTAAACCAGAAGTTCCCAACCTTTTCAAGCCTGGGCCTGGGTAATGCACTCTCAGTAATATTCGAGGGCCGGATGACCCCTCCATTGAACTTTCCTCCCTCTCTTGAACACACACTGCTGAAAGAACCTGGGCATCAACAAAAGAAGAAGGGTGGATCCCACCAAGGCAGAAGGTGTTCTGCATTTCAAAGTGGCAGTTTATTTCCCTGTTTCTTGGCAGGGGAGGGGCAAATTAATTGTCATTTTAATACAGTGATTCTCCTCAACCTCAGGCTAGTGTTGATGAAGCTGCTGCTCAAAATGGATTCAAGTGAACCTCAGGCTAGTGTCGATGAAGCTGCTGCTCAAAATGGATTCAAGTGGGATTTAATCCACTTGGGGACCATCACCCTTCCTTGTGGAATTCACCACCCGAGGCCATTAGTCCTCAAGGTTGCCAGGTTAGATATCTGCCACCTGACAAACAGCATTATGTTGCTGGCAGTAGGGTCTACTCTTCTACCATAGCAAAATAACCTGGCCAGACTTTGACTTCTCTACTAGACATCGGAATGAAATCATTCCATTAATCAAGTATTTTGAGTTGCAAAGGGGTACATTCATTGCTAAGAGTAAACTGGTTAAGAAAGTGCATCTGTTGTGTACTTTACGCTGCGTTAAAGGCGTATTTTCTGGTAGAAGACAGACACTAGCAGCAACATTTTATCCAGACCAGCCTAAGGACAAGGGAGCAGAACCAGGCAAAATTGCTGCAGTGCGCTCTTTGTTATCTGAGGATGAAATGCATCAGTGCAGCCGCTAAGACAGGTTTTATATGCAGCCATCATTTTGTGCTGACACAGTACTCAAGGGTGGGTCATTTAATTAGCTACTGTGCCTCTTTCTTTCTGTTCGCTCTCTTTCTTTTTAAAACCACCATAAGGATAATTAAGCTCTTCCCCCAACGAAAACACTAGATTAGACTTTAAGGGGGGAAACATCCCAAAAGAGGTAGGAAGCAGGTGAATTTTCTAAGCCATCGCCTTCCTTTTGTAATGGAAAAGCCAGTCATCTCTGACTCTGGGGTATGGTGCTCGCTTCTGTTTACACCACATGGAAAGCTGCTACCTTTCCCTCCAATGTGGTCCCTGTTTATCTACTTGCAATTTCTTGCTTTCCAACTGCTAGGCTGCTGGGACAGAGACAAGAGCTCAGCTTTGTGGAACTGACATAAAAAGAGATGGAGAGGTTACAGCGTTTTCAGAACCCACCCAAATCCTGACTTTGCTCGAGATCTGTTTAGCTTGAAAGGAAGTTACTCCCTTCAGAACAATGTCAAGAGCCTTGACAGATGATGATAAACAGTGTGATGTAGTGGAGAAAAAAAGTTGGATTAGAATTTGAGACTGAGATGGAAATCCAGCCCTCACAGAATCTCAATCTGAGCTACTTGAGTAGCCTCACTGACACTGATATTCCTGTTAATGAAACAATGTCCATAGTGACAAGATTCCTGTAACCTACACCAATGAAGAAAATATATCCTCTTGTTGGTATAATAATAATTTTGTGTCAGAAATTATTCTGGGTTGAAAGGATTTTTGCTGGAGAAACTCCTCTCAAGGAAACGCCCAAAAGAGGCTCCTTTCATGTCCCCAAGATATTTTCCCTCCAAAGTGCTCCCTATTTATAGTTTGAGATGATTAAGTAATATGCAACTCAGTGTAATATTTTTTTTAAATAAATTAAGCATTTAAGAGTAAGGCCGAATCCCCTGATCCAACTTGGAAGGCAATTTGGGCACTAGAAGGTAAGCCAGTTCAGTCCAGAGCACTCGGTGTCCCATCTGAAGTGATCCGTGTTTTAGTCCAAACTTCACAAAAGGATGAACTCCACTTCCCAAAACTGGTAGATTCATCATTACTCATTTAGACAATAAACAGGACAGGAAAGGTCATTTCTCCCTCATCCTCAAGGACAAGAATTTCCTAGTTTTTACTGATCTGTCTAAGTCAGTCTGGTGACTATTTCCAACTTAAAAGTCCAGTAAAAATGCTTAAAGTGAATAAATAGAGAGCTTTGATCAATGAATCTATTCAAAGCAGATGATTAATAAGGTAATTCCAAAAATAACCCATTCTAATTAGTCAGCAGTTTTAATTAATGGATGGAATACATGCTGAAATCTTTTTGTACTTGAAAGATAATATAGTCCAGCAGGCTTACTTTAGAAAGACTCTAGGTTTGGATCAATAGTAGAATATACTGGCTTTATCATTCATTAATACTTCTGTCTAAGCTCCAATCACAGAGGTTCCTGGTTTATTACCAAAGAGATTGATCTCTTTATCTTGACATGCCATTCTTATCATACCGAGCACAATCTATTTCATTCTTCATTATTTTTCTCCCTGCTACCAGAGGGTTGTCATCTATCTTACTATTAGATTTTCAATTGTAACTCAGCACAGATTGGACTGTGATACATCTCGGGCATTAGCTTTGTCAGTCCATTCATTTCAAAAATATTCCGCTGGGCTGGCCCTCATCTTCCTTTTCAACAAATGCGACAAAAGTTGGTGTAGAGAGCTGGAGGAACCTAACCATAGGCTGATGACACAACAGGATGGAAATAGAAATATAAACCTTGGCCAAGCCACCCACAAACAATAAGGACAAAGCTTTGTCCCTGTGCAACTCCACAGCAGAATATGCTAGTGTTGTATGGTATAAATCAGCACATGCCAAACAAGTGGATGCAGATCTTAATGAAATGTACAGGGTTATTACTGGCTGTCGGAACCAACCCCATCAGAAAAAGTCCATTATTTGGCTGGCATTGTCCCTCAAGAAGTACACCCAAAGGTACTAGGAAATAATGAACAAAATGAGACCAAACCATTTCATGGACACCCCCCCCCCCCTAGCCGAAAGCTAAACCTGAGGAAAAATCTCCTGCATACTTCTCAAGCTCTAAATATGAAGCCAGAAGAAGTTCAGCTATACCTATGAAGAACAAAGACACCACAAGTCAAGCTTGGCAACACATTCGCCTAGGTCAGTGATGGCTAATCTTGGCACTCCAGGTGTTCTTGAACTTCAAATCCCAGAAACCCTGATTAGCAGGAGTGCTGACTTGGGCTTTTGGTAATTGAAATTCAAGGACATCTGGAGTGCCAAGGTTGGCCATCACTGCCCTAGGAGGTAGGCCAGGATGAGTGAGAGTGCCTGGCTCAAAGGCAGCCAGGAAGTCAATTTGACATCTCATTGTGAACACAAATCTTAATTTATCTACCTACAATCTAATGCTGTAACCACGTGAGGATATGTGTAAGTCTCTTTGCCTCTAGTGACAAAGGCTCAAATCCTCTTACCTGGTTAGGTGGCTTATTCTGTCATGTCCCAATCAAACCCTGGACTGCCGAAATGTAACCACCTTCTTTGCTTTGTCATTGGCCAAAATTAAATCCTCATCGGTACATGTTTCCACATTCACAAAGTGTGCTGTTGTCTGGCACCAGCCCCCACTTGAGCATATTGGTCTTACACTTAGGGACTCCAAGCCTCAGCCTGTTCAGGGTCCTCCAAGTGATGTAGTGGAGATTGCTTTCCTCAGCTATATCCTCCTTAAATTTTATTCCAATCCAGTGAGCTCCTTCCTCCACCTTCTAACTTGATTTTGCTCTTGTTTCCCCTCAAGAATGTTTGTTCTTGCCATAAAGCTTTTCCTGGATCTGAGTCAGTGGACTTTAGGCACATATCCATTCAGAGAATGTCAAGGGTCATTCTCTTGCTTAGTTCTCTCAGCATTCGCTGCTGCTTCTTGCCTTTTCTTAGGTGGAGCGATACCAACAAGAGGGTATATTTGATCAACTGTTTTAGGTTTGAGACATCCTGGTTAGGCTGATGTAGCACAAACAGCTTAGCTTTGAGAAGTGATTTGTGCCAAGGTAATAAAATACTCTACTAGGCAATACTCAGTATGCAACTAAAAATGGGTATGGAGAGTTCTTAACTTTGGAGGGGGGATTTGACACCAAAGGTTTGCGCATCTATGCAAGAGGATTTGAGCCAAGAGTGTCTGCATCCACTCTAGATTTTGGCCCAGACTTTATACAAACTAGCTATGTAGCTAAACTCTACCTCCCAATCTTGGACAGAGCTTTAAAGTTTGGATGCAAACTCAGTGCGGGTCCACTGACATCATGGCCACTGACTAGCCTCCACTAAACACCGCACCACACTGCTTCCAATATATGCGGGATTTGTCTTTCTGTAGTGTAGCTCTCTGTAAACGATTGATGCTATTTTAAGGATAACCTCTTTCTCCATAATAATCAATCATCCCCAAGTTGATAGCTTATTATATATAGAGATGGCAGGTGTTTTAGTCTTCTATGAGGGTAGCTAACGGTTTGCTATAGGAGTCTCTTGGGCATTTAATTTGTCTAACTTTGAAGTCAGAGAACACAAAAGAACTCCCCCCCCTCGCCATTTCAAATACCTTTCAGGGAAAGACATACATCTGTTTGTGAAGAGCTTTGAATGCAACTGTCGCTTCTTGCCATCAGTATACAAATGTACGGAAAGAGATGCATTTGAGCATCTTTTTAAAAAAATCTTGTTCGAGAAGGTTATAAGATCAATAAGGAGAATGTCAGCGCCTATGAGGCAATTTAATTGGATTTTTCTCTGGAAACACTTGAGGGGGCAAAACGAACATCTACGCACCCTATGATTTAATACAAATGAAGAACTGAAAGGGGAGGGAAAGCAGGAGGAGGGAAAACCAGGAGAACATTTGTGAGAAGAGTTTGAGGTATGGTTTAATTATCCCAGCTGGAATTTAGCAAAGAAATGGGTTGCAGACACATATGGAGAATGGAAGATGAGAAGGCATTCCTTGCTCCAGGCGGAAAAGCCTTGTTCATTGTGATACTCCAGCATCCTTGACTGCACCATTTAGGGCTGCACATGTCTAGCACAGGTTCACAGCCTGGAAAATGTACTTTTCTGGTATTGTGCTCCAGGAGTCCTCTGGTGACCACCATTACTAGTCATATTGGCTTGGAGGTTGTGTAGATGTTCGTTTCTCAACCTTGGGTTCCAAGATGTTCTTGGCCTTGAGTTCCCTTCTTTTTCTGGTGTATCCAAATCCAAATATAGATGATCATCATGGCAATTAGCCATGAAGACTCTTGAGAATATAATGCAATGGCCTTTCTTCTGCCTTCCACATTGCAGCATGACACCCGTGCCACTGATCCAGTTCCGCGAGTCACTTTCTGGTCCTGAGCCCTTTTGGCACACAAAGTCTTCCTCAGCCCCAGGCCAGGATTCATGAAGCTGCTGCCCTCCATCAAGAAATAAAAAGGCGATTTAATCCACTTGGGAACCATCACCCTTCCCCGTGAACTTTGGCACCAAGGCCATCAGTCCTCAGGGTGGTCAGGTTAGATAACTGCTGCCTGACACTTGGCATTGAGTCATGGGCAGTGTGGTCTATTCTATCAGCAGGACAACCTGGCCAGACTGACCTTCCATTTCCAGAAGTCCTAATCAGTAGGTGTACTGACCTGGGCTCCTTTGACGATGTCCAAGAACACTTTGGGACCCAAGGTTTAGAAACAGAGGTTTACATGATAAAATAATGTTCCAGATACTGTATGTCGTTCTCCATTCCCCTACATGAGATGCTTTGTTGTCTAGGGCTGGAACACCTCTTCTTACCATCTTTTTCTCTTGCCCCCTGCCCCAAAACTTTTGTTAATGTTTGGGATGGTGTCCTTCCTCAGATATCCTCAGGACAAGATTTTGGAGCCAGTGGATGCATCAGGAAGCTGGGTCAACCCATTCTTGGAAGCAGCATCTGACACAACAGAAAAATAGGCTATGTATCTTTTCAGAACACTTACCCAACAGTTTGCATCCAAGGAAGAGTATTTCAGAATGAGGACACTCTTTGCTCATCTAATCTTTCAGAGAGGTCCTGGAAGTGACTGTGATATGGCATGAAGAGGAGCACATGGTTGTTTCTAATCTGGAAGGCTGGGAAATTAGGAAGAATATGCCAATGGCAAAAACTATTACGACAATGAAAATAATTCCCTTCTTGTTGTTCAGTTGCATAGTCAAGTCTGACCCTTTGCGAGCAGATAGATGACAGTACACCAGGCTCCTCTGTCATCCACCATCCTCTGGAGTCTGCCCGGATCTACGCCCAACAGTGTCAATGATGCTGTCTAACCATCTCATTCTCTGCTGCCCCTTTCTCCTTTTGCCTTTGATCTTTCCTAGCATCAGGGTCTTCTCCAGTGAGTCCTCATTTGGTGGCCAAAGTACTTGAGCTTCAGTATTTGTCCTTCCAAGGAGCAGTCAGGGTTGATTTCCTTCAGGATGAACTGATTTGGTCTCCTTGCAGTCCAGGGGACTCCCAAAAGCCTTATCCAGCACCACAGTTCTATTCTTCTGCGCACAGTCTTACTTATGGTCCAGCTCTCAACTGCCTTAGAGGGTGGTAGATCTCCATCCTTCACTGAAGATCTTTAAGCAGAGATCAGACAGTTACCTAACAGAGTGGTTTAACCGTTGATTTCCTACACTGGCAGATTACTTTTTGAATCCCTTCCAACTCTATGAGTCTATGAAAGTCTGTGGTTTAGTTTCAGAGTTGTTGTGAACTACATCCAGCTCACAGAGCTGCGACTGACCCCAAAACTATTAACCCTGCCCTACAGAGCACATTGTAGGGGCCATGGTGGTTTAGTGGTTAAGATGCTGAGTTTGACGAGTGGAAGGTTGGCAGTTTGAGACTTGAGTGCTATGCAACGGAGTGAGCTCCCATTGTTTGTCCCAGATCCTGCCAACCTAGCAGTTTGAAAGCAAGAAATTACAAGTAGATAAATAGGTACCGCTTTGACAAGAAAAGTAACAGTGTTCCATCTAGCCATGGCTGCCACATGACCATGGAAACCTCTGCAGGCAGTTTGGATATAAGCAGAGATGGGCACTGGCCTCTAGAGTCAGACGTGACTGGCTTTTGAGCAAGGGAGACCTTTACTTTTACAATACAGAGCACAAACCTTTTAGAAAATATGCCACTGTGCTAGTATTGCGGTAACTGGTTGCAAAGTCAAGTGCTGTGAGTTCAAATTCTCACAGGGCCTCCCAGTATGGCTGTCAACTGAGAACATCTGAGCGTCTCCGCAAGCAAGGCTAAACTTACTAACACACAAAGGCTATTTATATGTTCTGAGATTTGCCTTTTCAGAAAATGACAACAAGCCAAATTATTTTATCTTATTTAGTGGTCAAGCTCTATTGCGAAGGAAACCACTGCCGCATGATAATGTCTGGCCTCTGTTTAGATCTTTCCCAAGTGTTTAT
Organism: Furcifer pardalis; assembly: GCA_030440675.1. Taxonomy (NCBI): domain Eukaryota; kingdom Metazoa; phylum Chordata; class Lepidosauria; order Squamata; family Chamaeleonidae; genus Furcifer; species Furcifer pardalis. Next base: position 11,070,606 of record CP126900.1, on the reverse strand, counting down.
ATTCCCCACCACATCAGTTAAGTCAGAAGTGTCAGAAGTGACGAGTAAATTACACTGCATTCTTCTTCTGCGATCTTTTCTCGATGTGATGCTAATTGCACATCCTACTGTCTTGCCTTCTGCTTTTATTTTATTTCATTTTTTTCCGAAGGAAGCAATTAAGGCTGCAGTTAACACTGTATGTTTTCATTTCTGTTCATTTGTCTAAATTAGATTATGGCTGCAATGCACCTGATGAGAAAATCATTTCGATCCCCATAAGAACAATTCCTGAATTAAGGCGGGCAGAATCCCGCTGCAGTGGAAGGAAAACTGCCAAAAGAAGTGTCTCAAGATAATCTGTTTTGCCAGTCACTTCTCATGAAGATAGTGGCCATTAACAACTGGAAGCATCTTCCAGAAGACTAAGACTTTTGTCGATTCCTATCCTTTGCAACCCCATGGACCACTGTCCGCCAGAGACTTCTGTCCTCCACCATTCCACTCAACTCGCTCAGCTCTGTGCCCATTGTGTCCACAATACCACCTATCCATCTCATTTTTGGCCACCCCCTTCTTCTTTTGCCCTCAACCCTTCCAAGCATCAAGGCTTTCTCAAGTGAGTCTTCTCTTCTCATTTGATGTCCAAAGTACCTTAGCTTCATCTTCACTATTTGCCCGTCTAAGGAGCAGTCAGGATTGATTTCTTCTAAGATTGACCTATTTGTTCTCCTTGCTGTCCAGGGGACTCTCAAAACTCTCCTCCAACACCACATCTCAAAGGCATCTATTCTTCTGCGCTCAGCTTTCCTAATGGTCCAGCTCTCGCAACCATACATTGCCGCAGGGAATACCATTGCTTCGACTATACGAATTTTTGTTTGCAATTTTATGTCTCTGCTTTTCACTATGCTTCCCAGGTTTCTCATCGCTTGCCTCCCAAGAATCAGTCGCTTTTTTATTTCATGGCTGTAATCACCATCTGCTTTGATCCTAGGAAAGTAAAATATGTCACTGCTTCTACTTCTTCCCCATCTATTTTCCAGGGACTGTTAGGGCCTGTTGCCATGATCTTTGTTTTCTTGATATTGAGTCTCAAGCCAGCTTTTTCACTCTCTTCTTTCAACCTAATCAGGAGCTTCTTTAGGTCCTCCTCACTTTCTGCCATTAGGGTGGTATCATCTGCATATCTCAAATTATTGATGTTTCGCATACAAATCAGGTCACCCTCAACACATCTGGAAGGTAGCAGATTGGTATCTGTCATCCAAATGACGTAACTTATCCAAGCCCTGTCATCCAAATGACGTAACTTATCCAAGCCCAGTATCCTGTTGTTCAGAGCTTGTAGAGGATTTTGGGGTCTCATCACTCCAAATCCTTGCTCCGTAGAAGTTTGTGGGAAGCTATATCATCAAAATCAACTTTTCCAAACTTTGAGAACCCTCTTGCTCCATCTCTGACATAGAGAGCAGACCCACCCCAAGTAACCATACATGGTTGAATGCACTAACACTGGATATCAGTGGAAGAGAACTTTACAACCTAACGCAGAGATTCTCAACCCGCAGTCCGTGGGCTGATGCAGCCCATGGCACCATTCCATGTGGCCTACCACCACCTCCACCACATCAGGAAGTGCCATGTGGTGGAGGAAGGGCAAAATGGCTGTCTGGCCCCCGAAGCTGTCTGAGGGAGCATGACCTGACCCCCGACTTTAAAAGGTTGAGAACTCCTGACCTAATGTGATTCTTCTTGATTGGTCAAGTTCTTTCCCCACCTCTGGCCTTTGAGGCAATCCTCTCCTCAATCTCCCCATTTTGTTTCCTTGCTTCCATAATTTTTGCTCCTCCTGTTTTCCCCATTTGTTTTCCTTCTGACTATAACTACAAATGTTAGTTTGTATGCCCCATACCCCCCAAAAAACAATCTTTTGATCTGCTAGGTCACCAGGAGCAGAAGATGGAAGTTCACTCTGTCTTGCAGCATTCGGGTCTTGAACTGCTGACCTGCCAACCTTCCAATTGTCAAGTATAGTGTCTTAACCAGTAAGCTACCAGACCCTACATTTATATCCTGTCTTTCTTCCAATGAACTTAAGGTAATGCATAGCAGACCCAGACTGAGAGTATGACTGGTCTATAGTTACCCTGTGAGTTTCAAGGACTGGGTTTGTTATTCAGCCTGGATCACCTGATCTCCCAGGCCTCCTTTGGTGAACAAAAACCATATCCATCTAGGTGATCTTTCCTAATCAAGTGCTGACGTCTTTCAAACAACAGTAACTAAAACACAGGCCATGGAGAGGTCCATCTCTAAAGCCTTCCTTCTTTCTATTTATCTTTCCTGTTGTTTTGATGGAGTTTGGTTGACCTCAGCCATTCGGCTGTTTACTCTGAAGTGTCCTTCAAAGAGGAGATGACAGAACACTTCTCCGGTGAGACACATACTTCGAAATGAGAAGGCGAAAAGAAAGAGACGCTGTCATTGTGGGGGGAAAGAATTTGTCACAGACGAAAACACAGACATAAATATTTTCAGCAACCAATATTGTTCCATGTCTTCAGTCTCACCTTTTTCCATGAGAAAGCACAGACGAGAACAGGGGTTCCCAAACTATGGCCCGCAGGCCAGACCTGGCCCATGGCACCATTTCATGTGGCCCACTGCCACGTCCAGAAGTGGGCGCATTTGCAACAGCCATAAAATGCACCCACATAATGATGGGTGATAATTGGGAGCTGTCTCTTAACCTCAAACCATGTGGACAAGAAGCATGCATCTTCTTCACAAGAGGATTAATGCTTCTGTGTCAATACTAAGGGTACTCACCTCCTTTTCAAAGAAACACTAAGTAGGTTGTAAATAAACACACATTTCCCACAGATCTTGTTTTAAATATATATTTGTTACAGTTAAAACCCGTTTTTTGGTACAACTAGTTTTCCCTAGTCAAAACTAATGTCACCTATAGTCACTTGCTGAAACTAGACTTAACTGCCGATGAAAATCAATTTCCGGTTAAAACGCATTTAAACTAGCTACACCTAGTTTTCACTGAATACTTTCATCAAAACTAAAATTTCCCATTAATGATTATGTTTCAGTGAAAACCTGTGGCCAGTTAAAACACGGCTTAACTAGTTAAAACCTGAACGCTTTCATCAAGACTAAACTGGTTGTGACTAGGTAAAACATGTTTTAACTGGAAATGGGTTTTCACTGAAACATAATCATTCATGGGCGATTCTAATTTTGACGAAGGCGTTCAGTGTAAACTAGGTTCAACTAGTTAAAATGTGTTCTAACTGGAAATGGATTTTCATTGGCACTCAATTCTAGTTTCAGCAAGTGACTATAGTAGACACTAGTTTTGACTCGGGAAAACTAGTTGTAAACTGGAAAACGGATTTTAACTGTAACATATTAATGTTCCTCCAATTCTCACCAACTGTCAGAGTCTAGAATGTAGGTGGCCAACTAGCAGCGCAAGAACCACGAAGCAGTGCAACCAAGATATATCAATGGCCAACTTTGTCCAAGTCTATGTCCCAATCAAATCAAGACTGGGAGTAGATAGAAAAACAAGACTAGTCTGGTAGACAAGACATAATTCAAGCAGACCAGAAGTAAGACAACAGGAAAGGAAGCAACTGAAGCAGGGTACCTTTAGGATTGGAGCAAGAGCACCAAGCAATTCAGGAGTCAACCAAAGAACCAACCGAAGCAGGAGGAAAAAGGAGGAAAAAGAGGCCTACACAAGTCAAAATCCTTTACTACCAAGGCAGATTCTACGGCAGTGATGGCGAACCTTGGCATTCCAGCCTTGGCATTCAATTCCCAGAGACCCTGACCAGCAGGAGTGCTGACTTGGGTTTCTGGCCTCTGTCCCAGCTCCTGCCAACCTAGCAGTTCGAAAGCAAGAAATTGCAAGTAGATAAATAGGGACCACTTAGGTGGGAAGGTAAACAGCATTCTGCGCACTCTGGTGTCTAGTCATGCCTGCCACATGACCACAGAAACGTCTGCAGAAGCAGACAGTGCTGGCTCTTCGGCTTTGAAACAGAGAGGAGCACTGGACCCTAGAGTTGGATACAACTGGATTTCAAGCAAGGGAGACCTAGAGAGTATTGAGTCATAGAATACTTTGTAAGAGGGAACCAAGTTACAGAGTTTGGAATATTTACTTTCTAAGTTAAACTCCTGGAATATCATCACCAACAACCCAGCCGGTGTAGCTAGTGTCTATGTTGGTTGCTGGACTCTGGAACATGTAGTTCAAAATTAAAGTAACTTATATGAGCCCTGCGACCAATATTTAGTTTGAGGGAGCTAAAAGCCTAGCAGAAACCAGTATAGACCCATCATTTCCCAGCCATTACCAACATGACCCTTACAGCCTATTTCACCCAACAGCGAAATGTCCACAACAAGCACTTCATTGCTACCGTTGTACATAAAATACCAAAACAAACCCCAGGGATGTGCCCTGCTTTCCAGATGCACACAGCTGTTTCCAGACATGCAGCAGGATAGCTCTTAGTAGGAGGCTGTTTATAGATTGCACGGCCAAGATTACGAGTCCCCCGTCTCTCTAATTACCATGTGTTTCCCCCTCTTCACTGGATGGCCAGATGTTGAATGGAAAGGCAAACATTCCATCCAATTTCTGTCTTGGCACCGCTCCGACACATGACAATGCTGGCCTCAGTTAAAAGCCACAGCATTGGCTTTCCAGGGAAAGAAGGCAATATATTCACCATCATCAATAGCTTTTTGTATGCAGCGCTTTCTTCTCTGCCCTTTCGTAACATGCAGCTAATGAAGCTTTCCAAATTGTTCTCTCTCTTTTTGGCTTCTCCCCAGCTTTTGCAAGCCTCAATTGCCGGGCTTTGGAAACGGCACATTAGAGAGTTGACATCATTCGCATCTCAGCATAATCTTGATTTTGTACGCAGCATTGGCCGTGCGCTGTTTCTTGCCGTTCCCCATTCCATCGATTTATTTTCCTATCTTGTGTTGTCGTCGTCGTTGTGGGCTGTCAGAGAGCCAGCACTGTCTGCAGTCATTTCCGTGGCCAGGTGGCAAACATGACTAGACGCCAGAGCGCACGGAATTTATCTACTTGCAGTTTCTTGCTTTCCAACTGCCAGGCTGGCAGGAGCTGGGACAGACAAGTGGAGTTCACTCTGTCATGGAGTGCTTGGGTCTCAAACTCCTGACCTGTTGACCTTCTGATCATCAATCTCAACATCTTAACCACTAGGCCAGTGATGGCGATTCTCAGAAGCCTTGATCAGCAGGAGTGCTGACTTGGGCTTCTGGTAATTGAAGTTCAAGAACACCTGGGGTGCCTAGGTTCACCATCACGGCACTAGGCCAAGAAGAAGAAGACAAAAATAGGACCAATCATTTCCCATAAAGATTAACTTCCAGCTAAACTTTGAAGAAAGCTCTGGATCTATTGGCCTCCTCCTCATCCACAGAACATATTTTCCTCTTATAATAACATAGGAAAGCCAAGAAAAATAAGACATTCTCTTAACATTGGAGAAAAACTGTCAGGAAAGAAACAAACAAGATGTTCTCCACTGGTTTAATTATTTCTAGTCTGGAAACAATCTTTGGAGAGTCTATTTCAGAAACTTGTTGTGAGGATCAAAGGGGAGAGGGTAAATGCTTTTTTTATTCAATACGATGCTATGATGTGTATGTATTTTTAAAATTCAGAACTGTTTTCTGATTATTCTCTTCTGTAGGGTTTCCATGGATCACTATTCGACATTTTTGTGTTTTTTTAATTGTCGCACAAATTCACTGTAAGCTGCTCCAGGGGAATATTAGCTGATAATGATTAATGGGTTTTCTTTTTTTAAAATGCAGAAAGCGCAGTAAGTAAACATACAATTGCAGATGTTTCTGCCAACCAAGCAACTGACCTGCATTTTGCACAAAACACTATGCTTTTTTCACAAGACAATTTGCACAAACAAATAATGATTTTTCACACGAGTGCCAGCAAACAAACAACCCCCCCCCCCACACACCAAAATCCAATTAGCTTCCCCAGCTCGGATACACAGAAAGAGCATCATCAAAGATTGCAGTATTTTTGAACCACAACTGGGCAACCTTGTCATGCTGGCTAATCTTTCTCACACTAGGTTCAGCAAAAGAAACTGCAGAATGAACTCACCAAAAAGGTGGCTTCATTTTGGCAGTTTCACATCTGGCCGAGACATGGTGGTGGTGGTGGAAGAAGAAGAAGAAGAGGAGGAGGAGGAGGAGAAGGAGAGGAGGAGGGGAGGAGGAAGAGGAGGAGGAGAGGAGGAGGAAGATTCCCCAGCCAAAAGAAAACTTTCAAAATGTTCCTTCCTACTTTTCAGAATGCAAGTAAGCAAAGATTAACATTCTGAGAGAAAAATGAGAAAGAAGGAACAGGCTACATAATACCTGCACTGAAAATAGGCCACTTTGAACATAAGAGGTTTAGAAGACTTGTCTCTACCAAGTGATAACAAAAGTACTAAATACTAGTCTCTCTTTGCTTTTAATTTTTCCCCTCTTGCATCAAAGTCTTTTTCATGGCAATATCCAAACTCAACAATACAACCAGCATTTTCCTCATAATTGGGACAATTTGCAGGCACCGATTTCGGAGCCACTGCATACAGACTGAGTGCACTCCCTCCCCAAAATGGAGGCTTAATTTGGGAATTGCTGGAAGAAGAAGGGTTAACTACTCTTATCTGGATGGCCAGGTTTCAAAAGATGGGAACCCCGGACGGAGCAAAGCCGTAATGATGTCCCCAGCAGAAAGATATAACCCAGTGGTTCCCAACAAGGGGACCTCAATTCCCAGAAGCCTAAGTCAGTACATTGGCTGGTCAGAGGTTTAAGGAATTGACTTAGGCTTCTGGGAATTGGAGTCCAAAACCCAAAGGTTGGGAAACACTGATATAACCAGAGTTAAAGGTAGTCCAACCCATGTAGTTACAACTGGTTTTGTTGGCATCAAATGAAGCATGACTTTTCTCTGATCACCTCAGTTGCCACTATCATCATCCCCATGGGACAATATCTTAGGGGTCACCATAAAAAGAGGACAGAAGCCGTCCACTATCCTTTTATGATTTCTATGATGAAATGCAAATACAAAAAGCAACATTCCTGTTTAAAGAAAGGGGTGGGAGATAATTTCCAGACATCCAATGGCCACCAATGGCTGTCCCTGAACATCCCTCCATCCTTAGTACCCTACCAACCATCAAGATATTTCCTTTTAAGAGGACTTCTCTAAACTGTGTGTGTGTGTGGTTTTTTTTTTTTTTGTTAATGCAGGTGGAAATCTTCAAAAGACACTGTGAGCCCTTGCTCTGGCTTCACAGTGTGTGGGATTTTTACCCACTAAAACCACCTCCCATTACGCCCTGCCACCCCACGGGACCGCCGTCAGGCATTACTTCATGGGGGGCAAAATGGCTATTAAAAACCCTCCTCCAATTTGGCTCCTAGCCCTCCTTCTCCTCTATGTCTCTGGCTGCCCTCTTCGCAGTCTCTCCACACGTCTAAGTTCCAAGATGACCCCGGCTGCATAATTGGACACCGCAACCCAGGTAGTCTCCCTACTCAACATCTCACTGATGATATCTTCTGGAGACAGCTGTTGTCGAAAATGCCTCTGTAGAATTTCCCGTTCTGCATCAAAGCGTGGACAATGAAAAAACACGTGCTCTGCATCTTCCTGCACGGGCTGGCAGATGGGGCATGAAGCATCATCATCCAGACTGAAGTGGTGTTGGTAGGCTCTGAAGCAGCCATGTCCTGTCAACAGCTATGTGAGGTAGTGGTCCACCTCTCCATGCTGTCTTGTCGACCATGCCCTGATGTCTGGGATAAGGCGATGAGTCCACCGTCCCTTGGTTGATTTATCCCAGATCTGCTGCCATTGTGTTATCCTCTCTTTCCTGGCTTCTATGGCAATTGTGCGTCGTTCCTTCTCCTGGTTTTCTCGCCTCTGCCGGTAAATCTCTGCCCGTTCCTCTGCTATCAGATGGATCGGCATCATATCAGCAATGACACACACGGCATCGTACGAGACTGTTCGAAATGCCCGAGCCACCCTCAGGGCAGGCACTCCTACGGTATATTGAATTTATCTGACGCATGTATGATGTCTCTGCTGTGGCTTCAAACCAAATCGGGGCTGCATACAGCAACACGGAACTAACAACACTCGAGAGGAGTCTTCGGCGAGTCTGCCGTGGACCTCCAATATTTGGCATGATCCTTGTTAATGCATTACATACTGCTCCAGCCCTTGCACTCACAATTTGCAAATGTTCATTAAAGCGTAGCCTGGCGTCTATCTGGACACCCAGATATCGTAGTGATGGTTGCGAGAGAATACTGCAGCCTCCAACAGTAAGGGTGATAGTCTCTCTGGCTTTCCTACTGGTCACGAGAATTGCCTCAGTCTTATGATCTGCTAGATGCAAACCAGCTAATGAGAGTCACTGGCGGATTTTGGCAACACACTCGTTTGCAGTTTGGACAACATCCTCCAGATGTTTAGTGACAACCACTACCGCCACATCATCTGCAAACCCAACTGTTCTTGTCCCCACTGGCATAGGCAACCGGAGCACCCCGTCATACATGATATTCCATAATAAGGGACCGAGCACTGAACCCTGTGGGACACCTCCTGTGATGTTATAGGTTTGAAGACCGGCATCGGTGTTATAAATCAAGGTTCAATCTGTGAAGTAGCCTACAATTATGTGTCTGATGTACTCCGGAACCTCCATCAATCTCAGCGCATCCAGGATACAGTCCCACTTTGCTGAATTGAATGCATTCCTCACATCCAAGGTGATGATAGCACAGTACTTCTTGGTGCCTCTCTTCCAGCGTTTGCCTTCTATAGCCTTGCGGGCAATGTCTACAACTATGTTGATGGCATCCACGGTAGATCTCGCCTTCCGGAATCCATGCTGGCTATTGGACAATCCCTGAACTCCTTCGCTGAACTCCTCCATCCGGTTACAAATAATCCTCTCGAGTACCTTACCTGCTGTATCCAGCAGGCATATTGGTCGATAGGATGATGGATCATCTGGCGGCTTTTTCCCTTTCGGAAGAAGGACCAATTTTTGCAATTTTCACCAGCTTGGAAAGATTCCCTTAGCGAGACACATGTTGTACATCTCTAGGAAGATTTCTGGTCGGGACCTGATGGCAGTTTTAAGGGCAATGTTGGGGACACCATCTGGACCAGGGGGCTTCGCATCCCCTATCTTACTACAGGCCCTGATCAGCTCCTCCTCTGAGATAGTTGGTATGTCGAAGCAGTGATCAGCTGACACATCCTTGGTATAGGCGAGTCCCGGTTGACTTGGGAAGAGAGTAGTCACTATCTTTTCGAGAAGCACTGGGCAAGATGGTGGGACCATTGTACAGCTTTTTAACCTGGCCATTGCTGTCTTATATGGCCTACCCCATGGGTCACTGTTGATCATATTGCACAACTCCTTCCACATGCAGTTCTTGCTGTCCCTGATGGCTCTCTTCAGGGCCCCCCGTGCCTCTCGATGTCAAAGCCTCAAAACCTCATAGTCCTCACTACCTCGGGCATGCTGTGCCTTTCGTCGAGTGCGGTGGCACAGCCTCTGGAGTTCGGCAATCTCCTCATTCCACCAATAGACCGGTGTGTGGCGGTTTTTCCCGGAACCTTTCTTCATGGCCGCATCACAGGCACTAGTAACCAGTGACATAAGCTGTGAGGACATATGCTCCACAGAGCCAGTTAACTGGATGTTCTCTTGCATCATAATGATGAAAGATTCGTGGTCAAAAGATCTGATGTTCCACTTGGCTTGAGCTGTCAGCTTGTTCACCCTTTGTCCTCCCTGTGAGGCAATTTCAAAAATGATGGCCTGATGGTCACTGTAGGTGTAGTAGTCACTCACTTGCCACCTCAACTCGTGAAAATAGACTCTCACTGGCAAAGGTCAAGTCTATAATGGAGGTATTGCCATCCCGTATATATGTCGGGGTTGAACCATTATTAAGGAGGACTCCATCTAAAGAAGCCACAAAGTCCAGAAGTGTCGCACCCCTCCTATTGGTCTCTCTACTACCCCATTCTGTCGCCCATGCATTAAAGTCACCTACAATAATGAGTGGCCGTCGACCTCTCGCATCCTCAGCCAAATTGTCTAGCAGGGCCTCGAATTCCTCCTGTGAGGCACTTGGAGGGGCATAAATACTGTATATGTAGATGCCATCCACTTTGACCCAAGTGAATCCTGTTCTTAGTACTTGTGATGTTTCCTGGAGAAAATTGTGCCCATATACCCAGATAGCTGCATGACCGGATGCATCGGAGATCCAGGCCCGTGAACTCTCAATGTTCCTATGCTGCTCCGACAGAATAGCAATGTCTATATCCAGGTCCTGCACAGTTTGCTTCAGCAAATCCTGTGCTGTCTCACAATGATTAAGGTTTAGCTGGAGGATCTTCATCTTCTGTCTATCACTGCCTTCACTGCTGCTTGGTAGGCTGCACACCTGAAGCTTCCTGTTGGGTGGTTCCTCTGAGCCTCACACAATACACACTTCACCCCCTCGCTCTTACATGCCTCACGGGTGTGGCCAGCTTCACCACATCAGAGACAACACTTGGACCTATCCACTCCCTTGCAGTTGCGGGCCAAACGTCCAAAAGCCCAGCCCTTAAAGCACTTCCGGACATCAACCTTCTCCCTAACTCAGCAGATCGCCCAGCCGATGCGTATCCGGCCCTTCTCCATTGCTTTCCTGGCTAGATCTGTTGGTAAACGGACCACAGCAGTTTGCGTGCTCTTGTACGCCTTCCTAATAGACTTGATGGCCTTTTCTTCGATGGCTACCTCCAACTCCTTGCCAAGGGCTTCACAAACTTCCTCTATCGTAGTCAGCTCATCTAGGTCTCGAATTTCAATTGTCTTCTCATCCTGTTGACTCACTACACTCGCTGACTCACCCAGCTTCTGGGTAATGGCGTTTACAACCTGGGTAGTTGTGGCAGACTTCCTCAGCTCCAAGAGCAGATTTCCAGCCATGTTCCTCCTTACCTTCATCACATTCTCTCCCACCTCCTTCAAGGACGGGTCGTCCTTCAATTGTCGCAGCATATCGGCATACGAAGGACCTCCTTCCTTTGCCTTCACAATTACTATGTCAGGACGTGAGGGTCACGGCTTCTTGGGTCTTGGTTTTGACTTCGCTATCACCGTCCAGTCATTTTGTGGGGCTGAACGTGTGTGTGTGTGTGTGTGTGTGTGTGTGTGTGTGTGTGTGTGTGTGTGAGCCTTGCCACACCCCTAACTGTCTTTTTTTTTTATAATGAATTTTTGGGGTGTGAGAGTCCAGGTCAAAGCAACCACATCTTGGGAGCCGGGAATACGCTTTGTGATCATCATTTATGCCATGCTTAATTTAAATAACAATACAACTCATCTCACCAGAATCATTCATTTATTCATTCATTCATTCAATAAGACTGTCAGTCAATCAACCTTTCAGTCAGTCAGATGACCGACTGACCGGACGGACGGACGGACGGACGGACGGACGGACGGACGGACGGACGGACGGACGGACGGACGGACGGACGGACGGACGGACAAACAAACACATTACTGAATGACCAAATGACTGAACGAATGAACAAACGAATGACTGAACGAATGACCGACCAACTGAACAAACAAATGAGTCACTGACTGAATGACCAACCAACCAATCACTTGTATCTCACCTTTATCCCAAACAAGGAACAAGGCAGAATGGGGCAATTATGGACAGGTATGCTGTGTATCCCTACTCAGTCTGCATTCCAGCTCCTGATACTCAAGGGATAATTTCTGCCCTCCATCCATAGGATTCTCTTTCTTTAAACAAGACAATTATTGGACAACCTTTCCACCAGGCCGTACCTCAAAACAGAGATCTTCCCTCTGGCAGAGTTTCACATCCAGCCTTATCCTCTGAGCAGGAGGCCTAGACTTGTTACAAAACGGACCTCTCTTATGCCTGGTAAGGAATAGTGCTTAGAGAGCAGACCTGGGATGTGGGAGATATTACTTAAAGTCCCCAATACAAAACCTTGAGGCTGTCAGTTTCTCTCACCATGTTCTACCTTGTGGGGCTGTTTATTTATTTATTTATTTATTTTATTTAATCAAATTTATATTCAAAGTATAAAGGTGGGGAGGAAGAGAGGAACAAATGTATGTTGCCGTGAGCATTTCTGAAGAAATCAGGAGTTTATCAAGAAGAGGGAGGGAGGGACTGAGAGAAAGAGAGAGGTGTAAACAGAAAAATTATTTATGATTATCTATCAAATATCATTGACAGTCAGTGTACTGGGCACAGTTCTGGGCACTGGACCTTAAGAAGGGTGGAAACAAACTAAAGCAGGTACAGAGAAGGAAAACAAGGATGATCAGAGGAATAGAAGCCAAGCCCTAGAAGGGAAGACTGAAGGAAATGCCCCTGTTTAGCCTTGAGAAAAAGAGGCCAAGATGGGATAGAATTTGTTGTTCAGTCGCACAGTCGACTCCGACCCTTTGCGACCCTATGGACCACTGTCCGCCAGGCACTTCTGTCCTCCACCATCCTCCTCAACTCACTCAGTTCTGTGCCCATTGTCTCTACAATACCATCTAGCCATCTCATTTTTGGCCGCCCCCTTTTTCTTTTGCCCTCCACCTTTCCCAGCATCAAGGCTTTCTCGAGTGAATCCTCTCTTCTCATTTGATGTCCAAAGTACTTTAGCTTCATCTTTACTATTTGACCTTCAAGGGAGCAGTCAGGGTTGATTTATTCTAAGATTGACCTATTTGTTCTCCTCGCTGTCCAGGGGACTCTCAAAACTCTCCTCCAGCACCACATCTCAAAGGCATCTATTCTTCTGCGCTCAGCTTTCCTAATGGTCCAGCTCTCACAACCATACATTGCCACTGGGAATACCATTACTTTGACTAGACGAATCTTTGTTTGCAATGTGATGTCTCTGCTTTTCACTATGCTCCCCAGGTTTCTCATCGCTTGCCTCCCAGGAATCAGTCGCCTTTTTATTTCATGGCTGCAATCTCCATCTGCAGTGAGCTTTGATCATAAGAAAGTAAAATCTGTCACTGCTTCTACTTCTTCCCCATCTATTTTCCAGGGACTGATAGGGCCCGTTGCCATGATCTTGGTTTTCTTGATATTGAGTCTCAAGCCACCTTTTGCACTTTCTTCTTTCAGCCTAATCAGAAGCTTCTTTAAGTCCTCCTCACTTTCTGCCATTAGCGTGGTATCATAGCACTCTTCAAATGCCTGAAAGATAATCATAAAGAGGAAGGGAAGGCTCTGTTCTCCATCATCCCAGAGGGCAGGACATGTAATAATGGGTTCAAACTAAAGGAAGCCAGATATAGGCTTCCGACACTGGAAGCATTCAAGGGAGAATCGGACCACCAGATCTGCTTGGATTGAGATTCCTGCATTGAGCAGGGGATTGGACTCGATGCCCTCAAAGGCCCCTTCCAACTCAGTGATTCTTTGATTCTAAGCACCGAAGAAGAGAGGTTCGCCATGCACCGGATGCGCAGAACGGCCTCACCTTTCCTAACAGCGTTATAAAGTATCATGGAAGAAAGAAGACTGAAGAAAGGGAGGAAACCCACAGAATTATTAGCAGTCTGGTGTTTTCCCCTCTCAGTCTAAGATAATAAAAAGAGTTAGAAGCCACACTGCTGAGGCACCTTTCTTGGCATATACATTATAAATCAGCAGCACCCTAAGGCGTCGTGTTTATATAGACACTTAAATTTAAAATAAGAACACTCCGTCTTCATTGCAATGAACAGAGATTCAATTACTTCGAGCTTTACAATCTGCATAATATACAGCAGAATGCTCCTTTTCGTCCCCGAGGTATCTCTCACTTTCAGGTCATTTAAATCACCTAGGAAACAAAACAATTTTTTTTAAAAAAGCACCTGAAGGGAGGCGGGGTATGAAAATTAGTCCTTTATCTCTCATATGACTTGCAAAAAGGAAGGCGCCGCCTTTCATAAATACCCGGTATCTCATTACCTGAGATATTTCACCTTCCCTGTGAAAATAAAGCAGGGATTTTTTTAACAAGTTTATTTTATTTTATTATTATTATTACTGAAGCTGTTTGAGGAGCTGATTGCAATATCCTTGTAACTGTCTAGGTGAAAACCACACTAAAAAGGGGTGGTGCGTAATGAAATTGCAAATATAATGCAGAGGACGATGCATCTTCAATTTGGAAATGCATGGAAATGGTGCATCACAGCTGGAAAAACTACACCCAAAGTTTCAATTTCAATGGGGATTCGAACCAACAACCTCCTGCTTACAAGGCAAAATTGCAACCTCTAAGCCACAGTAGCTGCTTTTACAATCTTATATTTAGTCCCTGTAGTCCAATGGGCCAGCCCACCACTGGTGAGTTCCCGTCACCTTCCCAGCTCCTGCCAACCTATCAGTTTGAAAGCAAGAAATTGCAAGTAGATAAATACGTACTGCTTCAGCAGGAAAGGTAATAGTGTTCCATACGCTCCGTCATCTAGTTAGAGTAGGCCCATTTGAAGCAATAAAACCTATGGAGGAATTGGTTCAATGGACCAACTCTAATGCAATTTACTACACTAAGCAATAAGATTTTGGCCATTGCATGACAAGTGCACATATTTGTAATCTTCATTGACTCTATTTGGGATGGAAAACTGGATTTAAGCCAATATTATTATACGCTTCATTGAAACAACTGGTATCCAAACAATAGGCCACCCCGACATCCTTGATGCATGGTGGGTTTTTTCTTGTTACAGTTGGGTGAGGCTTACGCAGCTTTTCCCCCCAGGAAAGAGCACAGTGATAAAATGTTTAATAAAATTTACAGTGTTTGGTTGAGATAAAAGTTAGAGGAGACCAAATTTATTAGCGATTTTTTTTTTTGGCTCAGAGCAACAATAAATGTCAGCTCAATAAAGGTCTTATTTTTCTTAACAGGAGACCAAACCGGGGTGGGGGTGGGGGTGGGGTGGGGGTGTTAACAAAGAAGTCCAAATTCCCAAAGCCTAGCCATAAAATATCAAGGTAGGGGCATACACATAGGAAAATAAAATAGTGAAAAACATCACTGTAAATGCAATAGATTTTTTTTCCTGGGAAAGTAAAATGTTATCTTTGCGAAATACATGACAAGGAGCTCTTTGGGAGATCTTTTTTTAATCCATTTTGCTTTCAATAACAGTCATCCATGTGCCTCTAGGTCAGAAACTGAGTTGAGAAAGTCTTGTTAGGTTTTTACTTTGTTCTGTTCCTCCAAACTCCTTTGGAATTCGCCTTCTATGTCTGTTTTGTAGCCATTTTCAAGATTCCTGCTAGATCCGGAGATCCAAGCGTGGGAAGGAGGACACAATAGCCATGTGGTTGAACTGAACAACACGTCCGTTTATTGTGGACACAACATGATAACAACAACAACGGTCGGGGGGGTAGGGTTTAAATACCCTGCTAAGCCTGGCCCACTGGCCAATGGGATTTGGCGGATTTCCCGCCGAAGAACTTTTGAATATCCAACACCCCTTCCCCCCAGAATGCACTACGACCTTATTTGCATACGAAGTCAGCCAGGTGACGGGGGCGTGTGCGGACCCTACTGGACCTGTGCAGTTCAGTCGGCGCCGGGGCATCAAGCGGAGCGGACCTGTCGCTCCCGCTCTGCTCTGCCCTGGCCGGTTCCAGTCCCGGGGATGATGCGGTGTCTTCGGCGGTGAGCGGGGGTGGACCTGCTTCTCCTGGTAAGTCCTCCGGTGTCGGTTCTGAGTTAGAGGGAATGTTGCAGGGCTGAACCGGGTCGGTGACCGGTTCGACTAGGGCTGGCGTGTCCGTGTCGGTGGTGAGCGGTCTGTCTGGAACGATGTCATCTTGCGTGTCGGGACTCGTTCGCCTCCTGAGCTGGTCGATATGGCGTTTCCATACTCGACCATCAGTGAGGCCAACCCTATAAGTGTACGGACCTAGCATGCCCAGAATGGTTCCCTCTTCCCACATTGGCCCGGCAGCAAAATTATTGGCGTAGACCGGTGTATCAATGGGGAATGTGCGGTTTTGGGTGTGCCCTTCCCGGAACTGATCAGGGGAATAACGGGGGTGTAACCGGTCTAGCTGGCAGCGGAGTCTCCTGCCCATCAGGAGTTCCGCTGGAGCCTTTCCCGTGGCCGCGCAGGGGAGGTTATGTTGAGCTAATAGAAACGTGTCTATTCTTTCCTGCCAGTCCCCCAGTCCCAGCCGCCCCAATGCCTCCTTCGTGCTGCGCATGAACCTCTCAACTTGCCCGTTTCCCTGTGCTCTAAAGGGAGAGGTGAGCGCGTGTCTGGTTCCTAGTGATGCTAGATATTGTTCGAATTCGGTGGCCGTGAACTGGGGGCCGTTATCAGAGACCAGGGTGTCCGGCATGCCGTGTGTGGCAAACAGCTGCCTGAGTTCCTGGATGATGGCCCTGGCTGTAGTGGTTTTCATAAGTCTCACCTCTAGCCACTTTGAGTAGGCATCCACCACAATCAGGAATGTTTGGCCATGGAAGGGGCCGGCTAGGTCGATGTGGAGTCTCTGCCACGGGCCGGAGGGTTGTTCCCACTCTCTAACTGGTGCCGCCGGGGGATTGGGTCGGAACAGTTGGCATGGTTCGCACTTGCTCACCCACCCCTCTATGTCCTTATCAATCTGCGGCCACCACACACAACTTCTTGCCAACCCTTTCATCTTCACCACCCCCAGGTGGCTGTTATGCAGTGTTTCCATGACCCCTTTTCGCAAACTCTTTGGGATTACCACCCGCTCTCCCCTTTACCAGCCAGCCCCGCTGAACCCAGGCGGAAACAGTTCGGAGCTCAGTGTCTCTCGCCGTGGCCCGGGCAACCTCAGCCGAGGTGATGGGGGCAGAGTCCAAAACGTCCAGCAAAAGGACTGACGCCTCCCCTTGCTCCACGCCGTCCTGGTCAGGAAGGGGGCACCTGCTTAGGGCATCCGCGTTACCCATGTGTTTCCCGGGGCGGTAAGTCAGTGTGTAGGCGTAACCTGACAAAAACAGGGCCCAACGCTGCATGCGGGGAGATAGCGCGGATGGTGTTTGGCGGTCCCCCGCCAAGAGCCCCAGTAGGGGTTTGTGGTCCGTGATGAGCTCAAAGTCCCGTCCGTAGAGGTAATCATGGAACTTCCTTACCCCTGCCACCGCCACTAACACTTCCTTGTCAATCTTAGTTCCGCTCCGTCAGTGACATGGTTCTCGAGTAGTAGGCGATGGGTGCCTCCAGTCCGTTGGGAAGTCGGTGGGCGAGGACAGCTCCGACGCCGTAGGGAGAGGCGTCGCAGGCCAGGACGAGCGGCAGAGTGGTGTTGTATTGGATTAGGAAGCTGTCCTGGGATAGGAGATTTTTTACAGCCTTAAATGCCGAATCTTGGTCGGGACCCCACTCCCACACGGCTTTGGACGCTAAGAGTCTATGGAGCGGCTTGGCGGCGGTGGCTTTGCCCTTTAGGAATGCCGCATAAAAGTTCAATAGTCCTAAGAAAGCCTGTAGTTCTTGCTTGTTTTTTGGGGCAGGGGCATCGCAGATTGCCCTCACCTTGCCCTCGGTTGGGTGAATTCCATTTGTGTCAATTCGGAAACCCAAGAATTCCACGGAGGGTACCCCTAGCAAACACTTGTCCCGTTTTACCCTCAAACCGGCGGCCCTGAATTTCACAAGAACGGCCGCGACCCTATCCTTGAGTTGACCCGGGGTTTCTGCGATGATCAAGACGTCATCAAAATAGGGAACCACCCCCGGGAGGCCATGGAGGAGTCTCTCCATGGTGCTTTGGAAGAGTCCCGGTGCGATGCTGACCCCACATTGTAAGCGGGTGCATTTGAACGCTCCCCTGTGGGTGACTATAGTCTGCGCCTCAGCCATAGCATCGTCTACCGGTAGCTGTTGGTAGGCCTGTGCTAGGTCTAATTTGGCGAATATTTTTCCGGGGCCCAAGGAATGCAGTAGGTGGTCAATTACGGGGACCGGATAGGCGCTTGGCTGTAGGGCCTTGTTAATGGTGCATTTGTAATCTGCACAGATCCGCACCGACCCATCCGGCTTAATGGGAGTCACTATGGGAGTCTCCCATCTGGCATGGTCGACTGGAAGTATGCCTTGGGCCACTAATTTGTCTAGCTCTTTTTCCACCCTGGGCTTTAGTGCCAATGGAACTCTCCTGGCCTTGAGGCGGATTGGGGCAACATTGGGGTTCAGGGAGAATGAAATAGGGGACCCCACATACTTGCCCAGCTCCTCTCCGAAAACGTCCTGGAACTTGGCAATCAGGTCGTCCCGCAGAGAGGTCTCACTGGTCTGGTCGGTGCTGGTGCTGTGGATACCTGCAATGGTCAGTCCCAGGGCCAGAAACCAGTTCGTTCCCAGGAGGGTTGGGAACTTCCCGTAGACGATAGTGATGGGTAGAGTTGACTCCTTGCCGCCGTATCCAACACAGACTCGTCTCTGGCCGGCAATGGGGATGATTCTGCCTTGGCAGTCCTTCACCCGGAGACTTTGGGAGCTCAAGTCTGACTCCCTGAGGGACGGGAAGGCTCGCCTCATCCAGTCCCAGGAGATGATGGTTATGCCGGACCCCGAGTCGACCTCCATCTTGCATTCTTTTCCGTCGATCCGGACCGTCGTGTATATCTTCTCCCCCTTCTCCAAGTCAGCATGGCTGATCGTGACTGTATGCGTTTCGGTGTCTTCGAATCTGGCGCCGCTGTTCGACTGGCACCTCTGATTTGCCCGGTGGTTGGCGGCCATCTTTCTTGGCGGGAGATTTTGAAATGGCCGGTTTGCTTGGCTCATTGTTTGTCTTGTGCGGCAGGCCCTTGCAATATGCCCCCGTTTATCACAGTGGCGGCAAATTGCATCTTTGAAACGGCAATGTGCCCTCTGATGGGGCCCGCCGCAGCTGGCACAACGGCGGCTGTTCCTGTCCTGGTTTGCCCCGTCGGTCGCGCACACGTCTGCCTCCTCGTCGTCCTCTGCTTCGGGGACGGTATCTTCGTGGTAGATGGTGGCTGACCGTGGCACCGACGGGGCTCGGTGGAGAGAGGACGCGGCCGATGAGGAAACTTCATACGCTCTCGCCTCATCTAGCACGATGGCCAGGGACAGTTCTTTACGGGCTAGGAGGCGCCTTCTGAGTCAGGTGTCCACTACCCCGCATATAATTTGTTCGATGAGAGCCTCTTCGAGATTCGCTCCGAATTCGGCAGGGATAGCAGCTGCTCGCAGGGCAGCTACGAACTCGCTCACGGGCTCCCCGTCCTTCTGGTACCTGTCTCGGAAGTTGATCCGGTGAACATACTTCGATGGGGCTGGCGAGTAGTGCTCCTTGAGAGCGGTCTGCAATGTCTGCCACGAAACCGCCATAATAGGTGTCGGGGCTACCAGCGCTTGAGCCACTTCATACACCTTTGCGCCGCAGTGGGTAAGGAAGAACTCCTTCTTCCTATCTTCCGAAATCTCTCCCAACTCAGCGGCCAGAAGAGAGAACTCAAAACGGTCCAAGTAGCTTTCCCATTTCTCGTCCCTTGGCTGGAAGGGTGGCGGGGCAGTATATGTAGCCATGGCATTTTGCCGACTTCAGCTGGCTCGATGGTTTTGTGCGGTTTGGCTCGATCCTCAGTATCCCACCTTCGTCGCCAGTGCTAGATCCGGAGATCCAAGCGTGGGAAGGAGGACACAATAGCCATGTGGTTGAACTGAACAACACGTCCGTTTATTGTGGACATAACAAGATAACAACAACAACGGTCGGGGAGGTTAGGGTTTAAATACCCTGCTAAGCCCGGCCCACCGGCCAATGGGATTTGGCGGATTTCCCGCCGAAGAACTTTTGAATATCCAACAATTCCCTTCATATCCTAAAATTCCACCCCAAAATACAGAAATCTATCCACCTATTTTTGTACATAGTTACTGTTTATCTACTGAAGTGATGGTCAACCTTGGCACTCCAGATGTTCTTGTACTTCAATTCCCAGAAGCCCTCATCATTATACTTGGGCTTCTTGGAATTGAAGTCCAAGATAGAACAGCTGGAGTGCCAAGGTTTGCCGTCACTGATCTACTGTTTTATCTACTTTCAATTTCTCATTTTCGAACTGCTAGGTTGGCAAGAGCTGGGACAGATGACTGGAGCTCACTCCATTATACAGCGCTCAGGTGTCGAACTGTTGTCCTGGTGACCTTCTGGTCATCCAGCTCAGCGTAGTAACCACTAAACCACTACTCCCCTCCCAGCCTCACTACTTGCTTCTTGTTGTAATGGATATTATACAACAATGAAGCCTTAGAGCATATGTGGGCAGTAGAGAAGATTTTTAAGGGCAATTGAATATATAAATTGTGTAGATGTTTGTTTATAAATTAATGTTTAGTTTTATTTAGTTTTTATATATATTATTTCTTGTTATATGTTGACTCAATGTGTACAAATGCCATAGGCTAAGATAAATGTTGTAATTGGAGCCCCGATGGTGCGGTGGCTAAACTGCAGTCCTGCAACCAAAAAGTTGTGAGTTCGAGCCGGACCAGGACTCAAGGTTGACTCAGCCTTCCATCCTTTCAAGGTCGGTAAAATGAGTCCACAGCATTCTGTGCATTCGTGGCATGCAGTTTTTCCCAGTTCTTAGTTTGGCGAGGGTGTCTCAGGCCTGATGAAATGGCTTCAGGGGCCGGATCTGGCCCAGGGGGCTGCAGGTTGAGAATGCCTGTTTTAGACCATCAGGCCAAGCCCCCTGCTCAATGCAGGAATCTGAATCAAAACAGATATGACAGATACATATCCATTATGGCCGTTTACTATGGTCTTATTTACTTGCCAGCTTTTTAAATAAATTTAAATGTTTGTAAACAGTTTCATTTTATGAGTGTTTACTTTGTGACTGCCCTGTTGCACCTTGGCATAACAGACCAGAGGTCACCTCTACCATCCAATCTCTAGCAGACCTCATTTACTTAATGGCTCTGTAGACTCTCCTCTATGACATGTAATCCACAGACTGGATATAATCGTGGGCTGCAAAATAGATAGACTCTATCTATGTGAATGTTCTTTGCGGTGGCGGATTGTGATCTCGTTGCAAAAAGCAGAGCCATCTAATCTTATCTTTGTTAATGCCATGGCCTGGATACATCCTATAAATCTTATTTGCGCAGGACACACATAACACACAAGCAAACACCCGCTCATCAGAGGTGGCATTAATAAATCAGCAATTGTCAACTCGAAGACCTCTAGAGCCAGCAGTCTGCATGCTTGAAGTACAAAAATCTGGAGATGAATGAAACAATTGCGCTGCGGAAATCCAGCGCATAGCCCACTGGAGTGCTCTGGGATTAGCAATGGCCATCTTCTTCTTCTGCCGTATCCAAATCTGAATACTGGCGATCCTCATGGCAATCAGCCATGAAGACTGTCCTGAGAATATAAGGCAGCGGCCTTTCATCTGCCTTATGCATTGCAGCATGACACCCATAGTACCACTGATCCAGTTCCAAGAGTCACTTCCTGGTCCTTTTGGCACACAAAGTCCTCCTCAGCCCCAGGCCAGGATGGAATGAAGCTTGCTGCCCTCCATCAAGATGGATTAAAGTGAGATTTAATCCACTTGGGGACCCATCACAAATTCAAATAAAATACAATTCTACTTGTGCACCCATCACCGGGTGTATTGCTCATACAATCCACATAATTACACTCACCTCCTATTTCCCAAAACTATATGTTTCTTGACCTGGTTTCATACCCTTTCTCTTAACCAATACATAATGAGTAAACTCACCCCCAAATATCTTTACAATCATTTACCTTTACCAAACCTTTTTTAATATTTTAACTCGCATGCCAATTTATCATTTATAGCCATAGCCCATAATTCTTTAATTCTTCAATTACACTTATATCCCACCCATAGCGTTTAGTGCACTCTCTGGCTGGTTCACAAGGTAATTAGCGTTTTGCATCCAACAAGCTGGATGCTCATTTTACCCACTTTGGAAGGATGGATGGCTGAGTCAACCTGGGACCCATCAGGACTGACCTCACAACAAAATCTCCTTTATATACTTTTCTTGCGGTGCTATTTCCCTAGCCAGATCTGTTCTGGTTTGCATTCCTGCACTGAGAAGGGGGTTGGACCCGATGGTGTCATAAGTCCCTTACAACTGATTCTATGAAAAGATTGACACAACCCTCCAGAAAAAAATTGGGGGGGGGGGGGTTGTTGCGACATTAGATTTATTTATTTATTAAGTAAAATATTAAGCATTGGAAGGTTGACTCTTTGCTGTTACTTTTTAACACTGAAAACATGTAACTAATAAAATTGCTGCTTTTACAATGTATAATTAAAACACTGGTATACGTGCTCTCTGCAGACAGCAGATGTCATTTAATAATCCTGTTTCCAAAGGGACTATAACCTTTTTTTCAAAAGCAGGTTTATTACAAATAGCTAGTTCTTTGCCATGTAAATTTATTTGGACTTGAACAATGATTTATTCGGACACAACAACGATTTTGCTACTGGAGATTTACAGGATATCAAGTGTGCTGATTCTACATCTGAACTCAGAATTTGCCTATCACGTACAGATTTTAAGACATGCTATAGCTGTTCAAACAGTCGGTAATTGGGTAATGTATTTTTACATGGGGACATTATAACAGTTACAGCTATTACTATGTCTGCTGCCGCCTCAGCTGAATCATGTCCCCTGGTGGCATGCATGTTCCATCAGTGGCCAGGCATGTCCGGGCAAGTCAGTGAGCTGATGTCAGAAATAGGTCTATAACAGGGGTGGCCAACTGTAGATCTCCAGCTGTTCTTGGGCTTCAATTCCCAGAAGCCCAAGTCAGCACTCCTGCTGATCAGGGCTTCTGGGAATTGAAGTCCAAGAACATCTGGAGATCTACAGTTGGCCACCCCTGGTCTATAAGGTGAGATGGACCAAGGGCTTGTCTCTAGTGTGAAATCATCTTATTGGATAGTACAGCTAGGGCATAGTGAGTCTGTTTTAAGCTAAAGATGAGTAGGCGCAGTTGTGTTAATAAACCGGACAATTTTAGCTACATTTGTGGAAAATACACCCCGCGTAATCAATGCAAGAACCTAACCAAGAGGGTGAGATTTGCTAACTTAATATTCTGACATCCTAGGCAGAATCGGACTTCAGATTTGGATTCAGTGCACTTGATTTAGTATAGGACACATGGATTAGACTAAGTAACAGACAATATTTATTTTTTTGTGATGCAGTGAGAGATATGCCTTTTTTAACCGCCTGTAATTTTCAAATTAACTTCCTTTTGTTTACCGACAGCTCATCAGGAGACAAGCATCAGCTATATTTGAAACGCAGCTCTTCGTTCACACATCTTTAGAACATTAATTCATTTCAGCTTCCAGGGATGGGCTGCACATAAGACAGTTTCAACGAAAGTCACCTCATTTAGGGTCCAATCCTGCCTGTATAATGGGAAGAAGCACTGAATTCTCTGTTAAAGCACTCAATGTATGTATATATATTTATCTGCATCGATGAAATCCTACATAATTCTTCTTAATGAGTTCACATCAGGATATCCTCTGTCAAGCCTAAACTCTTGAATGCTTGATCTAAAATAAAAGGAGGGAACAAACCCTCTCTCTTGATCCTTTAATCCAGTTGACTTTTTGTGCATATTATAAAACCCTTAGCGTTCATTGTGCATGATTTAGATTACAAGCTTCAGCAAGATTTATTTCCTGCTTTGCAGTTCTAACAACAGCAGCAGCAGTAGCAGCAAAACAATCTATTTGCAGAAATCCCTTCCTATCAATCGGCGCAGAAGTTTTTCCTTTGGTGTCTTGTGAAGTGCAATCTGTACTTTGCAGAACCCAAAAATGAGCTATCTACAAATATCTACCATGGCCGGAGCTGTCTTTGTCCAGCTGCGGGAGCTTTCCTGGCTGCATCCCAGTTTGGACAGAAAATCCCTAATGACTTTGTTCCACAGATTGATAATCTCAAAAATTGGATACTGTAATGCTCTCTACATGGAGCTGCCCTTAAATGTGCTACGGAAGATTCAGCAGGTTCAGAATGTGGGGCCAGATTGATTTACCAGGGTAAGAAAGTTTAATCATGTCTCTCAAATTTTAGATTTGCTGCCTTGGCCGCCCATGTTTACCAGGCCAAGTTCAAAGTTTGGGTGTTGATCATAAAGCCCTTAATGTTTGGGACCTCTTTACCTGTTGGAACATCTTTCTAGATCTTCTCCCCATCTTTCCTGATGATCACTGCCAAAGATACTATTGGTAGCCACTTCAAGAGAGATGGGAAGAGTTTCTTCCAAGAGTCACTATTTCTTGTTGGTGATAGCATTGCTTTGAAAGAGTCAACTGGTAAAGATTTGTGAGACCTTCCCCATCAACCAGAAGAGATTTGTCAGATCTTCTCAGTCAACCAGTAGAGATTCATCAGACCTCCCCAGTCAACCAGTAGAGATTCATCAGACCTCCCCAGTTAACCAGTAGAGATTCATCAGATATCCCCAGTCAACCAGTAGAGATTCATCAGACCTCCCCAGTCAACCAGTAAAGAATCATCATACCTCCCCAGTCAACCAGTAGAGATTTGTCAGACCTTCCCAGTCAACCAGTAGAGATTCATCAGACCTCCCCAGTCAACCAATAGAGATTCATCAGACCTCCCCAGTCAACCAGTAGAAATTTGTCAGACCTTCCCAATCAACCAGTAGAGATTTGTCAGACTTTCCCACTTCATCCATGTTTTTAAGAAGGTGGTAAAGGTTCTAAATAGGATGTTCTCACCCTTGATAGGGCTTTCTAATCCTACATGTCTTCGGTTTGTATCCATCCCGTCCAGACTAGGTATGCGTTTGTAGTTTTGTTATACAGTATGTCTACTCAGAATAATGGCTCTGGGCGTGTTTTACTTCAGCTTCCGGGAGCGACAAGGGCAGCGCAGGCTGGATGAATTGCAGCAAACCCATTCATGTGGATTCACGGGGGCTTGGGCTTCTGGGAATTGAAGTCCAAGAACATCTGGAGTGCCAAGGTTTGCCATCACGGGTTTAAGCTATCGTCTTTCTTTGGTGTCATGGGAAAACCAAGACTCTATCCATAGCTTGACAAGAATGCCAGACTTGACCCTAAGGTATACCCTGCATTTTCCATCTGAGCCGAAAAAGCCAGACATTTGAGAAGAAGACTTCTCAAAGAGAAACCAGACAGATCCACCTCCGCCAAGCAATCCTGCCTTTAATGATTAAACGGAAACCTCTAGAAATATCCTGCATTAGAGATTCTCAACCTTTTCAAGCTGAGGGCCGAGTCACGCTCCCTCAGACATCTTTGGAGGCCAGATGGCCATTTTGCCCTGCCTGTCACACATGGCATTTCCAGGTGTGGCAGAGGGGGTGGGGAGGCCATGTGAAATGGTGTTGCAAGCCACATCTGGCCCCCAGGCCATAGGCTGAGAAGCCCTGCACTACATAGATGTAAGCACTATGGGTTGACCAGTGAAGAAAAAAAGAAAATAGACAGCAGTGGTGTGTAGATGTGTGAGGAACCGTAAATTCTGCCGCTGAATCATCTCCGGAGGGGGAAACCCACAGGTCAAAACATGTCTGCATAAGCAGATGGAGAAGAGAAAACAACCAGCCAGAGAAAACACTCTAACCTGCTTCTTATGACACCACTGCCATCACTGTTCAGTCATCTCTGTGGATTTAAATGACAGTGGCCCGAATGATATGAATTATGCCTGCCAACCTAATGCAGTCGGCAGAAATCCCATTGGGAAATCGCTGCAGGTTAAGAAGTCAAAAAAGCCAAATTCACAACAGAAAATGCTTACCAGTTGTGCGTTGTGCAATAGACTCAAGTGGCTGAGACGCAGGTCAGCAGTTCGATTCCCGAGGACTGCAAGATGGAATGAGCTCCCGTCTCTGTCCCAGCTCCTGCCAACCTAGAAGTTTGAAAGAAAGAAATTGCAAGTAGATAAATAGGGAGCACTTTGGTGGGATGGTACACAGTGTTCCATGCGCTTCGGTGTCTAGTCATGCTTGCCACATGACCATGGAAACGTCTGCAGAAGCAGACAGCGCTGGCTCTTAATATTTGAAATAGAATGAATGAATGAATGAATGAATATTTATTAATTGATTAGTCTTTCGACCTTATCAACAACACAAGAGTTCAAAATCTGTACAATTCAATAATGCAATAAAGTGCGATAAAATACAATAAAAATACAATAAATACAATATATACATACCTGAACTACTTTTAAAGAATGTAAACTGGAGAAGGTCCCTAAATACGATTAATTCATGCACATTGATAGTCAGATAAGTGAATCTCCCTTGCAGGATACCCCAATTTGATCGACATATTCGATTCTTTTAGCTGATGCCTTAATTATAAACTTGGCAGTTATACACACAACGTGTGTAGACAGTTTGTTTTTTGAGTCCCAAAAAGTTGTTTTTTCCAATAGGGATGCACTTTGGTGGGATGGTACATAGTGTTCCATGCGCTTCGGTGTCTAGTCATGCTTGCCACATGACCATGGAAACGTCTGCAGAAGCAGACAGCGCTGGCTCTTCATATTTGAAATAGAGATGAGCACTGAACCCTAGAGTCAGATACAACTGGCTTTCAAGCAAGGGAAACCTTTACCTTTACTCTGTGCTACCAGGTTGAACCCAACTTGTAGCAACCCCTTTTTTAAAGGTAAGTGTGCTATTTAAGGTATGGGCTTTTTTCAGTTCTACCCCTACTACCTCCAATGAGTTTCAGTAGCCAAAGAAAAATACAACAGCAGGTCTCCATTACATTTGTTATTGCAATTTAAACTCAAGCTAGATGCTACACTTAACACCAATGTTGAATCGGTGCTCCATTGGCCAGGGATAAATGTCTGATTATTACAGAATTTTCTTTTTGCTATGCTGTTTTTGTTTGTTTGTTTGGTTGGTTGGTTGGTTGGTTGGTTGGTTTTAGTGACTGGGCTTTTGAACATGAACATCTTAGTTCTAAGGCAACCTATGGAATTCACACCTGTGGAAGAAGCCTGTTGATCACAGTTAATGCCATGTTCTCCACATTGGCGACACATATTGTATTTGTGGCTAAATTACAGTAGAGATGTTGACATTGGATCCTATAACTAGACGTGGGCATATGCCAGTGTTAGGCATCCTGGGCTGATGTGGTTCCTATTTCCCACCATTTTAGTGGCACACCACGTGTTCCAAAAAGTGGACAAGTCAAAGAGGATACATTTTACTGCTCTTGATACACACCAGAAACCAATATGCATCCTCTCTGTTGCTTTTTGTGGGTGGATGGGCTGAATATGTTTGAAGTGACTTCATAAGGAAGTTAATGCAACATGTAATTTCACCTCCTACACTGCCTTAAAAAAGAACTGGGGGCGGAGGGGATCATGATGAGAGTAATAGCAAATGTCCTATTGATGTGAAGAAAACAATAAACACTGGGTGGTGGTGGTGGCAATCATCGTTGGCTGCTACTTGTATCCAAGCATACATTTTTCTTGAAATCATTTTCTCAGCTGATGGATGAGTCTCTGGTGACTCAATAAACTGATCCTGGCATGAAACATGTGACCACACACAGTACACAGAATAGATGGTGGAGGGCGTAATTGAGTTTGATGAAGCTTTCATGTTTGCTGCTTAGCCTCTTCATGTCTGTGGCAGTCCTCCTGGAAGTGACCAGTAGCAGCAGAGATGGTTTTGTGCCAAAGTGGGCGATCATCGGTCACTGTCTTCCAACTTGGGTTTATCCCCAGTGGTGGGATCCAAAAAATTTTACTACCTACTCTGTGGGTGTTGCATGGTGGGTGTGGCCAGGTGGCCATGTGACTGGGTGGGTGTGTCCATGTGACTGGGTGGCTGTGGCAACCAGATGGGGGAAGCCCAGGGAGGCTGAACCACCAGTATAGAAGGCAGACGCAGGCCTACAACCTGAGGCTCTGGCAACTGGATGGGTGGAGCCAACCAGAATGTCTACTACCGATACGTGCGTACCAGGGCATTCCAGCTGAATCCCACCACTGATACTTGCTACCTTCATGGTTTGTTTCAGCTGGTCCTTGTAATGCTTCAAAGGAGCTCCATGAAGTCTGAATAAAGGAATAAAGCAAAAGCAAAGCAATCACATTTGTCTGCCACTTAGTGCACTCTCTTGGTGCTTCACAAGTTAATTAGCATTTTGCCCCTGACATGCCGGGTACTCATTTGCCCAACCTTGGAAGGCTTTCAGAGACAATAATTCAATAAATAGCTACGTCGAACAAACTGGGCTAAATATTTCGTAGAAGCAAACGCTATGAATGGAAATGAAGGTCACCCACTGTGCTGTTTAAAGAAGGAAGGTTTTGGGATTTTTTTTTTTTTACATCTCCGGGACTCTGTTCCATAAAACTTCACCCCAGGCTTTCTTTCTTTAAACATAGACATCATACATATGTCCCCATCTGCATATAACGTGTCAAAGCTTAACCGCATTTTTTAAATTTCCACCCAGGGCCTTCCAGTCTAGATGGCCTCCTTCCCCGGGATTAGCTTCCGGAGGCCTAAATGCTTCTTTCTGGTGGTGGTTGAACGTCAAACTGTGCAATGAAAATGGCTAAAAGGATTGGGGGGGGGGTTTGGGGGGAGGGGGAACAGTCACCAGAGAGCAGCGGTTGCCATCTCCGCTTTGCAGGGGATTAAGCAGGATTAGAGAGCGTTGCTACAAAGTCATATCTCTCCAACCCCATTTTTCTCCAGCACGTGGCGTCACGCTCGGCTGAATCTATTTTTCGACCATTGTCATTTCTCTCACCGTCATTTTAAATCAGTTTTATTCCGTTCGTAATTATTCTTTCCCCCCTCACTCCTTCTCCAAGTAGCTCTGGATGGCGCAAGAACTGGTTGCCACTGGCCCCATATGTCTTTGGAGTGTCAGAGAGGCGCCATTTTATTTGACGTGTTATGGAGATAAACCAGGGCTGGCTCCATATATTTCCCTGCATGAGGAGGAGAGAGCCATCATTCTCATTCCAGTCTTTTTTGGACTGATGGACACCCTGCTTTGTGGTAGCGCTGGAAGCAATCCCAAGGTTGTTCTTATGATGTTACTTCCCATCCCCTGGAAAGCATGTGGTGTTGACAGATTTAGCTCCAGTTCAAGGGAACAGAAGAGGTGTTTACTCATTCCTTTGAAGCCCCATCCAAGACCATGATTCTATGTGACATGTATGAAGATCGAGGGCTGGACCCATATGTACCTTCAGCCAGGACTTCATGAGGGCCACAATTGGGGCCAAGGCCAATGGGACATGGAAGAGCTTCTCAAACATCTAAACTGGTGTTTCCCAGTCTTTGGTTTTTGGACTTCATTTCCCAGAAGCCTAAGTCAATTCCCCAAAGCACCGATCAGCCAATGCACTGACTTAGGCTTCTGGGAATTAAAGACCAAAACCCAAAGTTTGGGAAACACTGATCTAGAACAAAAAAGTTATAGGAGCCTGTTGGACATGATGCTAACAACAAGTTTAAGTTCCATAGTCTAGCACATTCTTCTTGTCTGTAAACCAGTGGGAGGTTGATGACTGGAAACAGATTGATTGATACAATCTTCCTGTACGTATATGGCGCCCACCCCTGACTCCAATTTCCATCATTCCCAGCCAAAAGGACATGGTGCTAAACTATATACAGTTGTACCTCGCTTAAAGATCACAATGTGTTCCACAGGATTGCACTTTAAGCGAGTTTGCTCTTTAAGCAAAACACCATTGTAAATGACCAATTGTGGGGGGGGATTGCAAATCCCGATTTATTTGTTAAGCGAGTTTTTGGTTGGTTTTATTTGTTAAGTGAAGCGAACATTCAGAGAAATTTTTGCTCTTTAAGTGAGTTACTCTTTAAGCAAGGCACTCTTTATGCAAGGTTTGACTGTAGTAATATCTCATATACCTCATACACCTGTGGGCAAAGAATAACATTAAAGGAGGATATGGGTGAGGAACTCAACGTCCCCTACATTACTTGGATAACCCTGAATAGGCTGAAGATTGAAGTCCATAAATGTAAGACCAGCATGTTTTAAGCTGCTGGCAGACTACAGCACACTGTGTGAATGTGGAGAGATACAGAATCCAGCTCATTTTTCTGGCCTGCCAATTACTGCTAGAAACATATACCAATGAAGATTTAATTTTGACCAATGACAAAGCCAAGAAAGTGGCTTCATTTTGGAAGTCCAAAGTTTGATCTGGACACACACACAAAAAGAATATACCTTTCAAGGCATAAATGGATTTCTCTTCTTCTACTCCCATCAACCCAATGCATTTTGTAGTGTGTGGTGAAGATAGATTTAGCTTCAGCTCAAGGGAACAGAGGAGGTGTTTACTCATTCCTTTGAAGCCCCATCCAAGACCATGATTCTATGTGACATGCATTAAGATCAAAGGCTGGACCCATATGTACCTTCAGCCATCTGAAAAGAGCAGTCTGTTAATTCATGCTGAAGGCAGCGAACACTGGAGCGCTTGTCTCACACCTGTGGTTTCACAGAGCAAAGAGTCTCTCATTCCAAACCAATCTCTCCAGCTCCTGGGAGGGCCGAAGATGGTTGTGGAGGGTACAAGAATCACCCAAGGAAGAGGATAGTCACTTTATCCGTCCACATTTGGAGGAAGCCGCTGTTCTGAACCTACAACCGAGAAGGATCTTGGAATTATTGTAGATTATAAACCCAAACTGAGGCAACAGTGCGATGTGGCTGTAAAAAACGCCAATGGTGTTTTAAGCTGCAGTGGCTCAAGTGGCTAAGACGCTGACTGGAAGACGGGCGTTCAGCAGTTTGATACCAGAATACTCCAGGATGGAATGAGCGCCCATCTCTGTCCCAGCTCCTGCCAACCTAGCAGTTCGAAAGCAAGAAATTGCAAGTAGATAAATAGGGACCACTTCGGTGGGAAAGTAAACAGCATTCCATGCACTGCAGTGTCTAGCCATGCCTGCCACATGACCACGGAAACTCAAATAGCACTGGCTCTCCTGCTTTGAAGCAGAGATGAGTACTGAACCCTAGAGTCAGATACGACTGGCTTTTGAACAAAGGGGGACCTTTACCTTGCCTAACAGAAGTACTGTCTTCAAAAAACTGTGGCATTATCAAATTTGATACACAGATTGCTATATGCTGCTGTATATTGTACTATATTTTGCTGTATTATACCATCTTCAGTGCTACAATGTTTTTTATTTTATTTTTATTTTGTTTTGTTTATTTTGTTGTTTTTCTGATATACCGTCTTCACTAACTTACCTGCAATATTCTCTTTTACAACATGAGCACAACAGAATGTGCTCACACAACAAGAGGTTAAACTCATTAGCATATTATCTGCTTGAAACTTCACACTTTTAAGATAGAAAAGGGGACATTTAAAACTAATCTGAATAACAAACCATAGTTGTAGGAAGCTGTAATGATATGCATGCTTATCTGTCATTCTGCTTGATTACTCTTTACCTCTTTATCTCATAACCTCATTACCTTTACCTCTTTACCTTGGTATCTGGTGTATATAAACCATGTCTGGAAATTTCACTCCTATGTCTGAAGAAGTGGACTTGATCCACGAAAGCTCACAGTAAAAATATAGCAGTTAGTCTTTAAAGTGCTACTGTGTTTTTTATTTTGTTTTCTGATCTTCCAACAGTTATTCTATGCTTCTGTTTCTAGGAACCAAGAAAGGATGGGAATTATCGTCCAAACACAATTTTTTTTCTTAAAGTTTCTTTGTCTTTCCCTCTCTCTCTTCCCCCACCACTTTCTCTCTCCCTCCCTTTTCTTCCTCTCTGTGCAGGGAATATCCCAAATGATTAAACAGCATCCTCCAATTCCCGAGGAAGGGCTACAGCAATTATTCAGATCTGACAACAAACATGGTTTTAAGAAAACAGCAACCTGGACCTCACGCCAGTTGACAAAGTACCATTCCAACGCCCTGGGAGTTTTAATCAGGTTTCCCATCTAGTATCACAGGCAATCGGGTAATAAGACACGACATGGCCCCAGTGTTGCCCTTGCGGTCACATCTCGCCCGAGACTTGTTTTAATCTTATATAAAACATCATAGGCTGGGGGGGGGGGGACTGAGAAAATTAATGGTACTCCTTGCTATGGAAATTCACTGAAGGGAACAAGATGCCTCTTGTTTGCCTAGGGAGGTGTGATGCCAAAGGAATGTCTTCTCCCATCCAACCAGAAAATCAGGGATGGGCAGAAATATTTTCTTTGAGTTCCAGTATTGACACCACATTTTGAAAGAACTGAAATGCCATCATAAAAATGCTAGCTGAATGCCTCGTTCTTGTCAATTTAAGCCCCTTTGATTCAAGGAGAGTCCTTGACAATTAACTTTTAAGCTTTGAAAGAGTCATAGTCTTCAGGTCTTCTTCTTTTGTGTCACGATCAAACACTGGACTGCCAAAATGAAGCCACTTTCTTTGCTTTGTGATTGCCCAAATTTAAGTCCTAATTGGTGCATGTTTGTGACAGCGATTGGCGGACCAGCACATGAGCTGGATTCTGTATCTCGCTACATTCACACTATGTGCTGTTTTCCACCAGCAGCCACCACTTGAGCATTTTGGTCTTGCATTTAGGGACTCTAACCCTCACCCTATTCAGGGTCCTCCAAGTGATGTAGGGGAGGTCAAGTTCCTCAGCCATATCCTTCTTTAATGATATTCCTTGTCCAGTAAGCTCCTTCCTCCATCTTCTAATTTGCTTTTGCTCTTGCGTACCCTCAAGCGCAGAAGAATAGATGGCTTTGAGATGTGGTGTTGGAGGAGAGTTTTGAGAGTCCCCTGGACAGCGAGGAGAACAAATAGGTCAGTCTTAGAAGAAATCAACCCTGACTGCTCCTTAGAAGGTCAAATAGTAAAGATGAAGCTAAGGTACTTTGGACATCAAATGAGAAGAGAGGACTCGCTTGAGAAAGCCTTGATGCTTGGAAGGGTTGAGGGTAAAAGAAGAAGGGGTCGGCCAAAAATGAGATGGATAGATGGTATTGTGGACGCAGTGGGCACAGAGCTGAGCGAGTTGAGGGGAATGGTGCCTGCTGGACAGTGGTCCATGGGGTTGCAAAGGGTTGGAATCGACTGTGTGAGTGAACAACAACAAAAACCCTCAAGAATGTTTGTTCTTGCCATAAAGCTCTTCCTGGATCTGAGCTGGTGAACTTGAGGCTCAGATCCATTTCAAAGGATGTCAAGGGTCCTTCTCTTGCTTAGTTTTCTCAGCATCTGCTGCTGCTTCTCTCATTATCTTAGGTAGAGTGATACCAACAAG
Source organism: Furcifer pardalis (assembly GCA_030440675.1). Taxonomy (NCBI): domain Eukaryota; kingdom Metazoa; phylum Chordata; class Lepidosauria; order Squamata; family Chamaeleonidae; genus Furcifer; species Furcifer pardalis. The sequence goes on along the minus strand of CP126900.1, from coordinate 11,037,077 downwards.
AGGGTATATTTTCTCAACTGGTGTTAGTTTGAGTCATCCTTCAGTGTTAGAGCAATATAAGGATCCCATCACTAACACCATCCAAGTTTCTCACTCAAGGTCTCCTCAATTCTCACAAAATACCTGTACAGTAAAACCTGGCTTAAAGAGCACCTTACTTAGAGACTAACTCGCTTAAAGAGCAGAATTTTCTCTGAATGGTCACCTCACTTAACAACTAAAACCAACTAAAAACTTGCTTAACAAATAAATCGGGGTTCGCAATCCTCCCCACCAGAAGTCACAATTGGTCACTTCCAATGGTGTTTTGCTTAAAGAGCAAACTCGCTTAAAGACCAATCCTGTGGAATGCATTATGCTCTTTAATAAAATTACTGTCCTTTACTTTCGACAGCAAAGACTTGCTTGTCAAACAGCTCTGGTTACTAGGAGGAACCAGAGAGTAAGGGTGGACTAGGAGGCTCAATTAACCCAGCCTAGACTGGTCTAGATTGTGCTAAACAGTGTTGCTTTGAGTGTGTTGTTTGGATATGACAGATGTTGTCCAATTCTCTCTTGGATGCTTCCATTGTTGTACTGTTCTAACAGTTAGGAAGGTTTTCCTGATATTCAGCTTATATATGGCTTCCTGTAGTTTCAGCCCATTATTATGCGTCCTGCCCTCTGGGATGATGGAGAACAGATCATTCCCTTCCTCTTTATGATTATCTTTCAGGTATTTGAATAGTCCTAGCATATCTCCTTTCAGTCTCTTTTTCTCAAGGCTAAACATGCCCAGTTCCTTCAGTCTTTCCTCACATGGCTTGCTTTCCAGTCCAAAGACCATGGAGACAGAGACCAGTTCATAAAAAAAGAGGGATTCATGAGTTCTTCATTTGTGTGTATGTTCCTTTCAAAGAGAATGAACATATCTCCTCCCTCAAAGGCCAGAAGCAGAAAGACAAAAAAGTTCAACCAGATTTAAGGACAGTAGCCCACACACTTCATAATAGCAGTTCCTCCTTAAAATTTAACTACCCAGTTTCTTTTTTCAGCAAATTTAACAAAACGCTAGTGATTCATAACTTTCTTATATTGATATATCAGCAGTCAGATTCTAAGACAGAGATAAACAAGAAAGAGTATCATTTGTGGCTGGCCAAAGGCCAACACATCTCACATGTTTAAGGTTTCCCTGGGAATCATACACTATCTGTTTTATGGCTGTTTTTCATAACAGCTGCAAAAAATATATATTCAGAGGGATAAAGTGTATTTACAGGGCCCTGTAGACATCCTTAGAGGATACCAGTCTAGACTGGGGATCCTGATCCAAACAGGAATATCCTGTTTGGAACCTGGGTCCATGTTGAACTTCAATTATTCCTTTATTTTCCAAACCTACAGAGTTTTCAAGACCCATGGCCATCCTACTAGACCAGGGGTTCTCAACCTTTTTAAGCTGGGGGCCGGGTCATGCTCTCACAGGCTGTTCTGGGGGGTGGACTATTTTTTGAATAGAATTTTATGTATTTATTATTTATAAATTTCCCACTCTGGGTGGTGTACACACAATATCAGATAATACAAAAAAACAAACAAAAACAAATCAAAAACAGAACAACCAAATACATTCTCTTCCCCCTTCCCTTCCCTACACACACGTAAACAAAAGAAAATGGCACTCACACTGCACTTTGCACCCTGTAGTGGCCATCTCTGGTAATGACCCCAAAACAGCTGTTTCTCCCCTCCTCCCGGAAGTGCCTTAGGCTGTGATGGCCAGACAGAATGGCGTCAGAGGCCAGGTCTGGCCCACAGGCTGTAGGTTGCGATTGCCTGTACTAGACCAATGGTTCTCAACCTCAAAGCGTGAGAAGTTCTTGGACTCCAGCTCCCAGAAATCTTGGCCAGCTCAGTCAATGGTGAAGGTTTATGGAAGTTGTAGTCTAAGAACATCTTGGTATAAGAGGAGGAAACCACTGCATTAGACTAAGGTGGCCACTCTTGGTGCCCCAGCTGTTCTTGGACTTCAATTCCCAGAAGCCCTGATCAGCAGGTAATTGAAGTCCAAGAACAGCTGGAGCACCAAGGGTGGCCACCCTTGTATCATACTATTCCCAAACTGAGAAATATCAGGAAAGCACAAAAATGTCAAGGAGGCCATGAGACTCTGAGACCTTCATAAAAAAATATCTGCAAAAAATTCTGACAGATGTTGCTACCAGAATACAGGATTTCTCATGCCAAACTGTGCTTCCTTGACTTTCAAACAATATTTACTCAGTCTTATGTTGACTTTTAATTTTAAATAGGAAGTGGGGTTTTTTAGTCAAAGGGAAAGAACAAGAATCTTTAATTCCATTTGTTCATAGTTAGCACCTATGCTAAAAAACACACCATTTAAGTCACAGTCTTCCCCACGCAAGTGAGGTGGACTGCAATTCTGTTTAGATTGCGAAAATAGTTTCCAACTTTGCATCTGGGCATATAATGCAATGCATGCCATTTCCCGTAAATCAGCAACTTCTTTGCTTCTCTTTTTGGCGTGTTATGAACGCCCTGCTCTGTGGTAACACTGGAAGCAATGCAACCATTGCTTCCAGGATTGTTCTTCTGATGTTCCTGCCCACCTCCGGAAAGTGTGCGGTGCGGATAGATTTAGCTTCAGCTCAAGGGAACAGAGGAGGTGTTTATTCGTTCCGTTGAAGCCCCATCCAAGAACATGATTCCACGTGACATGTATTAAGATCAAAGGTTGGGCATGTATGTACCTTCAACCAGGGCCTCATAAGTGCCAAAGCTAATAGAAACTAGGAGAGCTTCTCAAACATCTAGAATTAAACGTTTTGGAGATCCTTTTGGAAGTGATGCTAAAGAAATTCAATCCCATTCTCCAATACTTTCCTCTTGTCCATAAACCAGTGAGAGGTTGGTGACTGGAAACCAGTTGATCCAATCTTCTTCCACATATCTGTTGCCCACCCCATTTTTAGACATATTTTTCTTCAGGCATGTTTGTTTGTTAGCATTTTACATTGCTGGCTCTTTGGCTGTAAACAGGGACGAGCAGCGCCCCCTAGAGTTGGATATAACTGGCTTTGGAACAAGGGAGACCTTGACCTTTGGTGATTTATGGGAGATATATGTGGGGGAAGGAGAAAGAGAAAGACCACGAGGTAGACCCTGAGGAAGGTGGCGAGATAACATCAAAGAAATATTACAAGAACACCAATTAACACCATTGGAGGATGCTAGAAGTGCCAGAGCAAGAAACTTGTATCTCCCTCCACACCCGATGGTGATGGTGGCGGAGGAGGAGGAGGAGAAAAAGAAGATGATGATGATTGAACAGGCAGAGATAAAAGGTTTCAGTCCCTTTCCTCATGCATTTTACAAGCAAAGCAGAAAGTTCACCTAGAAAAGTCTGTCTGTCTATCTATCTATCTATCTATCTATCTATCTATCTATCTATCTGTCTGTCTGTCTGTCTGTCTGTCTGTCTGTCTGTCTTTTTCTTTCTCTTTCTTTCTTTCTTTCTCTCTTTCTCTCACTCACTCACTTTCTTTCTTTCTTTCCTTCTTTCTTTCTTTCCTTCCTTCTTTCTTTCTTTCTCTTTCTCTCTTTCTCTCACTCACTCACTCTTTTTCTTTTTCTTTCATTCATTCATTCCTTCTTTCTTTCCTTCTTTCTTTCCTTCTTTCCCTTTCCTTCTTTCCTTCTTTCTTTCCTTCCTTCTTTCTTTCTCTTTCTCTCTCTCTTTCTCTCTCTCTCTCTCTTTCTTTCTTTGATTACAAACCAGAGGAGATGTATCACTTCTGTCCATTCAGAGTTGCCCCCTCCACTCTGCTCACAGTGGTAGGACTTTCATGCGCAAGGGGGCCGTCACTCCAATCCATGACGCCGCACTTGCTTATCATGTGGGGTGAGCCCCAGTGATTCACATACAGATTGTCAAAGGAGAGGAGAGCATGGTCTCCGTGTTCCCACACAATGGCAAAAGCAAAGCATGGACGACCTGGAGATCAATTTTCTCCCCACCGCTTCTCTGCACCTTATCTGCAAAGCATTTATGAGCCTTAAATAATGGAGCGATTCTAAAATTCCCAGACAGTATAAGGCTAATGACTGTTATTGTCATGCATTATTCAACAGGAAATATACAATTAGTTCCTTATGTTCCATTTGGCATTTGCATTAGCATGGGCTTATCATAAAATATAATTATGTGGAACTGTAAATATGTCTTTTCTCTCTGTCTGTGTGTGTCTTGCACTCTCTCGTTCACTGCTGGAGAAAAAGGATATATAAGACGATGACACAGGTTTATCTACCTTTTGGGAACCGGAGGCAGAGTTTAATGGGTGCAGTGGGCAAGAAGGGTTCCCCAACCAAAACGTTATTTTTTTATATATTTTAAAATGCCATAACACCTTCAACGTTTCTCCTTTCCCCCCCTGTGTTTCCAACATCAAAAGCAGTCCTTGGAAACAAAATTGGTGCCGTGAAGGTTGTAAAATAAGAAGGGACCCACTGGTGTGAGGAAGGGGCCAATAAAATTAAATTAAAAAGCTCTGCAGCCATTACGGCAGCCAAGAAACCAACAGACGACAGATTCAGAAGGGCAGCGATGAAGGAGTTAGAAAAGATCATCTAATGCAGTGAGGGCCAACCTTGGGACTCCAGGTGTTCTTGAACTTTAATTCCCAGAAGCCCTGATCAGCAGGAGTGCTGACTTGGACTTCTGGGAATAGAAGTCCAACAACTGCTGGAGTGCCAAGGTTGGCCATTGCTGAGCTAATAGACTGATGTGTCACTAGAGACCAAGATCATCCATATTCATGCATTCCCAATTGCGATGTACAGGTGTGAAAACTGGATAGTAAAGAAAGCTAGCAGGGTGGTGGTGATTCCTTTGAAATATGGTGTTGGAAGAATGCTTTGTGAATACCTTGGACCAGGAGTCAGCAAACCTGGCTCTCAAGATATTATTGGACTTCAATTCCCAGAAGTCCTGATCAGCAGGTGTACTGACTTGGACTTCTGGTAGTTGAAGTCCTAGAACACCTGAAGAAACCCTGAGCTAGAGCAGGGGTCAGCAAACTTTGCTCTTCAGATGTTCTTGGACTCCCATTCCCAGAACCCTAGATGCTAGGGCTTCTGGGAATTGAAGTCCAAGAACACCTGGAGAGCCAGGTTTGTGGAACCTTGCCCTGGACTGTCAGAAAGACCAACATGTAGGTCCTAGAGCAAGTCAAGGATGAACTGTTTCTGGAGGCAAAAAGGTTGAAGCTGAAACTGCCCTAGTTTGGTCACACCATGAGAAGGGAAGACTCTTTGGAGGAGACAATAATACTGGGAAAGGTGGAAGGCAGCAGGAAAAGAGAAAGATCAATCATGAGATGGATTGATCCTCTAAAGTAGGGGTTCCCAACCTTTTTAAGTTGGGGGCCAGGTCACACTTTCTCAGTCAGCTTTGAGGGCTGGGTGGCCATTTTGCCCTCCCTGCATGGTGGGGGTTGGCCATTTTGTCCCAACAGCTTCAAAGGGATGGCCATTTTGTTTATTGAATGCCCTTGGAGGGGTGGGGAGCCACATAAAGTGCCACAATGGTCCAGATATGGCCTACAGGCCTTAGGTTGGGACCCTCTGCTCTAAAGGAAGCCACAGGCTTGGGTTTGCAAGAGCTTAGCAGAGTGAGGACATTTGGAGGATCTCTCAGAGAAAGGCTTCCCAACCTAAGACCTGAAGGCCGTATCCGGCCCATGGTGACATTTTATGTGGCTCCCACCCCTCCAAGGGCATTTGAGAAACAAAATGGCCACCCTTTTGAAGCTGTTGGGACAAAATGTAAGTTGGGTTGCTCCATTGAGCAGGAGTTGGACTCAACAGCCTTTCAGCTCAAGTATCCCATGAGTCTAAGAACAACAATGATGAAAAATATCTTCCTTTTTTCATCCTCACATGAGACAACTTTGCACTTTTATTTCTCATCATGAGAAGGCAAGAGTCTTCCCTCTTTGCCTGCTTTTATTTATTATTGAGGAAATGGCCTCAAGCAACTCAATTTCTTTTGAATCTGCTTTATTTATTTATTTATTTGCATCTTTGAGGTTGATTTTTAAATGGTTCAAAATTCACAATAGCAATAGTAAAGCCATGGGTTTGACAGGCACACTTTCAAGCTGGAATTGAACTGTGTCCCCCTGCCCCCAACACTGGGTATGGCTGAAACGGCAACTTATATGGCGAGGCTGCTGGTAGGAATCACAACAAGACTTGTATGTTGTTATTTTTTGTATTGTTAGTCTGTTCCTATTCCTTCACGTTAACGTTTAACTTACAGTGAAAAAGGGAGGACAAATAAAAAAGGAGCATTAATCAGTGTTTCCAGAATACTTCCTTGAGGATATTATTTTTCCAGTCTGGCCCAAAGAGAGACCATGACACGTGTACATCAGTCACTTCCATCATTCTTTACAGATCTGAGACTCTTACATGTTTTGATTGGCAATCAAAGGGGGAAACTGGGGGAAATATATTTTTCCTCCTTAGTGATCCAGCGCTAGAATCATTGACAAGGAGAGGAGAAACAATTACACTTTCCTTGCCCTCTGCAGAGCAGCAGGGAAAGTACCCGTATATACTCGACTATAAGTCATCCTGAATATAAGTCGAGGTACCTAATTTGGACCACTAAAGTAGGGAAATAGATTGACCCATGTATAAGTCGGGGTGGAAATTCAGCAGCTGCTAGTGAGTTTCAATAATTAAAATACATGAAAATAAAGGTAAATTAATTAATTTAGACATTTGTGTGGGTATGTTTTTTGAGTGTTTACGTTGACCCGAGTATAAGTTGAGTCCCATTTTGGGACCTCATTTTGGGGGCTAAAAAACCTGTACTCAAGTATATACATTATTTCATTTTCCTGCATGTTTCATCAGCTACTTAACTATACAAGCAAAAGGTTGCCTTTGGAGTTTGGATGGAAGGACTGGACTTAATGTAATTGAGCCCCTCCACCCATCCTCCAGTGACCAAAAATTAGAGAAACTAGACCTACTCGTAAGATACAATCTAGATATGCCCCATTTTCTCTTCAGCCCTACAAATACAGAACAATTCACAAGGTACTGTGTGTTTGTACTCACAACAGATCTCCAGCAGTGAAGAAATTCTACCTTATTTGAGACTGTAAAATCCAATTCTTTTCCATTTCTTTCTCATCATAAGCAGGACAATCTCTCACTCTCCTGTTACTGCTTGACACCTCTAAGATGGCAAATGAAGGTGTGAGAGCCTTGAGGAGACATACTAGGAGACCCCAGGGAGACATGTCTCTCAACAGAGTGCAATAATGATTTGCCTCAGTGTCTGACTTGTGTTTTCATTTTATTGCCAAGTCAACAGCTCCTTATCTGTTCCGAAGATCTATAGCACAAGGTATTCCATTGTGAGAGGGTTTAAACCAGGGGTGCCCAAACTATGGTCTGTGGGCCGGATCCAGCCTTTGAGGCCAATTCATCCAGCCCACACCATCCTAGTTGCTTCTGGGAGCGATGAGGGCGGTGCAGGCCGGATGAATTGGCGTCAGAGGATGGATCCGACCCACAAGTTGTAGTTTGGCCACCCCTGGCTTAAGCAGAGAAAATGGCAGCTTAAAATCTATCTCATCCTGTTGCAAAACAGATTGCAAGGTGCATTTTACCTCTGTTTCTGGTGGGGGGAACCACATGATCGGCCTGCTGAACTACATGACCGGCCTGCTGAACCACATGACTGGCTCATGGGCCAAAAGGTTTGGGCACCCCTAGTAGTTTAAAAGGTAGAGAGACAGGATAGCCACACCAACCAGGACCTGCAGCACCTTGAAGATGCATAGGTTTTCCTCAGCAAGAGCTTTTCAGGGACCACACCCTTGCAAAGATGGATGTGCACCTGACAATGTGGGACCCCATCCACAAGAGCTCATGCCACACAAACAACACTGAAAGTCTCTAAAACGCCACATGACTTTTCACTGGGCTTTCTCCTCCAGAGCTTAACATTCTGCTCAGGGTATGTTAATTATTTCCTCAATAGGAAGCCCTCTACAACAGTCATTACCATAATTCCTGTCTCCATGGAGACAGGGCTTGCTCGATAGTAATGCGCTCATGGAAAGGTAAGAGTGGAAAAACTTCAATTATGCTTCCCCCTTGCATGCCGCTCTTAATTTTCCCTCTGCCATGCTGGATACAAGAAGGACCATTCTTTGCATTCTAGGAGTTATTCAACAAAAGGCCAGGTCATTGCAGCGTAGGGATGGAGAGACTGGATGGTTAACCAGAAGACTCCTGGTTTTGATCACCATAATCAACCCAAACAAGCCTTTCTTACTCAAACTATGCTTAAGGCAGATGAAAAACATCCTGCTGATTGGCTAGCCCAAGCTTCCTCAAACTTGGCTCTCCAGATGTTCTTGGACTTAAGTCTTCAACTCCTAGAATCCCTGATCGGCAAGTGCTCTGACTTGGGCTTCTGGTAGCTGAAGTCCAAGAACATCTGGAGAAACAAGTTTGAGGAACCCTGGGCTAGCCCGATGGTGGGCTTCCTGGTTGGCTATCAACAATGATGTCATCATAATGGCTGCCATCCATCCAAGCAGTTTTATATGAAAGAGGAAGAAGACAAATCTGATGGACTATGGATTATAAGAGGCATCTGGAGATGAGGTTGAATATTCATCATCCTGCTGACACTCTTTGTCCAGTTGGCCCTGGAAATAAGGTCAGTCTACCTTATTGCCATAATTCTCTCCCACAAAACCAGGACAGAAGTATATTTGACAAAAATGGGCAGGTTATCTAAAACATAGCCTTTAAAAAGGATAATATGACAGCTATAAAACACTTTCACATTAAACATATCAATACATAAATGAATTTATTTACAACAGTTAATTCTTACTGTAAGATGACCTGTTGTACTTCTGAGAAATTGCATCATAGTCAACTCTTAATGTCCTCAGTTCCAGGAAACACACTGGGCACACTTATCGGGCAGTGGTGCGAGGCGAGAACGTTAAGATTTGTCTCCAGGTATGCTCCAACTCCAATGTGGCAGGAAATCGCTCATTTGATGGTGAAAGTTTGAATTTGTTTTAATGGTGTGTTATAACACACAATCGGTAAGTTTTAAAAGTCCGGGACCTTGGCATGATTTTTGTTGAACTGACCGGGACAATTTTTCTGACCTTGAATCCGGGACAATCCTGGTTTTCCTAACCTGGGACTGCAACAAGATTCTGCCTGCATCAGTGAGAGAAGATATCCGGCTTCCTTAAATGTGGAATGCAGCATCCCACAAGCACCCCATCAGTTCCTCCAGAATTGATGCATGAACATCTATTAACTGCAAAACGTCCCCTGTGGTTTCTCTGTGCTTCATTCCGATACCAGCCATTGACTGAGACACTAACATTCATTTTAATCTTTGTTAATGTTTAATTGTTTTTCAATATACACAGGGTGTCCCAAAAGTTGGCATATATAACAACAGATATCCTGGTACATGTTTGCCATAAGTGCGTGTGTGCATGCATGCTTGCTCGCTTGCTTGCTCGCTCGCTTGCTTGTGTGCAGAAAAAGGTGCCCGACACGTAGAGGATATTTTCTAAATATTTCGTAAGACTTTGTAATGAATATTTTGTCCATTAAGGCACAATGGAGCTACAATTTTTCATTTTCCTTATGTACAGCAACCTTAGGGACGCTCTGAAGTTTTGTATTGAATTTTAACTTGCTATTAATGTATGATTTTAATTGTTGTGAGCTGCCTTTGCTCCCCTATGGGGAGAAAGGAGGCATATAAATAATATGAATACAATACAATGCAATATAATACAATACTGTACAATAAATCTATCTCTTCAAAAGCACCCAAGACACATTAGAATGTATAATTTCAAATATTCTCTACAGGTAAGCAAAAAGTAGATGCCTGTGACATGGGGCTCCCAGAAAGAAGAATGATGGAGACTGTAATTCCAAATATCTGGAATTTGCATCTTTACCCACCACACGTGCAGTGGGTTTTACACAGCCAAGTAACGTGAGAAGATTCTAGTGTAGTGTTTCTACACTTGCAAACTCCATTTCTCTCTCTTCCTTTTTGACTTCTTGAGAAAAAAACAAAACCCCATTCATTTTCCATGTTCAATTTGCTCACCTGCTCGTACAGCTTTTGCTCGTCAATGCACGTTGATTTATGCCTTTCACCCAATTTACATAGTTTCCCCTCATTTACTAAAACGAGTCTGTTTGTAAACATTTTCAGTCACATGCATTGCTCCGTTTTACATTATCATCTGCACACATTCTTTTTTTCATATCCTTTTTTTACACCAAAATACCCCGTATTTTTTACACCAAAATACTCCGTAAGCCTATTGATACTGTAGATTCTCAGGGACAGAGGATGTACTTTCCCCTTAGATCTCGGAAATTGCAAAAACATTGCTTTAGATTACACTGCGGAACAGAGATTCTCAATGTGCGGCCCATAGGCCGGATTCGGCCCATGGCACCATTTCATGTGGGCCCACACCGCCTCCACCACAACAGGAAGTGCCATGTGGTAGAGGAAGGACAAAATGGCTGTCGGGTCACCAAAGCTGTCTGAGGGAGCGTGATCGCTTTAAAAGGTTGAAAACGCCTGCTGTAAAATATTGGCACTTTCTTTCCCTTCGCTTGCTTGAAAGCCAGCCGTATCCGATCCTGGAGGCGGTGCTCACCTCCGTTTACAGCCAAAGAGCCAGCGCTGTCTGCATTTGCAGACGTTTCCATGCATATGGAATGCCGTTACCTTTCCTGCTAAAGTGGTACCTATTTCTCTACTTGCAATTCCTTGCTTTCAAACGGCTAGGTTGGCAAGAGCCGGGACAGACGACCTGCCGGCCTTCCAGTCGCCAAGCTCAGCATCTTAACCACTCATGACTTTACATTTCACACAGAGAGTGAGTTTGCATCCCTTGACAGTTTCCTCGTAGCCTATTATAAGGCATTGTTGAGGAGCTTGTCTTTGGGAAAAGAAGAAGAGAAATGGTTTCTTTTCAGCCTGGCCCGGCTGACAAACATTTCTCCCTCGGGTTCCTCTCCGAGTCTGAAATGAACTCGGCTTTTGTGTTCTTCAGTCCTGTTCGCTCGCCATTATCGGAGCGCTCTAAGGGCTTTGAAAAATGGCATTTGCTAATTACAGCCAACGCTAAACCCATCAGAAGCAGCTGAAAACCAGCTGCATTTTACTTTGCGCAGGCAACAACACAAAGGACAAACATAGACAAGACACTGGCTTGTAAGAAAGAAAACAATGTTTTCTCCCCAGCCTGTTGCTCGAAGTGGAGAGGGAAGCGTCTTTGGGCACCGTAGATGGACTGAAAGTTGTCAGATAAAGACAGGTCGCTACCCTCAGTGTTAGCAACAGAGGCACCTTGGGAAAAGGACAACGATTTGCTTGTCTTTCTCATGTTATCGTGTTGTTCAATCGCAAACCCGTTCTACATTTCACTGTGTGCAAATTGCTCCTCAAAAGTCCCCCATCTTGTTTGCAGGCAGAGCAACTAGGTCCGTGATGGTAAACCTTGGCACTCCAGGTGTTCTTGGACTTCAATTCTCAGGAGCCCAATTCATCACTCCTGCTGGGCAGGGCTTCTGGGAACTAAAGTTCAAGAACAGCTGGAGTGCCAAGGTTTGCCATCACTGAACTAGGTTGTCCTTGCTCGAAAGCCAATTGTATCCAACTCTAGGGTTCAGTGCTCACCTCTGTTTATAGCCAAAGAGCCAGCGTTGTCTGCCTCTGCAGACATTTCCATGGACATGTGGCAGGCATGACTAGACACCGGAGTGCACAGAATGCTGTTTACCTTCCTATAAAAGTGGTACCTATTTAGTAAAGGTAAATGTTTCCCTTGCTCAAAAGCCAGTCGTATCCGACTCTAGGGGCCAGTGCTCATCTCTGTTTCAAAGCCAAAGAGCCAGCGCTGTCTGCCTCTGCAGACATTTCCATGGACATGCGGCAGGCATGCCTAGAAACTGAAGTGCACAGAATGCTGTTTACCTTCCTACCAAAGTGGTACCTATTTATCTAGTTGCAATTTCTTGCTTTCAAACAGCTAGGTTGGCAGGAGCTGGGACAGAGACGGGAGCTCATTCCATCCTGCAGTACTTGGGAATCAAACTGCTGACCTCCTGCCTTCCAGTCAGTGTCTTAGCCACTTGAGCCACTGCAGTCCCATTGGGACCACAACTGTGTACTAAGTAAATGTGATGATCTTTAATGGCGCCTTCTCCGGGATGCCCAAATGAGGCTCCTTTCACACACCCCAAGATCTTTTCCCACCAAAGTGGTGCCTATTTATCTGTTTGCAATTTCTTGCTTTCGAACTGCTAGGTTGGCAGGAGCTGGGACAGAGACAGAAACTCACTCCGTCGTGCAGCACTCGGTTTTCGAACTGCCAAACTGCCAACCTTCCAGTCATCGAGTTCAGCATCTTAACCACTAAGCCACTGCAGTCCCTGACTTGCCTTTACCCCAGTCCATCTCTGGATCATGAACGGGTTTTGAGCAAAGACATTTTCCTTGGAATTAGATGGAAAGTGGGAGGGAGAGTTGAGTATCATCTGAGTACCGACAACACCGAAACCCAAGTCATGGTAAACAAAACTGGTTTACACACAGTCCCTGATTCACTGCGGGGCTGTTTGATCTTAACAGGGATCCAGCCGGTTAACTCTCTACATAAAATGGCCTGCCTTCTTTCCCTTCTATTTGACATATGGACCATATGGTTCATTTTCCCAGCCGGGATGCCTGCTCCATAAACCAACAACTCTCCCAGGTGAAAGATTGTGTTTACAGTTGGGTGACATAATGAGGCTAAATTATGTGCAAACAAACCACCAGCCAAGGGTTTGGAAAGCTGCGTGGAGATGGCTGAGACTATTTGTTGACTGAGGTCTGTGATGCTCATTGGATCAATAACTAAAGTTCCAATAAGTTACTTTTGTCGAAGCACAGCTCACTGAAACCGCCTCGTCCCCATGGCCATTGATGACTCTGAGAATGTAGTCCAAGAAGATATCATTCCAGGATCTGGCAATAATTACATTAGTTAGGACTTTTCCCTCTCTGGATGCCAGAAGTCATTAAGCTTTGCCTAGTTATAAAGGAAGAAGAAAGAACTTCGTTTACCAGGGAGGCCACTGAAGCATCACTTAAAATGATGGAATAACAGCCACATGTCATCAAGGCAGTTCTGACCCATGGTCACCCTTCTTGGCCTTTTCTAGTAAAGAATACGCAGAAGTGTGCCCACTCATGGCTTAGTGGGTAAGACACTGCTGGAAGGTCAGCAGATCAAGACCTGAGTACTGCACGATGGAGTGAGCTCCTGTCTCTATCCCAGCTCCTGCCAACCTGGAAGTTCAAAACCAAGAAATTGCAAGTAGATAAATAGGGACCACTTTGGCAGGAGAGGTAACAGTGTTCCGTGTGCTCGGGCACCCAGAAGAAGCCAGGAGCGCAGCCCACAAACAGATTGTCTGTTCCATCAAACGCTTCACCTTCTCAAAATGGCTTGTCTCATCTGACTCCTTCCTCCTACCTGGGCATGACTAGTTCTGCACATGGGGCCATAAAGCTGTGAAAAACCCAAACTCTCGCTCTTTCACTGTCCTTTATGGACTCCCCCCACAAAGCTGTCATTCTCCTGGTATGCATGCAGGTCCTTCAACGTCCTTCTTTCCTAACTACATCAAAACAGAACTGAAAGATGGGTGTCCAGTTTTCTTCTGAACAGTTCCAGTGTTGGAGCATAGGTGCATAATCCGGGCCAAATTCCTCCTCTTTTCCATACACCTGATAAGCTGAGCACAGATCCAATGGTGGGTAAGTACAGCTAAAGGTTGCCTTTGCTAGAAAGCCAGTTGTATCCAACTCTAGGGTTCAGTGCTCATCTCTGTTTACAGCCAAAGAGGCAGTGCTGTCTGCATCTGCAGACATTTCCATGGACATGTGGCAGGCATGACTAGACACTGAAGTGCACAGAATGCTGTTACCTTTACCACCAAAGGAGAACCTGTTTATCTACATGCAATATCTTGCTTTCAAACTCCTAGGTTGCCAGGAGCTGGGACAGAGACGGAAGCTCACTCTGTCAAGCAGCACTCGGATCTCAAACTGCTGACCTGCCAACCTTCCACTCATCAAGGTCAGTGTCTTAGCCACTAAATCACCACAGTCCCTACTCCAAACGGGGATAGACCAAGGTATTTCCATAAATCCACTTGCTCCACCTCTGACCCAAGTGGACTAAAACAGCTGTCCAAAAATATAAAAGGAATGGAAGATCAACGTAATTTAGGCAGAAGAGTCAAAACCACAGTGGGAATGCAATTGGATCGTCCTTCTCTCTCTTCCTCCTTTGCTCAATGAAAGCAACTCACCGCTTCCCAAAAGGAGGCCCTAACGCTAAAGCGATACAACGCTATTTTAAGTTGAGCCATTGCATAATATGATGGTAATGAGATTCTCAGGGGAGAAAACCCATTACGTCTCTGTCAGGGGGTAATAAAATGGAGTATTTGTCTCCGATTCTTGGCTAGCTCGGAGAATATCCAGATCTGCCATTCCTCATTACATCTTGATGGAAACAAAACCCATTAGCATAAGTGCTGTAGATTTTAATGAGGGGGGCATGTGGGAAAGTAATCTGGGTCAGTGATAATGAAATAGTTACACCTTGCTGAAACTGATAAAAATCTAATTATGCCCATATCAATGGACTGCTTCAGATATGTTGGTCGTCTCTCCCCGTTTATGCTTCAGAAAAGCATCAGGAATTTCAACCTAAACTAATTTCTATAACTAGCAGGTAAAAGAAGGTGGGAGTGGCAGGAATAGGAGGAGATGCAGGGAAGATGGGCTTGTGATAGTATTAGGTAAAGGTCGTCCTTGTTCGAAAGCCAGCCGTATCTGACTCTAGGGTTCACTGCTCATTTCTGTTTACAGCCAAAGAGCCAGCCCTGTCTGTGTGAGCAAACATTTCCCTGGACACGTGGAAGGCATGACTAAACACCGGAGTGCACTCTGTTCCCATTGGAATGGAAGTCAACCTATGGCCCATGGGCAGGATCCAACCCACAGCACCAAATAATCCGGCCCCCGACCTTGCTCCAGCCACCGCCATCACAGCCAGAATCGGCCGCGGACTCATTTACGGCGCTTACAACGGCTGTAAATTATTCCGTGGCTGTCGGAAACTCATTTACTACAGCTGTAAATGAGTCCACTGTCAAATGCATTTGCGACAGCTTCAGACATGTTTTACAGGAGCCGTGGACATATTTTACGGCAGCCTTTAGGCGGTGGAACCACCAGTCCGGCCTGCTCAGCTGTCTGAGGGAGCGTGGTCTGGCCCACAGCTGAAAAACATTGAGAACCCCTGATGTAGACAACTGAAGTTCATCATACAACAAACAAACAAGCAAGCAAGCAAGCAAACGAATGAATGAATGTGGAGGGAGACAGAATCTGGTCTGCCAATTCCTGCCAGAAGCATGAGGACTTAAGTTTGGCCAATGACATAGCCAAGAAAGTGGCTTCATTTTGGTAGTCCAGGGTTTGATCGTGACACTAAAGAAGAACCTGTTTAAAATTTAAAAGAAATCTTCTCCTTTTTAGCTTCAAAAGGGCAGGTTCCTCTCCATTGCCTACCACCACCTCTGTAAGTCAATAATGATCCAACTTGTTTTGCATCCCAACTCTTGTTGAAAGAGTCTAGGTATGTTTGTGGATTAAACGATTTTGGTTCTGTCTATAGGAGATCAGTCCAACACAGCACCTCCGTGGCATAATATTTCCCTCCCTTAATCCATATCTTGCTGACATGACAGACAGCTTGCCTGCCTTCTCCTTGACAGATGACTCCTTCTGTCTCCCCTCCGTATGCGTGTTCTTTACAACGCAAAGCGCACTGGCTCAGA
Organism: Furcifer pardalis; assembly: GCA_030440675.1. Classification (NCBI taxonomy): domain Eukaryota; kingdom Metazoa; phylum Chordata; class Lepidosauria; order Squamata; family Chamaeleonidae; genus Furcifer; species Furcifer pardalis. The sequence continues at coordinate 11,021,072 of CP126900.1, read as the reverse complement.
TTTTTTTCCGCCCCATGAGTTTTTCTGCCATGGCTACTTTTACGCTAATCTTCAGTGTTCCACAAAAGAGTTTTCCTTCCAGGTTCCTAAAGTGTATTCCCATGGCCCTGTTTTTATAATGGAAGATTTCACACACACACACACACAGACCGCCCCCACCCACTTTAATCATCCTCTGATTGGACAGTAAAGAAAGGCTGTCTGGAAATAAAATTGATTTGTTTGAAATATAATGTTGGAGGGGCAGCTTTACGGATACCTTGGACTGCCAGAAAGATGAACAATGGGTCCTGGAGCAAATCGCCCCTGAGGCTTTCCTACTTTGGGTGCAGATGGGAGAAAGTAACTCATGTAGAATCATAGACTAACTGAGTTGGAAGGGGCGTTTTAGGCCACTGACTGCAACCCCCTGCTCAGTTCAGGGATCTGAATCAAAGCAGATCTGATGGATGGTTGCTCTCCCGTTCTGTTTTTAATGCTTCCAGTGTTGGAGCGCTCAACCAGTCGTATCCAACTCTAGGATTCAGTGCTCATCTCCATTTACAGCTAAAGAGCCAGGGCTGACTGCTTCTGCAGACGTTTCCATGGTCATGCAGCAGCCATGACTAGACACTGAAGTGCATGGAACGCTGTCACCTTCCCCACCGAAGTGGTACCAATTCATCTACTGTACTTGCAATTTCTTGCTATCAAACTGATAGGTTGGCAGGAACTGGGACGGACAACCTGCCGACCTTCCAGACGTCAAGCAGGGGCTGGTACAGATGACCAGAGCATACTTAGTTGACCAGCAACCAGGTGTCGAACTGCTGACCTGCCGTCCTTCCAATCATCAAACTCAGCATCTTAACCACTAAGCCATCATGGTACCTTCTTGGAGTTATAGGATGGGGCAATTCTCTGCCATGCTTTCAAATGAATTCTGAATGTCTAGGAGCAACGTAGGAGCAATTAGAAACACACACACACACACACACACACACACACACACACACACACACACACACACACACACACACACACACACACTGCTATTGTACAGAGAGAGAGAGAGAACTGTTGTTGTGTTATGAGACCTTGACCTTCAAAACATTGAGGGCGTTAATCACAATGATGGATTCCCACCATCGTCAGCACTCTCTCGTTTGCGTTCAGATTGAGGGCGTAAAGAGAAAGAAGTAAAGATGATTATATATTAATGATAATTGAAGCTAACATCACCCTCACTGCGTATATGATTTTTTAAATAACACATCTCTCACCTCCCCACTCTCTTTCATGGAATAATTGCTCTGTGTTTTGAAGAGAGCACCTGGTGGTGGGAGAACTTTTGCTCCGAGGTATTAAAAGCCGCTTGTGGCTTCCACGTTGACATGGTGGACCTCAATTAAAAACCTGCTGCCACTGGATGTAAAGACCCATCAAGGTTCTTTGGCCTGTTCTTGACCCAGCTTTTCAATTGCCTGACGGAGCAGCGCTGGTTGATCAAAAGATCTTGCTGAATGTACCGATTTGATCCATTAGCGCCATAGTCTTATAAATACGACTGGGCAGTGGTGAGGAGACAAGAATTAATGTGCTAGAGAAAAGCCCCCAGCCCCCTTGTCCTTCCCAGATAAGAGACGCAAGCTTACCTTAATACAACCAAGAAAGTTGGTGCCAATTTGGGGCTGGATCAGGGGCAGGCTGCTCTTGATGGATTGGCAACGAAGCGGGGTCTGACAGTGACTTAGCAGCCACAGATAAATAACCCAAGGAAAGATGCCATCAGGTATGGCTCGGTTGTTCAGTCCCTTGCCCTGAACAACTCTATCAAGTTAGTGTCACCTCTAAAAATAATAAAATTGCCTGTACCCACCCAACCACCCTCTCTCTGCCACCATCAAGTTACAGGTTATTCACTTGCTTGCTTGATCACTGCCGATATCAGAAAGTCTAACCCTGGATCAAAAGGATCGTTTGGGTGGGAGTCCCATAAACATTGGGAAGGGACTGCAGTGGCTCAAGTGGCTAAAACGCAGTTCAATGCCCGAGTACTTCACGACGGAATGCGCTCCCGTCTTTGTCCCTGCTCCTGCCAGTGTAGCAGTTCAAAAGCAAGACATTGCAAGTAGATAAATAGGGACCACTTTGGTGGGAAGGTAAACAGCATTCCATGCACTCCGGTGTTTAGACATCCCTGCCACATGTCCATAGAAACGTCTGCAGAAGCAGACAGCGCTAGCTCTTTGGCTATAAACAGAGATGAACACTGAACCCTAGAGTCAGATATGACTGGCTTTCGAGCAAGGGAGACCTTTACCTGTACTAGCTTTGCTTGTACAAATAGATGGGGTTATTTGGGTTTCTTATGTAAAGGTGACACATCCCTCCTCCCCTTCTTCTTCCTCCTCTTCTTCTTCCTCCTCCTCTTCTTCTTCCTCCTCTTCCTCTTCAAATGTCATATTAGATTCCGCATATTGGTGATCATCATGGTGACCAGCCATGAAGATTGTCCTGAGACTATAATGCAGTGGCTTTTCATCCGCCTTCCGCATCGCATCATGATCCCTGTACCACTGATCCAGTTCAACGAGTCACTTTCTGGTCCTGAGCCCTTTTGGCACACAAAGTCCTCTTCATCCCCAGGCCAGTGTGGATGAAGTTGCTACCCTCCATCAAGATGGATTCAAGAGAGATTCAATCCATTTGGGGATCATCACCCTTCCGTGTGGACTTCGCCTGGCAACCTCAGGGTTGCCAGGCAGTGATGGGATGACAAAAATTCTACTACCACGCCATGACGTCACGGACGTCATGGGCGTGGCCAATGGCATGACGTCATGACGTCACGGCCGACGTCATGACGTCATGACGTTGTGGGCGGGGCCAAAATAAAAATAAATAAAAAATAAAAATAAACATACACACACACCCCTCCCTCTCAGCCCACCCACCCAGACACAAATAAATAAATAAAAAAAAAACAACCACCCACCCAAAACACAAATAAATTACCCACCCACCCCAAATAAAAACCCCTCACTTACCTTTCTTGGGACCCGGCACCCCGATTGCTGTCCACAGCCGCCGCCGCCGCCGGAGCTGCCTGCACCCCTGTGGCGTCCTCCTTGGGCCGGTACCTTTTTAGCCCGGCTCCGGCCATGGCGAGGGGCAACGGGCAGCCGCGCCTGCCGCGCCTCCCTGGGCCGTCCCCATGCCGCACCGCCGCCGCCTACAGCTTCCTCCTCCGCAGCGCGCGGCAGCCGAGCTCAAAAGGGACCGACCCAAGAAGGAGTCCACAGGGATTCAGGCAGCGGCAGCTCCGGTGGCAGCGGGCGGCGGCTGTGGACGGCGGGTGCAGGCACCCGGCCCACAGGCGCCCGGCGGAGGCGGCGGCAGCGGTGTACCCCGCCGGGCGTCCCCAGGGCATGGGGCTTGTCAGCAGCGGACGGCCGAGGCAGCCCTCAACGTGCCGCGGGGAGGCGCCCCCCTCAGAGGGCTGCTGCCGCCGCCGCTGCCCTGAAAGTTCTAAATGTTTTGAAAATCGGAGCGAAAATGGCTCTAATTGACTGCGCATGCGCAGAAACTCAATCTGACGCATGTGCAATGCGTCAGATTGAGTTTCTGCGCATGCGCAGTCAATTAGAGCCATTTTCGCTCCGATTTTAATTTTTTTTTTCTTTCGGTCAGGCGTCCGGAACCGGACGCCCCAAAAGTGGACTTCCCCTCACGGAGAACCCTCCGGGATTGGTCTTACCGGTTCCAGAGATCCGTCTGGAACCGGTGACATCCCATCACTGTTGCCAGGTTAGTAAACCACTGCCTGAAGATTGGTGCTGGCAGTATGGTCTACTCTATTACCATAGCAGGATAACCGGGCCAGACTGGTTCCTCCTAGTGAAACATAATTACTGTTTCGTGTCAGAAATTATTCTGGGTTGAAATGATTTTTTGCTGACAAAACTCCGCTCAGAGGATGCCCAAATGAGGCTCCTTTCACACATCCCAAGATCTTTTCCCACCAAAGTGGTGCCTATTTATCTGCTTGCAATTTCTTGCTTTCAAACTGCTAGGTTGGCAGGAGCTGAGACAAAGACGGGCACTCAATCCATCATGCTGTACCCGGGTCTCGAACTGCTGACTTGCCAGCCTTCCAGTTAACAAGGCGAGCTTCTTAACCAGAGCCACCACAGCTCCTGCTTAGGTTTCAGATGTAATCAACTGGGTTTTAGAAATACTATTTCAACTCCTCCACTAGGCCTTGTTGAGGTCTAACTAGCCAGTGGGGCCCATCTCTTGTCAATAATGTTAGGTCGGGACTAAAAACTCACCAGAGTGTCCTCCGTCGGATCCCTTCAGGGCTCATCTCTGTTTATAGCCAAAGACATTTTATAGACATTTATAGCCAAAGGCATCAGCAGATATTTCTGGGGACATATGGCAGGCATGACTAGACACCAGAGTGCACGGAACATCATTTACCTTCCCACCCAAGTGGTCCCTATTTACCTACTTGCAATTTCTTGCTTCTGAACTGCTAGTTTGGCAGGAGCTGGGACAGAGATGGGAGCTCACTCCATCATGCAATACCCAGGAATCGAACTCTGACCTTCCAGTCGGCGAGTTCAGCATCTTAACTACTTGAGCCACTGCAGTCCTGCAGCCATTTTACGCATAGGTTATTTCATCATCATCATTTTTTTCCTTTTGAAAAATGCTAAAGACTTCCAGCACAATGGCACAAATACAGGATATAAAAGGAATGGAATCGATCAAAGCCTTCGGTGTGCCAAGTTCGTCGGTGGCAGCTGAGCTGATGCCCTTGATGCTTCAGCATATGCCTCCGTTTCTGACTACATGCCTATTTTAGCGACCTTGTTCCCGCTGCGATAACCAGCTGTGGCATTACTTGAAGCTGTTCGTTACATCAGCATGCATAATTGGGGGCAGCAAAGGCTTGGGGACAAAAAACAAACAAACCCAGAAACAGAGGCATATGGTCACATGTTGAAGGACAACCATCGCGTAGTATGGGCTGTAAACAGAGCTGTACACATAGAGCACATTGCAGGATGCGAGTGATGTGTGAACCCAGGGCAGCACATTCTTCTTCTTTCATGTCCAGGTGAGACTTTGAAGTGCCCAAATGAAGCCACCTTCTTGCCTTTGTGGTTGGCCAAAATCAAATCCTCATGAATACATATTTCCGGAAGTAATTGGCAGACCAGCAAATGGACCGGATTCTGTACCTCTCCACATTCACATAGCATTTGTTGTCCCCCAGCATCTCCCACTTGAGCATGTTGATCTAAGATGATCTTGCATTTCAGGACTCCAAATCTCAACCTATTCAGGTCAGGTTCCTCAGCCAGATCTTCCTTTAATGTGATTCCTTTGGTTTCTAAAGGTAAAGGTTGCCATTGCTCAAAAGCCAGTCGTATCCAACTCTAGGGTTCGGTGCTCATCTCCATTTATAACCAGAAAGAATGCTGTCTGTGCCTTCAGACATTTCCGTGGACATGTGGCAGGCATGACTAGAGACGGAATGCTGTTCCTGTCCCGCTGAAGTGGTCCCAATTATCTACTTGCAATTTCTTACTTTCGAACTGCTAGGTTGGCAGGAGCTGGGACAGAGACGGGAGCCCACTCCGTCATGCAGTACTCAGGTCTTGACCTGCTGACCTTCTAGCCATCAAGTTCAGCATCTTAACCACTAAGCCACCCCAGTCCCCCTTTGGTTTGATCTGGTATTAAAGAGATTATCCATTGGATGACGATGATGATAAGACTTATATGCATCCCAGGGTACATCCGATTGTATTCGCAATCTTCAAGGAGGCTCTTTCTGTGTACTGCACTGTACAAGGAACATTAAAGGAGGATATAGCTGAGGAACGCAACTTCTCCTGTCACTTGGAGGACCCTGAATAGGTTGAGAGTTGGAGTCCCTAAATGTAAGACCAACATGCTCAAGTGGGGGCTGCTGGCAGACAACAAATGCTGAGTGAATGTGGAGAGATACAGAATCTGGCTCATTTCTGGCCTGCGAATTACTGCCAGAAACATGCGCTGATGAGGGCTTACGTTTGCCCAACAACGAAGCCAAGAAAGTGGCTTCATTCTGGCAGTCCAGGGTTTTTTGATCGGGACACAAATAAGGCGATTCCCTTTTTAGTGAGCTCTTTGCTCCATTTTCTAATTTCATTTTGCTCTTGCAAACCATCAAGAATGTTTGTTCTTGCCGTAAAACTCTTCCTGGCATGGACGTGAGGCTCAGATTGGTTCAGAAGGCGCCAAGGGTTGTTCACTTGCTTAGTTTTCTTGGTGTCCGCTGCTACTTCTCTCCTGATCTTAGGTGGAGTGATACCAACAAGAGGATCCCCACCCCCAAACTGGTGTAGGTTTGAGGCATCCTGCCAACTACGCACATTGTTTCATTAACAGCAAATGACTCCAGGTTTGTGGAAGAGGTGGGAGATGAATTTAATCTAGATTTGTCTGGAATTCACAGCAGCTTTTCCTGGGGCTGAAGCTATTTTGAGGACATGGTTTAGCACCATAGACATTTCTTGGATTAGAATTTGGCTATGATTCTATGTTTCCATCCACACAGGTCTGAACATTAAAAAAGATGTAACAGGATCTAAAATGACTTCCTTCCTCTTGCCTCTGCAACACTATATCAAGGGTTCCCAACCTTTTCAAGCTGGGGGTTGGGTCACGCTTTGTCAGCTTCGAGGGCTGGATGGCCATTTTGCCCTGCCTGCAAGACTGTGGGTGGCCATTTTGTCCCAACAGCTTCAAAGGGGTGGCCATTTTCTTTCTTAAAGGCCTTTGGAGACTCCAAGAGGCGGATTTTGCCCACGGGCCTTAGGTTGGTAACCCATATAGACGGCAAAGGGACAGTTCGACTTTCTGCCTCTTTAGTGTCAAGTTTAGCCTCTAAATCTGGCACCACATTTAAAGAGAGCATACTTTAATTCCCTTTTTTCATTTGAACAGGAAACTGTGGTCCTCGTGAAGGCAAATCTTTTATTGCTTGGCAGACTCTAAGTCATCTCCACTGAGCACCTAATAATCTCTCTCTCGGTATCTGACAATTCACAAATAGCCCAATTACTTTGGGGAGAGATAGAATTAGGCACCAGAAAATGACTGAACACATTCAGACTAAGTTATAGGATTCCACTGGGGACGGGTGAAATTCAGCCTGAAAGACTGTCCTTTTCAATGCAGGCAAAGTACAATTAGCAAAATGAAAGAAAACAGCCACGTCCCCAAATTGCCAGTGTATTTACTGGTTTACAAGCACTCTAATTCAATTCATTTGCAAGTTACAGAAGATGAGAGATAATATCCCTCCCCCCCCCCCGTTCTTTGCTGTAGAAATTTCCAGAGTTTACTCCGACAAAACCAGTCATCTTCTGGACCTTTAAAGAGGAACAAGCTTGAACTTAACACTTAATCCGGTCTAAGAAACTGCACCAAATGAAGTGGGCTATGGTGGATAAACGCTTGCAACAAACAGAACTCGCTAACCCTGACCTTCAGTGTTTCTGTGCGCAAAGGCATTTTATTTCTAAAGCATGGAGAAAGGTCTTCTGAGCCTGAAGTCCTTTAATCCAGACACCCATTTACACCCTTATCTGTCCATTTTCTCATCAGTCCACATGCAATAAAATACGAGGCTGCCACAGATAAGAGATGCTGCTGTTGACCCCACACTCCTCCCCCCAAGATTATATTAAATTCAGAGTGGACCACAGGAAGATCTCAGATGCTGGTGAGAGTACCCAGTACTTCTGGAGCCCAATATTACCCTTAAAATGTACATATATTTTGAACAACCAATATTTTTAGCTTTAAAAAGTGTCCATCCAGAACTAGCCACTAAGAAACAGAAGGAGATGTTTCCAGTGGGTCCTTCTCCCATGCCGACATTTTTGTAAAAAGAAATATGAATCTAGGAGTATTCAATTCTGGTTTTGGGGAGGGAAAATCAATTTCAGGTCATTCTATTCCCCCCCCCCCCTTTTCCAATTTTTATTTTATGTCCAGTGATGGGATGACAAAAATTCTACTACCACGCCATGACGTCACAGACATCATGGGCGTGGCCAATGTCATGACGTCATGGGTGGAGCCGACGTCATGATGTTGTGGGCGGGGCCAAAAATAAAAATAAATAAAATAAAAATAAATAAAATAAAAATAAACACACACACACACGCCCCTCAGCCCACCCACCCAGCCAGCCAGCTACAACACAAACCCGTAAATAACTTAAAGAAATAAAATAAAGAAATAAAATAAAAATTAAATAAAAATACAACCACCCACCCGAAACACAAATAAATCACCCACCCACCCCAAATAAAAAACCCTCACTTACTTACCTTGGGGCCGACGAATCCCCACGGCCCGGGGCCACCGGGCAAGGCACGCCATCCCCGACTGCAGCCTCCTCCTCCTCCGAAGGCCGTGCCCACAGGAGCCACCGCCTGCAGCCGTCATCCACAGCCGCCGCCACCAGAGCTGCCGCTGCCTGCAGCCCTGTGGCCTCCTCCTCCTCCTTGGGCCGGTGCCTTTTTGGCCCGGCTCCAGCTGCGGCCACGACCAGGGGCGGCCAGGGGCTGCAGGCAGCAGTGGCTCTGGCAGAGGCTCCGGCCACGTGGCCGCAACCACCGCCAGAGCCACGGCTGCCCGCAGCCCCTGGCCGCCCCTGGCCATGGCCGCCCCTGGCCAAAAAGGCACCGGCCCAAGGAGGAGGAGGCCGCCACAGGAGCCCGGCGGAGGAGGCTACAGGTGGCGGCGGCGCCCCCCGCCGGGGGTCCCCAGGGCATGGGGGCTTGTCGGCAGCGGACGGCCCAGAGAGGCTCGGCGGCAGCGGACAGCCCAGGCAAGCCTCAACATGCCCCGTGGGAGGTGCCCTCCTCTGAGGTCTGGTGCCGCCGTCGCTGCCGCCCTGAAAGGTGCAGCTCCGGCTCCAAAAGAAAAAAAAATTAAAATTGGAGCCAAAATGGCTCCAATTGACTGCGCATGCGCAGAAACTCAATCTGATGCATGCGCAATGCATCAGATTGAGTTTTTGCACATGCGCAGTCAATTGGAGCCATTTTGGCTTCAATTTAAAAAAATTTCTTCTTTCGGTGGTGTCCAGAACCGGACGCCTCAAAAGTTGACTCTCCTCCCGGAGAACCCTCCGGGATTGTTCCTACCGGTTCCAGGGAACCGGATGGAACCGGGGTCATCCCATCACTGTTTATGTTGCTACTCCCCAAAGTCCTAAAAATCTTTAAAAGCTACTGTTAAAAAAGCAGATGCAAGGCAACAGAGAAACAATCCATTCCAAATTGCAGACACCAATAAATTCAAGCACCACCAACAAACAATACAGTTCCAAAAAATAATAATAATCACTGAAATATACACTTTTAACAAAATAAATGCAGTTAAATTTTCCTCATTCAAACAATGACACCAGCACAAACACGCTCAATACAGAGGGGAGAAGAACAGCAAAACACACACACAGCTCCCTCTCACAAAAATCAAGAAGAGCAAGCAAATAGACAAATAAATAACCAAAGCTCCCCCTCAAAGCCCAAATTACTGGAACATGGGATTTCTCTCCCATCCATGAATACATCCATGAATGAAGGTTATTTTAAAATAATTACCTGCAGTATTCAATTCCATATTTTGAAATTCATGGGTTTCTTGAGCAGACATTCAAAACAACTAGTAGTAATGATAAAATCTGCAAACTGGTGCAGATGTGCTTCAGAGAAAACTGCACTGAACCCAGTGGGATTTGTATGTATGCTTAGGGTTGCATTCTGTTTCACACTTGTTTGCAATTGAGCAAAGGATACTTAAGAGACCGTGTCACCCCAAGAACATCTGTCCGTCCCACCAGGGCGGATCGGTGAAGGTCTCTTATTCCATCAGCTAGAGAGATGCACCTTTCTAGCACCAGAAGGAGGGCCTTCTCCGTGTCCGCCCCGGCCCTTTGGAACCTCCTGCCAACTGAGTTACGCCTACAGACAGAGCTCCTGTCCTTTCGGAAGGGCCTAAAAACCTGGCTGGCAGGGCAGGTGTGGGGCTCCAGGAACATGGGGTCCCATGTTGGGTGGCTGATCTGATGGGACAGCCATCCCTCTCTCACTCTTTTAAACTTTTTAAACCTTTTAACCTTTTAAATCTTTTTTTTAGTTTTTTGTAAATTTATAGTTTAAATTTTTAAAATTAATTTTGAACCTTAAGGTTTTAATTTCTGAATTTGTAGGGGTATAGTGGGATTGTTTAGTTTGTTTTTCACTCATTATGTATAATCTTTCTCTTTTTCTGTAAGCCGCCTAGAGTCAGGTTCGCCTGATTGGGGCGGGATAATAAATCTAGATAAATAAATAAATAAATAAATCCACCACCTGGCACCTTTCTTCTCCTCTGTTGAGTCTAGCACATCAGCAGACAGATAGCAAAATAATACAAGAAAGTAAAGAGGATAGGGATTTTTTTTTTTAAAAAAAATAACTACCAAGGGGTAAAATTAAAAAGAATCTCAGAGGCATATTGGGACAGGCGCAAGAGAACACAAGGATTTAGCACCAGAAACAAATAAAGATCCAATACACCCAGTGCGTTACAACCAATTCAAGCCCTTTACACCACCCTCTCCTCCTAGAATGGCTGCTGTCAGATGAAAAATTTCCTGGGTGATTTGACAGACAAGAGGTGAAACGAAGGTTAAGCAAACGGCAAAGGCAATCTGAAACTTGCACGTCCCTCTTTGTTTCACATGAATTATTCATGTTTACAGGAGTCTTTCAGGAATCAAAGCAAAAACGCAAGAATGAGAAGCAGAGAAGATCCTCTTTTCATGTGTTTTTCCCCTTTTGCTAAAACACCAAAGTCCCATCCCATGTTTCTGGCTTCTGGACCTTTGCAGTTATAGCAAACTCATAGAAAAATAGGATTCCTGTTTTAATATCAGTATGCAAGATCTAAGAATTTACTGTTTAGGAATTAATTCAAAGGAACTCAACCAATGTCATGTAACAGAGAGAAAACAGTCATCCAGATGTTTCACCCTACAGTTCTCAGGATTATTTCTTGACAGAGATGCTGGAGAGCCCAAAAGTGCCTGCTTTTGTTTTATAGAGGTGCTTCCCAACCTTTGGTTTTTGGACTTCCAACAGAAGCTGAAGTCAATTCTCCAAAGCACTGATCAGCCAATGGACTGACTTAGGATTCAGGGAGTTGAAGTACCCCTGTGCGGTGTGGTCCTCACATTGGGAGGCACTGGTCTAGATCCAGATGCCTATCTTACTGTGCTCTCCAGTCAGCTTATATATGGGAGCATTTACTTCCATCTTGCCTCTTTGTTAAGGTTTACTTAATTTTATTTAAATATTTTTCTTCCTCCACTGAGTGATTTATATTTTGGCTACCATCATTGAGTTTATTTTTTTCATTGGGAACCACTATTCTATAGGAAAGGGTGTCTACAGCAAGATTCGTCATTATGTACTTACACCCTCTCTGAACTAATTATTCAAATGTTAGTCAGCAAGCATATGACGTTCCAGACCTTGTCTTAAAAAGCACAAATGGCTAACAAAGTAATTTAGTGCACAGGGTTCTCCGGCTGTACGGTTCTTATTCACAGGTTGATTTAATATCTGCCGTCCAGAGAGAAATACAGAACTGAATTATTGGCAAGTGACTGCGGTAGCTCAAGTGGTTAAGACGCTGAACTCGCTGACTGGAAGGTCGGAGTTCGATTCTTGGCTACCACATGACAGAGTGAACTCCCGTCTCTGTCCCAGCTCTTGCCAACCTAGCAGTTTGAATGCAAGAAATTGCAAGTAGGTAAACAGAGACCACTTTGGTGGGAAGGTAAGTGCACTCCAGTGTTGAAGCATGCCTGCCACATGTCTACGGAAACGTTTACAGGTGCAGACAACGCTGACTCTTTGTCTATAAATAGAGATGAGCACTGAACCCTAGAGTCGGATACGAGTGGCTTTTGAGCAACGGCGACCTTACATAAAATAGTAGCATTAGGAACAATTCGGAGCACTCCATTGTCTCTTATTTGCGTTGAACAACCCCCCGCCCCCAATGCTTTGGCTATGGCTGATTACAATTTCCTGCTCTTAAAAATAAATTTCTTCAAAATAAGCACCACTAACGCATTTTGGAAAATATTTATTTTGAAAAACAAAAATTCAGTCTGTACAAATTTAAAACAGTAACATTCTCAACACTGTCAAGGTTTATAAAAATTGCTAGCATGGACCCAAATAAAAGCAATTCCTTTTTTTCAGCTTTCTGTTTTTAAATTACAAAGGTAAACTACTACAAAACTGTTCCCCCCCCCCCCAAGCTACTTAATGATATATATTTAAATACGTCAAATGTCCAAAAGGAAAAGAAATGAGGGGCACACCGGCGCTTTATTATATACACTCTTTCATTCCTGCTATACTGGTTCTAGCCAAATCTGCTTCTTAATGGATGTTAAATTGACTTTTGTCACGTGGGTTTTATGCACAAGTGAATCACTCAATGAGATGGCAGAAATGGGTCCATTTTTTTGTACTGCACAGGGCTCTGGCAGGATAAAAGGATCACAATTTGATTCGTTTCCTCCACCTAACAACCACAACAACAACAAAAGAAGGGAGGAGATGCTTTCTCTATACATTTCAGTTTAAAAAATTCTGTACAAACTTCACTTAAATGGATGGGAGATTTCCGACTGGATCCAAACAATACTTTAGCACTCTTCGTACCAATCTGAAGGGAAACACTGGAAAACACACACCAGTTTTTATTCTTGCCAGAATACGAATTTCTACATAACGTGTGACGTTTTTAAAGGGTTTACAACAGGAATTCTCAACCTTTTAAAGCCGGGGTCCAGGTCACGCTCCTTCGGACAGCTTCGGAGGCCGGATGGCCATTTTGCCTTTCCTCCATCACATGGCACTTCTGGGTGTGGTGGGTGGGTGGGGGGAACGACACATGAAATGGCACCGTGGGCTGGATACGGCCCACAAGCTGCAGGTTGAGAATCCCTGGTTTACAAGAAGGAAATGGCCAAATCCAACTCTCTATATTTATTCACACTTTGAGTGTGTAAAACAAGATGACTCTTTACACACCTTTTAGGTGCAATTTCCTCCTTTCCAACTTGCTCCTGCAGGCAATCAGGGCTGAAGAAACATGCAAAAAGGATGCGGAGAAAGTGTTCATAACGGCTTTGAACATGATCACACACACAGTCAAGAAGTTGAACAGTCAAGACAGACGGAAGAGCAACGGTACAAAGAGAAAGCATTAAAAAAATCACTCTCTTTTGCATTTGTTGTCCCCTCAACTGATGAAGCAAGAGAGCATGACAACCACAACTTCACAGCCAGGGGTGCCAGGCAGGATCCATGCGGCAAAGGTTGTCCAGGGAATTGGCCGCGGCCACGAGGGTGTTGACTTTGCTCTCTCCCCCTTCAAACTGTGCCAGGTTGTGCAGGCGGGTCATGATGGCGGTGACCGCTTTCTGAACCAGCGAAACCAGCTGCTGACCGTCCATGTTTTCCGGCTGCCCAGCTGCCGAGAGCGGAGAGGAGGTATCCTCTTGGGTTTTCTTGTGCCAAGCAATGATTTCGTCTCGCAGCACCGTCTTCAAGATCCCGTCCACCTGCAAAGGAGAAGGGGAGACGATAATTATGTTTGACTAGGACAAGGTTCCTCAAACGTGGCTCTCCAGATGTTCTTAAGACTTCAATTCCCAGAAACCCTGACCAGCAGGTGTGCTGACTTGGGCTTCTGAGAATTGGAGTCCAAGAACACCTGGAGAGGTACGTTTGAGGAACCCTGGACTAGGAGGAACTGGTCTGGCCAGTTATCTTGCTATGATAATAGAGTAGACCCTAGTACCAGTGACTCAACAGTGACTTAATGGCCCTTACGCCCTGGGTGCAGAAACCTACAGGGAAGGGTGATGGTCCTCAAGTGGATTAAATCCCACTTGAATCCATGTTGATGGAGGGCAGCAGCTTCATCAATACTGGCCTGGGACTGAGGAGGACTTTGTGTGCCAAAAGGGCTCAGGACCAGAAAGTGACTCAAGGAACTGTATCAGTGGTACTGGGGTCACACTGTGATGGAGAAGGCAGATGAAAGGCCACTGCATTATATTCTCAAGACAATTTTCATGGCTGATCGTCATAACAGCCAATATTTGGAATCAGATTTGACACTTGAAGAAGACGACGAATCCCCATCTGCTGGCAGTCTGGAGCTGATGGGAGCTATACTTCAAAGTATCAATTAAATTTGACGCTCCATATTTCTTTTGGCTTCTAGTCCTAGAACTTCTGAACAATGTCCATGATGGCTGGAAACTCAAAACCTCTGGAGCATTAAAGGCTGAAACAATGACTGGAGAGTTTACACATCTCCAGATGTTGCTGTAACCCCAAACCCATCAGCCTTGCTTGAGGGCCATTGGTAACAATCACAAGAGCAACGGTTCATCTAGATGTGGCAGAAAGCAGGTTCTTCAGACTTGATCTACAGCCAAAAAGAAACGCAACCTCCCAGATGTTGCCTCCAATCATCCCTAATAAGCACGATCACTGGCAAGGAACACTGGGAGTTGGTCCAACAATACCCAGAAAGGTGCAATTTGCTCACGTCTGATCTGGAGGAAACCAAGTTCGGAAAGGCTGAATTAACACATCCATAAATATATATTTTTAATATTATTATTATAGATGCTTTGCAGTTTAAGACGGGGGGGGGGGGAGGCTGACAGCTTATATATTTTAATCCTCTCCACTAAAATGAGAGGATTTAGCAAAACTGCAGGTACAATCATTACGAACTCCACACACAACATGCTTTGTGCTGGCCTTTTCATGTACTAGATGGTGACTGCCAATCGCAGCCCAACTGTCAGATGGGTTCCCCCCCTTGGGAAGTCTCACAATTTAAAAGAAAATAAACCCAATGTTCTATCTTTTTTTAAAAAAAGAAACTGCACCCTGCCAAGAACTGGACACAATCAAAGCCACGCTATACCGTTGGCTTCCTACCCAGCTAACAAGCTGCCAAGATAATATTCCTATCTGTAGCATTATTCAGAAAGATCTCGCCGAGGCTGCATTTGTCATTCACATCCTCCTCCCTTGACTGTAAACACCAGTTTTGTTGGCACGCTATGCCAACTGCCGAGGCAAGTTAATTCCAACCCAACAGACCGCCAGGCTGTGATTCTGTCCAGGAAGACCGGCTGCCGAGATATTTTATAGATCTGCTGTTTGGACAAGTGAGGTTAAATCATTCTTTAATTGCCTGGAAAATTCTCTTTGGAGAGGGTGGAAAGAGAGACATCCCTTCGTGTCTGGATGGGATTCCGTTCTGTATATAATTTATCATACTGATTTCTTTGCAGGTGGTGTAAGGGGAAAGTCTTCTCCATGGCTCACAAACTGAGCAAGCGGGAAATTCAGCCTCAACATTTAGCAGATTGTCTCCCACCATTTCTCAAGGGTCAATCCGTGATAGGCTGAATATCAGGGGAAAACTTCTTAATGGTTAGAGCAGTACAACAGTGGAACCAACTGCCTCGATATATACTGGAAGATAATTTGACAACCATCTGACAGATCTGCTTTGATTCGGATTCCTATACTGAGCAAAGGGGTAGACTTGATGGCCTAAAATGCTCCATCCAACTTCATGATTCTATGAACACTGCTCCCTAGGGTCACAAATGACTAGTTGTTGAGCAAGGGAGACCTTTGCTATTACTTTTTTATGGCAAAAGTTATTAGGAAAACCAAATAAAAATTTGAACAGAATTCTTTGGCGCTAACTTGTCAACCAGATGCATACCTTAAAGTTGGGCTGTGCAAAACAGCGCGCAACCGCAATCATGGAGGCGGTGAGTGGACCAGAAACCCCAATGGTGGTGAGGAACTCAGAGATGTTTGGCGTGAGTCGAAAGGGGACCGGGCGATTGGCATCGAGATCTCCTGTGGCATCGTTGATATCGAACCGGAAGTAGGCCACATTGAGTTTCCCGGTATCCTAGCGGTTTTAAAGAAAAAAAAAATACATATAGGTAATACTAAACAGGTGAGGAAAAAACAAAATGTAAAAGCTTCCTTTTGTGTCTTTAAGTTTTCCATGGGCTCAATGTTTTGAGTAGAAAGAAAAAGGAGTTTTTGGAGACTGTTCAACTCAACCAGCCTCCTTATTTTATTTTTATTTTATTTATTTCATTTGTACCCCACCCTCCTCCGAAGACTCAGGGTGGCTTAACAACTAAAAAAAATTAAAACACATACATAAAAATTAAAATTCAGCTAATTCCTTGCTCAAACAATACCGATTCAGAGGTTGGTTAACAAGACTCTCAGATATGGACACTTCCGATTTCTCAATATGTGGCAAAATGACAGACAAGAAAGTTCCCTGCAAGGTATCGCTCTTGAGTATTTTATTTATTTTTCTGATTTATATTGCCGCCTGATATAAATCAAGGCATGAGCAAGAAATTACAAGTAGGTTAATAGGTACTGCTTCAGCAGGAAAAGTAACAGTGTTCCAGCATCTAGTCATTCCTGTCACATGACCACAGAAACGTCTATAGATGCAGACAGCTCTTTGACTGTTAAGACACAACTAACTTTCGAGCAAGAAAGACCTTTAATTTTACCCAAGTCAGAACTGACTCAACAGCCAATTATCAATTATCCTTGCAGACCAATATGGGTGAGAATGTAGAATACATAACTCATACAGCCAAATGTATGTAATTCCTCAATATACTTTCAGCGTTGTAAGAGCCAACAAGGGATGACTGTGTAATGTACGACACCCCTTCCCAACGAGTCACCTGAGCAATCTGTAACATCTCTGGGTTCAGCCTGTTGAGATGGAAGACAAACTCTGCAAAACCAATCAGGGCCAACTGGATGGTGAACATTTTCCGGAACGTCCAATAATCGGTGGCATTTGGGAACGTATGCAATGCCCATTCCTTCAACATGCTGCGTGGCACCATGTTCCCTTGTACTTCTTTCAGGATATCACGGAGAACCTGGGAGGCAGAAAAAGAAGCTATTTAGGGGAAGGGATTTCCATCTTAACCAAAAGGACCAACTTCCAACCCAAAGTCTCTTCTCCTGTGCAGCTGAATGCCAAGTCAGGCCAAAAACAGAAGGACCCCAGAAAATGGCACGTTTTATCTTCAAGCTCTTAGCTGCAAACAACTGAACTCTAGAACAGACATTCTAATGGTTTCAGAAGGGGAATACACCAGCAAATGGAATCATAGGCAAGTGGGTGCTGCTCCATCGACCTGGGGATCCTTGAAGGGCCAGATTTGACCAAAGGGGCTGGATAGTACATAAAAATGTAATTAATTAATTAATTGGTCAATGCTTGCTTGAAAGCTTTGGGTCCATATACAGTTCAACCATATAATAAATCCAGTGTCCTCAGCTTCTTCTGCCATATCCAAATCTGAATATTGGTGATCCTCATGACAATCAACCATGAAGATTGTCCTAGGAGCAATATAATGTAGTGGCCTTTCATCTGCCTTCTGCATTGCAGCATGACGCCCATCGTACCACTGATCTAGTTCTGCAATTCACTTTCTGGTCCTGAGCTCTTTTGGCACACAAAAGTCCTCCTCAGGCTCAGTCCAAGACGGATGAAGCTGCTGAACCTCCATCAAGATGGATTCAAGTGAGATTTAATCCACTTGGGGACCATCACCCTTCTCTGTGGACTTCAGTACCCAAGGCCGGGAGGTCATGTTAGTTAACCGCCGCCTGACACTCAATGTTGAGTCGCTGGCAGTATGGTTTACTCTATTACCATAGCAGGATAACATGGCCACTCTCAGTGTACTGCTATCAATTGTGGTATAGAGGCAGAGCCAAAGTAGTAGAACTCAAGAGTGAATTGGACAACCAATGACCTAAAAGGACCCTTCCAATTCAGTTATTATATGGTTCCATGAGCCTGATGGCTTCTAATTCTATTTGGGGATGATGCTATGCCTTCCATCATTATCTTTTGACAGAAGATGAGGAGGAGGAGGAGGAGGAAGAATCATCTCTCCAGGAGGTACAATCTTTTCTTCAAGATGCAAATGTGAACCCAACGCTCTTTACCTTAGCAAACAAAATGATCTGGGACAAATATGAAGTGACCTTCTGATAATTTCTGATTAGGATTTCTGAAAGATCTACTGGGTTTCAAAAAGGGCCACTGGATATCTAAAAGTTGCTGACTTCTGAACCTCAACAGGACACTTGGTATGTCTGACAGCACCAACATTTCATACAACACTTGGTATGCCTTAGCTACAATCGAGATCTGCTTCAAGCACCAGAGTATTAATGCTGCCACACACTGTGCATCTAAGTTATGCCTGTGATGTAAACATCTGCAAGCCACCTCCATATTTAATCACTACAGGAGAGACTGGCCTAATAAATTAGATAGAGAAATAAAGAGGGGCCCCCACTCTGGTGCACTAGAAAAGACTGATAACCACACTTGCTTAAGTTAAATTACTCAGGGAGACACAATCCTTTCTACCTGAAGGTAAGAGACTAAAAAAGAGAGAGAGAATAAAGAGAGGAGAGAGAAAAAAACATAGACAGATGTTGCATGTCACTTAATTTTATTTTATGCCGTTCAAGGAATGAAAAGTGGCTCATCAGGGACGTAAGTTCAGGACTCAAGGCACCTGGAAATTTTACCAATTACAGTGAGAAAAGGACTGCATTAGGTCTACCTAATGTATTAAAAGCTTTTCTAAACTGTTCATTTCTTGTTAGAAATTGACAACTTGAAGCAATAGCAGGACATTAAGATTTAACTGCACTGCTCCCAGGACATTCAAGACATCAAGAGTAAAGTGGAGGCTTTTTTAATGCCAACCAGTTGATGGACCAAACTGCAAAATGATGAGACCGTTTGGACACTATCTTCTGGATGTCTTAAGCTCTTGGTGGACTATTCTTAAGAGCTTTTCATTATTAAGCTGCTCCACATTAGGTTGATATCCATTGCTTGAGCACTGTGTGGTCTACCTTGGCTAGCAAGGGCTTTAAGGCAAAGCAGAACAGGTTGGTGGTATCAGGACCTTCTAACAAGTCCCCATAGCGCTCTCTCTCTCTCTCTCTCTCACACACACACACCAGGAGACCCTGAATACACAATTCTCCACTAAAAAATGGACAGGTTGCTTACCTGTAATTGTAGTTCTTCAAGTGGTCTCCTGTGAATTCACACGTTAGTGTGCATTCACAGGGACAATGAAGGAGGAGGACAGGCTGATTACCTGTAATTGTAGTTCTTCGAGTGGTCTCCTGTGAATTAACACATTAGTGTGAATTCATAGGGACCATGAAGAAGAACTACTCCCCTCCCCATACTCTTTGCAGACCTCAAAAAGTCATTTGTCAAAGGCTCTCCTATTAACTGCTATCTAGCCTTCTTTTTTAAACTGGCAATGTCACAGGTTAAACTGGCCACATTCTACATGCAATACCTATGCTCTACCCCTGAATTAGGTTTGCTCCACTTTCCGCAATCCTCAGCATTGTTGAAGACATTTCACTGCCGGAGACAAAGGAGTGGATGGCATTCTTTGGCGCCGTCCTGCCCCAAGCCCATTCTACACACAGGATCGGGCCGGATTTGAAGCTGATTGTCAACCCTGGTGAGAAGACAGCATCCTCTGCTGTACTTGAAGGTCACAAGCTAGCTTGATGGTAGGAGAAGAGATAGAGGAATTAATGTGGCATGCCATGCTACTCTTCCTCTTATGGGCCCTTGACAAAACTCCCATGACAAAATAACTTCCCCAAGTGTGATAAAATGAGGCCCCAAGTTCTTCACATATCCAAAATGGAGTTTAGTAGGTTTTTAGTCTATAGTAGAAATGTGGCTTCTCATGCTAGCCAAAAGGGCCATTTGGTTGTTTTCACACTTTGGGGCCCAGGAAGGGAAGAGATAGACAGAGAGGTGCCCGTTGTAAACAAGACAACCAGAGTTGTTTACCCCAACTCTGTTATTTGATTGGATGTCTGCTAGTTACGTCACACCTGGAGGGAAGGTTTGAGAGAAACAGTTAAGCAGTTGAGAGAAGCAGAGAGAGAGAGAGAGATTTTGATTCTTAAGCAGAGAAGATGTAGAACTTTTAAGGGGGGAGGAAACGGGCTAATGCTGCAAGCCTTTCTTCCTAGATATAAGCCATGAGCACATGGCTAGAACAAGGAGTTCGAAAATGGTTGTCAACTAGGTAACATCGACAATACAGAGATGGGCTTTCCAACTAGGCCTATCTCTGGAAATCTTAATTATGGTAACTTAGAATAGCTAGACAGATTCTAATTATGGTAACTTAGAATAGCTAGACAGATTCTTTTTTTTATTAAGGGGAATATTTGTCTGAAACATCCTTTCTCTAAAATAAAATTAGTATATTTTTCTATGCTGAGATCTGTAACCTGATTCATCAAGAACCATGCTACCAATTTAAATAAAAATATTTTCTTCAATCAACACGTGTTCATTGAAGATGGGATATTGGGTTAAAAGACAGTAAGTCCCTCTTTTTTTGCCTCTTGAAAATGCTACTGAAACCTCTCAAAGTAATTGGGCTTGTCTCTGTAAAGAGAAAAGCCAGGGTGTGTATCAACCTGGATTGGCTGGAGAACGAATGGTGAACATATTTTTTCTTGCGTGAGTTTGGGAGAGTTCTAGAGGGGATTTTGTTGAATAATCTGCCTTGGATTGAACGCTGAGAGGTCCCAAGCAAGTGAGGAAGAACGTGCATTCATCATACCAAGTTCTGGCCCTCAAGTCAAGTTGTCACTCATGTCACCTTCCTGGCATCTGCCACCCTCACTCAACCTGATAGGAGGTTCAGCCCAAAACCCATCCATGCAGCATTTCCAAAACTGTGTTCCGTGGAACACTAGTGTACTTCAATTCCCAGAAGCCAAAATCAGTCCATTGGCTGATCAGTGCTTTGGGGAACTGACATAGGCTTCTGGGAATTGAAGTCCAAACACCAAAGATTGGGAAACATACACAAATAGGCGAAACTTCTTACTTCATTGTAATCAGAGCACAACTTACTTTATATCAGACCTTGAGATCTTGGCTCTGTTTCACCTACACTGGCAACAGCAAGGAATTTGACCACATGAAGTAGGCGCCCTACCGTTCAGCTATGAAACCTCTCTCCTGCAGACGGGGGCAACCGAAGTGGAGACAACCCCAGCTAAAGGCCACGTATCAAGCCTCAGATCGGATAGTCAAAGTTGAGAGCTCCTTCTTAAGCACTGCAGGAGATCAACCGACCACGTACAGAACAAAACAAGTTGTGCAGGCATCTCACAACAAAGCTGATGTGATGTACCATTTGCCTTTTTAATCATAATTACACTCTATTAATCATAAAGCAGAGAGGTAATGAGGCTCTTTTGAGGGTTGATGTTTGTGGAGGTTGGAAACAATATTAATGGGATGCAGGTGCCTTCCCAGCCCTCAAGTGGTTCTGCTTTGAAGTATTATTGAAAGAAACGAAAGACGGATGTCTCAGATTGGAGAAAAAGGAGGCAAAGGGTCTGGATTAGAATGGCTGAGTGAGTGATAGAGAGAAAACAGAGAACACATCCTAATGCATCAGTCCCAGTCTCCACCTAAGATAAGGGAACAAGTAGAAGCAGATACTGAGAGAACTAAAGCAAGAGAATGACCCTCAACATCTTCAGAATGGATATGAGGCTCAAGTCCATCGGCTCAGATCCAAGAAGAACTTTATGGCAAGAGCAAACATTCTTGAGGGAACGCAAGAGCAAAATGAAATTAGAAGATGAGGAAGGAGCTCACTGAGAAAGGAACATCATTCAAGGTGGATATAGCTGAAGATCTCAATGTTTCCTACATCACCTGGAGGACTCTGAATAGGCTGAGGGTTGGAGTTCCTAAATGCAAGATCAACATGCTCAAGTGGGGGCTACTGGTGGACAACAACACGCTGTGTGAATATGGAGAGACACAGAATCAGGTTTATTTCCTGGTCTGCCATTTAGCGCCAGAGACATGCAGTAATGAACACTTAATTTTGGCCAACAGGCAAAGCCAAGAAAGTGGTCCCATTTTGGCAGTCCAGGGTTTGATCGGGACATGAAACAAGCCAAAGCCAAGAAGGTGGCTCCATTTTTGCAGCTCAAAAGTCTGTTCTGGACACGAAAGAAGAAGAATCTGCTGGACCTTGGTTCACACATGATTCAAATCATGCTTGATCAGGACATGAAAGAAGAAGTCCCAGATGTGGTACCTGGTGGCTGGCCTGGGTCCCTCGTGCTTGGACGGTCGCCAGTCTGTCATAGTAACGTGAAATTGGGCTGTCATGTTCGATTCCTTTCTTGGCACAGCGTTGCTTATAGATCTCGACAAGGGAGAGCGATGAGGGGTTGTCTTCTACCAAGCGCATCTGCGGAGAGACAGCCACCACTCGAGGGACTGGAAAAAGGGAACAGGGAGAAGAAGACAAAAAGGGGGGGGAAGGGTGCAAAGTCAGAATCAATGGTCTGAAGACACAGAGCTGACAAGTCCCAAACATGTTCCCCTCTTTCATAACAATCAAACCTTCATGGGTAGCCATAGGCCCATGATGGTGGACCTTGGCACTCCACCTGTTCTTGGACTTCAGTTGCCAGAAGCACAAGTCTCTGTGAATCCACATGAATGGGTTTACTGGTACGCACAATAAACCCATTCGTGCGGATTCACAGGGACTTGGGCTTCTGGGAATTGAAGTCCAAGAACAGCTAGAGTGCCAAGGTTCACAGCAAACCCATTCGTGTGGATTCACAGAGACTTGGGCTTCTGGGAATTGAAGTCCAAGAACAGATTGAGTGCCAAGGTTTGCCATCACTTCCATAGGCTTCCTCCTACATTCTTGGCTATGATTTTCCTCCCATCCACCACAACTTAAAGATCTCCTTCTCCTCCCTTAGATCTACGAATCTCCTTATTCGATTCTCCAAATAGTTTCAACTCCCCCTCCCAAGATCTGTGAACCATAGCCATGCTAGGAATGGCTAAAAATAAATTTGACCAAAATACAGATTGATGTGTGTTAGTCAATAGGGGAACTGAGTAAAAGGAAAGCGGGTATAAATGACAGGAAAATGCACCTCAATTTCCATGCAGAAAAGGGGGGAAACTTGCAAGTTAGATGGGCCAAGAAGGGAGTTGGAATTTAGAGAAACACAAAGAAATTTAGATTGCTTTTCAAGTCATGGTGCAGTGAGCTAATTTTAGACCAATGAAAAGGAACTTTTGCTCCTCCAGATTTTTTTTTAGCTACAGCGCCCAGAACATTTCGCTTGGTTTGGTTTTTATTTCTCTTGTTCTTCTTAAATGCGGGAGGGCAGGGAAAGCATCCTGAGACAAGACAAGGTTAACAGTTTCAGAGGTCATGTCAAATCGTGGTTTAATCAAACCAAGGTCCACATGGCAACAGCCAAACCATAGTTTTACAGTGTCTCCCAAACTATGTTCTGTGGAACACCACAGTGGACTTCAATTTCCAGAAGCCTAGGTCAGTACACTGGCTGATCAGTGCTTTGGGAAAATTTTTTTATTTATTTATTTATTTTGATTGTATTGTGCTTTTGCTTTTATGACTATATTGACTGTATTATATTTGTTGTATTGATATGTTGTTGCTTTCATATTTGATACTGTAACATTGTAAGCCGCTCTGAGTTGCTTCGGCAAGGAGAGCGGCATATAAATTTGAATTTAATAATAATAATAATAATAATAATAATAATAATAAAAATTGACTTAGGCTTCTGGGAATTGAAGTCCACAAACCAAAGATAGGAAAAAGCTGGTTTAGAATAGGACTTGTTCCTGGTTGACAAGACACCGCTTGTCAACAGAAGTGGGGCTTCCACTACCGTGTTTCCCCTATTATAAGCCATGGCTTATATTTTTTTTCACCCCCAAAAATGGCCAGAAATGGCCCGCGGGCTTATTTTCGGGGGGTGGCTTATATATACCGTACTGCCTGCTCCGACACAGAGAATACACCCCCCAACTCTGCTTACCTTCCCTCTGCTTACCGTATTTGTTCTCCCGACTAACAGCTGATCAGAGGGTTTTTTTTAAACTAGGGAAACAAGGGTGATAAATTCAGCGATGTAATTGGATCTCTATGTCAGCTGACATAGAGATCCAATCACATCGCTGAATTTATCACCCTTGTTTCCCTACCGGTAGTTTAAAAAAAAGCCGCCGCCCCCCGCCCCCGCCCGCCTCCTCCTTGGAAAAAAAAATTCCCCCCGCCGGCCTCCTCCTTGGACATGTCTCCGTGGACATGTGGCAGGCAGGACTAGACGCTGGAGCGCACGGAACGCTGTTTCCCTTCCCACCGAGGTGGACAAAAGAGCCTTGCCCCCCCCACGTGCCCCCCCACACCCCATGGCACTTACGCTTCTGTTGTCCCCTCGCCTGGGGCAGCGGCAGAAGCGGCAGAAGCGCCCAGCGCCAGCAGCGCCACCCTCCTCCTCCTTGGACATGTCTCCGTGGACATGTGGCAGGCAGGACTAGACGCCGGAGCGCACGGCTACCGTAGGGAAACAAGGAAGGGGAAAAAATTCAGCGAATCACGTCGCTGAATTCCCCCCCTTCATGTGGTTGGATCTCTATGTCAGCTGACATAGAGATCCAATCACATCGCTGAATAGGGGAAACGCAGTAACAGCCAAAACAAAAGCATGGGAGAAAGGTGGCGAAGGGACGCCCGTTGTCAGAGAGCCCCGTACGGGACGCCAGCAGCGCCTTTCCACCACGACCCGTGCTCCTTTTCCTTTTGCCTCCACGGCCCGCCAGTGCCTGCAGCAGCAGCAGCACTGCTTATTGCGACTCGCGCCAAGGAGGAGGCGGGTGGCGCTGCTGGCGCTGGGCGCTTCTGCCGCTGCCCCAGGCGAGGGGACAACAGCAGCGTAAGTGCCATGGGGGGTGCGTGGGGGGCGCGTGGGGGGGGCAAGGCTCTTTTGTCCACCTCGGTGGGAAGGGAAACAGCATTCCGTGCGCTCCAGCCAAGCCGGGGAGGAGGAAGGCAGCGAAGGACGCGGGCGAAGCGGGGGGGCCCAATCCGGCGCGCCTTCCCTTTCCCTTCCCGGTGGCTGGGCAACAGAGGGGAGAGGCGCGGAGAGGCCAGCGGAGCCTCCGGAGGATGCGACAGGCTTCCCGGCCTGGCGGGCCTGTGTGGTGGGCGCGCCTTCCCTTTCCCTTCCTGGCAGCTGGGCAACAGAGGGGGCAGGCGCAGAGAGGCCAGCGGAGCCTCCGGAGGATGCGGCAGGCTTCCCGGCCTGGCGCGCCAGTGTGGTGGGCGCTGCTCAGCCAGGCGGCCGGACCGAGCAGGCGGCAGGGCGGGCGCGCAAATTGCGCACGAAGGGAAGGTCACCTCCTAACTTCGCCCCGTCTTTGCGGAGCTGGCGAGTGGCAAGGCGCGTTATTGCCTGTGGCTGTGGCTTTTAATGGCTTTTTAAAAATGGTTTTACGTAAACAGCCAGAAATGGCCCACGGGCTTATTTTCGGGGGGGGGGGGGGGGCGGCGCTTATATTTTTAGAACCCCCCGAAAATCTGCATAGGGCTTATTTTCGGTGGTCTCTTATTATGGGGGAAACACGGTATCAGCAAACCAAGATTTCAAGAGACCACACTATGGTTTATCGAGTGTGAATGTGGTCATTTGTTAACACGGTCAGCAGTCTTTTCTGGCAAGTGAGTACACAAAACATCTGCTTCACCACTGAGCTTTGAAGAGTTAGAACCACAGCCCTGCAGAGCGCACCTTTTGATTACCCAGAATCCCTTAAAGGTAAAGGTCACCCTTGTTTGAAAGCCAGTGGTATCTGACTCTAAGGTGTGGTGCTCTTCTCCGTTTACAACCAAAGAGCCAGTGCAGTCTGTGTCTGCAGCATTTCCGTGGTCATGGGGCACGCATGATTAGATGCAGAAATGTACGGAACACTGTTTACCTTCCCACCAAAGTGGCATCTATTTATCTACAGTCAAACCTCGCATAAAGAGCGCCTCGCTTAAAGAGCAGAATTTTCTCTGAATGTTCGCTTCGCTTAACAAATAAACAACTAAAAACTCACTTAACAAATAAATCGGGGTTCATAATCTCCCCCACAACTGGTCACTTACAATGATGTTTCGCTTAAAGAGCAATCCTGTGGAACACATTATGCTCTTTAAGCGAGGTACAACAACTGTACTTTCAATTTCTTGCTTTCGAACTGATAGGTTGGCAGGAGCTGGGACAGAGATGGCCACTCACTCTGTCATGCAGCACTTGGGTCATGCTGACCTTCCAATCATCAGGATTCGATGTCTTAACCACTAAGCCACCGCAGTCCCACCACTTAATTTTTAGTCCTCCCAAAATAAAGGCAATTTTCCCAAGCTTGCTGATCATGCCATACACCCAACTTCGGAGAGAGGTGTTGATGGCTATAATTCCTATAAACAAAACAATATAGCGACTGGTAAATTAGCATGCAGATACCAGCTCTCCCACAGCTGCGATGATCAAACAAAGTGTGTCAAGAGCCACTTCCCACCCCTCTCAGCACATTCAAGAGCTCCGTCATGAAAGAGAACTTGCCCGAAAGCATGGCTTGTTTTTACTAGACACCGAAGTCTCACAAAGGCATTTCTGAATGAGAAACTGCACGGTCTCCTTTTACAAAAAAAAGGATGGAAGGGTAGAACGCTCTCCTCCCGCTACATCCTGCCATCTGCAAACCCCTAAGAGACAAGGATGATTTTGGTTCAGATAAGAATCCACCTACTGCTGACATGCTTGCTTGATCCGATTAAGCCACGGAACGTAGTTTCTCATTCTAAATATGGGGGGAAAGAAAGCCCAACGTGGTCTTAAAATTATAGGAGGCTAAGAACAGCAGTAGTAGCAAGAAAGAATAGGCCTTGCAAGCAGCGAGGAAGAGACCTTCAATAGCAAGGTCATTTCAGCATCGTTGATGTTCTGCTGGCCTGCTTTCAATGCAGCTTTATATCCAACGTGCCGCCACTTAGAGACACTAGATTGTGTCCAAACAGCTTGATGTAATAGTGGGGAGGGGAATAGATTTCTCTCTTACTGGACTGTCGATCCATAGCAGAATGTTCAAATATGATTGCCTGCATATGAAACGGAAGGATAATAACTGAATCTGAACCTCTCACTAAGAGTGATGGCAAACCTATGGCACGCGTGACAGAGGGGGCACTCGGAACCCTCTCTGTGGGCACCCATGCAGTCACTGCAGCACAGAGTCCACCCCGCCTCTCTGCCCAGCAGCCCAATGGGAATGCTTCCTCCCTCCCCCCAGCACATCCACCCCGCCTCTCTGCCCAGCAGCCCAATGGGAGCGCTTCCTCCCTCCCCCAGCACAGAGTTCACTCCAACCCTCTGCCCAGCAGCCCAATGGGAGCACTTCCTTTCTCCCCCTAGCACAGAGTTTGCCCTGCCCCTCTGCCCAGGAGCCCAATGGGAGCACTTCCTCCCTCCCCCAGCATAGAGTTCACCCCACCCCTCTGCCCAGCAGCCCAATGGGAGCACTTCCTTTCTCTCCCCAGCACAGAGTTTCCCCTGCCCCTCTGCCCAGCAGCCCAATGCGGTAGTTTCCTTCCTCCCATGTTCCTGTGTTGGCACTTTGCGATAAATAAGTAGGTTTTGGGTTGCAGTTTTGGCACTTGGTCTCTAAAAGTTTCACCATCACTGCACTAGGACAAAATTTTCCTTCTGCCCTTGAAGAAGAGCAGAACCCGACATCTTCCCCTTTTCAACCTAAAATCCAGAAATGAATCACATAACCATCAAACTATTTCATCAAGTGAAAGAGACCCAGTTAATAATCTAGTCCAGGTTTTCTCAACCTGGGGCTTCCAAGTGTTCTTGGGCCTCAATTGCCAGGAGCCCAAGTCAGCACAACTGATCAGCACTTATGGGATTTGAAGTCCAAGAATATCTGGGGGCCCAAAAGTCGAGAAACCCTTTTCTAGTCCAACTTGATGCCAAGGCAGAAAATCCACAGCTGCAAACCCTCTGGATTTGCTACAGTCTTATGCTCTGAAGTTTCCATTGGATAAATATATCAAAATTATTGCTATATTGATCACCATCTGCTTTATATTCTTTATGGATTTGGTTTTTCTGATTTTTTAAAAAACGTGATGTTTTTATCTTCTGGCTATTTGCTGCTATTGTCTTGACTGTTGTAGAACAGTCCAAAGTGGAAACCTCTGCTTTGCCAATGGGGCACTGATGATTGGTTGGAAGGATGGATAGATTACTGGCTGGCTGAATATCCCGCTGTGGTAATAGAGTAGACTGTAGTCACCAACTCAATGCCAAGTGTTGGGTGGTGGTAAATAACCTGACTCCCTTAAAGGGGACCATCACCCATTTAGGTGGGGTGAAGGTCCCCCTCAGTGGAGGAAATGCCTCTGGAAACCATCCAATTGGGCCCAACGGCAAAATGAGAGAGGAGGAACCACTTCTGATTCCCAACAGTCATGGAGGCGGAAGAGGCCATGCCAGAGGGACTGGCTGTGAAAGCACACCATGTCAATATCCTCAAGGCTGCGGCAGTCCATTGCAGTCCCGGTGTCAAATCCTTCACATCTAATTTCATACGTGCCGTAGGAGATGGCTCCGTGATCATAGTGTGTGGATCACTTCATGGCAAGATGGGTTCCACCTTAAACAAATCCATGCCAATGGCATTTTCCCTTTTTCGGGAAGAAATGTGTGCTCAGACGCATGTAGCAGCTGATGACATAGATGGATGGATGGATGGATGGATAGATAGATAGATAGATAGATAGATAGATAGATAGATAGATGGATGGATGGATGGGTGGGTGGATGGGTAGATGGACGGATGGATCGATAATCCTGATATTTATAGCCCAATGATTTCTTAGAGCTCTTTCGCCCCCTTCTCAAACTTCAACCAAGAATGTCAATTGTTTTTGCCTACCTTCGAAATGACTCAGAGCTATTAGAACAGTATCAAACCGATACGGCAACACATGTGTCCCTACTTACCTGTGAAAAACAAATGTCTCTTGGTCGTTTCCTTCCTCTTCTCTAAACAGGGATTCAGGAGTCGAAGTAGCTGCAAAACTCGCTCTTCGCGGCGGGATTCAGTCAGGCAAGCGTCATTCATGACGAGATACGGGTAAATCTTTCCATTGTGGCCTCGGATATAGAGTCTCCGGGCTGCAGTGTTATGCTTTTGTACTATCTCTACTCTGGGCATAAACCTATTAAACAAAAGAGACAGAGATAAAAAGCACCTGATCTTTCAAAGCCAAAAGCTTCATTTCTCGCATCCAAGATGAAAGTTAATAATAATTGATGATGATGATAAAATAAATAAATAAATAAATAAAAGGGGTGTGTTGTTGAAACACCATACTTAAAACTACACAAAAGGAAGCCTATTAGCACCCGAGCTGCTGTTAAGACTAACACGCCCATTATGAATTTG
The DNA here is from genome assembly GCA_030440675.1 of Furcifer pardalis. Classification (NCBI taxonomy): domain Eukaryota; kingdom Metazoa; phylum Chordata; class Lepidosauria; order Squamata; family Chamaeleonidae; genus Furcifer; species Furcifer pardalis. The sequence continues at coordinate 10,991,453 of CP126900.1, read as the reverse complement.
TCTAATGATGCAACCTTTTAAGCAGCTATTTATTCCCCCTTCTATTATGCAGCTCAGTGGAGGTTGGTGTTTTGCATGAAAAGCCTGCACAAATGCGTCTGGGCTCTTTTATTGTCTTCTGCTAATGGAATGACAAAAGTTCCTCCCTTTGAACACCTGTTAGGTCAGGCTACTAAGCAGGGAAGATCAGGTTTTAAAAATAAAAATCTGTCTCTTCCTTGAAAATTGCCTTGACTAGACGCCAACGATCCAAGCTGGGGTGTACCCAAAATGTTGATGAAACGGAATCAAGTGGACAGACATCCATGTTGAAGTGACTTTATTGACATTTCGTGAGACTGGCCACCCTTAAAACAAAGAACCAACACACAGAGTAGTTAAGTGTTGACTCAGGAGACCTAGATTTATGCCTACCCTCCTTTATAAAGAAACCACACTGGGTAACCTGGAGTCAGTCACTTCCATCTCAGCTGGACCTACCACAGAGCGTTCAGTTTAACGACAGTGAAGAAAATAAATAAACTAATACACAAATGTCCGAGGACAGCCACGTACTCAACAAAACCCAAATAAGGTTAAAAGAATCTGGTCCGATATTTGGTTTCATCCAGAAAATTTGGAATTGGAACATAAAGCAAAAAGCAAAACAAATCACATTTCATACCAGGAATCATACCAACCCATAAAGCTTACTGCACTCTCTGGGCAGTTCAGAATTTGTTAGCATTTTGCCCCCAACATGCTGGGTACTCATTTCACTGACCCTGGAAGGATGGAAGGTTGAGTCAACCTTGAGCTCTGGGCAGGATCGAACTCACAACCACAGCACCACTTACAACAGAGGGTTTCCTAGCCCCTACACCAGGGGTTCCCAACCTTATCACACTCCCTCAATCAGCGTCAAGGGCTGGAGGGCCATTTTGCCCTGCCTGCACGATGGGAGTAGCCATTTCCCCTCAAACTTTCCCTAGATCGCAGCAGAAATCTACATTCTTTTAAACTAATCCCGTTAAATCAAAAAGGTTCTCATTAATTATGATTGCAACTATCATTATCATTCTATCCCTTCTCTGATCTGCAAATCATAACAAGATTCAGACCATGGGAATAATAAGTGTGTTCATGGAACCAAAACTTGGAAATAATAATTCTCTTGCATAGCTACACATGCAGAAGGCAAACAGAATAAATTCCAGTGACTTCTCCCAGGTAATTAACGAGTACTGCCGGGATGTTTGGAATATACACATGCCTACGGGGGTGGGAGGTGCTTGAAAAATCAGGAAGAAGCTTCTAAAAGTTACTTTAGAAGCTATTTTCATTCCACGTGTGAAGCTAATTCCTGAGGATCTTGGCCAATGGACTAGGATTGACCTGTTAACCTTTAAGCCATCCCACAGCTAGAACAAATGATGAAGCACAATGATGCAACTCAACATTTTAAAGGGATGACCTGACATTACTTTTAAAATTAAATACTTCACTCCACTTGCCTAACTACTTAATAGAAAATTATTTTTTCTTCTTTCAATATTCAGCCTATATCTGGCATCTTTTAGTTTGAGTCTGTTATTACGCATCCTGCCCTCTGGGATGATGGAGAACAGGTCCATCTCTTCCTCTTTATGTCCTTGTTTCAGATATTTAAAGAGTGCTGACATTATCTGCCATCTCAAATCTGCTTTTCTCAAGGCTAAAGATGCCCAGTTCCCTCAATCTTTCCTCATATGGCTTGGTTTCCATTTGACTGATCCTTGCTTCCCTTCTCTGTACACTGTACAGAGTTCACCTCATCCCTCTGCCCAGCAGCCCAATGGAAGCACTTCCTCCCTCCCCCCAGCACAGAGTTCGCCTGACCCCTCTGCCCAGCAGGCCAATTGGGAGCATTTCCTCCCTCCCCCAGCAGTTTGCTCCGCCCCTCTGCCCAGCAACCCAATGTGAGCATGACCTCCCTCCCCCAGCACAGAGTTTGCCCCGTCCCTCTGCCCAGCAGCCCAATGGGAGCGCTTCCTCCCTCCCCCCAGCACAGAGTTCATCCCGCTGTGTTGGCACGTCATGATAAATAAGTGGGTTTTGGGGTTGCAGTTTGGGCACTCAGTTTCTAAAAGGTTCACCATTAGTACCTGTTCTAATTTATTTGCATCTTTCTTAAATTGCAGTGTTCAGAATTGAACACAGTACTCTAGATGTGACTCTTTTACTCCTCTTACTCCTTTACTTAAAAGAATGAGATGTTGTTTTAAATGGTTTTTAAATTGTGTTTTAGAGTTTTGATTGTGTGTTGTATATTGGTTGTAATCCACCGAGTCGCCTGTGTGAGTAGGGCAGGATATAAATTCAATCAATCAATCAATCAATCAATCAAATGTGGCCTATTTAGTGCTGAATAGAGGGGACTAGTAACTCACGGCTTTCAGAGACAATATTCCTGGCATTTGCAACTAGATTTAATCACAAAGCAGTTCTAAGGGTCAGTCGCCATTCTGCTGACCCTACTTTACCTTGCAATTTTAATATAATAATGCGTCGGCTTCGGCATCAGGAATTCTCCAGGAATCTCTACTTCCGCTGTTTGGGCAGAGAAGTTGCTCAGAAAGCGACACTTTTCCTCTATGAGGAAGAACTTGGGGAGCTGTTTGGTCTTTGCCTCGAGGATTTTGATCCACTTCTTCAGCTTCGAAATTAGATTATGAAGTTTCATGGAGCCTGGCACGCTGAAGTCAAAATCTAATGAATAAAAGAATACATCGTCAAAAAGCTGAACACGCTGCTTGTAGAGAAACAGGAATTATGCAGCTGTCAAAACAGTTGTAGATTGATGAAGAAATATTAGGAAAACTATATTTGAAATTAACATTTTGCATTTCAAACAGAGTCCCTCCTTGCACCTTTACAATAAAGGGGTGCAGAATAGTAGAATGAATCTAATATTATTACCATAAAACATGAGTCAAAAATCCAGTGTTTCAATGTATAATGAAATAAATGGCAGAAATCAAATATTAATTATGCTTGTTTCATCATTTATTCTCACATTATGTGGGTGTTATTATTTTTTAACATGCAATGTTTGTAGCTGATTTTTTTAAAGGCCACAGTTTTTTAAAAAAAGGCCACAGATAAACAAGTATGAATAAATAATAAATAAATAAATAAGTTTTTCCACTCCGGGTTAATAAACTATGATACCCATAGTGGTAACTTTGGACAGCTACTCATAATTGAAATCCTTAAAGCCAGTCACTACTGAAAGAAGAGTCAAAAGCTATAGCAAGCCATATGATCCACACCAAGAAATCAGGAGCAGGTGCTTTGTAAAGTGAATGGCTCTTAATTATCCATTCAAGACCAGTCTGCCCTCAGATACTTTGCATTACAAGAAGGATATATTCCACTAAACTCTGTTCCTGAGAAACCCATGTCTTGTCCAGCATGTGTGGCTTCTGCAAAAATTGAGTTCTATAGGCATGCAACGGGTGAAATTCTGTTTAGTGTTGTCAATTGTACTACTGTAGACCGAATGTATCAATGGGGATTGGTGGAGTCCATTTGTTTAAATAGGCTTGACTTACTATGTTAGAGTATACTGAAACTAGAGTAGGCCGTTCTGAATTGTGGGCAGCTGAGGACACCCCCCCTTGCCCCAGACTCACACCAGCTATCCGGGGGGATAAAGGGCTGCTCCGGCAGACCGAATGGCCGGAGACACTGCCCCTGCCATGTGGGCAGCCGAAGATGCCGCCCAGGCTGTGCGGGAGGATGAGGACGCCATCGTCAATCGCTAACCCCGGACTCCCATCAACTGTCTGGGAGGGACTTCGCCGCTGACCAGGACCCCAACAATGGTCCGGTGGGGATGACTGACTATTTTGTTGTTGTTTTTTCTGTTGTCTATCGTTATTTTACTGTTGTTTGTTACACTAATTTGTAAGTCGCCCCGAGTCACTATGGTGAGGTGGGCAGCTATAAATGTGAATTATAAATAAATAAACTAATTAATTAATGGAAATTACAGAGGAATTGGTTGATTTAATGGCCCTATTCTAGTGTGACTTGTTTTTTTTGCTAAGAAGCAGGATTTTAGCCAATACATCTTTAGAAGGAAAACTCTAAACGACAGAAAGCCTTCTGATAAAGAGCCAGTTGACAACCAAGCCAACAAGTTGGCCAAAGAATGTCAGCTAATTGATATGGGAAGAAAAGAGAGTAAAAAATCAGGACTGGAAGCAAAATGGGATGTGTTGGCTGAAATCCCGAAGAGAGAACACTTTGCCTTCCTCGGTAAGATGCTAACATTTACATGGCAAAGCACTACATTAAAAAATAATAATAATGATTTACAAGCAATATCTGTAAAGTAACCACTCCAAACTCCACCAGTCTTCAGAACTTTAAGACTTTAATATTTATCGTTCAATCGTGCTCAAAAAACATTCATTCCAGTGAAAAACTGCCCTACCACATTCAAAATGGAACAACAACAGTTGCAAAAGGAACAAGGATCCTGCACAAAGCAGATAGCAAGCAGAATTCAAGAACTTGCCCACACTTACTATCTGTAACTTTTTCTTCTTCTCCTCTTTACATTTTTCCACAAGCTGTTCTCCACCCAGAGCAAAGCAATCACACTTATATACCGCCCCATCTGCTCTGGGTGGTTCACAAGTTAATTAGTGTTTTTGCCCCCCAACATGCTAGGTACTCATTTTACTGACTTTGGAAGGCTGAGTCAACCTTGAGCCCTGGCCAGGATCAAACTCACAACCTTTTGGTTGCAACACAGTAGTTTAACCACTGTCCCACAAGAGCTCACCCACTGCTCTTTATTCAATGTGTAATTTCCTCCCATCCACCTATCAACGGGACTTGAATGTGGCAAACAATTAAATCGGAGAAATAGATGCAGAAAAAAATAATATGACGCGCCTACTTCGGACAACCCAGGAGGTCCTTAACAACCTGGCTAAAAAGACAACACAAATGCTACTAATTAGGACTTGAAAACTGACTGCTAATCAATTTGTGATTTTGATAATTCCCAGCTGTTATGAAACAGATTTTTTTTTGTAAAAGCAGCATCAACATAATGAGTCTGTTATTCTCTAGCACTGGTTAGACACAGAGCTGATGGGGTCAGGGTCATTCTGAGGGTGTTCTGCACACTGTGTTCAGACGGAGGGGGGCAATGCAAAACCCAACCAAAAATATTCTCCAGAGCTACAGACAATCCTTCAAATGAGTGTCATCTCTCCTGACAAGTCATTTCTGATCTTCCCTTGGCCGGCTGCTCTTGGAACAATTACATAAACACCATTCCAAAAATCGGATTTTAATTCCAAGCCTACCCTCTAGTGCACAATCGGAGTAAATCACTACTGGGGGGGGGGGGGAGTGAGAGATAACAATCTGAAGTGCAAAGCAGAGAGAAAAAAATAAGTCACCAAACAGGAAGTAAAATATTCTCACTAATGACACTGGGAACAGTGATTTTGGTGCCTCACAATTTTCACCTATTTCTGGCTATATTTGGGTCACTGTTTCCAAAAATGCTTTCAGTTATGCCCCATCAGCTCTAGTTTTTTAGATATGGCTTATTCACATTAGGCCAATCTAACCATACTGGTTGCATATATAACCAGAGGCATAGCAAGGGTGTAAGCCACCCAGGGCGGAGTGAAATTTTGCTCCCCCCCCCCCAAATTTTCCGTCCACCCAAACTTTTTTTTGGCCAACCCAAATATTTTCCCACCCCCAAAATAAGTATTATTAAAACAATCAATTTACGAATGGTGAGGCAAATACAAGTGTAGTCATAAGAGCAATGTACAGTAATACCTCGGATAACGTTTGCCTCGGATAATGCTAAAATCGCATAAGGTTAAGTAATCTGGGGAGGAGAATTGGATCGAATAACGTTAAGGTCCTATGGGATGGATCGGATAACAACCGCTAAAGCCTGTGCGGTTACAATGTATCTCTATGGAGCTTTAACGTTATCCGATCCGTCCCATAGGATTTTAACATGCATCGGATAACACTGAAAATCGGATAACACCAAGACTTGTGGAACCAAGTCTTAGCGTTATCCGAGGTATTACTGCATAATGACATCATCGATGTCTCATGAACTAGAGCTGCTAGAACAAAATGGATGGCATTTTCGGAATCAGCCGCACAAAAATGCCCGAAATCAGTTGAAAAATTGTAGGCACCAAGAAAAAAAAATTTTTTTTTTGTTCCCCAGTGTGATTGGCCGGTAACTTAGGGGAAAATATTCAGCCATGTTAATTTAAAAAACCAACAACCTTGCACTCACACCATTCATTTCACCATAGGAATTCTCTTCATCAAGGGCCCTCAACCTTTTAAAGCTGGGGCCCAGATCACGCCGGCCCTAAGACTGTTGGGAGGGTGGTGCGGATAGGTGCCCCCGCCGCAGTGAAGCAGTGGGGGATCAGGTGGGACCAATCCGGAGCAACTGACCACTCCACCCACACCACCACCCCGGAGCCACCGACATTCTTACAAAGTCCACTCTTGTTATGGAGCGCCGTTAGGGACACACCAAGCCAAGAGGAGGAGACAAGGATTGAGGCGGCAGTGCCGGAAGCTGCAGCTGGAGCAAAGGCGTGGGCCGGATGAGATGGTGCCGTGGGCCGTAGATTGAGGACCCCTGTTCTTCACTTTGCTGAAAAGACCTAATTTACGGTGAATTTCCCCTTGTTTTTGGCTTCTCGGTAGCAGATGGGAAGGACAGAAAGCATTTGATTAATTTGCTGCTTTTCTTAATGTTACATACTGAGCAAGTCTGAATAAAAGCAGGCTCTAGGAAAGGCAACAAATTGCACGCAATATGAATGGCACAGTCCACCTTCTTTGCTTTTAAGCGAACATAATTAGGCAGGCAGGAAATCTCTTTGATAGCAATCCTAACTAAACAACCCAGCTCTTATTGCCTGCGTTACTTTAAAGGGCTACAGATTGAAGAAGAAAAAGTTTCCTTAAGAATGGAGATAACAGTGAATTTCCTCTATAGGAAAAAAAAGAGAGATGAATTAAGACTCCTTTAATGCATGGAAGTAGTCAAGGGTAGTTATTAAAGGAAAGAACAAAGCAGGTTAGAAAGCCCATTAACTATAACCTTTGACACTCTAGGTCAGGGGTTCCCAAAATTTTCAAGCCAGGGGCCGGATCATGCTCTTGCAGTCAGCTTCCAGGGCTGGATGGCCATTTTGCCCTGCCTGCACGACTGGAGTGGCCATTTTGTCCCAACAGCTTCAAAGGGGCAGCAATTTTGTTTCTCAAATGCCCTTGGGGGCGGGAGGCCACACGAAATGACACCAAGGGCCAGATCTGGCTCCTGGGCCTTAAGTTGGGGACCATGGTACTCCAGGTGTTCTTGGACTTCAATTACCGGAAGCCCAAGTCAGCACTCCTGCTGATAAGGGCTTCCGGGAATTGAAGATCAAGAATAGATGGAGTGCCACCACTGATATAGGGCAACCTTCTCCGTTAGGAAGCAACTTTATTTATTTTTCTGATTTAAATTGCCGCCCAACTCCGAAGAATCTGGGCAGGTCACAGAAAATAAAACCAATCACATTTTAGATGCAAAGAGTGCAAATATCATCCTCACAACCACATGAGCCATTGTTGAACCAGGGAGCTGAGTGCCATAGATCGGAGGAGCAATGCAGGTTGAGGAAGGCGCATTTTACTTCCAGGAGAAGAGAATACAATTCTCCAAAGGGGTGGGGGGCAGAGAGAATTCTTAAAGCAAACAAATAAGGACCAAAATACCATAAAACACATTAGGTGCAGAAATCTAGAATACATCTGTCATTTAATGATAAATGGAAAGTACAGATCATTATAGTTGACTATTCAAGGTGAAATAAATAGAAAACTATGCAGGAAGGAAAGGAATTTATTGACTGAAAAACCTGACAGACGGGGCTTGAATACAGCTTAACGGTAATCCCAAATCAGGATAGCTATAACATCTTATATCCAGGAGGAGGAGAAAGAGGTAGTACATCAAAAATAGAGTTATAAAGATATATGTAAGGGAGGAAAATGTCTACAGAAACTCAGAAATAAGTCACTGATAAGGTTTAAATTGCCTCCAGACAGGATCCTATTATTTATGTATTCCACTGAAAATGAAATGCTATTAATCAAGGTGTCAATGCTTGTATTCCTCACCAACCATCAACTGTGTGACTTGGCATGGGAGAAAGAATAAAAACGTGAACGCCATAATTAGTGGCGATTTGCCACTGAGTTCAAATGTCTTCTCTGCCATGGAAACTCACGTTCTTTGAAAATCCCATTAAGTCTGAAGTGAGTTGAAGGACACCTAATACAGGTTTGTGACCACTGATTTTTTTTAAAGGAAAAGAAGAAGGCAACAACACAGAGAAATCCAAACCTTGCAAGATAGATTCAAGTGGGATTTAATCTGTCCCAGTCTGGCTAGGTTATCCTGTTATGGTAATAGAGTAGACCCTACTGCCAGTGACTCAATGCTGTTTGTCAGGTGGTGGCTAACTAACCTGACCATCCTGAGGACTAACGGCCTTGGGTGCCGAAGTCCACAGGGAAGGATGATGGTCCCCAAGTGGATTAAATCCCATTTTAATCCATCTTGATGGAGGGCAGCAGCTTCATCCATCCTGGCCTGGGACTGAGGAGGACTTTGTGTGCCAAAAGGGCTCAGGACCAGAAAGGGACTCATGAAACTGGATCAGTGGTACGGGGGTCACGCTGTGATGCAGAAGGCAGATGGAAGGTCACAGCATTATATTCTCAGGACAGTCTTCATGGCTGATCGCCATGATGATCGCCTATATTCAGATTCAGACACGGAAGAAGACGACGATGAAGACTCTGCATTATGTTGTTCCCAGGGCAATCTTCATAGGACAGCTAATTTTCGGAATCGGATATGGCAGAAAAAGAAGTGCCTTCCCCCTAGGGGAGGCAGAGCATGTCCAGGATTGGGGCCCCATGAAAACAGCATTTCCTATCCTCCTGAAAGAAGGACTCGCCTGTTGTGAATTGCCCTTTCAGTTTCTGGAAGACAGGATCTTGTGCCGTCGCCTGGGCTCTCCTGGCCAACGACTCTGAAGCGGCGCTGGAAAACATGGTGGAGACATTGGAGACGTTCTCTAGACCGACGCCAAAGGTGCTGACCAGCTTCTTGACAAAATTCAGCGTGTGGGGGGTGATTTTGGCGTCCGAAACCGCTCCGCTTTTCTCAAAGGCCACCGAGTAACACTTGGCCAGGCCTTGTTGCAGCTGCCGGAGGACCTAAGGAAATAAAACACAGACACACATATTACACAAAAGTAAAGGTCACCCTTGCTCAAAAGCCTGTTGTATCTGACTCTAGGGTGCAGTGCTCATGTTTATAGCAGTGGTTAAGAAGCCTGCCTTGTTAGCTGGAAGGCCGGCAAGTCGGCAGTTCAAGACCAGGGTAGTGCATGATGGACTGAGCACCCGTCTCTGTCCCAGTTCTTGGCGACATGAAAGGAGCCTCATTTGGGCGTTTCCTGAGTGGAATTTCCTCCGCAAAAATCCTTTCAACCCAGAATAATTTCTGACACGAACGTATTATTATTATTTGTGATGTTCGAATCAGAAGGGGCGTTCCTATTTCACATGGAGGGACTGGAACAAGGCTCCTAGCAACTGGAGTCCTCCTTTTTGTTGTTCAGTCGCACAGTCGATTCCGACCCTTTGCGACCCCATGGACCACTGTCCGCCAGGCACTTCTGTCCTCCACCCTCCTCCTCAACTCGCTCAGCTCTGTGCCCATTGTGTCTACAATACCATCTAGCCATCTCATTTTGGGCTGCCCCCTTCTTCTTTTGCCCTTCACCCTTCCAAGCATCAAGGCTTTCTCAAGTGAATCGTCTCTTCTCATTTGATGTCCAAAGTACTTTAGCTTCATCTTTACTATTTGACCTTCAAGGGAGCCGTCAGGGTTGATTTCTTCTAAGATTGACCTATTTGTTCTCCTCGCTGTCCAGGGGACTCTCAAAACTCTCCTCCAGCACCACATCTCAAAGGCATCTATTCTTCTGCGTTCAGCTTTCCTAATGGTCCAGCTCTCACAACCATACATTGCCACTGGAAATACCATTGCTTCGACTATACGAATTTTTGTTTGCAATATGATGTCTCTACTTTTCACTATGCTCCCCAGGTTTCTCATTGCTTGCCTCCCAAGAATCAGTCGCCTTTTTATTTCATGGCTGCAATCTCCATCTGCAGTGATCTCTGATCCTAGGAAAGTAAAATCTGTCACTGCTTCCACTTCTTCCCCATCTATTTTCCAGGGACTGATAGGACCTGTTGCCATTATCTCCTATCTCTGGCTTAATATGGGAGAAAAAAATCAGTATCTAAAAGAGGATGGGGCAGAAAAGCAAGCTAGTGGTGGGTACATATCATTTTTTTAAATCCCCGCCTTAATTGAAAGGTACCTCCTCATGCCAGTTTTCTCGGAACCAGACCATCTGATCCACAATCCCCTCCAGAGAGGAGAGCAGCGTCGGATGCAGTTCCCGCTGCATGTGCATGATCCGACTACAGCGCCACATCGGAGCTGTGGCACGGATGGGCCCAGGATCTGAGGCCGAATGTGACTGGTTCCCGACCGAACTCGGCTGCTGCTGCCCAGAATCTAATCGGGAGGAAGAGAAAGAGAAACATGACGGATGGGTAATGTTAATACTTTAAAGCAGGGGTGCCCAAACCTTTTGGGCCACGGGCCGGTCACCTGGTTCGGCGGGCCAGTCACGTGGTTCATCTCACCGGAAGCAGAAATAAAACACGTCTTGCAATCCTGCTTTGCAACAGGATGAGATACATTTTAAGCTGCCATTTTCTCTGCTTAAACCAAGAGTGCCCACACAACAGCTTGTGGGCCAGATTTGGCCCTGACGCCAATTCATCTGGCCCACGCCACCCTCATCACTCCTGGAAGTGGAAGTAAAACACACCTGTACAGGCGCATTTTACTTCCGCTTCTAGGAGCGATGAGGGCAGTGTGGACCGGATCCAACCCACAGGCTGTAGTTTGGGTGTCCCTGCTTTAAAGCATTTCACAGCCTGACAAATAAGTTGCAATTCCACTGAACATTAGAAAAGAAATTGCAATCCCGTTATGTATTGCAGACACATTATTAACACAATCGTTTACAGGAACGATTGGCAACAACCGTTGGCGTCTATTTCAATAAAGCTGTTGCAGGGAGGAAAAAAGGTTTCATAGCAGACCCAAGCTGGAAACCATAACCAGCTTTATGGCCCTGTCTAAATGCCTGATGTTTAACCATAAAACTGGTGAGCCACCATCAGCTAAAGTGTATTTCCGAAAAATAAACAACCAAAGTGGCTTCCTCATTCATAAAAGCCCATTGACCTGACAAAGCTCCAAAATTAAGCAGAAGGAAACGATCGTTTCCCCCCAAAAGACTCTCCATAAAGAATACAGTACGTACTTCTATAACTAGCATAAACAATAACACCAGTGCTATTCTTCACACAAAAAGAGGAAGAACTAAAAACCACCGCATTTTTTTCCTTTGGTTTATTAATTTCCAGGATTTGAGCATGAACTGTTTTCAATGATGCTATACAGCTGGGGCCACAGCTTGAAACACGTTTAGGCTTAATCAACATCGCTGTGTGTGGCATGGCTCTCCTGCAAAATGGAGGTTAAGCCAGTACGCCTTCACTGTGCCAAACGGTCTACCGTATATGCTGGGGTATAAGAAGACTTTTTACACCTGAAAAACATGCCTCCAAGTGGGGTGGGGTGTCTTGGGGGTGTGTGTCTTGTACGCCGGGTGCACTTCAGTTGAATAAAATACAGTAATACCTCAGATAACGTTTACCTTGGATAACGTTAAGCAATCTGGGGAGGAGAATTGCATCCTGGCACTTGCTCTCTCCCTCTATTTGTTATCATCCTTCTATCATTGACAGTTCCAGTTTGGTTAACAGATTAGAAAACAAACAGCATGGCAGCTCCCATAGGTTTATTGTTCCATTCAGCTTTAGTGAATTGTCTTTGGTGAATTACGTTTAATAAACTTGCACTGTTTTATGTTTACTGTACATGCTTGATAACATACAGCCTTGTGACAGTTTTTCTGCATGTCATAAGCATTTGAATATAAATTAACATGTTGAAATCAAATCTGATGTTCTTTTACATTTTATTTGGTGTGTGGAAGGTGTGCGAAAGAGGGGGTGGTATATAACAAACGAGTATATAACAAACTCTATATTTTGAGTGGAAATGTTGGGGGGTCGTCTTATACGCCCAGTCGTCTTGTACGCCGGCAAATATGGTAAGTTTGTTTTGCAGCCATTTGCAATTCAACAGGGCCAAGCTTCACAGTAAGTTTGAATAACAACCAGAGATGCTCCATTATTGCCACTTGTAATAAGCCACAATGTTACTTTTCTGTCACGTGCTTCCTCCCACCAGAAGCGGAAGTAAAATGCGCCTGCATACACACATCAAAACGCTGCCATAAATACACCCACAGCTGTCGTAAATGTGATTACAACAGCCACAGGTGCATTTACGGCAGTGTTTTGTGCACGTGTGTGTGTGTCTTTTACTTCTGCTTCTGGGAATGGTGTGGGCCAGATGATTTGAAGCTGCAGGCCGGCCATAGTTTGGACACCCCTGTGTTATGCTGACCAACCATGGTGTGGCTCTGTACCTGATGTACATGAATTGATGCCACGAGGTCTCACACTTATGCCTGATGAAGTGGACTTAATCCACAAAAGCGAACATCAAAATACAGCAGTTAGTTTAAAGGGACACAATGTTTTTTTGTTTTGTTTTTATAATCTTCATTTTTGTGTCCATGTGCTTCAATGTGAATGGAATAAGAACTGATATCAATGCACACCTAAGACCCAATAGGTCTAAAATGGACCTGATGTGGTGGGATACTTCTTTAAACATTTATGCTCCCATTGATGTAGAACAGGGGGTTCCAAATGCCAATTCAACTGGCCCACGAAGCCCTGGTCACTCCCGGAAGCTGAAGTAAAACGGTTCTAGGAGCGACGAGGGTTTCGTGGGCTGGATGAATTGGCGTCATGGGCCGGATCCGGAGCCCAGGTCATAGTTTGGGCACCCCTGCCCTACACCAATTGCATTTGGGGAATCAGAGAAATCAGAAATCCTGCATGCTACCAAGATGTTTTCAATATCAAACAGGGATCTATGATCAAGAATCTTTTCTTAAGCGTATAAATGTGATCTAACCAAGGTCTGCTTGATCATATGATAATATGTGCACAGTGCTTTTCACAAGCACAAGCAGGGTAAAAAAAAAAGACTGTCTATCGGCTAACCTGAAATGGTTTAACATAGCTCATGCAAATGGCTAATCCAAAAACAAACCACCGAGGGCAAGATAGTACGCGATTGCTGCTTACCGCTTTTGTAGCGCTCACGTTGTTCTATCTTGAGTGTCAAGTAAAGGGTCCGGATGGGAAAGTAGACAGCCTGAGGATAGACTCGCCCAACCTATTTGGTGATAAAATACAATACAAACACACAACAAAAACCCAGTGTCACATTGGGATCCAATACAACTTCCAACCACTTTATACGTAATCTTTCCTATAGAAAGACTGTTCCATGTGGATTGGGACTCTGGATAGAATAAAAACTGGAAATTTTTTAAAGCCCATACTGCCTCGCATTGTGTAATTCCTGGGTATGTGTATGACTTTGTTGCATTAAGGTAAATGTAAAGGTTTCCATTGCTCAAAAGCCAGTTGTATCCGACTCTAGGGTTCAGTGCTCATCTCTGTTTCAAAAGCCAAAGAGCCAGCACTGTCTGCTTCTGCAGACATTTCCATGGTCATATGGCAGGCATGACTAAACACGGAACACTGTTTACCTTCCCACCCAAGTGGTCCCTATTTATCTACTTGCAATTTCTTGCTTTCAAACTGCTAGGTTGGCAGGAGCTGGGACAGAGACAGGAGCTCATTCCGTCCTGCAGTACTCAGGAATTGAATTGCTGACCTCCTGCCTTCCAGTCAGCATCTCAGCCACTTGAGTAACCAAAATTGCAGAAGGAAGACATCAACAAGTCGCACTCTGTGGCTGCCAATGACATCATCCTTATTCTGCAGTCAGAGTTGTGCAACAGGATTCTACCCATAGCCTTCAACTGACAAAGTGTAGAGCTTCAACAAACGTATGAGAAAGAAGGACCCAGACGCAATGCTTGGAAGCGTTGCTCTAAATTTGAATTGCCAGAACCCAGCATAGTCAATAGTGGGTTTTGGTTATTGTAGTCCCAATAGCTCTGTCCACATATTTCCCGCGTGCACGCTGTAAAGCCAACCCACCTGGCTGATCAGGTTCAACAAGAGCTTGCCCTCTGACCCAACGAGACAGGTTAACAGCTGTGGGATCCAGGCCAGCCACTGGATAGGAGGGACGCCAATGCAGTACTTGTCAATCGCATCTGCCAGTGTATTCTTGTCGTCATCAAAACTTAGGAGCCAAAGGACCTAAAAGAAAAGATAACCACAATAGTAACTGATATCACTGACAAGAGAACGAAGGAAGAGAATGACCCTCAGCAACCTCTGAATGGATATGAGCCTCAAGTCCACAGACTTAGATCCAAGAAGAGCTTGATGGCAAAAACATTCAAGAGCAAATTAGAAGATGAAGTAAGGACTTCACTGTACAAGGAACAACATTAAAGGAGGATATGAATAAGGATCTCAACCTCCCCTACATCACTCGGAGGACCCTGAACAGGCTGAGGGTTGAAGTCCTTAAGTACAAGACCAACGGGCTCAAGTGGGGGGTCGCTGCCAGTTTATTTTTCAGAGATACACTTTAGCTGATGGTGTCTCGCGGTTTTATGGTTAAACATCAGGCATTTAGATGGGTCATAAAACTGGCTGCTGGCTGACAACAACATGCTGTGTGAATGGAGGGAGATACAGAATCCGGCTCATTTACTGGTCAGCCGATTATTGCCAGAAACATGACCTGATGAGGATTTAAGTTTGGCCAACGACAAAGGCAAGAAAATGGCTTTAATTAGGCCCAGGTTGAGAAGTACTATAGTGTTTTTAGTTTTTTGATATGCTTGATCAAAGATGAATCCAAGAGTATATGGTTGCCCTTTAGACATAAGCTTGCCCTTCCTTGAAAGCCAGTCATAACTGACTCTACGGTTCAGTGCTCATCTTTGTTTACAACCAAAGAGCCAGCGCTGTCTGTGTCTGCAGACATTTCCATGGACATTACTAGACATGGAACGCTGTAACCTTTTCCTCCAAAGTGGTCCCTATTTATCTACTTGCAACTTCTTGCTTTTGAACTGATAGGTTGGCAGGAGCTGGGACAGAGATGGGCACTCAATTTGTCATGCAGTACCCGGGTCTCAAACTGCTGACCTGCCGACTTTCTAGTCATCAAGTTCAGTGCTTTAGACATAATCTATTCAAATCATATTAATGGCACATTAGGGACATATTCCAGGCAATATCATATACCACCGCGCTAAGATTAATTTCCCACATTTTCAAGCTATTAATGTTTTACACAATGTTTGCACAATTAAATCCAATATGAAACAGCTGTAAAATTAAAGTTGGCTTCCAATCAAAACATGCAGAATTATGTTTCCCCAAACATGTGCGTGAAGATGTAAGAAAATTGGGACTTTTATCATTACTTGTTTTACACAGCCACGAAAACACATTTCTGATTTAAAAGAACACAACGCTGAAAGATATAACAGCACCATTTGAATTACTGGCGACTTGTCAAGAGAATTCTAGGTCCTTAAATACAAGGCACAACCGTAGACATTTGTGAAGAATTAGGGAGAAAAATGACATCTCTGTGAGAATCTTTCTGGAAGAGCTCAATCAAGTACTAAGTAGCCATAATCTATTATTAACTTTCCATTTCAAGACAGTACAATATGTAAGGTGGTGGTGGGTCTTTTTAGACACTTGTTGAGACTGTTTTCTCAAATAGCAATCACAGTAAAAACTGCAACGAATTTCTCATTTGGATAAGTGAATCGACACTGAAATGGCCGGAGTACTAGCCTGGGGGCTTAGACGCTTCAGGTTCAGCCCAGCAATGCTCTATGGCAGTGATGGTGAACCTTGGCACTCCAGGTGTTCTTAAACTTCAATCCCCAGAAGCCCTGATCAACAGGAGTGCTGACTTGGGCTCCTGGGAACTGAAGTCTAAGAAGACCTGGAGTGCCAAGGTTTGCCACCACTGCACTAAGGGAGCCCTGGGGCTATCCCTCTGCCATATCATACACAGTGAGTGTGACAAAGAACCTGTTAAAATAAATTCAAACACTAAAGAATATATTTAAATAAGTAAGCAATATGTGCATGGAGGAGGAAAGACTGACAAACAGGTAGCCAGATGTGCTAAAACATCTGTCTGTCTTAACAGTTGTCAAAACCTAGGCTCTGGGTTTAAGGCGGGAGGTTAAAAATGTACAGAGCATGCATTGTATCTGTGTCCTTGTTGACCAGTTTACGGGTCCTCAACCTTGGCTCTCCAGATGTTCTTGGACTTCAATTCCCAGAAGCCCCACAGGGAGACATCAATTCCCAGGAGCCCAAGTCAGTACATTGGCTGATCAATGCTTTGGGAAATTGACTTCAGCTTCTGGGAAGAGAAGTCCAAAAACAAAAGATTGGGACAATGGTTTCTCAGCCTTGGCTCTCCAGATGTTCTTGGACTTCAATTCCCAGAAGCCCTGATCAGCAGGTGTGTTGACTTGGGCTTCTGGGGATTGAAGTCCAAGAACACCTGGAAAGCCAAGTTTGAGGACCCCTTGACTAGGATAACGTGATGCCAGGCAAAAGTACAGCAGCTGTTATATAGTCATGTGGAGGCATATAAACATGCACATACAAAAGGAAGCTTAGGTAAAGGTCACCCTTGCTCAAAAGCCAGTTGTATCTGACTCTAGGGTTCACTGCTCATCTCTGTTTACAGCCAAAGAGCCAGCGCTGCCTGCTTCTACAGACGTTTTCCCGGACATGTGGCAGGCATGTCTAGACACCGAAGTGCACAGAACGCTGCTTACCTTCCCACTAAAGTGGTCCCTATTTATCTACTTGCAATTTCTTCTTTTCAAACTGCTAGGATGGCAAAAGCTGGGCTAGAGACAGGCGCTCATTCCATCATGCAGTACTCGGGTTTTGAACCGCTGGCCTTCCACCTCCCAGCCAGTGTCTTAGCCACTTGAGCTTAACTCCACGCAAACATGCCCACGCAAGGCTCACCTTTGCTAAATACTTCCTGGATTTGCTTTCATTCTGATGGCGGCAGGCGTGCAGGTAGCAAGTGATCGCAGACACCCCTAGATGCAGCTGGCGCTCCTTTACAAAGATGTTTTCCAGGTAATCGCCCCACATTGCCCAGGCCTTCACGAGCACATCATGCATCTGTACAGCAGCAGAGAAGGCTTTGTTCGCCTCTTCAGACCTGGAGAATGACAGAAAGGTCAGCCCTTTACTTAGCATACGTCAAGGTCGCGCTTGCTTGAAAACTAGTCATATCCGACTCTAGGGTTCTGTCCTCATCTCCATTTACAGCCAATAAGCCAGAGCCATCTGCGTCTGCAGACGTTTCTGTGGTCATGTGGCAGGCATGACTAGATGCCAGAACCCGAGGTATGCTGTTACCTTTCCTGTCAAAGTAGTACCTATTCATCTACTTGCAATTTCTTGCTTTCTAACTGGTTAGGTTGGCAGGAGCTGGGACAAATGATGGGAGCTCGCTCCGTTGTGCAGCACTCGGGTCTCGAAATCAAGGAGGGACAGAGAAGTTTTACTTGAAACTAAGGGGAATAGGAAAACTCCCTTGCAAATCTCCCTCCTCCCTAAATTATACACACATGGCATTTTTCAATCATCCATCTCCAACCTTTGGACATCCTGTCTTTTTGCTATTATGACCTGCTTAATATTGTTTATTTTTAATTTAATTTAATTTAATGGATTTATATACAGTAATACCTCGGATAACGCTAAGACTTGGTTCCACAAGTCTTGGTGTTATCCGATTTTTAGTGTTATCCGATGCATGTTAAAATCCTATGGGATGGATCGGATAACGTTAAAGCTCCATAGAGATACATTGTAACCGCACAGGTTTTAGCGGTTGTTATCCGATCCATCCCATAGGACCTTAACGTTATTCGATCCAATTCTCCTCCCCAGATTACTTAACGTTATGCGATTTTAGCGTTATCCGATCCAATCGTTATCCGGTGTTTCACTGTACCTCCCTATCCAATGGACTCTGGACGGTGTACACAAGTTAAAACCAATATAAACCAATTAAAAAACCATTTAAAAACATAGCAATATTAACCCCCGCTGTGCCATTTAAAACAAATATAAAATCGACAAAAACCTTAACATTAAAAAAAATTAATTACAGGAGGAGGGAGGCTCAGACGAGCCAGAAAGGGGGAGCTTGTTGACAATCCTGGCCCCCCAGACCCATTTTACCAAGCAGGGCTCATTTTAAATATTTAGCTTAGTGGCGGCGCGGTTGAGATTGTTAATCATTGCACTTGTCCTTCAAAGCGTGATTGTCGTACTAATGCCACCTTGAAACCTGTTAATTACTTGAACAAAAAAATAAAAATAAAATCCAGGATCCTAGATGAAAGGCATTCACACTTTTCCTTGCACGACCACAGTTCCAACAACAGCTCTTCCACCCTACACTGAGAATTTGCACTCGGCTCTCTTCTATGCAAGATCCTGACATTTACTTGGTATCTCAACCGGGGAGCTTGAAACATTTTACGCCTCCTTACAAAAAGCACATCGCCTCTCGGATTTACTTTTGTTTCATCCACCTAACCTGCAATTACGGTGCATGGCAATAAAAAAAATTGATGGAACCCAGAGAAAGACAAGGCAAATGGAAAATAACCTTATCTGTCAAATAGCTTATTAAGCAGCTAATTAGCCTGGGTATTACTCAGCTACCTCCTTGTCCCTTTTTCAACCGCTTTCTGTGTCCTCGGCTGGCACAGGATTGCTACTTATTAAAGGAAGGAAAAGGCAAATAAATACCTTGACTTATTATTGCCTTCTGCTGCTTAAAAAAAAAGGTTTGGTTTTTATTCTTCCTGTTTTTCTCCCTTCACATCTTTTGAGTTAATTCCCAATTTCCTTGGCCTTCTACTGCATTCTACTGAAGGAGGGGAATTAAAGGAGGCGAACTTTTCATTGTCTTCCTGTCCTTCTGCCCAAGGCCATCTGTTCCCATTTAGCATTGTCTCTAGATCAGAGATTCCCAACCTTTTCAAGCCGGGGGCCGGGACACGCTCCCTCAGTCAGCTTCAAGCGCCGGACAGCCATTTGGCCCTGCCAGCACGATGAGGGCAGCCATAATGTCCCAACAGCTTCAAATGGGTGGCATGTTGTTTATTGAATGCCCTTGGAGAGGAGGGCACGTGAAATGGTGCTGGGGGCCGGATCTGGCCTGTGGGCCTTAGGTTGGGAACCCATGCTGAACCTATGGCATGCATGCCAGGAGTGACACTCAGAGCCCGTGGGCACCCATGCACAGCTCAGAGTTCACCCAACTCCTCTGCCAAGCACCCAATGGGAACTCTTTCTCCCTCCCCCCAGCACAGTTCCTCCGCCCTTCTGGCCAGCAGCCCAATGGGAGCTCTTCCTCCCCCCCCCAGCACAGAGTTCCTCCGCCCTTCTGCCCAGAAGCCCAATGGGAGTGCTTCCTCCCTCCCCCCAGCACAGAGTTCCTCCGCCCTTCTGGCCAGCAGCCCAATGGGAGCTCTTCCTCCCTCTCCCCAGCACAGAGTTCACCTGCCCTTCTGCCCAGAAGCCCAATGGGAGTGCTTCCTCCCTCCCCCCAGCACAGAGTTCCCCCATCCTTCTGCCCAACAAACCAATGGGAGCTCTTCCTCCCTTCCCCAGCACAGAGTTCCCCCACCCTTCTGCCCAGCAGCCCAATGGGAGCTCTTCCTCCCTCCCCCCAGCACAGAGTTCACCCGCCCTTCTGCCCAGCAGCCCAATGGGAGCTCTTCCTCCCTCCCCCAGCACAGAGTTCACCGCACCCCTCTGCCCAGCAACCAATGGGAGCGTTTCCTTCCTCCCCTGTTGCTGTATTGGCACTTTGCAATAAATATGTGGGTTTTGGGTTGCAGTTTGGGCATTCGGTCTCTAAAAGATTCGCCACTGCTCTAGATGTTCTTGGACTTCAATTCCCAGAAGCCCTGATCAGCAGGTGTGCTGACTTGGGCTTCTGGGAACTGAAGTCCAAGAACACCTGGAGAGCCAAGGTTAAGAAACCCTGGTCTAGATATTTTTGAACTAAAAGTCCTGTAATTCGTGAATGCCAGCCAAGATGTCTGAAGCTAATGACAGTTAAGGCACAAAGCATGTGGAGATTTGGTGTGCATAAAATATCTATCACATGAATCCCTAGCAATCTTCCTTTTCCAGCCGTAAGAAATAAATGGGTTGGGGGGTGGAATCTCTGCTTACGGAATACTTGACTTTTCTGCTACCTTAGCACCGTCAGCATTAAAATATAGAGGAAGAAAACAAATCATTCAGCAAAATCACTTGCTTTCACACTGTGCTCACTGGAAAATATAGCAAAGCAATGGGTGGCAAAAGCCACTTTTTTTCCAGAGCTGTGGAGTGCTTTTGATCAACATTTCTAGCCGTGCCTTCCCACCATCTCTTCTAGTCCATACGTACTTGTTGATCTGAGCCAGGAACATCCCCTTCAGGGCATAAAACTCGGCGGTCATCTCCTTTGTAAAATACTTCAGGTTTGTTGATTCGATCACTTCCAGGCCCTGTTGGGCAGATTGTTACATAGCAAAGTTTCGTAAAATGTTCAGGGCAGTATGACGGGAATGTAACTTTAAAAAATAAAAAGCCATAGGTTGACCACCACTACCTTAGGGGATCAATCCATCTTACTTTTGGCCTTCCTCATTTCCTGCTTCTTTCCACCTTCCCCAGCATTTTTTTAAGGAACTGCCCAGGGTAAAATCAAAGGAGGAAACCCAGGCTTTCTTTCAAACTGCCTTCCAGGCCCACAAGAGAGTTACCTGCATGCATTCATTTTTCCCCATGACTCCAGCCAGTTGGAGGTAGCATTTCACTTGCTGTCGAATTTTCTGGAAGCAATCCACGATGGGCACGGTCGGGATGGTGTGGATGCGGCTCAGGATGTCCAGCGCCACGTTGACCAGGCCTTGTTTCCGAGCAATCTTTCCGTACTGGATAATGGCTGAGGCCGAAGCGTGAACCCCGAGCATGGCGTTGTTGGAGCTGGGATCGTGTTGAGAGCTGTTCTCATACGCGCTTACAATGGCTGGGAAGAGGAAGCAAAGATTG